>CM055118.1:119571156-120171156 GCA_029206835.1 Rana muscosa
AGAAGAGAAGAGATGTGCGAACGCTTTCAGCTGCCGAGATTTTAGGAGAAGGCGGCCTGTAACCCATAAAGATACACCATATTACCAAAAGTATTGGGACGCCTGCCTTTACACCAGTGGCGGTGCGTCCATAGTGGGCGCAGGAGCGCCGCCCCCTCTCGCTCCTGCGCCCGTCACTCACAACAATACATAGGTTCATGCATTGCATGAACCTATGTATTGTCGCCGTCGCTGCCGCTCACTATTCAGATGGCCGGCCCCTGTTGAGCGCCGGCCATTTGAATAACAGCGGCTGGTTGGTGTTTGGAAGTGCCTATCAGAGCCACCGGTCTGGTTACCGGTAACCTGATTGGCTGAAGCGACATAGAGGGCGGGAGAAGACATTGAGGACGGAAGAAGGACGGCGCTGACCCGAGGAAGGTAAGTGCAGGGCTGGGGGGAAACTGGGTGCAATTGGGGACACGCTTGCTGTATTTGGGGACAAACTGGCTGCATTTGGGGGCAAACTGGCTGTATTTGGGGACAAACTGGCTGCATTTGGGGGAAAACTGGCTGTATTTGGGGGAAACTGGCTGTATTTGGGGGAAACTGGCAGTATTTGGGGACAAACTGGCTGTATTTGGGAGGAAACTGGCTGCATATGAGGGGGAAAACTGGTGGCGTTTGGGCACAGTGGCTGCATTTAATGGGTACAGTGGCGGCAATTGATGATTTTTTTTTTCAGTTTGTTTGCGCCCCCCCCCAAAAAAGTTTGAGCACCAGCCACCACTGCTTTACACGCACATGAACTTTAATGGGATCCCAGTCTTAGTCCGTAGAGTTCAATAGTGAGTTGGCCCACCCTTTTGCAGCTATAAAAGCTTCAACTCTTCTGGGAAGGCTGTCCACAAGGGTTAGGAGTGTGTCTATGGGAATGTTTGACTATTCTTCAGAAGTGCATTTGTAAGGTCAGACACTGATGTTGGACGAGAAGGCCTGGCTCGCAGTCTCCGCTCTAATTCATCCCAAAGGTGTTCTATCGGGTTGAGGTCAAGACTCTGTGCAGAGTAATAAGCGGAAACTAGAAATAATTGAAATAAAATATGAAATGAATATGCGATTTTACCTTTTGACCAAAGATATGCCTAAAGCCTCGTACACACGGCCGAGATTCTCGTCGAAAAAAACATGTCGTTTTTTTTCGACGAGATTCTTGGACAAGAAACTTGTCCCGGCCGAGTGTACAGACGCTCGATTCAAAGAACCCGCGGTTCTTTGAATGGAGCGTACGCGGTGACGTCATCGACTACGACGAGCATGCGCTCGTCACATTCGATGCCGTCGCTGCCATCTTGGTATACCCTACCTATGCTTAGGAAGCTACCGCGCATGCGTCGAATTCATTTCGAACATGCGCAGGCTTCCCGGAGGACAGGTAAGTGTACACACACTCACTTTTCTCGTCGAGAAACATGCCGACGAGAATCTCGACGAGAAAATAGAGAGCAGGTTCTCTATTTTCTCGTCGAGATTACTTGTCTCTTTTCTTGACGAGAAACCATACACACGAACGAATTTCTCGGCAAGACATCTCTGCCAGCAAGTTTCTTGCTGGTTCTTGCCGAGAAACTCGGTCGTGTGTACGAGGCCTTAAAGGCTAATTCCACCTTTAAAAAAAATGCATACATATTTGCAGGAAAAAATGTATTTATTATTTTGTTTTCACAGTAGTCTGCAAATCATTTCACCCATGATCAGTGGATCGTGGGTGTAATGCCAGGCTTCTGCAGACTCATCTTCCATCTCTCTAAGGGCTAGTTTACACTTGCTTCAAAACATGGCTTCGGACACGCTTTGTTAAAGCTCTCTGAATGCCAGTCAAAGCTCCTGTCACTAAATAAAATGGTTAGCTTACAGTCCTGTTTACACCTACTTTTGCTTGGTGCTTCCATAAGGCTTCGGTGGAGCTTTGGTAGGGCATCGATGAGGCTTTGGTGGAGCTTCGATGGGGCTTTGATAGGGCTTCAATGTGGCTTCGTGGGGTTTCGATGAGGCTTTGGTGGAGCTTCGATGGGGCTTAGATGAGGCTTCAGTGGGGCTTTAGTGGGGCTTCAAGCGAGCTTTGGCAAAGACTTCTATGGAGGCTTTGAAGACGCTTTGAAGCTCCACTGAAGCTACATGAGGTATAATTTTTGAAGCAAAGCCGAAGCAAAGCAAAGAAAAAGCAAGGTGTAAACAGGACTGTAAGCTAACCATTTTATTTAGTGACAGCGTTTAGAGAGCTTTAACAAAGCCTGTCCGAAGCCTTATTTTGAAACAAGTGTAAACTTGCCGATAATGTATGTTGAAACCGAAGCAAGTGTAAATGAGCCCTAATTGTACCAAGGCACATACTTTCAGTTGGGGAGATAGAGGAGGTGTCATTGGACTATGAGTGCGGTAATTACTGTACCCATGTTTCATTAAGAACTACTAGTCCAACTGCTGAGGTGGAAGATGGGACTTATAGTTAATTTATTCACTGCTGCACAGCCGCACCAATTACAAAAGTGACAGCTGCTGCAGGGTAGACAAACCTCCACATGCTATCGGGGGGGGGGGGGGTTAGCATTCCACACCATGTTTTATGTTACACCCTATATACCAGTATAGCGCTTACCACCCTCTCCTCCTTGTCTTTTGGCTCCTCGCAGGAGGAAAGGGCACACCCAGCTCTATATGCCCGTACCCTCCTATGTGAGGAGGTTGAGCGGTGTTGTGATGGGTCTCCGCAGCCAGATACTCCCTCCGAATGGTTCTTATCTCTATAGCCAATAAAGACAAGTCTCAATTTCCCTCAATGACTTCAATGTCCACACCAGCTGTAACTGCAACGTAGAGTTTATTTCTTTTAAACGACGGTCTCTGATAGGAAATTGTTGGAGAGAGAACAGGACAGCATAAGGTGTGGGAGAGGTCCAGGCACAAACGTAATACACTTCACTGCTTGGCTTCTCAAGCAGACTTAGCCCATTTGGATAGTCTCCCTAGATAGGGACTAGCAGCCAAAATGGTACTTGAACTGTTCACCCAATCACTATTCAACTGGCACACGGGTCTCTGCCACAGACCTGGTGAACTTGGTCTCTTTAGAGCTTGGCCTCTTTGTAAGGAAAAGACATCCCTCCAGAGAGTTACCGGGCCCCTTCCTTCACTGTGACTTCTCACCAGTCCCTCGGAACGGTCCTCCCCCGGCCTCCTCGTCTAAGATACGGGTTCCCTAGCAAGGCGGCACCTTGAGATTCCTCGATCCTTGATGGGTCCCAGCCGAAGATGCTGGGCTCAAAGCCTTTAGTTGCAGCTCCAGGACTAAAGGTGCCTGGGACTGATTCACCGACCTCCGCCCCTGGGCCAAAGGTGCCCAAGGCGGACAGGAACACACACTCCCTGGGAGTAGGACTCCCGATGACAACGAACCCTGAACAGGCAGCGTCTGCCCCTTTTATATCCTCTCCCAGCATACACAGCAGACCGACCACTCCCACTGTATGGTTGCTGAGAGGGGACACACAAGGCACAGCACTGTATCAGCAGTTCAACCCTGGCCCATTATGGCAGTGCCACCTGCAGGCCACAGGGAACAGTACACAATACTCTTCCTGCAGACAAAATGGTTGATAATGTCCTAACAATTTAGGTGTTTGAGCACAACTACCACTCAAACACTACCCCTAAATTGAGAACCCCGCTAAACCAGTGTACCATGGTGCAAAAGATGCAGTTAGCCTTTAAACTTTAGAAGTGAAAGATAGAAACTGGTTGTTTGCCATGCACAGCTGCTCCAGATTCTGGTTGCTCCAGTATGGATAAATTCTAGGGATGAGCATGTTGGGATTCAAGTCTGAACCCGCCTGAGCTATCCCGCCAGAAGGCTGTCGCTGTACTGAGCCAATCATAAGTGCCCAAGACATTGGCCACTTATAATTGGCTCAATAGGGCGCTTAATATTGCTGGCGGGTTAACTTAGGTGGGTTCGGACTATGATCTGAACAAACCTGAGCTCATTCAAAAAAACGTCCCCCTTGTATATACAGTAAAGAAAGAACGAGTATTTTTAGCACAACTCATGTTAGCTCTGTTCTGGGATATAAGTAAAACCCTATTAAAGTTATGCAGGCCTCATGCACGTGGAGTGTAGGACTTGACATGGAATCTTGATATTTTTTCTTTTAACCCTGCTGAATGCAACTCAACATTATGCTGTCAGACGCAGCCATGTGAATAGGCCCATTCACATGGGTGTACTTTAACGTACACCTGTTTGAGGGCCACATTTGCCTACATGGGAATGCACAGGTGTTTTGTGCATCCCTGTGCAGGCAGTCATATTCATGTCAATTGGAACGCAGCAGCTGCACAGACACACTGTTGCCAACTTGACATTCGTGTGGGGTCGTGTCCCCAAATGCACGCTGTCTACATTTGGGGACATGCCCCTGCAGCCACATGGATGCCAAATTGGCAGCAGGGGCTGTGCCCGTGCACCTTCTGCATCCAAACTGACATGAATAGGACTGCCTGTACAGGGATGCATGGAACACCTCATATTTGCCAACAGTCCCGATTAGCCAGGAACATTCATGGAAATCAGACCGGTATCCCGGTCTGAGCCTGTCCCAGGCAAAATCCCGAAAACTAGGCGTTGTCCCGGGCAGGGGCAGACTAGGACAGGGGGTCTGATCCCCCTTAAAAAGCCGCAGCGGTGCAGTGTGAGCATGATCTGATGGTTTGCAAAGGTGTCATCCCGGGCCGCCCACCTGGTAAGCTATGTGAGCTTGGATTCGGGAATGAGCGATGAAGGAATGTAATAGAAAACTTCTTTCTTTCTCCCTCCCTCCCTCTTTTTTATCTCTCTCTCCCTCCATCCCTCTTTTGTTATCTCTCCCTCCCTCTTTCTCTATCTCTCCCTCACTCTTTCTTTCTCTCTCTCTCCCTCCCTCTTTTGCTATCTCTCCCTCCCTCCCTCTTTCTCTCTCTCTCCCTCCATTCCTCTTTCTTTATCTCTCTCTCCCTCCATTCCTCTTTCTTTATCTCTCTCTCCCTCCCTTTTTCTCTCTCCCTCCATCCCTCTTTCTCTCTCTCTCTCTCACTCCATCCCTCTTTATTTCTCTCTCTCTCCCTCCCCCCTCTTTCTTTCTCTCTCTCCCTCCATCCCTCTTTCTCTCTCTCTCTCACTCCATCCCTCTTTATTTCTCTCTCTCTCCCTCCCCCCACTTACTTTCTCTCTCTCTCCCTCCATCCCTCTTTCTCTCTCCTTCCATCCCTCTTTCTCTCTCTCTCTCACTCCCCCTCTTTCTTTCTCTCTCCCTTCATCCCTCTTTCTCTCTCACTCCCCCTCTTTCTTTCTCTCTCCCTTCATCCCTCTTTCTCTCTCACTCCCCCTCTTTCTTTCTCTCTCCCTTCATCCCACTTTCTCTCTCTCTCACTCCCCCTCTTTCTTTCTCTCTCCCTTCATTCCTCTTTCTCTCTCCCTCCCCCTCTTTCTTTCTCTCTCTCTCCCTCCATCCCTCTCTCTCTCCCTCTTTCTCTCTCCCTTCATCCCTTTTTCTCTCTCTCCTCCTCTTTCTCTCTCCCTTCATCCCTCTTTCTCTCTCCCTCCATCTCTCTCTCCCTCCATCCCTCTTTCTCTCTCTCCCTCCATCCCTCTTTCTCTCTCTCTCCATCCCTCTTTCTCTCTCCCTCCATCCCTCTTTCTCTCTCTCCCTCCATCCCTCTTTCTCTCTCCCTCTATCCCTATTTCTCTCTCTCCCTCCATCCCTCTATATTTCTCTCTCTCTCTCCCTCCATCCCTCTTTCTCTCTCTCCCTCCATCCCTCTTTCTCTCTCCCTCCATCCCTCTTTCTCTCTCCCTCTATCCCTATTTCTCTCTCTCCCTCCATCCCTCTATATTTCTCTCTCTCTCTCCCTCCATCCCTCTTTCTCTCTCTCCCTCCATCCCTCTTTCTCTCTCCCTCCATCCCTCTTTCTCTCTCTCTGTTCTGTCTCAACTACAAAGCGATAAAGTTCATCTCCAGGTTTAAGTAGGCCTTACTCAAGCTGGTTTGATATTCATCCCTTGCATCGATACAGGCAGTTTAACTCAATGAATAAACTCACAGTTAGGATGACAGACGATGAATCCTTTCGAATGTTCCGTTTAATGATGGATATTCATAGGTAGAAAAACGTTGCAGTTGTAAGCCACATGTAAGATGTTAGCATGGAAGATATACAGGAGTAATGACCAGAATCAGGAAGTGGAGGAGATATATAAAGAACTACGGTTAGAGAGAGAGTTCAGCTAGAAAGAAGGGGACAGATCTTAAAGACACAGAGCAAGAATAATCACATAGTGTAACACAACACTCCCCAACTGAAATCTTTAGATTTCATAGCCTTAAACTAAAATATATATTTTCAAAAAGTCCAATACTGACGAATGTCCTGGAACCTGTAATGAAAAACATGCAACAAGCAAATAATAAACGTAAGTTCAACAGGATGAAGAACATAAAGTCACAGTATGATGTCTTCAAATAATTCCAAAGTTCTGAGTAGAACCTGTAGATGGCAGCAATGTACTCCCCACCGTGCCGACAGCATGGCTAGTCCTTGCACAAGTCACTCACCTGGCAAAAGGAGTACTAACTCTGTAATTGGTCGACTAAAGGTTCGTGTCGATCCTCCCTTGGTTACCTTGACTTCTACCTTCCGGACTTTGTTATCGTCGCTGGGCATAACTTTAGTAATAAGACCCATAGGCCACTCATTCCGACAAACTTCCTTGTCTTTTAGAAGGATGAGGTCTCTAACCTTAAGATTTGGCTTAGATGCTTGCCATTTGTTACGACCTTGAAGGTGGTGAAGATACTTTTTCTTCCAGCGATGCCAGAACACATTGGCTAGATGCTGCACCTGCTTCCATTGATGCTCATAACGGTGTGACCGCAGCTTCTGTTTTGTACTTACAGAAGTGTGGAGTGAGGTGTTCACAGTTCTTATTTCCTTATCATCTTCAGGGTTTACTAGCCCATAGGTGGTGTCGATAGGGAGTAAGTAAGAGTCCTCACACAGAAACCTTGGAGGTGACAGCCATAAGCTGTCCTGAAGAGCGGCAGGTGACACGGCTCTGGTCCCATAGTCAGCTGGGTTGAGTTCAGTGGGAACGTGATGCCATTGACTTGGTAGAGAGAATCTCTTGATACGTTCAACCCTGTTGCTGATGTACACATAAAATTGTTTTGTTTGGTTGTTTATGTAACCAAGTTCTACCTTACTGTCTGTATAGAGGGTGAAAGAATCAATTGTAGTGTCCATTTCACTTCGTATGACCTCTGCAATTTCTACTGCTAGCACGGCTGCACAAAGTTCAAGTCTTGGTATGGTATGTGCAGGCTTGGGAGTGAGTTTTGCCTTGCCTAGGACAAAACTACAGTGTGATTCTCCATTCAGTTCAGAGGTCTTCAAATAGGCTACTGCAGCAATAGCTTCAACTGATGCATCAGAGAAAATATGAATCTCTCTCCGGTTAGCAGTTGAAGTGGATCCTGGAACATAGCAACGGGGAATCTGAAGTTTTTCTAGTGACTTCAAAGAATATCTCCACCTTTCCCACTTGTGTTGATTTTCACTAGGCAAGGGAGTATCCCAGTCTATGTTCTCAGTAGACAACTGTCTTAGTAAAATCTTACCTTGAATGGTAACTGGAGCAAGGAAACCCAGTGGGTCATAGATGCTATTCACCACGGACAGGACTCCTCTCTTAGTGAAGGGTTTGTCACAAGTTGACACTTGGAAGGTGAATTTGTCTTGCTTGATGTTCCACAACAAACCCAGACTTCGCTGTACAGGAGGCACATCTGTACCTAAGTCAAGGTTTTTTAGACTAGTGGCATAGTCCTCAGAGTGAAAGGCATTCATAAGTTCCTGGCTGTTGGATATAATCTTGTGCAGTCTAAGGTTTGCTACAGACAGCATCTCCTTTGTTCTGGTGAGAAGATCAATTGCTTCTTTAGCAGTTGGAAAGGACTTAAGTGCGTCGTCAACGTAGAAGTTTCTTTCAACAAATTGACGGGCATCAGATCCATATTCAACTTCTCCAGTCTGAGCTGTTCTCCTTAGCCCATAAGTTGCCACTGCTGGGGAAGGACTGTTACCGAAGACATGTACCTTCATGCGATAATCTATAACTTCCTTGTTGAGGTCATTGTCCTTGTGCCATAGAAACCTGAGGTAGTTTCTGTTGTCTTCTCTGACGATGAAGCAGTGAAACATCTGTTGAATGTCGGCCATTACTGCTACAGGCTCTTGTCTGAAACGAATCAAGACTCCTATTAGACTGTTGTTCAAGTTGGGTCCAGTAAGGAGCATGTTGTTAAGAGAAACACCTTCGTGCTGAGCACTGGAATCAAAGACAACTCTGATTTGGTCTGGTTTGCGTGGGTGATACACGCCAAAGGATGGAAGGTACCAGCATTCTTCTCCATCCTTTAGTGGGGGAGCAGGCTCTGCATGATCTCTGTCAAATACATTTTGCATAAAGTCCACAAAGTGCTTTTGCATCTCTGGTTTCCTGCTTAAGTTTCGCTTTAAGGAGGAGAATCTACTGATGGCCTGCTGTAAGTTGTTGGGCAATCTCTCTCTTGGGAGACGAAAGGGTAGGGGTGCTACCCAGTTATTGGAGTCATCTTGAAAGAACTCATTGTCCATTACCTTGATGAATTCTTTGTCTTCCATTGAAGGAGCCAGTATGTCATCTTCACTGGTTACATTAAACACTGTAGAGCCGAAGTCGCCATCATGGCAGGAGAAAGGGCTTGTGTCACCTGAGATACCATGTTGCCATTCGTGGCTGGCTATTTTCTCTTTCACCCAGTAGTGATGTGGGCATGGCTCAAAGTAAGTGTTTCGGCCATTTGGCAGAACATTTGTCTTGAATGATGAAATGTTGGTAGGTCTTTTCATTTTGCCTATGCAGACATTGCCTTTGATGACCCACCCTAGATCCGTGCACTGGGCAAATGGGGCATCTGGGGGTCCACTGACTTGTCTGTGTACCTTGTGAACTCTTAGAATGTCTCTTCCTAACAGAAGAAGGATCTGAGCATCTTTGTCAAGCGGCGGTATCTCATTTGCTATTACCTTGAGGTGAGGGTGATGGAAAGCAGCAGCTGGAGTAGGGATTTCTTCCCTGTTAGCAGGTATCTGATTGCACTCAACAAGTGTAGGTAAGGGTAATTGCAAGTTACCTTTGAGAGAAGATACCATGAGTCCATGAGCCCTTCTTCCAGAAACCTCTATAGTTCCACTACAGGTACCCAAGGTGTAAGGATGAGCTTCGCCTTTTATTTCAAATAGATTGAACAATTCCGATTTTGCAAGTGATCGATTGCTCTGATCGTCTAAGATAGCATATGCCTTTAGAGACTTTTCTGGTTGATCCTTGTGGTATATGTTCACCAAGCATATCTTAGCACAGGACTTACCACAGCGGTCTTCTCCACAAACTTCTGTGCAGGATGAAGAAATGATGGTAGAATTAGGCACTTGGTCTGTATTCTCCCCGCCGTGCGTTAACCTGGGAGGAGTGTTGGCAGGTTGTGCAGAGCTGGGCTCAAGAGGATGGAGGGCTTGCACATGTTCTTCAGAGCCACACTCTATGCACTTGATGGACACATTACAGTCCCTTGCAAAATGTTCTGTAGAAGCACAGCACCTGAAACATACCCTAAATGTCTTTAAAAGCTCCTTGCGCTCTTCCAGAGGCTTTTTCCTAAAGCCGATACATTTTTTGAGGGGGTGTGGCTTCTTGTGTATGGGACACTCTCTGTTAGGGTTTTCAATCTTCCTACTCTGTTTGTTCGTGGCCAGAACTGTGGTAGGAGTGGGAAGGATGTCAGTCTTTTTCACGGACACTGGGCCTCTATGGTTTCTATAGTTGCCCTGAAGACTGGTACTCTTAGGAAAGGGTGAGAAGAGGCTGTACTCACCGTAGGAAAAACTTGGATCGTTCTTGGTCTCTGCAATTTTCCTGATGAATTCACAGAAGAAAGAGAATGGAGGGAAGGAAACCTTGTTCTCTCTTTTGTATGATGACCCTAGTGCAGTCCATTTCTCTTGCAAACCATACGGGAGCTTGGAGACAATTGGGTTTACCCCTCTTGGAGTGTCAAGGTAACTGAGTCCAGGTAGTTTTGGGTCTGTCTTGGCTAGCTGAAGCTCAAGGAGAAGGTCACTCAGTCTCTGGAACTCCTTGTTGTCCTTACCGGATATCTTTGGGAAAGTTTCCAGACGCATGAACAAAGCATTTTCTATAGCTTCTGGACTGCCATAACTTTGCTCTAGTCGCTCCCATGCAGCTGTGAGGCCTGCAGTAGGATTGTCCATGAAAACCGATCTTAATGGCTTAACACGTGCAGCAGATAGAGGACCAAGCCATTTGATCAGCAGATTCAATTCTTGATCAGCTGTAATGCCAATATTGCTGATTGTAGTTCTGAAGGCACATTTCCAACTTCTGTAGTTCTCAGGTTGGTCATCAAAACTTGTAAGACCAGTCTTTGTGAGCTCTCTGCGAAGCATGTACCTCACAAACTCTTCTGTCTCAGTTGTCTCCGCCTTTATGTGAGATGCTGTTGGCTGTATGGTGCTGATTGCGTTATCTTTGACATTGTTGTTAAAGGACACAGGGAAATATGGTGCAGCAGATGCATCCAGGTGAGTTGCTTGCTTGAAGTCAGTTGTTCCAATGGTACGTTGATTCAAGGCTGTACCGATGACTGGAGATTGATGACTTGCCTGAAGCTTGCGCTGTTGCTCTGTGACGTATGAAGGCAGGCAAGGTAGGCAGGTAAGAAATGCAGTGGAGTGATTTTGAGTGCAGGAAGTTGCTGGAACCTCTTTAACTTGAAGCTGTGAAGGAGTCTCTATGTAGTCGGGAGCAATGGAGACAATAGAGTGTGCACTGCAGTGGCTTAGGACATAGTCTTTAGTGCGTTTGAGGGGGTCTTCCATATCTGCTATGTTTAGGTTAATGCTGTCTTTCTCACTTGCACCTTCGTCTGCACTGATAGCTTGCTGTAGGACCCTTAGCTTTGCCATAGCTGCGTCATGTTTACACTGTTCATTTAAGGTTTCCATTGTTGCTCTTTGTCGTGCTGACTGCGCTTCCAACTCTGCCCTTTGACGTGCTGACTGCGCTTCCAACTCTGCCCTTTGACGTGCTGACTGCGCTTCTGACTCTGCTTTTTGACGTGCTGACTGCGCTTCCAACTCTGCTCTTTTTTCTGCATATGCCACCTGCACTTTGCTGGCTTCCACTTCAGCGCGGGCATTAATAAGTCGCTCACTGAGTGTTGAGTATCTTGAACTATGGCATCTTGACGAGTTTTTAGAACGTCTGGTGGAAACAGATCTGTGAGATGCAGTGTCCTGTAACAGCTTTATTTTTGCTTCTGCCTTTAATCTGGTTTGCTGGATAAAACTGTCTCTTTCAATATTGAGAGCATTGACGCTCTTTAATTGCATCATCGCACTTTCTGACTTCATGTTTTGTAAGACATTAGTGAATTTGATGCTGGTAAGCTGATAAAGCTCATATGAGGCAGAAAGTTGTTTAATGGCGCCCTCTAGTGTCAGTAGTTCACGTTCAACAGACACTGTATTGGCTTCAGCAAGGATTTTTTCCCAGACTAATTCCAAGCTATTTGACAATTCAGTCCTTGAAGCTTCATAATTCTCCATTACTTTCCAAGTGGGTTTAACTGAGCGTTTGGGTAACTCAGTTTCTTCAGGAACTTGTGAGGAGGTAGATGTGAGTTCACATGCAGAAGCTTGGTCACTCATGATAGCAGACTGACTGTGAAAGCAGGCAGGATCTGTGTGCTGAAATATGACACTGTGCAGATTGTCTCAGGCTATAAGGCTGCCATGTGCTGCTCTGTCCCTTCTGTCTTGCTATGAGGGCAGTAAATCTTGTCTGTATCAGTACTGACATGCAGAAATCTTGTAATTAGGCTGTGAAACTCAGTTTTTCTACTGTTCTGTCTCAACTACAAAGCGATAAAGTTCATCTCCAGGTTTAAGTAGGCCTTACTCAAGCTGGTTTGATATTCATCCCTTGCATTGATACAGGCAGTTTAACTCAATGAATAAACTCACAGTTAGGACGACAGACGATAAATCCTTTTGAATGTTCCGTTTAATGATGGATATTCATAGGTAGAAAAACGTTGCAGTTGTAAGCCACATGTAAGATGTTTAGCATGGAAGATATACAGGAGTAATGACCAGAATCAGGAAGTGGAGGAGATATATAAAGAACTACGGTGAGAGAGAGAGTTCAGCTAGAAAGAAGGGGACAGATCTTAAAGACACAGAGCAAGAATAATCACATAGTGTAACACAACACTCTCCCTCCATCCCTCTATATTTCTCTCTCTCTCCCTCCATCCCTCTATATTTCTCTCTCTCTCCCTCCCTCTATATTTCTCTCTCTCTCCCTCCATCCCTCTATATTTCTCTCTCTCTCCCTCCATCCCTCTATATTTCTTGCTCTCTCCCTCCATCCCTCTATATTTCTCTCTCTCTCCCTCCATCCCTCTATATTTCTTGCTCTCTCCCTCCATCCCTCTATATTTCTCTCTCTCCCTCCCCCTCTTTCGCTCTCTCTCTCCCTCCATCCCTGTTTCTTTCTCTCTCCCTCTCTCCCTCCATCCCTCTTTCTATTTTGTTTCTCTTTATGTATTACCACATTCTTCATTATCCAAGTCATCTCAGACTCTATTTAACTACACCTTTTAAGCCACACCCACTATTTAGCATAATTTTTATCTACGCACATTTTTTCTGATACTAGTCCACGCCTAGAAATCAATGCCCCACCCCTAATTAAAGTAATACTCTACCTACAGAAAAAAGTGTCATTAAAAATATTATGAGAATGTTGGGGAACTATGATACCTGTGTATCCCCCATGCGTGCAAAGTACACGGCCCTTGACCAGGTGAACGCTCAAGTATGCCTGTGCGAGCAAAGCCTTATATTGCTGTATACAGAAGCGAACAAAGGTATAAGGTGTACGCTGCATTTTTTATGCCCATGTGAATGAGAACTAACAAAAATGGGCTAAACTTTAACGTTTATTGACCAGTGATATGTACAGTCAGGAGCAGGACACTGCTTTAATGCTTGGACAACAATATTTTAAAGAGTAAAAGCAGCCCACGTTTTCTCTCAGTGAAGGTAAAACACAGGCTCTTTTACAGCAAGCAGCCACCTTGTGGTTGGCAGCGAAGCCCAAAATCCGGAAGCGTTGCCAGGGCAGCTTAGCCGCGCAGCCACTGACGCACCAACACGTCGCTCCTACGTCACATCCGGTTTGTGTCGGTGTGTTGTTGTGTTCTACCGGCTGTCAATGGCAGTGGCCCGGCTTTGATGGTGTAACGCTCCGGGAAGGGAAAGCCGCCAGTAATGGCCGTCGAGGCACATAGCAAGTCCATGACCTTGTCACTGATCATCAAATGGGGCGGCCAGGAGTTCCCTCTGTCTGCCCTGTCCGAGGAGGACACGGTGCTGGATCTCAAGCATTCTCTCAAGAGCCTGACCGGGGTGCTGCCAGAGAGGCAGAAGCTGCTGGGACTCAAATACAAGGGTGAGCTGGGAAGCTGGCCCTCATTGCTTTACACCACCTCTCATCCACATGGTAGTCACCCACACTCTGTTCTGTGCCCCTCTGTAAGCTTTGGGGTCTATGAAAAGTTCTTCAATTAAAGTAGATCCCAAAGCAAAGGTTTTCTATTCCATTTTGGATAGAGTAATGGAGGGTTGTGACCCGTCAGGTTTTTTTTTGCACCATCTGCGTCCCATTGGGAAGATTTCTCCTCACTTCCTGTCCCATAGCCAGAACAGGAAGCGAGAGGAGATCACGCCAAAGTGGGGGAATCCCCGGGTTGTTGCCAGAACTAGTCTCCCCATTTCCCCTCTATTACTGTTCTGGGGAAAACCCAAAATGTGGAATTTTCTTTTACTTTCACTTTCAATGATAACAGTAAACAGGACAACTAGAGAGGGTGAGTCTCCTTATCCGAGGCACAGACAGCAGTAAAAAACTGACAAGGGTTTAATCCCTCTCCGCTCGATCCAAAACCAAACAAAAAATTGCGTTTAGCCCCCGTTCACATTGGCGCGACTTGACATGTCAAATTGTATGCCAAATCGCAGCCTAATGCCGGCAACGGCACTGTCCCAATCGGTGCGACGCCGCACTGATTTCCAAAAGTAGTTCCTGCACTACGTTTGGCAACTTCTGGGGCGATTTCAATAAACATCTGCGCATGAACCCGCACAGATGTCTTTCAAATCGCCATCGAACTCGCGCTGAAATGCGGGTTTGAAATCATGTGAGTTCAGCTGGACTTGCACAATGTCAAACCCGCGTTCAGTGTGAATGTACCCTTAGTTATACTTTAACCACTTCAGCCCCGGAAGGATTTACCCCCTTAATAACCAGGCCATTTTTTGCGATACAGCACTGCGTCCTTATAACTGACAACTGTGCGGTCGTGCGACGTTGTACCCAAACACAATTGAAGTCCTGTTTTCCCCACAAATAGAGCTTTCTTTTGGTGGTATTTGATCACCTCTGCGGTTTTAATTTTTTGCGCTATAAACAAAAAAAGACTGACATTTTGGAAAAAAAACAATATTTTTAAACTTTTTGCTATAATACATATCCAAAAAAATAATTTCTTCATCAGTTTACGCCAATATGTATTCTTCTACGTATTTTTGTTAAAAAAATCGCAATAAGCGTATATTGATTGGCGCAAAAGTTATAGCGTCTACAAAATAGGGGATATATTTATGGCATTTTTTTTTTTTTTTTTTTTACTAGTATTGGTGGTGATCAGCGATTTTTTTTTTTTTTTTGTGTTTGAATGTGTTCCATTGCAGGTGTTTCTAATTGTGGGGAGGGTGGACTGACTGGAGGAGGAGAGAGATCGCTGTTCCTGATCACTAGGAACAGACGATCACTCTCTACTCCCCTGTCAGGATGGGGATCTGTTTGTTTACATTGACAGATCCCCATTCTGGGTCTCTGTCGAGCGAACACAGGTGGCCGCCTATGCAGCGGGCGCTCGTCTGCTATAACTCTTAAAAGAGCCAACGTACACCTATGCCGATTTGCGGGAACGAGCAAACCTGCCGCAGTATAATGGCGGCTGGTCGGCAAGTGGTTAAAGAGACCCTGTCATTAGACCATTCATTTTAGCGCAAAGCTTTCCATGGATTATGTGTGCATTGATTGTATTTTATTCATGTCATTTACTTGTAAAACCTGCCTTGTGTAGCCGTCCAAAAGCCCAGAGACTGCCACTGGGCGTTGCCATCTTGGATGTGATGTCAGCAGACTCAGAGCTGTCACCCAAATGACAATCTATAATGTTTCCCTTTGCTTTTTCCTCACCACAACATAATAGCCTATGTGGAGAGGTGAATAGAGGGGCGGAGGAGCTGGGTCAGCACAGACAGTAATTGGACTCTCCTAGGAGAGGGTGATGGTGTTCAAGGAGGGAGGAGTCCGTGTTAGGGAATTGATTCCTCTAAAATAGTCACATTTTCTAGCAACATTGCAAGTAAGAAAAGTAATTTTATTTATGGGGAAAAAAACACTGCAAGTAAACATTAAGGCCCCTTTCACACTGGGGCGGGCATATGCGGTGACGGTATAGCGGCGCGATTTTCAGCGCCCTATACCGTCGTGTTTACCGCGATATGCGGCCGCTAGCGGTGCGGTTTTAACCCCCGCTAGCGGGCGAAAAAGGGTTAATACTAGGGTTGTCCCGATACCACTTTTTTAAGACCGAGTACAAGTACCGATACTTTTTTTCAAGTACTCGCCGATACCGATTACCGATACTTTTTTTTTTTAATGTCAGCTGACAGTTTTAAAGCACAATACAGATTAGGTGGCAATGATATGCAGCACTGATTAAGCAGCACTGATATGATTAGGTGGCACGGATATGCAGCAGTGATGAGTACTGACAGGTGGCGGGCAATGATGACTGGCACTGACAGGGGGCACTGATGGCTGGCACCGACAGATGGCTGGCACTGATGGCTGGCACCGACAGATGGCTGGCACTGACAGAGGGCACTGATAGGTGGCTGGCACTGAAAGGGGGCACTGATGGCTGGCACTGACAGGGGGTTGGCACCTGCACTAATAGATGGCAGGTGGCTGGCAGTGATAGATGGCATTGACAGGTGGTAGTGATAGATGGTACAGGTGGCTGGCACTAATAGGTGACACTGAGTAAGCAGCACTAATGAGCAACTAATGAGCACTGACAGATAGCGGGCACTGACAGGTGGTGGGCACTTATAGGCACGAGAGGATTTATTTTTCTATGCTGCCTCTGCGACGCCCATCTTAGTACACCCTGCACTCGGCCTCAATAAAGCAGCAGCGGACATCTTGTTACACCCAGCCCAAACTACATGGGCTGGGTGTAACAAGATGTCCGCTGCTGCTTTATTGAGGCCGAGTGCAGGGTCTACCAAGATGGGCGTCGCATTTTTTCAAACACAGACAGTGTAACACGGAGCGTCACTTCCTTTACCGAATGTGACGGCTCCGGTCGCCGAATGTGACGGCTCCGGTCGCCGATGGAAGCTGCAAGCTTACCCGCCTGAGGACTCTCCGCTCCACTCTGCTCTCCGCTCCGCCCCTCCCGCCCTCCGCTTGCCGACTCCGCCCACTGACCTTTCCGCCCCACTCTGCTCTCCGCTCCGCCCTCCGCTTGCCGACTCCGCCCGCTGACTTCTCCCATCCCAGGTATCGGCAAAGGCATCGGGAGCATTTGCGCGAGTACAAGTACTCGCGCAAATGCTCGGTATCGGTCCCGATACTAGTATCGGTATCGGGACAACCCTAGTTAATACCGCCCGCAAACCGCTGCTATAGCTGCGGTTTGCGGGCAGTATTACCGCGGTGTACCATTGATTTCAATGGCAAGGAGCGGTAAAGGAGCGGTATACACACCGCTCCTTCACCGCTCCAAAGATGCTGCTTGCAGGAGATTTTTTTTGTCTCCTGCCAGCGCACCGCCTAAGTGTGAAAGCCCCTCGGGCTTTCACATTGAGAATGCTGGGGCAGGAGTATTTCAGGCGTTATTCATGCGCTATTTTTAGCGCAAAAACGCCTGAAATACGCCTCAGTGTGAAAGGGGCCTTAAAGGACTAGATTTTTTAATTGGTGGCGGGGTCTCTAGTATTACATTCTTAGCATGCTTTAGCTTAAAACTTTGAGCGCAATAAAATAAACATTCCACATTAAGCTATTTGTTAAAATCCATACCTAGCACTTTGCAGTTTACAGCTTTCAATGCAGCTTGCTCCTGCTTTCCTCACTGCTGCTTCCCTGAACTTCCTGTCTTCACAGGAAAGAGGTAACCATGGACAGGGCAGTCTGGCATCAGACTGTTAGCCTGGAGGAGGCAGGAGTGTCTTTCCATCCTAAGCTATGGGGTTGTGTGCTCTTATTGATGCACACAGTGTAGGGAGTTGAGCCCGTACACATGGGCTGAATATCGGCCGGTTCAACAGAAACAGTCCAACATTTGGCCCATGTGTACAACAGCCTCTCCAAGAGAAGCTGGCCGAACGACCGTCTTCTGTCAGACTGGCATGCTGGAAAATACAGCATCCGAGCCACCTCCGATCAGTGCTGGCAGCCAATAGCGGGGGGCAGCCCTCCTGTCATAACACAATAGCTCAGTGAGAAGGTCGCTGTACTAACATCAGACAGTTTGTACAGCTGCTCCTCCCAAACGTTGTTTTTTTTCTTCAGCCCGATAGTGTGTACCCGGCTTTATATGTCCAGTCATTACATCCAAGGGTGGCTCCATAGGATGCTGCAAGAGAAAGGAGTCACCCTGAAACAGAAAACCTGGGACAGAGGTCATCACACCAGCTTAAGCAGGAACATAGGCAAGAATTAAAAGATAAAGAAGCTGCATATTCAGTAAGTGATTAATAGAGCAATACGGCCATTGGCTATATTTCTCCTGTGGGTCACAAGAATGCAGTTCGTTCTGCACACCTGTGACCAGTTTTCAGTCAACCGCGGTATAAAGCCTGCTGTCAGCTGAGGTCACAGAGCTGGTCCAGGATCTGAAAAGATCTTGACCACATGGTCAGGATCTGCCCAGAAACCTGGACCGACAGATGGCTCAGCCTCTCAGTGAGGCGCTGAGGGCCTGAGCCAGCCGCTCCCACCCTGTCCACAGCCCAGTACTCCAGTGAGCGCTGGAGGGGCAGATCGCTGGTGAATGAGTCACCAGCTCTCTGCAGGCTGAGGACCAAGAGCTGAGTGATCAGCGGTGTTTGATCACTCAATTCTCCATCTTAGAGGCAGCCAAGGACAGATGCAGCTGGTGCTGTATACCATCTAAGTGAGTATGATTTTTATTTTGCGATTATCATACTAAAAACTGAAGGATTAATGTTGCGTCAAAGATGTTTTGTAATCTTTGTAAGCAGCAACATAGCTATACCTATGTGTACACTAGTGTTAATTCTGAGCACCTGACCACCTTATCAGTCTGCTTTTATATGGTGGCACTTTACTGTCCCTCAATACAACCTAAAAAGAAAATATCATGAGAAACTAATAAAGTTTGCCACTGCTGACTCTTCCTTTTGAGAATGCTAGTTCTCTGGCTGTCATGTTGAGTCACTGACCTGGAACAGGTAAAGAGACAAGACATTTTGACACTCATAGAATGCTTTTTTGGGGTCTGCAACTTAAAAATAATTAGGTCAGGCCTAGCCAGGCAAATACCATTTTCAGGAGGTCAGCAATGGCAGCTGTCGTATTTCTCTTGTAAAAAGTCACTTAACCACCTCCTGACTGTGCTATAGCCAAAAGACAGCTTCAGCATGGTCATCCAGTTCTGGGAGGGTGTCCATAGATGTCCTCCCAGAACCCCACCTCCTGTGGCACGCATTGGGTGTACTCTGAGACCGTTGTGTTCTTTGGAGCAGTGGTTCTCAACCCTGTCTGTAAGTACCCCCAACAGGTAGGGTTGCCACCTCACCCCTTTAAACCCAAACACATATGAATTACACAGGTTCTGTGCCTGATTAAGGTGGTAATCAAACTCACTTGGTGCCTTATCTATATTAAATTAGCCTCAGAACCCGTGTAATTCATATGTTTTCGGGTTTAAAGGGATGATGTGGCAACCCTACCAACAGGCCATGTTTGCAGATTTTCCTTTATCTTGCACGGGTGCTTTAAATCAGAGTCAATGGCTTGGTATTTTGGACAGCTATTTTATCTAATGCCTCGTACACACGATCGCGATTTCCGACACGAAAACCACGTTTTTTTTTTTCAGCAGGAAAACGGCTCAAAATTGTCTTGCATACACACAGTCACACAAATCTTGGCTGAAATTCCGACCGTCAAGAACACGGTTGACGTACAACACACCGAGATCATTGAAGTTCAATAGGCAGTTTGGCTCTTCTGCTTGATACTGAGCATGCATGTTTTTTTTTTTTTTTTCGTGTCGTAATTGCATACAGACGATCGTGATTCCCGATGGGAATTTTTCCTGTCACGAAAATTGAGATCCTGCTCGCAATCTTTTCTTGGCCGGAATTCTCACAGAAAAAGTGTGATGGAGCATACACACGGTCAGAATTCGCGACAAAAAGCTCACATCGCACTTTTCTCTTCGGGAATCGCTATCGTGTGTACGAGGCATAAGAGAGATTCCCAAAACATGGCCTGTTAGGGGTACTTGACGACAGGGTTGAGAATTGCTGTTTTGGAGGACACAGCTGATCACAGATCAGGGTAGGGGGCCAATCACAGTGGCCCTTTACCATGTAATCAGCTGTGTTCAATCATAGCTGATCACAAGGACACAGACTTGCCAGTTATCAACAGTCCTTTCCCAAACGCTGTGTCTGTGGAAGGAAAGGGAAGCCATTAACCGGCAAGCCTGTCAGCACATTGTTTACACTGATTTATCAGTGCAGCCTCATCAGTGCCCATAAGTTAAGAAGACAAATAACTTATTTGCAAAAAACAGAAACTAAGAAATAATTTTAATAAGCTGTGTAGGGCTGGGGGGAGCTGCACACAGAAGATTTTTTACCTTAAAGGGACACTAAAGGTTCCAGTTAAAAATAAATAACAAACATGTTATACTTGCCTCCACTGTGCAGCTCATTTTGCACACAGTGGCCCCGATCCTGGTCTTCTAGGGTCCCTCGGTGGCTGTCTCGGCTCCTCCCCGCCAGAACTAACCCCCTTCATGGGAGCTCTCTCCCATGGGGGTTAGTTTGCGGGTGTGCTCCCGTTAAACAGCCGGCGGCTATAGCCGCAAACTGTATCACTCGGCCCCGCCCCCCCGGCGGGCCACGTCATTGGATGTGATTGACAGCAGCACGAGCCAATGGCTGCGCTGCTATCAATCCATCCAATCTAGCCAATCAACGGCCAGACTGAGTGGAGAAGAGGACATCGGGGGCGAGCACAGCAGATTCGGGGCTCAGGTAAGTAAAACGGGGGGGCTGGGGGGGCCATCATTGCCATTTTTTTTTTTTTTTTTTACCTTAATGCATAGGATGCATTAAGGTAAAAAAATGAACCTTTACAACCCCTTTAAGCCGGCTATAGACTGTTTGAATCTCGAGGTTCGAACCATGTATGGGCAGGCTGAATGTACCCAAGTTGATCGTACGATTATTACTGGTGGCTTTTATAGCTGCTAGCAATAATCACTGTGTTCTCCCGGCGAGTAGAGCTTCTCCCTATCCAAATCAGTTGGAACACAAAGATGGCAAAGAAGGAGCTCAGAAACATATCAAATGCAAGCTTAATGCATCTGGAAACAAACTGCATTAACCCATCTACTAAAACGTTTAATAATGATCACAGTACCTGCTGTAGTGATAGGACTTGAACTAACTAAGACATACATGGAGAACATTTTAGAACCCCTGATAAAATTCTCTATCTAATTAAAGAATAATCATTAATTTTGTTTTGTTCGATATCTTCTACAGGCAAGCCGGCAGAAAATGATGTAAAACTGGGTGTTCTAAAGCTGAAGCCAAATACCAAGATTATGATGATGGGGACACGTGAGGAGAGTTTGGTAATGCAAGTTACATTTTCTATGTGTAATACTATAAGGAAAACATAGCTGGAAATAAGTCAGCAAAAATGACACAAACATACAGAGAGAGAGATAAAACGATTGATCCTTTTCTTGGTGGAACACTTTTGATCTACCAAGGGTAGGTGATGCATTGCACCAAACATTCACTATATTCCAGCATTATATTTCAATGCTCTTACTGCCTTTCTCTTGTATAGTTTAAATGTAATCCTTTGTTTCTTCTCTGCAGGAAGAAATGATGGCACCACCTCCAGAAAATGATGACGTTATAAATGACTTTGACATTGAAGAGGAGGTAGTGGAGGTGGAAAATCGGTGAGTCTTGTTGTTTACATGTGACAGCTCTAAATCCTAATTGCAGGTGGTGTTATATTACTGTAAAGTTGTAGGTTATACCATTGTTGGCAGGATTTCTTTTTTCTTTTTTTTTGGTATTCTTTAATATAATAATTATACTTTACTGCAATTTATGACAGCTATGCAAAAATTGGAATGAAAACTGTTTATTACACTGTGAGGCAGAGCAAAAGCCTAACTTTGATGGACAAAGGATAGCAACAAGAGCAGCAAATCAGGCCTTTATATTTAGCCTATAAAAGATGTCTTCTCATTGGTTTTTAAAATTGACTGCATTTTGTGTATCACCCTGCCCTTTTGGTTAAACCTATAAGTGTGAGGCTACCAATCGTCAAGAGGCAGAGCTATGTGTGGCTGATTCTGAAGTGTTGTGTACAAGCTTATCATTCCTTGAACTCCAGAAAGATTGCCACACTCCAATGTCAGTCTCCTGTAAAATTGTATTTCTTTCAACATGCCCCGCTCAGACTACTCTCTGTAATGAGTTTCACTTCAAAGAGCCAAAAAAATAAAAATAAAAAATGAAATCTTACTCTGAAGAAAGACATAGGGGTTTATTTACTAAAGGCAAATCCGCTTTGCACTACAAGTGCACTTGAAAGGGCACTTGGAAGTGCCGTCGCTGTAGATCTGAGGGGAAGCTCTGCTGATTTTATCATCCAATCATGTGCAAACAAAAATGCTGTTTTTTATTTTCATTGCATGTCCCCCTCAGATCTACAGCAACTGCACTTGAAAGTGCACCTGTAGTGCAAAGTGGATTTGTCTTTCGTAAATAACCCCCCATATTCTACCTTATGCAAAAGTTTAGTACATGCATAAACAAATAAGTGTGAGTTTACTAAATTTTTGCATTGGGGCTTGCATAGCGTTGAAAACCACAATCAGTCAGTGCATCAAGGGTGCAATGCACAGGTTCTTGCAAAGCCTTCCCCCCAGCCTTAGGTCCATACAAAAGTGTGGACCTGGCAGGAGGAAGATAAACTGAACTACAGAGCAGTGAATGAGGAGATTTTCCTGACACACTTTCTGCAAGTCCCATTTGTGGCATTAAATGAATGTAAAGAGATACAGACCTGGAAGATGAGGCTGCGTGGACAAAACCTTTCACATCTGCACTAAATATAAACGATAACAGGATTACCCTGGAGGATGCACCCCATGATTTTAGGTAAGTGGGTGCAGTGTAGGTTTTGGGGATGGAGTCTATTAACATGTTACACCCTAAAAATGCCTGTACCATGAAATATGGTATAAAATATGGACTTAACCATTGAAGATGAGCCTAAGTTTCCCCCCCAAAAAAATAAAAGTCAGCAGTTACAAGCTGATCAGCCACTCAAATTACTTCTGCTGAAGAGGGATTTGACGGCTGAAAATGTTGATACCGGGATGATGCTTGCAGGTGCTTCACTTCAACCCGAGTATGTCATATGAGCAAGAAATGGTTAAAATCCAGTAATACACAGGGTTAAAAAAGGGGGACGTTTTCACTGCACTTGGGTTAATGTAAAATGGCTAGCATAAATTGTCAGTACACTGGGGTTGATTTACTAAAGCTGGAGAATGCAAAATCTGGTGCAGCTCTGCATAGAAACCAATCAGCTTCCAGGTTTTATTGTCAAAGCTGAAGTTAAAAGCTGATTGGCTACCCTGCTTAGCTGCACCAGATTTTGCACTCTCCAGTTTTGGTAAATCAACCCCACTGTCTCACCTGCTTTGCACATGCTCAGTTGATCTTTATTTTTTCAGACACTGTGCTGAATTTGTAGAGGCGATTTGCTGACAGCCGAAAGATTAACTGCTGCTCAGGGGCTCTGGACTTCAGCAAAATGGCGGCCTCCGGCAAGAAGAAACTGGAACAATGCTGGAGGCAATATACAGCACACACTGATTTTGAAAGCATAATTATTAACATTGAATGTATGTTTCTTGCTAAAGAACATTATTTATATCAAGTTGTTATGGGTAAAGTTCCACTTTAAAGAATAAGTTCACCTTTAAGAACATGTTCCACCCATTTTTAAGGTGGAACATGTAACGTGTTGCCACTCCTGCAGCCGCTCCCTGATCCCTGCCTCTATTAACAGCCAGCCGGGGATCTTCTTCCTCAACTCGCTGTCACTATTTTAAAAAGACGCGGCCATGCGGGGCTCCGCCTGCCCGGCCGCGTCATTCATTCACAAAGTTCTGGAAATGGGAGAACTACAACTACCGACAGCCTTTGTGGCTGTAGGCTTGTAGTTCTCAATGAACTACCATGGCGCTGTTGAGTTCTCCAGGTAGTTAATTGTATCTTCCTGTCAGTATGTAACTGCCTGCCTGTATAAGGTCCGAGCAGACAGGTTACACTGACAGTCTGCAAGAGTCCTGCATGCAATGCTTTCCAGGTTCCTAGTAAAAAATAATAATAAATGCAATTTTTTTTTAAAACTTTTTCCGTTATGTAAGGGGTGATTATGAGTGGTAGAGCCTTGGAGAACGTGACCATGTTTTATGTTGCGCTGTAAATATGGTCGTAATATGAAACATGATGAATAATAAAAAGGCAAGGATGGGGCCAATCACAACTTCAGTTTCTGATGTCACCGTTCACATGTTAAGTGTGTTCTCTGCTTTAGTGTTTACAGATATGTGTACAGCATTTGTGACAATATGTCCTGGCATCTTTAAGTGCCTGCTTTACACATCTTTTGAAGCTTCCAAATGAGCACAGATTTACTTCTGTAAGTAGCTACAGCCATCCAAAACTGAAAACTTTAATCTGGATGGATGCTGTCTGGCTCAGTCACTTATAGTAACTTGTAATACTCGAGTCCCCAGCAGAGAACTTCCCCTCTTCCCAAGATGTCAACCCAGCCTGAACATTTCAGTCCTGTAGAGTTACTCCAGCTTCTGCCCACAGCATTAATTATTGGTGGGACTCAGAGTCTGAACATGAATTCCTTCATTTAAAACAATTGCTAACTGTAATTTATTGCAGAGAAGAAAATCTGGCTAAGATTTCACGCCGTGTCAAAGAATACAAAGTGGAAATCCTAAATCCTCCAAGAGAGGAGAAGAAGCTGCTGGTTTTAGATGTTGACTACACTCTGTTCGGTTAGTATGCAGCATCCTTATCTTACTGTTTATTCCTTAGCGATGGATTGCATCTCTCTCTCCTGCGTGCTTCCGAGGTCCCTAAACTGTTTATTCAGATACAATTTTATGAACCTCGGAGAACAGAATACCGTCCACCCCACATCAGAAATGTACTAGTATGGCCTCAGTAACCCACAGTAGGGTCTAACTCGTATTTGTTAGATGGTGTTTACAATGCTGCATCTTCTACTTACCTTTCTTTGGCTGTTTTAGATCATCGGTCTTGTGCAGAAACTGGCCTGGAGCTTATGAGACCATATCTACATGAATTTCTTACATCTGCCTATGAAGATTATGATATTGTAATATGGTGTAAGTTGTTCCAACCTTTATATGTCCCTAAGGAGCCTTTTATGTTCCCCTTTCCTTCTAGCTTTTGTGAGACTTTTAGTGGAAAAAAACATTTCAAATAGAAATGAGATCAGAAGGTTTTTTTCAGCAAATCTAATTACTTTACTGACCTTCATGGAAGTGACTTCCAAAAATGCTAGAGGAGTAGTTTGCATTAAATGTGTAAACATAAATAAGTATTTTTTTTTTTTCAGTGCTAGTTCACACCAGACGCAGTTCCGTTCAGTTTCGTGCGCATTTTTTCTGCCCTAAAAAATGCATGCACAATGTTTTCCATGTATTCCAATGGCTCTTGTTGGCTCTAGTTCACACCATGCAGTCAGTTTCCGGTGCAGAAACTGACCGGAAACTGACTGCATGGTGTGAACTAGAGCCATTGGAATACATGGAAAACACTGTGCATTAATTTTGTGCAGAAAAAAAGCACACGAAACGGAACTGCGTCTGGTGTGAACTGGCCCTTACAGAAGATCAGCTTTTTTTGTCTCAGGTTTATTTTGATTTCTTGTTGATTTTGGAGGCCCCATCTCAAAAGCATAGTTGCCTGCCTGTCAAGCTTGTTGTTTAGCTTTTAGATTTGTACTATAGACCAATTAAAATTTGACATACAGTATATGATGCAGTCTGTCATAGTTAATATAGCAGTCAGTCCCCTGTGAAAATAATGGTTCATTACCCGTTGATCCTGCCAGTAGGTTAAATAGTTATTTTTCCACTTACAGGTTTGTTTTTTTCACTCATTTTTCCACTCATTGTTTGTTCTGCAGTAAAGATGCACAGCTACATTGTCACCCTATGTACAGAGTTGTCTTAAAGTGTTACTAAACCCATAGCGGCAAAATCCATCTGTATATGCAGTAAAGAATGCTTGTTATAATCACTGTGGTACGTAAGGGGTTAATCATCTGCATTGTGTAAAAAGGCTGTTTGATCCTGTCATCTCTGATCCCCCCCCCCCTCCTTCCACTGTCCCCTAATAATTTCCTGATAACACAAAGTCTATGGAGTCAGGCTGTACATGCTCAGTTTGGTGGTTATTGCTTCAGAGGTTTTTTTTCTTGGGAGGGTGCATGTGATAAGCACAGGGCCAATCAGGGTCCTTGGTTTAGCAACACTTTAAATCAGGAGTGTCCAACCTTTTGACGTTCCTGGGCCACAGTGGAAGAAGAGGAATTGTCTTGGGCCACACATAAAACACACTAACTCAAAGGATAGCTGATGAGCAGAAAACATTGGGCAGATCACAAGTTAACGATCACTGAAATACAGTT
This sequence comes from Rana muscosa, assembly GCA_029206835.1. Classification (NCBI taxonomy): domain Eukaryota; kingdom Metazoa; phylum Chordata; class Amphibia; order Anura; family Ranidae; genus Rana; species Rana muscosa. The sequence continues at coordinate 119,597,477 of CM055118.1, forward strand.
GTGTTTATAAGTTTGCATACCCTGGCAGAATTTATGATTTCTTGGCCATTTTTCAGAGAATATGAATGATAACACAAATACTTTTCTTTCACTCATGGTTAGTGTTTGGCTGAAGCCATTTATTATCAATCAACTGTGTTTACTCTTTTTAAATCATAATGGCAACAGAAACCCTGATCAAAAGTTTACATACCCTGGTGATTTTGGCCTGATAACATGCACACAAGTTGACACAAAGGGGTTTGAATGGCTATTAAAGGTAACCATCCTCACCTGTGATCAGGTTGCTTGTAATTGGTGTATGTGTATAAAAGGTCAATGAGTTTCTGGACTCCTGACAGACCCTTACATCTTTCATCCAGTACTGCCCTGACTTTCTGGATTCTGAGTCATGGGGAAAGCAAAGGAATTGTTAAAGGCTCTGTGGGAAAAGGTAGTTGAACTGTATAAAACAGAAAAGGGATATAAAAGGATATCCAAGGAATTGAGGATGCCAATGAGCAGTGTTCAAACTCTAATCAAGAAGTGAAAAATGAGGGGTTCTGTTGAAACCAAACCACAGTCAGGTAGACCAACTAAAATTTCAGCCACAGCTGCCAGGAAAATTGTTCGGGATGCAATTATTAATATATAATTAAAAATATAACATTCTTTCGCAAGGAGCATACATTCCACATTAATAATTATGCTCCCAAAATTATTGTGTTCTGTAAATTGCCTCCAGCATTGCTCCTGTTTCTTCTTGCCAGAGGCTGCCATTTTGCATAAGCTCAGAGCCCCTGAACAGCAGTAGATCATAAAGTGCAACTAAACCCATCGGATGCCGAGATTTCTAACTGTCACATTTGCTTGTGTCTTCAACCAAACTGTTAAACCATCAATTGACTGATGTCTTATAGTGGAGTTCCAACCTGTAAATTTTTTTTAAAGTCAGCAGCTAAAAATTCTCTAGCTGCAGACTTTTAATATAAGGATACTTACCTGTCCATGGAGCTCGCAATGTCGGCACCTGAATCTGCCCTGTCCACTGGCTCCGTGTGCAGGCGCTGGCATCCTTACTGAGGGAAACAGGAAGTGAAGCCTTGCAGCTTTACCGCCTGTTTCCTACTGCGCATGCGTGAGTCGCCCTGCGACTTCTGGAACCTGTGTGTATCTCCCAGAAGGCAGCCGGAGGGGAGGAGGAGGGGCTGCAAATGACGTAGGTCACCGCAGTGCCCTTGGCTATTGCTAAGCACTGTTGAGAGTGTGAAATGTGTCAGTTTTTTGTCATGTACCCTCCTGCTGTTTGTACTTTTGTTATTTTTGCACAATAAAGGCGTTTTCATTGGAGTGCGGCTGTCCAGACCTTCCCTTCTTCAATTGCTATATGCTTAGGCTGCACCTGCTGCTTCCACTTTGAGGAGAGTGCTATCTCTATATATCTACCTGGAGCGGTGACCCCCTTCCCCCACCGCAGCGCCCTCACCCGGAAGTGGGGACGAGTACCTGGTTTTTGACAGGTATCTGCTCCCCCTGAAAGGTGCCAAATGTGGCACCAGAGAGGGGGAGGAAGCAGATACGTGGAGCTTCCACAATCGAGTGGAACTCTGCTTTAACTGATCGCAAGTGCAGCATTATGGAAGTTGCAGATCAAACAGAAGCAGCTTCCTTGGCTGTAAAGGATAGGGGTTTTTAATTCCGCTTTAAGGCTGTCAGCAGATCGTCAGTATCTAAAAATGGAGAGCAACTGAGCATGTGCAGAGCAGGCTGAGGCAGTATTGGATTTTAAGCAGTATAGGCACTTTATTTATAATGTTTTATACATAGCTATACCTACAAAAGGGGCCAGCCTGAAGTCATCTAGCAGGACTTAATTTTCTGACTAAAGTTTCACTTTAACCACTTAAGCCCCGGACCATTTCGCTGGCCAAAGAAAGACCAGAGCACTTTTTGCGATTCGGCATTGCGTCGCTTTAACTAACAATTGCGCGGTCGTGCGACGTGGTTCCCAAACAAAATTGACGTCTGTTTTTTCCCACAAATAGAGCTTTCTTTTGGTGGTATTTGATCACCTCTGCGTTTTATTTTATTTTTGCGCTATAAACAAAAATAAAGCGACAATTTTGAAAAAATTACATATTTTTTTACTTTTTGCTATAATAAATATCCCCCAAAAATCTATAAAAAAAAAAGAAAAAATTCCACAGTTTAGGCCGATATGTATTCTTCTACATATTTTTGGTAAAAAAAATCGCAGTAAGCGTATATTGATTGGCTTGCGCAAAAGTTATAGCGTCTACAAAATAGGGGATAGTTTTATGGCTTTTTAATTTTTTTTTTTTTACTAGTAATGGTGGCGATCTGCGATTTTAATCGTGACTGCGACTTTATGGCGGACACATCGGACACCTTTGACACATTTTTGGGACCATTGTCATTTTTACAGCGATCAGTGCTATAAATATGCACTGATTATTGTGAAAATGACACTGACAGTGAAGGGGTTAACCACTAGGTGGGGCTGAAGGGGTTAAGTGTGTCCTAGGGAGTGATTCTAACTGTTAGGGGGCATGGCTATGAGTGACACGTCACAGATCGCTGCTCCCGATGATAGGGAGCATACGATCAGTGACAGTGTCACTAGGCAGAACGGGGAGATGCTTGTTTACACTTGCCTCTCCCTGTTCTTCAGCTCTGTGACCCGATCGCGGGACACTGGCGGACATCGAGTCCGCGGGTCCCGCGGGCACGGTCACGGAGCTCGCGGCATGGGCACGCGCCCGCATGGCGTGAATTTCAAAGTGACGTAAATATACGTTACTTTGCCCAGCCGTGCCATTCTGCCGACGTAAATGTACAGGAGCCGGTTCTTAACCGGTTAAGCAGTTATGGTAACTTTTTTTTTTTTTACTTTTGAAATTATCTTTAAAATAATGTTTAAACCACATGAAGAAAAATCATCCTTGGCAGTGTTATATGATTTGTCAGAACTGTAATTGACAGCTTGTTAGATTAGCATTGCCTGTTACAGGAAGTGGGAAAAATAACTGGTCTACTGGCAGGATCAACATGTAAAAAAACTGTTGCGAGGCCTCGGAAAAACAAACTGTTGTGTTAATGCTGCTAGAAGACTTATTTGCACTACAAATTGCACATTAAATAGGGCACAATTAACCCTGTAACCCTGTAATCAATCTGGTAGGGGATCCCCTCTGGACGCACTGAGTAAGTTGGGGTGGCCTGTTTAATGTCTGTCTGCATAAACCAATTATTGATTTAATTTTTTTTTTTCTCTAGCGGCAACTAGTATGAAATGGATTGAAGCCAAAATGAAGGTAAGTGGAACTTGGTAATGTTTATAACCATTTCTGTTTGAAATGTTGTATTTTTTTCTTCTTCTTCTCAGTTATACGTAGTTACCTTTTCAGCCCCTTTTTAAATGAACAGTAATATTCTAGTTAAAGCTGGAGCCCAGGGGTCTTGGATATATTACTGCCATTATAACACCGTTCTGTCACCTGGGAGTTTTGTTCCCACCCACCATTGTGTGTCTGTAAAATAAATGAGAAAATCCTAACAAGAATAGTGGAAACCCCTGATAATGGCCATAAAAGATTTGTAGACCGAGGAACTCAAGCACTGCTATCTATCTAATAGCATTGTTGTAGCTTCTGAGAGCCTTGCTAGCACTGCCATTGAATACAGGGCAGTCTGGAGGAGTGTTTACTGGTGACATCAGGGTGATGTGCTGCAGCTTGGTCCTGGCCAGGCCATGCAAAGCCCAGTGAGGCAGTCACTTGACCTGTAATAATATTAAAAAAGATATTTAGAAGCATTTTTTTAAAATATTCAGTGCTATCCCAGTTCAGTCCCATCCACAATTGACAAAAAAAGTTAGTTTCGGGTGGACTGGTCCTTTATTGATTATACACTTTAGTTTGTCTATTGTAATGAATTGTGGCATCGTATTGATGTACCTGTGATGTTTTTCAGTTTTTGAAGAGCTAAAGACTTCTCTGCTTGCTCATTACAATGTTCTTTTTCTCTAGGAATTGGGCGTCAGCACAAATGCCAATTATAAGATCACTTTTATCTTGGATAGTGCAGCCATGATTACTGTCCACACACCCAGAAGAGGTCTCATTGATGTAAGTCCTCTCTTTGCTGTGGGATTATCCATGTATACTGTGTTTTTCTGTCATACTTCTCTATGGAGACTTTTATCCAACAAATGAAATGAACCTATGAGTACATTTACAGATGTATAATGTACTTCAGTCTTTTATAAAGAAAACCTGTCAATAAAAACAAAACAAAACTGCTGTAGCTATAAAGTGCTGGCACCTGCAGGAGCCTCTGAGACCCTGCTTCTATGGCTGTAAATGCTGAAAAATTCGGTCAGTTCCTGATGGTGCTGAATTTTGCCCACCCTTTTCTGCCTACTGCACATTCCTATTGGCCTGTGTGGCAGCTGGTCATGGTAATGAGTCAATAGGAGTGTATGGGGTGGGGGCTTGCTGTAGCGGGTGGTACTGTCATGCAGGGTAGAACAACAAATCCACTTTAATGCTGACACCCACATCTGCTCATGCTTTCCTTTTAATTCACCTAAAGAGACCCATGTAAACTGAAATGTCGTGACATGGAGCTCACACAGAGCTGTGAGTCCTTTCTTGTCACCCTATGTGACAGCAATGGGTACCTGAGTGTGCAAACACCAAGTACGAGCACAAATCACATTTCCGCATACCTGGGAGTGAATACTGTAAAGTTCAGTATAAACAGTTGGCCAAAGTTAAAGTGTTCCTTAACCCACAACAGTAAAATCAGTCAATATATGCAGTAAAGCATGCATGTTATACTCACTGTGGAACCTACGGGGTTAAGCCTCTGCATTGTGTAAAAAGGCTGTTTGATCCTGGCTTCTGTAATCCTCCCCTTCTTCCACTGTCCCCAATCGATCTCCTAATAAGAGAGAGCCTTTGGAGTCACTCTGCACATGCTCAGTTTGGGGTGTATGTCTAGAGGTTTTTTTAATTTTATTTTTTTTGGGGGGAGGGTGCATGTGATCAGCACTGTGCAGACAAAGCCAGGGGTCATGCAGCCTCAAAGGACAGTCAGAGGAGACTGGAAAACTCCTACAAGCTTTAACCAGTGCTCGGCCGGACACCGGTAGAAGTCATGAGACTGCTATATACTGCTGATGAGAAAAAGTATCTAGCAGTTTATATTTACCAAAATAATTGTATTTCCATGTTTTGTGTGTACTGTGGAAGACCAGATATAATGAATGCAGGGTCCTGGGTTCAGTAACCCTTTAAAGCAAAACTGCCCCCCCCCCCCCCCCATCATGACGCATCACAGGTCCCAGAAAACTGTCGGACCATTTACAAAGTGCAGCACAGCTCACAGTGGGAAGTCGGTAAACATGCCGATGCCTGGACCTGAAGACGGCTGAAGAATTGGCTCGGGTGGGGACAGTGCTGGATTCTTGGACAGGTAAGTGTCCTAATTTTAAAAGTCAGCAGCTATAGTACTTGTAGCTACTGACTTTTTTTTTTATCTTCAGGGTGAAAAAGTGAGCCTGTTGCTTTTCACTGCATGGGCAAAGCATATTTTCACCTTTTTAAAGTGTTACTAAACCCACAATAGTAAAATCGGTCTGTATATGCAGTAAAGCATGCTTGTTATACACACTGTGGAACCTAAGGGGTAATAATCTGCATTGTGTAAAAAGGCTGTTTGATCCTATATGCACAGATCTTCCCCTTCTTGCATTGTCTCCAAAACATGTCTGGATAAGACCGAGTTACTGGAGTCAGGCTGCACATGCTCAGTTTGGTGTGTATTGCTAGAGAATTTTTTTTTTTTTTTTTTTCTTGGGAGAATGCATGTGATCAGCACTGTCCAGACAGAGGGTCAGGGGTCCTGCATTCTGATAGGACAGCCAGTTCAATATGAAAACCCCTCTTACAAGCTTTACCAGGCACTGACAGAAGTCACAATACTGTTATATACTGTTGATGAGAATAGGTATTTAGCAGTTTTGTAAAAAAAAAGGAAAAGTGTTAAGTTGGTGTTAACCACTTAAGGACCGCCTCACGCCGATATACGTCTGCAGAATGGCACGGCTGGGCACATCAACGTACAGGTACGTTGCTCTTTAAGAGCCCAGCCATGGGTCGCGCACGCGCCGCTCGCGACCCGGTCCTGAGCTCCGTGACCGCGGACCCGATCACCGCCGGTGTCCCGCGATCCGGTCACAGAGCTGAAGAACGGGGAGAGGTGAGTGTAAGCAAACCTTTCCCCGTTCTTCTCCGTGGCATGTCACTGATTGTCTGTTCCTTGTCATCGGAACAGACGATCAGTGAGGTGTAACGTGTAGCCAAGCCCCCCTACAGTAAGAATCACTTCTTAGGGTACACTTAACCCCTACAGCGCCACCTAGAGGTTAACCCCTTCACTGCCAGTGTCATTTTCACAGTAACAGTGCATTTTTATAGCACTGATCGCTGTGAAAATGACAATGGTCCCAAAAATGTGTCAAGTGTCCGATGTGTACGCCATAATGTCGCGATAAAAAAATCACTTGATTGCCGCCATTACTAGTAAAAAAAAAAATTTTGTTTTATAAAAATGCCATAAAAATGCCATAAAACTACCCCTTATTTTGTAAATGCTATAACTTTTGTGCAAACCAATCAATAAACGCGATTGCTTTTTTATATATTTTTGGGGGATATTTATTATAGCAAAAAGTAAAAAATATAGCATTTTTTTTTTCAAAATTGTCACTCTATTTTTGTTTATAGCGCAAAAAATAAAAACTGCAGAGGTGATCAAATCCCACCAAAAGAAAGCTATATTTGTGGGAAAAAAAGGACGCCAATTTTGTTTGGGAGCCACGTTGCACGACCGCGCAATTGTCAGTTAAAGCGACGCAGTGCCGAATCGCAAAAAGGGGCCTGGTCCTTTTAGCTGCATATTGGTCCGGGGCTTAAGTGGTTAAATGGTCGACTCCAGACATATGTATTACAACACAGATATATATATTTTGAAATTTTTATTATAAACCACAACAGGTGTACAAAAGAAAAAAAAAAAAATTAGATATATATATATATATATATATATATATATATATATATATATATATATATATATATATATATCTCTCTCTATCTCTATATCTATCTATCTATATCTCTATCTCTATATCTATCTATCTATATCTCTCTCTATCTCATAATGATGGCCGACAGGTTTTGCGGTTGTAATCTATAGCAGTGTCATCAAGGCTTGGTTACTGTATAGTTTAATCAACATCTAGTGGCCATCTGAGGCGTCCGGACTAAGGGGAGACCAAAACGCACAATACATGCCATGCTCAGAGTCCGAACTTCGTGGACAATATCTCCAGGTAATACGGCTATTGGGGTCATCCCTTGACAGACAGTAGTAGTCCTATACTGCGTTGCCAGAAATGATGGAATATAATGCCGGGATTCGGGAGACCCAGACCTTTTAACATGCCTGACTGAATCCTCGCTGGAGGGAATAGCTCTTATGTGGTTGGCATGTCACTCAGGTGATAGTCTATAGACCACCTGTTTTTGCTGTTATCAGCAGGATTCACCTCTGTTCTGAGGCTGTTGGATCCTCGTGAACATTGTGTGGCATTATAGTCCATAATTTCTGGTAACGCAGTATCAGACTACTACTAAATTTTTGGTCTCCCCTTAGTCCGGACGCCTCAGATGGCCACTAGATGTTGACTAAACTATACAGTAACCAAGGCTCGATGAAGCGGCTATACAGGTGATACTCGAAAAATTTGACTATCGTGCAAAAGTTCATTTATTTCACTAATGCAACTTAAAAGGTGAAACTAATATATGAGATAGACTCATTACATGCAAAGCAAGATAGTTCAAGCCGTGATTTGTCATAATTGTGATGATTATGGCTTACAGCTCATGAAAACCCCAAATCCACAATCTCAGAAAATTAGAATATTACATGCAATCAATAAATCAAGGATTGTACATAGAACAATATCGGACCTCTGAAAAGTATAAGCATGCATATGTACTCAGTACTTGGTTTGGGCCCCTTTTGCAGCAATTACTGCCTCAATGCGGCGTGGCATGGAAGCTATCAGCTATCAGGCACTGCTGAGGTGTTATGGAAGACCAGGATGCTTCAATAGCGGCCTTCAGCTCTTCTGCATTGTTCGGTCTCGTGTCTCATCTTTCTCTTGGCAGTGCCCCATTCTCTATGGGGTTCAGGTCAGGCAAGTTTGCTGACCAATCAAGCACAGTAATCCCATGGTCATTGAACCAGGTTTTGGTGCTTTTGGCAGTGTGGGCAGGTGCCAAGTCCTGCTGGAAAATGAAGTCAGCATCCCCATAGAGCTCGTCTGCGGAAGGAAGTATGAAGTGCTCCAAAATCTCCTGGTAGACGGCTGCGTTGACCCTGGACTTAATGAAGCACAGTGGACCAACACCAGCAGATGACATGGCTCCCCAAATCAACACAGACTGTGGAAACTTCACACTGGACTTCAAGCATCTTGCAGTGTGTGCCTCTCCATTCTTATTCCATACTCTGGGTCCTTGGTTTCCAAATGAGATGCAAAATTTGCTCTCATCAGAAAAGAGCACTTTGGACCACTGAGCAACAGACCAGGTCTGTTTTTCTTTAGCCCAGGTAAGACGCTTCTGACGTGGTTTGTTGTTCAGGAATGGCTTGACAAGAGGAATACGACATTTGAAGCCCATGTCCAGGATCCGTCTGTGTGTGGTGGCTCTTAATGCATTGACTCCATCCTCAGTCCACTCCTTGTGAAAGTCCCTAACACTTTTGAATGGCCTTTTCTTGACAATCCTCTCCAGGCTGCGGTCATCCCTGCTGCTTGTGCACCTTTTTTCTTCCACACTTTTCCCTTCCACATAACTTTCTATTAATGTGCTTTGATACAGCACTTTGGGAACATTCAACTTCTTTCTCTTGTCATCCATGGACTGACACAGCGTGTCTTATACACCTTTACACGTGGGTTATGTCCCTGCTTGCAGGAGAAGACCTAGGCAGAATGTGAGATGTTATACATACATTCTAAACAGCCAGAGCTGAACAGCCCCGCCCAAGGGGCGGTCCCTCCGGGCATAACCCTCCCACTGCAGTCAGCAGACCTCAGTTTTTTTCTGCCTAGCAGAAGGAGAAGACGTGGCTCCCTCAGGAGCCAGTCTCCTGACCTATTTTTATTCTTTTGGAATTTTTTTTCCTATTTTTTTTTTTTTTTTGAGATCTTCTATCAACTGTCGGCTGGGCAACAGGTTGGGTACAAGATATCCTCGTAGTCTTCCCTGTCCGACCATCGAGCGTGCTGATCCTCGCCTTGTGTGCGTGAGACTCAGTTCACGACATGCCCCACGACTCCAGGGGTGGCCGGTGGGCTTCCAGCTCCGCGGTCCTCTCAAGATAGAACAGTCCGGCTGTATCTTTCGCGGTGGACCGGGCCGACAGCTACTCAGTACCGCACTGTGATAGTTCTGTCAGAAACACACCAGCGGGTCCCTCAGGGGACGGGTAAGTAGTCTCTCCTGGCTGCAGGTGAGTACATGCGGTGTGTTTCTTGTGTGGGGGGATTTCCCTGTCTCCCCCTGTGTTTTTAATGTCACTCTCTGTTCACTAGTGCTGGCGCTGTACTATGGGGGGTGCCTGGGGGCCATACTGTCCTGGGGGGGGGCTCATGCTGCTCTGCACTCGCTGGGGCTGTTTTGTTTTTGGAGGTGAGGGGCCTGGGCGCCGTTCGGCGCCATGTTTTGTGTGTGTGCTGATTGTTACATTGGCGGCCATCTTGCCGGGGCCCGCCGGAGCACATTGCGGCGGCCATTTTCTTGTAGCCGCACGTCTTTTCTGGCACTAGTTTGGCCTCTAGCGCCGCTGGAAACGGCGCGAATCTCCTCACACTCTCTCCTCTCAGCTCACTCACGCTGAGCAGCGCGGCGCAGTGAGACAGAGCGGCGGAACCGAGCGGTCCTGGTCAGGTTGGTGGGTTCCCTGGGCATTCCCCTACTTCAGTCAGCACGGCCTGTGGGTGGTCTGAGAGGGACATTATGGAGTCAGAGTCACCAGCTTCCCCTAACATGCCAGAGGCAGCAGCCAGTGCTCCAGCACCTGCGGTCCCTATGGACCAGTTGTCGGCAGTCCTGGAATCATTTCTGACCAGGATGGAAGCTGTGTGTGAGCACAAGGGAGCAAAAAAGCCCCTCTCCCCACTTTATCTCCACAAGGGGAGTGCTCTGCTTCAGATATGGGCCTAGTTATTGCTGCTCAGGACCCTAGCTCTGAATATTTGGATGGTTTTGAACAGGACATTCCTTGTGAGGGAGACTCCAGTTCTGAGTCAGTAAATGACAGGGCGCTTGTTAGTGAACTCATTGATGCTGTGAGGGACACTCTCAAGCTAGATGCTGCGACCGCAGAACCTCAGGCGGATACAGTCTCCTTTGGTTCTTTTAAGACCAAGCCTTCTAAAAAGGTTTTTCCATATGTACCTTTCTTTGACCAGCTCATTGACCAGGTCTGGGAAAAGCCGCAGAAGACTTTTATGGTCCCGCGGCGTTTGTCTATTAGATACCCCTTTGAAGACGCCCTGCTTAAAAAGTGGGCTTCTCCCCCGGTGGTCGACCCTCCAGTCGCCCGTTTAAACAAGGCCACCACTCTCCCGATGGAGGGGACTCCTGCGTTTAAGGACCCCACTGACAGGAGGTCAGAAGTGGTGAGTAGAGCCATGTTCGCCTTGTTGGGATCCGCCCTACGGCCCGTAGTAGCGGCGACCCTTGTGTCTCAGACACTCACGGAATGGGCAAAAATTTTGCACCAAACTGTGCAGGAGTATAACCTTCCTCCAGACACTATTGCTCTGGCCCACCAGATGGTGCAGGGTCTGATATATGTGTGCGACGCCACGTTGGATGCGGCCCCTTTAATATCCAGGGCCTCTGTCTCGGCGGTGGTATTGCGTCGTCTCATCTGGTTGAAATGCTGGTCTGCTGACCTAGCCTCTAAGAAGCTCCTGACGGATCTACCTTTTAAGGGGGGTAGACTTTTTGGTGCTGCTCTGGATGACATCATCAAGGATGTCACGGGAGGTAAAAGCACTCTCCTTCCTCAAACTATCAAGGGTAAGGAGGCCCGACGTAAACCGGGTCCTTCCTTTCCAGCAAAAAAGGGTTTTTTTCGTCCGTCAGAGTCCACGGGTAAGCCATCCCAGACTGACAACAGTGCGGCTGGCGGGCACAAGCGCCCCTGGGTGCGTAAGCCGAACAAGCCGGCTCCCAAGCCCGCCTCCGCGTGAAGTCTTGCCCCCGCCCGTCTCTGGGGTGGGGGGACGACTTCGCAGGTTCACGGATCGGTGGACCTCCCGGATCTCCGACCGGTGGGTGTGCGAGGTGGTCACCTCAGGATACAGAATAGAGTTCCGCTCCTGGCCCCAGACAGATTCTTTCCCTCAAATCTCCCTCTCCTTCCTGCCCGTCGGGCAGCCCTCTTGGGGGCTGTACAGGATTTGATCGGGTCCGGAGTAATTGTGCCGGTTCCGTCCCAGGAGAGGTTTCAGGGGTTCTACTCGAATCTGTTTGTTGTTCCAAAAAAGGACGGGGTTCGGCCGATCCTGGACCTCAAGGCCCTGAATGCCTTCGTGAAGGTGCAAAAATTCCGCATGGAATCCATTCGCACGGTGGTCGCTACACTCCGTCAAGGGGATTTTCTGGCATCCTTGGACATCAAGGACGCCTACTTGCATGTTCCGATCTGCGCAAGCCACCAGAAGTTTCTGCGCTTTGCGGTCGGCGAAGTCCACTATCAATTTGTGGCTCTTCCCTTCGGCCTGGCCTCGGCACCGAGGGTGTTCACCAAGGTGCTTGCTCCGGTCCTAGCTTTGCTGAGACAGCGAGGCATTGCTATCGTGGGCTATCTGGACGATTTCCTTTTAAGAGCAGACAGTGGCTCAGAATTGGAAGAAAGTGTGACTATCGTCAGTCAGACCCTCAGGGAGTTTGGGTGGCTCCTGAACGTTCAGAAGTCGGTTCTAGTCCCGACTCAGCGTCTGGAGTATCTAGGTCTGATTCTGGACTCCTTGGAAGCAAGAGTCTTCCTACCTCCAGACAAACTACTGACACTTCAGTCTGCAGTACGGGTGCTGACGTCCCGAAAATGGTCGTCAATCCGCTTTTGCATGAGAGTCCTGGGACTCATGGTGGCCTCCTTCGAGGCCGTTCCTTATGCCCAAGCGCACACCAGGGCCTTACAGAAAGAGATCTTGTCCACTTGGGACAAATCCCAGTTGTCTTTGGATCTTCAGATCCAGGTGAGTCACCTGGTCAGGGCGTCCCTGACGTGGTGGTTGAGGTCCCCGGGCTCTTCGGTCCGGGAAGTCGTTCCTCCCCATCCAATGGACGGTGATCACGACGGACGCCAGCCTGACGGGCTGGGGGGGAGTCTGGGGAGTCCTGTCGGCCCAAGGGCTTTGGACTCCGGACGAAGCCCTCTTACCGATCAATGTGCTGGAGATACGGGCAATCAGACTGTGCCTCTCCTCATGGTCGGAGAAACTACAGGGTCACTCCATCAGGATACAATCGGACAACGCCACAGCAGTGGCATATGTCAACCATCAAGGGGGGACTCGGAGCTCAGCTGCGGCTTCCGAGGTCGCCCGCATCCTGAGGTGGGCCGAAAGAAGCGTGCCGGCTCTGTCGGCCGTCTACATTCCGGGCGTAGACAATTGGCAGGCGGACTATCTAAGTCGCCAGACGCTGGACCAGGGGGAGTGGTCCTTGCACCCGGAGGTCTTTCAACTCCTTTGCAGACGGTGGGGCACGCCGGATGTGGACCTGATGGCTTCTCGACTCAATCGCAAGGTGTCGAGGTTTGTGGCCAGATCCAGGGATCCCTGGGCGGATGCCTCGGATGCGTTGGTGGCCCCATGGGGTCAGTATCGCCTGATATACGTTTATCCTCCGCTGCAGTTGCTCCCTCGCCTGCTCCGCAGGGTAGCGACCGAGGGAATTCCGGTGATCCTCATTGCTCCGGATTGGCCTCGGCGTCACTGGTACGCCGATCTGGTACGTCTCGTCGCAGACGTTCCCTGGCGGTTACCGATACGGGGGGGACCTTCTGTCTCAAGGTCCTATATTTCATCCTGCTTTACAGTCTCTGGTTTTAACGGCATGGTTATTGAAAGCCAGGTGCTGAGAGACCGAGGTCTCTCGGATTCGGTCATTTCGACCATGTTAAGGGCACGGAAGTCTTCCTCCAGAAGGATCTATCACCGTACTTGGAGAGCTTACATCGCCATGTGCGAAGAGCTGGACTGGCGCCCACGAACGTATTCCGTTCCCAGAATCCTGCATTTTCTGCAGCGTGGCGTGACCCAAAAGCTCGCTTTGAGTACCATTAAGGGTCAGATTTCGGCCTTGGCCATCTTCTTTCAGCGACCGCTGGCGGGTCATCCCTTGGTTAGCACCTTTGTGCAGGGGGTTCGCCATGTGCTCCCCCCTGTCAAGCCTCCTCTCCCCCCGTGGGATCTGAATTTGGTGCTCTCGGTCCTCCAGGAACCTCCCTTTGAAAATATTAGAGATATTCCCCTCTTGACTTTGTCTCAGAAGGTGGCCTTCTTGGTGGCCATTACTTCCATTAGACGAGTGTCTGAATTGGCGGCCTTGTCCTGCAAGTCGCCCTTTTTGATCATCCATAAGGATAAGGCGGTGTTACGTCCGCGACCTTCCTTTCTGCCAAAGGTGGTCTCGGCCTTCCACTTAAACGAGGACATTGTCCTCCCGTCCTTGTGTCCTCACCCATCGCATCCCAGAGAGTTTGCGCTACACACTTTGGATGTGGTACGAGCCTTGCGGGTGTACCTGTCTGCTACTGCTTCTATTCGGAAGTCTGACTTACTATTTGTGGCTGTCTCTGGGCCAAAACAGGGCCAAGCGGTTTCGTCTGCCACCATTTCTAGGTGGATCAGACAAACCGTCATTCAAGCTTATGCTCTCAAGGGGCGGGCGCCTCCCTTTCCGGTTACGGCACATTCCACCAGGGCAATTGGTGCTTCCTGGGCTTTCCGACATCAAGCGTCGGTTGCACAAGTGTGCAAGGCGGCGACCTGGTCGTCTGTTCATACCTTTTCTAAGTTTTATAAGGTTGATGTGGCTGCATCTTCGGATGCTTCCTTCGGCCGCAAGGTGTTGCAGGCCGCTGTTTGATGTTGCAACTCCTCCGTTGAGGAGCTCTGCCTTGTTTGGAGTGAAGTTTTTTGGTTTTCCATTTATACTGCTCCCATCCCTCTTGACACTGCTTTGGGACATCCCACGTGTAAAGGTGTATAAGACACGCTGTGTCAGTCCATGGATGACAAGAGAAAATAGGATTTTTGTACTCACCGTAAAATCCGTTTCTCTGGCATCCATGGACTGACACAGCACCCACCCTTCTTTTTAAGTTTGTACTGCTTTGTTACGAACTGAGGTCTGCTGACTGCAGTGGGAGGGTTATGCCCGGAGGGACCGCCCCCTGGGCGGGGCTGTTCAGCTCTGGCTGTTTAGAATGTATGTATAACATCTCACATTCTGCCTAGGTCTTCTCCTGCAAGCAGGGACATAACCCACGTGTAAAGGTGTATAAGACACGCTGTGTCAGTCCATGGATGCCAGAGAAACGGATTTTACGGTGAGTACAAAAATCCTATTTTTGTAATTACCTTTTGAGGCTTTCCCTCCTTATGGAGGGTGTCAATGATGGTTTTCTGCACAACTGTCAGGTCAGCAGTCTTTCCCATGATTGTGATTCCTACTGTACCAGACTGAGAGACCATTTAAAGGCTGAGGAACCCTTTACAGGTGTTATGGCCTAATTAGCTGATTAGAGTGGGACACTTTGAGCCTAGAATATTTCACCTTTTCACAATATTCTAATTTTCTGAGATTGTGGATTTGGGGTTTTCATGAGCTGTAAGCCATAATCATCGCAATTATGACAAATCACGGCTTGAACTATCTCATATATTAGTTTCACCTTTTAAGTTGCATTAGTGAAAGAAAATTAACTTTTGCACGATATTCAAATTTTTCGAGTATCACCTGTAGATTACAACCGCGAAACATGTCGGCCATCATTTGCTCTGTATGTGTATTGCTGTCTTGTATTTTTGGGGATTAGCTCTCCCCTTTTTATGTATATGCATGATAAAGATTTCGTTTTGTATACCTGTTGTGGTTTATAATACAATTTCTCATATCTATATCTATATCTATATCTATATCTATATCTATAATCTCTCATGTCTGGAGTTGACTGTTTAACGCCCACTTTACAATTTTCCTCTTTTTTACTATATAATTAGGGTTGGCACTCCAGGACATATCTTTTTGATCTGATATGGGTGGGTCTTGACTACATGTTTACGACACCAAACTACCTTACTACATATATTTAGCAGTTTATGTTTAATAAAATAATTGCATTTCTGTGTACTGTGTGAGACCAGATATAGTGAATGCAGGGTCCTGGGTTTAGTAATACTTTAAAATAAAGCTACCATCAGCACTGTCAGTAAGGTCTTTATTTAAAGGTTTTAAAAATGCTTACTGAAACGTGTTTTTTTTATTTTTTTATTTTTTTTTGTTTTATTTTAGATTAAGGCTCCATGTACACAGAAGCTCAAAAACGGCCGTTTTTAAAGCAGCAGAAAAAGCTAGCTTTTATCAGCGTTTTTTTACTAGCTTTTATTAGCGTTTTTCAGTGTAGCTTTTTTTAGCTTTTAAAAAAAAAAAAAATGTTTTCAATGGACTAAAAAACGCTTGCGGCCAGCGTTTTTGAGCGTTTTTGAGCGTTTTTCAGCGTTTTGCGTTTTTTTTCTGCCGAAAAACGGCACTTTGAACGCAAATTTCCTGCGTTCAGAAAAAAGCCCATTAACTCCACTGCTCATTAAAGCTAAAAAACGTTATGTGTACATGAACACATAGGCTAACATAGAGTGCAGTTAATGGGCTTTTAAAAAAAACGCCAAAACGCCCATTAACTGCAGTTTATCAGCTTCTGTGTACATGGAGCCTAAACATTGCCTGTGTGTTTAGCACCAACAGACTATTCAGCTTGGGTGATGTTTGGTTTTGTTGTATGAAACATTGCTTATGTCCAGACAATAGCCATCCTTCTCTGGTAAATATTAGTTGTAGGTTTTGGTCGTATAGATCAAAATTGCTGGCCTGGTCATCAAAATTGTGCAACCTGTGGTCTCCTTTTATATGTCAACTGATTGAGCCTATTAAAAAAGGTGAGGAAGCGGTGCGGTCAAGTCAAGGGCTACTGGTACTTGCTTTAAAAACTTATACTGTGGCAACAAGCAGAATCAGATATTTCTATATAACAACATGTTTCCTTTTTTAAATAGGTAAAGCCTCTTGGAGTTATTTGGGGCAAATATGCTGAATTTTACAGTAAAAAAAATACTATAATGTTCGATGATATAGGGAGAAATTTCTTGATGAATCCCCAGAATGGCTTAAAGGTGAGTGACATTATTCTTACAATTCATCCATGTCCCATTGAAATGGAAGGATACAGGAGTCTGTCTCTGTTTAATACTATTAAACTAGACAAACTACTGCATTATGTTATAGTGATAGTAACCCCCCCCCAAAAAAAACAATATAATCTTCCCCCTGCAAGGTAATATCATATTGTGCTAGTATGTACCACTGACCAGGGCTTCCATCTTCACCCGATCTTCTTTCTGGGTTCGTGGGCTTCGGCTGTTTGAATGGGGGGAGCTGCAATGACATCACTCCCACTCATGCGCACGACAGCCAAGACCACAGTACAGCACTCTGAGGAGATGACATGCTATCCCTTCAGAGCTCAGTGCACATGCGCTGGTGACGTCACCAGCTGAAGAATTAGTGAATATCTCCTAAACGGTGCACGTTTAGGAGATATAATGAAGTTTACCTGAAGGTACAAGGAATAAGTTTACCTAATAGGTACAAGTGAGCAAGTGCTGTTTACTTTCACTTTAATGTATCTTGGACTATTTAAATGGCTTAGTTCATCTTTGTGAAAATAAATAAATGCACATATTTTTGCAGGGAAAAAAGTGTGCATTTATTATATTTTCACAGGCGTCTGCACAGTATTGCAATGTACATCTCCTGCAGACAAGCCCTATAAATTACTGCCCGTACTTCTATACGGGTTGTCGGTTTCAAAGCTGCAGTGCAAGCTGTTTGCCGGGGTGTCAGACAGATCTTATAGTTATTTCATTCAAAGATTGCTGTAAATGAATGATGCGGCTGTGCGGGCTGAGCCCCGCACAGCTTTCAAAACGCGATAGCAGGTGTTGGAAGAGGAAACCTCTCCCTCCTCCGCTGTCACTTTTAGTGTAAATGGGCTTAACAGCTGCTGTTGATCACATAACCCGGTCATTCCAGTAACAAGAATCCGGCAGCTGCAACAAACCAGCTACGTGAAAGGGATCTACATCCTAGATTGTGAGCTCTAATGAACAGCGCCCTCTGATTCCTCCTATATTGAATTGTATTGTAATTGTACTGTCTGCCCTCATGTGCTTGGTTCTCAGAGCCTCTGGAGTAGAGAGCTGGTGCCTGTCAGTCACAGCTATCTGCTCTGCCCCCTCCTCGCTCCCTGGAGCGCTGGGCTGTGGAGGGGGCAGGAGCGCCTTGCTCATGCTCTCAGCGGCTTGCTGAGAGGCTGAGCTGGGTTCCGGTCCAGGTATGTGGACAGATCCTGACTCCATTTTTGCGATCTTGCCCGAGCCTGGACCAGCTCTGTGACATCAGCCGACAGCAGGCTTCGGCCTGCTGTCTGCTGAAAACGGGTCACACGAGTGGAGAACAAACTGCACTTATGTGATCCACGAGAGAAGTACAGCCAAATAAGCTTTGACTGTACTTCTCCTTTAAGCATTTCAGCCCAAACAGGCGTAATTGAAGCTATGCGCCAAGGCCATTTAGGCTGAAATATGTAAGCAAGTTTTTTCTTTGTGAGCAACATGGAATCCACAGGCTTTGTAAATAGTGTTTGGCTGAAAGGGAGGTTTAACAGGTATAGTCGTATTAGCTTTATATTTAACCCCAACCTGATACTTCACTTTAGGCAATCTTAATACTATCAAGGCAATAATTACTACATAATAACAGATATTAGTGGTGCAAATACTGTCATTTGGAAAATAACACCAAAACAAATGATTTGGCACTGTCCAAACACTGGAACCTAGTTTTAAAAGTTCTAAAGCAAGTGCACGTTAACAGTCTCACTTTAATCAAGTGCCCTTAACATAAAGAAGACTGCTTATAAGCTACCCCCCCCCCCCCCCCAAATAACAATTGCTCTGTAAAGTTAAAACATCATTCTGTGCACTGCCCTAGGCGAGTGTGACATTATTGGGGCTGATCATGGGATGCTAGGAAACTGAGGATCTCAAATTCTAATACTGTGGAGGGGGGGTTTTAGAACTTACAGTGGGGCAAAAAAGTATTTAGTCAGCCACCGATTGTGCAAGTTCTCCCACTTAAAAAGATGAGAGAGGCCTGTAATTGTCGTCATAGGTATACCTCAACTATGAGAGACAAAATGTGGAAACAAATCCAGACAATCACATTGTCTGATTTGGAAAGAATTTATTTGCAAATTATGGTGGAAATTAAGTATTTGGTCACCTACAAACAAGCAAGATTTCTGTCTCTCACAGACCTGTATCTTCTTCTTTAAGAGGCTCCTCTGTCCTCCACTCATTACCTGTATTAATGGCACGTATTTAATCTTGTTATCAGTATAAAAGACACCTGTCCACAACCTCAAACAGTCACACTCCAAACTCCACTATGGTGAAGACCAAAGAGCTGTTGAAGGACACCAGAAACAAAATTGTAGACCTGCACTAGGCTGGGAAGACTGAATCTGCAACAGGCAAGCAGTTTGGTGTGAAGAAATCAACTGTGGGAGCAAAAATGAGTAAATGGAAGACATGCAAGACCACTGATAATCTCCCTCAATCTGGGGCTCCACGCAAGATCTCACCCCGTGGGGTCAAAATGATCACAGGAATGGTGAGCAAAAATCTCAGAACCACACGGGGGGACCTAGTGAATGACCTGAAGAGAAATGGGACCAACATAACAAAGGCTACCATCAGTAACACACTATGCCGCCAGGGACTCAGATCCTGCAGTGCCAGACATGTCCCCCTGCTTAAGCCAGTACATGTCCGGGCCCGTCTGAGGTTTGCTAGAGAGCGTTTGGATGATCCAGAAGAGGATTGGGAGAATGTCATATGGAACCAAAGTAGAACTGTTTGGTAGAAACACAACTCGTCGTGTTTTGAGGAGAGAGAATGCTGAGTTGCAACCAAAGAACACCATACCTACTGTGAAGCATGGGGGTGGCAACATCATGCTTTGGGGCTGTTTCTCTGCAAAGGGAACAGGACGACTGATCCATGTACATGAAAGAATGAATGGGGCCATGTACCGTGAGATTTTGAGTGCAAACCTCCTCCCATCAGCAAGGGTATTGAAGATGAAACGTTGCTGGGTCTTTCAGCATGACAATGATCCTAAACACACCGCCTGGGCAACGAAGGAGTGGCTTCGTAAGAAGCATTTCAAGGTCCTGGAGTGGCCTAGCCAGTCTCCAGATCTCAACCCCATAGAAAACCTTTGGAGGGAGTTGAAAGTCAGTGTTGCCCAGCGACAGCCCCAAAACATCACTGCTCTAGAGGAGATCTGCATGGAGGAATGGGCCCAACATACCAGCAACAGTGTGTGACAACCTTGTGAAGACTTAAGCCTCGTACACACGACCGAGTTTCTCGTCCAAAATCGACAAGAAAAGTGCAGAGAGAGCTTTATTGTCGAGAGAACCGTTCGTGTGTATGGTTTTACGACGAGAAAACTGCCGTGAATCTCGACGAGAAAGATTGAGAACCTGCTCTCTTTTTTCTCGTCCGGATTCTAGATTTTCTCGTCGTGTTTCTCGTCTGCCTGTTTTGCGACGAGAAAATGGTTTGTGTGTATGCTTTTACGACTCTTTAAAAAGCGCGCATGCTCAGAATCAAGTATGAGACGGGAGCGCTTCTTCTGGTAAAACAAGCCTTCGTAATGGAGATGGCACATTCGTCACATTGTAACGAACTGAAAGCACGAAGACTGAAAAGCGCGAATCGTCTCTTCCCAAACTTTTACTTCACACGCGGTAACACGAGATCAGCAAAAGCAGCCCAAGGGGTGGCGCCAGTGAAATCGATCTTCCCCTTTATACTGCCGTCATACGTGCTGGACGTGACCACGCAGAACAACGACGAGATTTGGAATTGTCAGTGTGTACGCATAGAAAGTTTGACGAGAAACTCGTCAAGGTTGACAAGAATCTCGTCGAGAAAAACGACGTGTTTTTAACGACGAGAAACTCGTTCGTGTGTACGAAGCTTTACAGAAAACGTTTGACCTCTGTCATTGCCAACAAAGGATATATATAACAAAGTATTGAGATGAACTTTTGATATTGACCAAATACTTATTTTCCACCATAATTTGCAAATAAATTATTTCAAAAATCAGACAATGTGATTGTCTGGATTTGTTTCCACATTTTGTCTCTCATAGTTGAGGTCTACCTATGATGACAATTGCAGGCCTCTCCCATCTTTTTAAGTGGGAGAACTTGCACAATTGGTGGCTGACTAAATACTTTTTTGCCCCACTGTATGTGCAGTTCTTATTGTTTATGGTGTCCCTTGTTTCCAGTGCCACCATTCCCTCATTTCTTGTCTTGGTGTCACAGAGATGGAAAGCGAGGAAAAATCACCACACTGGGGATGCAGACAGCAAAAATAAGCTTACCAAAATTCTTACTTCATTAAGGCCTCATTCACACTGTGAGGTTTTTATGCACCTGTTTCTACAAGGGCACAAAGAAAATTTCTATGTGCCCTGTTCACACGATACTGTTATCATGTGCAGATTTTTTTCTCAAGTGACCTCAAAATTGTGCAGGGCGCATGGAGAACAATTGTTTGTGCCCTGGCAGAGAATCTGTTGCAGATTCCTGCGCAGGAAAAAAAACTTGCGTGTGAGCAGGGCACATAGAAAACATATTTTTGTCCCTGTAGAGACCTATGTTAGAAAAACTGAACAAGCCCAAAATATTCTGTGCATCAAATCTGCACGTTTTTTCCATCAGTTTTTTTATACACGTAAAGTGTGAATGAGGCCTACTCTATCCAAATCCAAAGAAAGAAGAGTTGGATCTGTAGAACAGAAACAACAAAAGGTGTTACTTTCTTTTATCTAAACTGACTAGGGGAATAGTGTTTTTCACTAGTCAGTATTTTGGATAACCCGATTTATTTACTTCCCGTAACAGATCAGACCTTTCATGAAAGCTCATTTAAATCGGGATAAAGATAAAGAGCTTTTGAAGCTATCACAGTACCTTAAGGAAATTGCTAAACTAGAAGATTTATCAGATCTTAATCATAAACATTGGGAAAGGTTTGTATTCAGTTTTATAGATTTTGTTATTTCTGTTTTGTTATATAATTGTAAAATGTAAAAGGGATGTATCATTTTTTGCCTCTATATTTTTGTTACATATAATGTTAAAAAAAGTTGACCCATTGTGTTTCCTTTTAATTGAATTTTTTGAACGTCTAATTTACAACCGACTGAGTGACCACTTTGCCCTCAACACTCCACGGAAACTGCTCTCTAAAACTCACAAACGCTCTAACAGCTAAATCTAATGGACACTATTCTATACTCCTACTCTTATGCCTTGTACACACGATTGGAATTTCCAATGGAAAAAGTCCGGACTTTTTCCATCGGATATTCCGATCATGTGTATGCCCTATCGGACTTTTTCCATCGGAAATTCCAAGGAATTCCGTCTGAGTTTAGATAGAGAACATGTTCTCTTTTACTCCAATGGAATTCCGATGTTATTTTAGCCGGGCAAAAGTCCGACCGTGTGTACGGGGCTTTAGACCTCTCTGCTGCCTTTGACACAATGGACCACCACCCCCTCCTCCTTAAAAAAAAACTCCACGCCTTTGGTCTCCGTGACCTACTCTTTGCTGGTTCTCATCCTAATTATCCAACCTCACCTTTAGTGTCACTTACAACTCTACTTCCTCCTCTCCTCTCCCTTTCTCTGTCTGGGACCCCCAGGGTTCTGTTCTTGGACCTCTCTTATTCTCCATCCATACCTCCTCCCTGGGTCAGGTAATAGCCTCCCATGGCTTCCAATACCATGTCTATGCTGACGACACCCAAATCTATCTCTCTACTCCTCAGCTTACTCCTTCAGTCTCCTCACTTATCACTAATTTAATAACATACATATCAGCCTGGATGTCACACCATTTCCTCAAACTCAATCTATCGAAAACAGAGCTCATGGTTTTTCCTCCCCCAACGTGCCTTTTCCCCTGATTTCTTTGTCAAGATCAATAGAACTATTATCAGCCCGTTCCTGCGTGCCAAGGTTCTAGGTGTAACACTGGACTCTGAACTATCCTTTTGGCCCTATGTCCAAATGCTTTCCAAATCTTGCCGCCGCCTCCAATCTCAGCAACATCTCCAATATGTGCCCCTTTCTAACCAATGACACCACAAAGCTCCTAGTTCACTCCCAGGTCATCTCTCGCCTCGACTACTGCAACTCTCTCCTCACGGGATTACCTTTACATAGGCTATCCCCCCTTCAGTCCATCATGAATGCTGCTGCCAGGCTCATCCACCTTACCAACCGATCAGTGTCTGCTACCCCTCTCTGCCATTCCCTCCACTGGCTTCCACTCGCCCAACAAATTCAATTCAAAATTCTAACAACTTACAAAGCCATCCACAACTCAGCCCCCCAGCTACCTCACTAACCTAGTGTCCAAATACCAACCCACTTGTTCCCTTCGTTCCTCCCAAGACCCCCTGCTCTCTAGTTCCCCCTTGTCACCTCCAGGACTTTTCCTGAGCCTCTCCTATCCTATGGAACTCCCTAACCCAATCTGTCTGACTATCTCCTACTCTGTTTGCTTTTAGACGATCCCTGAAAACCCTTCTCTTCGGAGAAGCATATCCTGCCCCCACCTAACAACTGTACTTTTACTTTCTCCATCAGATCATCCCCACAGTTATTACCTTTTGTATCACTTGACCCTCCCTCCTAGATTGTAAGCTCTAATTAGCAGGGCCCTCCAATTCCTCCTGTATTGTATTGTATTGTATTGTATTGTAACTGTACTCTCTACCCTTATGTTGTAAAGTGCTGTCGCAAACTGTTGGCGCTATATAAATTATGTATAATAATAATTTAATAAATCTGGTAAATTGCTTGAATATTTGCAGACAGCAAGTGGTCAGCTGCATGCATATTCTGCTGCACACGGAAGTTGTTTTTTTTACCCTCATGCATAGAATGCATGCAGATAAAAAAAACTTCTGATTTAGAACCACTTTAAAACTATTGCTGATCAGTTGCGTTGCAGTGCTTATGTGCTAACAAGGAACATGTTGATAGGAGATCAAGTCTTCTGCCCATGCGGACAGGACTGTGCTGTGTAAATCTCAAGACTTAATGAACAGAAATATATATCCTTTGGCAGGTATAATGGCTCCCAGAAGTATAAACCCCTCTTCTTTTGCAAGTCCTGCTTATTTACATTTCTTTTAAACCAGCGACGTTCTTCACCAGCCAAACTGTTAAACACACAGGTGAATACAAAAGAGAGATGTTTTTTTTCCTGCCAAAAGACTTGTATTTCTGTCCATCCAGCCCTAAGATTTACATAGCTCTGCTACGCAACACAGCCCTAGTACAGGAGACCTGACTATTCCCTTCTGCAGTTTCACTTTCAGTTTTTCAGTTACAGGCCTCCTTCCCATCTCCACGCTTCCACTGTACAGTGAAAGGAGAATACGCAGATTGATGAGCTTATCTCTCTATGACGTGCCCCATTAGTGGCAAAGGAACCATTCTAATAGGAGCAACTTGGAAAAAGGTTCCTGCACTCCTTTTGGTTCAACTTCAATATGACTTGCATTGACTTCTGTTTAAGAAGTCGTAACCAAGCCGCAATGAAGTTGAGCCGGCATTTCAGATTCAAAGTTGCGGCCGTGTGAACTATACATTTTATAGTAATTGTGATTTTTTTCTTCTCTAAAAATAACAAACATGTTATACTTGCATGCTCTGTGCAGTGGTTTTGCACAGGGCAGCCAAGATCCTCCTCTTCTCTGGTACCTCTTCTGGCTTCTCCCGTCTGTCGAGCAGCTTGCTATGGGGGCACCTAAGCAGAGTCACAGCTCCCTGTGTCCATTAAGACACAGAGCCCTGGTTTGGCCCTGCACCCTCTCTCTCTCTCTCCCCTGATTGGCTCCCGTTGCTGTCAAAGTCAGTTGGCCAATGGCGCCGCTGCTGTGTCTCAGCCAATCAGGAGGAGAGTCCTGGATGGCCGAGGCATTTGTGGACATTCCTGGATAGGGAGGGGGGGGGATTAGGTAAGTATGAGGGGGACTGCTGCATACAGAAGGTTTTTTTATCTTCATGCATAGAATGCATGAAGATAAAAAACCTTTTGACTTTGCAATTACTTTTAGGATGTACAGTACTATTACAGAGCTGCATTTTGTGTGTCTTTTGAGGTTTGCCAGTCCACCTTTTAAATATTTTTGTAGTCGTATGACATTTAGTAGCTTTCTCTTTTTTTGTTTTCAGATACCTCTCAAAGAAACAAGGTCAACAGTGAACTGTTTCATTTAAAGGATGCACTGTATTTACAGTGTATTTTATCTATTATATGAAATAGGAGAAGCCAGGATGATTGAACTGGGGTCGCCGTATTTTTTATTTTTATGTAGCCACAAAACTTTTTTTTTTAAACATGAATTACTTGCCTTGTTTGACATCTCCTAAAACAAATATCCAAGAACTCTGTCATTTCTCTGTGTTTTGAAAACCCTCTGTTTTGATCATTATATTTTTTATTTATGTTTTTTTATATATTGAGTTCTTTGAACCATTTTGCCTGTTGTCCATTTTTTCCTAGTTTCGGTTGAATTTTTATTTTTTTCACCTTTTTTGAGATGCAGGACAATTTAGCATTACATTTAATTTGTAGGTTGGACAAGGACAAATATTGAAAGGCGAAAAATAAAGAGACTAAAAGAAATATATCTTTGAAAAAAAAAATATCAATAAAGTTGAAGATATGGCCTTAATGCCCAGCTCATTTGTCAATATGATGGAATTCGCAGTCTTCAGATAGAGAAAACAAAAAGGGGGCTATTTAAAGGCAGGCCTTTGCCATTATCACTGCATAAACGTTTACAGTATTTCCCTGTCGACTTCCAGGACAGCATCTGAGTAAGTGAGGCTGCTTTTACCATAACAGGAAACACTTTAAGTCGAGAAGCCTTTAAAAAAGGTCCCATGAGATGCTTCTTCAGTTATCTGGTTTCCACCTGTCTGACAGGTTCTCTTCAGGAACTCGTTTGCTTATGGGAGTTTTGCTTTCTAGAGCACTGTCCTGCCCTCCCCCCCTGCCTGTGGAAAGTTTTATTTTTTTTAGTTTTACTGACACCCTAGTAACTTTAAGGCCCACATCTGAAGAGCGATCGAGTCATTGGTGAGAACTTGCTAGCAACAGGATTACTTGGGGCCCATCAACACCATCTACATTAGATGCATAGTTGTGATTCAGAGCCATTCTGTCTCTTTGACACCCCAATGCACGTGTTGACATACGTACATTGCTATTTGCAGCTACACAATAGCACCTGTTGCACTGTGCTTTTCAAAAAATAGTGCATCCGTTATTTTTTGGCAGCTCACCACAAAGCACAACCACTAGCAGCGATGTTGGGATGCCATTTAAAATGTATGGCACTGCATCACACCAACAATATTGGCATGCATTGCTGTGTATAGAAGGTGTGAACAGATCCTAAAATGTGCAGTGAAATCACTTGCCTGCTTGCATGTGTTGCTCCCCTAGGAGAAGCATTCATTCATCCCACTGTGGAAACCGCTGAAAATTAAGGCAGAACTTAACCATGAATTAAAAAACTTGTGAGCAGGAAGGGTTTTTATTCCAGAACACACATACAATATCCCTTCTGCAATAAAGGCTTGTTACCTTCCCCCTCACAAGATGCTTTTAAGTGTACTGTCTGGACAGCTGTTGGTGCAGGCCACTCCCCCCGCCAGACTGCCCCTCCTAGGACCACTATAATCACAGTCAGGATAGCAAGAAGGAGGACATCGGGGAGCATTTGATGTACTCTGTAGAGTGTAAACCCAGAAGTGCTAAGCTGTCGGAATCACATTTTGGGCTCCATCTGAAGTAGAGGGCAGGGGCGACACTAGCAGTCTAACAGAGACCCCTGATGTCCCCTTAAAAAGTACCTGACACCAGCCTCCTGCCAAATGCTATGATATAGTGGGCTTGTTAGTCCCCTTGTGATTAGGGCCGAAACAATTATTCGACAACTACAGAACTACAGAAACGCACTACAATTCATTTAATATGGTTTCCTATGGGGCATGTTCACATCTATGCTTTTTTCAGCTGCTGCGTATTTGGAAAGGGGCAAGGACTTTTTTCAACACAAAACTGTGCTTTTTTGGTTCAATATACTTCAATGGAGAACCTGCAGAAAATCGTAATAATGCGTTTTTGTAGCAATTTTGTGTTTTTTATTCTGCCCAGCAACAAATTGGGCAAACAAAAAAAGCATAAAAAAACGCAAATCGCAGCAAGATCACGTGCGCAAAAATGCACAGCAAAAAGCACTGCAGAAACGGATCAAAGGCATGCTGCATAGATGTGTACCAGGCCTTATGCTGGCCACACGGATCAATTTTCAGATGAGAATATTCAAAGGAAATATCTATGTACATTCGATGAATGAAAGAATGTTGCCTGAAATTTTTACTTGCTTTTAACATTCTGTTTTAAAATGAATGTAATTTCTGAATGAAAACCACATACACTGTCTGAAAATTCCTTTGATCAAGAAGTTTTGTATTTCTAAATTTTCCCATCGATTTGACACCACTAACGATTAGATAATCGAACAAACATTTCTTAAAATAATTTTTTTTTTGTATGACCAGCATATAATATATTACAGTTCTGTTTGAAAATCTGCAAAACAGTCTTTAACTTTTTTTTTTTTTTTCTTAACCACTTGCTTACTGGGCACTTAAACTCCCCTCCTGCCCAGACCAATTTTCAGCTTTCAGCGCCCTCACTCTTTGAATGACAATTACGTGGTCATACAACACTGTACCCATATGACATTTTTATAATTTTTTCCCACAAATGGAGCTTTCTTTTGGTGGTATTTGATCACCTCTGCGGTTTAAATTTTTTGTTAAAAAATACTGAATAAAAAAAAAAATACAAAACCGTTTTATATCGTTATAAAATTTTGCAAACAGATCATTTTTCTCCTTCATTGATGTACGCTGAGGAGGCTGCACCGATGGACTCCAATAAGGTGGCACTGGTGGGCACTGAGAGGTGGCACTGATGGGTGGCACTTAAGGGCATTGATAGGTGGGCACTGAGAAGTGGCACTGATAGCTGGCAGTGATGGATGGCAATGATGGGCACTGATCAGCACTGGTAGGTGAGACTGATAGGCAGCACTGCTAGGTGACACTGATGAGGCACTGACTGGTGGGCATTGATAGGTGGCACTCGTAGGCATTGATAGGTGGCACTGGCAGGTGGTAATGGTGGGCACTGATGAGGCTGATGTGCCTCTTTCATTTGGGACCGATGTCCCTTACACAAAAGCCGGTGATCGGCTTTTTTTTCTCCTCACGCTGTTAGCGTGAGGAGAAAAAAAAAAAGATTACCGAGCTTTGTTTACATCACGTGATTGGCTGACAGCTGATCACGTGGTAAGGGGCCAGGACCGGCCCCTTACTCGGATCTGTGATCACCCGGGTCTCGTGATCACAGAGCGCGCCCTGCAGGGAGTGTGCAAAGGGGAGGACGTCTATTGACGGCCTCCTGGAAATTCAGGTCCACGCTGTAGCCGTCATTCGGCTATAGCGCGGACGCCTAGTGGTTAAAATAAAACAATTGGATCTCTGAGTCTGATGATATTTACCAGATTCAACCTGTAATAATATATATAATATATCTCTTCTGTCTGTTATTCTCAGAGTGGATTAGAGATTTTGCTCCCTAACCATATAGTTGGTTATTTATATATAGATATTTAAGAATAAATTGCCTTTTTTTTTTTTTTACTTTACATATTAACTAAATTATTCACCACACTTTTTTTAAGGTTATTAACTGATTAATCGAAACAATAATTGGGCAACTAATCGATTATGAAAATAATCGTTAGTTGCAGCCCTACTTGTGATAACAATAAATATAAGTGGAAAAAATAGTTATTAATTTAAAAAATATATATAATGAAATAAAAAATGTAAAGCACCCCAGTCCCTCCATGTACCGCATATAAATGCAAACATATGCAGAGGGCATACGTGTATGTAAACAACACAAATTGGGTATCCCTGCAAGTCAGAAAGATAAAAATTATTCTAGGCTCCTTTTTGTTCCCTTTTGATAATTTTAGGTACCATTACTTTTTGCCATTTTGGGGGTGCACGCAGTTTTTGAGGCTGGACATAGTTGGCATCAACTTACTTTAAACTACCTCCTTTTTAAATTTTTGGCAAAAAAAAATATTTGTGTATTCTTTTTAATAGGTTTAATAAGCCATTGCGGAAATATTGTGCAACATAAGACTTTGCAACTACCATCCTTTTATTTACAGGGCCCCTGCTTTCAGAAAATTTTGTTTTGGGGGGTTTAAAGTAATTTTCTAACCAAAAATTATGATTTTATTGTGCGAAAATGAAAAATTGCTCTGGAGGCAAACGGAAGTACTGAAACCAGTGGCTCAATAAAATTGCCAGCTAACTAGCATTTTCAGAAGCACCAATGGTAGACTATATTTCTCTAATGGAAGTTTATTTACAAAAAATGTATTCTGTGCGCTTAAAAAAAATCTGCAAAACATATCAGCAATTTTACAATTATTTACTGATACATATGTAAAGGAAGTCATACAGTATATATGGAAAACACATATGAGGCTGTTTAAACTTGGTTTTATTTGTCAAGAAAATTGTACAATTGATACATTATTGTTAAAATAAAACAAAACTGAACCATTTATGGCACATAAATATTCATACAGAAATAATCTCTTAGGCTAGGTTCACACTAAGGTAAGGTGACCAGATTTTTAAAATGAAATCTGGGGACATATTTATTTATTTTTATTGGCAAATGGCACAGGACTGCATAATACACCGAGCATTGGGCACAGGACTGCATAATAAACAGGGCTGGGCACAGGACTGCATAATACACAGAGCGCTGGGCACAGGACTGCATAATACACAGAGCGCTGGGCACAGGACTGCATAATAAATGGAGCACTGGACACAGGACTACATAATACACAGGCGTACATATTCGCCAGCACACCATGGATCGACAACTTCCGTCCAAAAAGTTTTTAATGAAAAAGATCACATCACAAGGGCAATGTTTCGGGGCCACGCAGGGCCCCTTCGTCAGGCATTTGATAAAGAAACATAATACAAAGAGCGTTGGGTACAGGACTACATAAAAACACAGAGCACTGGGAACAGGCATGGGATGCCCTGTACGTTAAACCGGCCCGTGAATCTGGGGACAAAACAGGGGGCAGACTCTGTCCGGGGACTGTCCCCGGAAACCGGGGATGTCTGGTCACCCTACACTAAGGGAATGCGTGTAAATCGCACGCGTTTCTGCACCCGAAGGCAAAACGAGCTGGGGGATGCCATTAATTCATAATGAAACTTCCACACCTCTAAAAATGTGGCACGTTTTTGGGTGCAAATGCACCATGCAGTTTTTGTGCGGCTGTGGTTTTAAAAAGATGCAGGGACCTTTTTCCTGCGTTTCCTGCAGGTACAGCAGCTCATTTAAAGGAGTGGGCTGCTGTGCCTGAGCAAACATGGCATGCAGGAAAGCACTTACATATGAACCTAGCCTTACTGAGTGTCAATAAAATGATTTAATATATGTTTATGCATTCCCTGTTAGGTTCCTGAAATTTAACAAAGTATTCATAAATGTGTGTAGCAGATGCACCTAATTTTTTAAATCTATAAAAAAAATATCCAAAAGTCAATCAATCGTTTTTATGGCTAATGCCAAAGTAAAGAAAATATAATATTTTAATAAAAAATAAAACTTGGCAATGATAGTACTGTAGGTGACTTGACTTGTTAACGTAAAGTGGTACTCTAGGCCAGCGTTTCTCAACCGGGGTGCCGCAGGAAAATAACAAAGAACTTGTACTGTGCTAACCCCAGTATACAGAGAGAGGAGAGAGCGCAGTCTGACGTCATCAGTTGCTTAGGACAGGTCAGGCAGCTCGCACATAGTTACATAGTTAGTCAGGTTGAAAAAAGACACAAGTCCATCCCGTTCAACCATAAAAAAAATAAAATAATAATAATATCATACATTCCCATATACCCAGCTTTCTATATTGCCAATGGGCGTAAAGAATAGTGGCTGGGGGGAGGAGGTCCGGACTGTGCTCTCTCTCCTGCTGCTGCTATGGATTTGTGCTAGCAGGGTGCTTATGGGGGGGGGGGGGGGGAGAGAATTTACAAATTCTACCTCACAAACCACAATTTAGGGCTTGTGCACACTAGGTGTGGTAACGTGTGTAAAATCACACATTTTTTTCTCACTGCACAAAAATGTGCTGCCTTTGGTAATCTTAATAGCACCCCCACGCATCTAGCATGTGTTCATGCCTGCTAAAACATTTGGTACCACAGTACCATGCATTTTGGTACAGCGTGATTTTAAAAATTCACACTAGCACCTTTTTTTGTGTGATTTACAGAAATAGGGCAACCCATTAAAAAAATGCAATGCACGGGGGAGCGGGCATAAAAAGGTGCACACAGACTGGTGTGGCTTGAGATTGTACACAATTCTAAAGGGTGCCTTGACTGAAGGTTGAAAAACACTGCTCTAGGCAAACCCGGTAAATGCATATACCTGTAAGTGAAGTGTAATTCTGTTCCACTAGACTGGTAATTCATACTGAAAAATAAATAAAACTTGGCAGGTAACTTAGATTTGTCAGTTTTAGGAGGAACTCTAAGCAAAAAGCTGAATACATATAAATAAAGGATTTGTAACTGTTCAGCCAGTCTCGTAATTGACACACCACTGTCCACTGTTACACAGTACAGCCAGGAAGATGTCTCCACTGTTTCTTGAACCAGCTTTACCTGAGTCATCTTCCCTGCTAGTTGGACAGAGACCTGTTTCTTCTTACTGGAGGCTGCCATTTTGCTGAAGCCCAGAACGCCTGCAGTAAATCATAAAACTAAACCAATCGATTTAACAGTTTAAAAAAATAGTTACATTACCAGAGGCTGTCATTTTGCTGAAGCCCATTGCCCCTGACCAGCAGTAAATCATAAAGCGCAAATAAACCCATCAAATGTGACTGTTAACTGTCACATTTGCTAGTGTCCGCAACCAAACTGTCAAACCATCAAATGGCTGGTGTCATAACTAATCACGTGCAGCATCATTGCAGTTGCAGATCAAACTGAAGCAGCTACCTTGGCTGTAAAGGATAGAAGGATTTACTTCCGCTTTAAGGCTGTCAGCAGATCAGCCTCTACAAATTCGTGAGTACCGAAAAATAAAAAAATTGGATTTTAAACAGTATAGGCACCTATTGTTAATGTTTTACATAGCTATACAGGTCCTTCTCAAAAAATTAGCATATTGTGATAAAGTTCATTATTTTCTGTAATGTACTGATAAACATTAGACTTTCATATATTTTAGATTCATTACACACAACTGAAGTAGTTCAAGCCTTTTCTTGTTTTAATATTGATGATTTTGGCATACAGCTCATGACAACCCAAAATTCCTATCTCAAAAAATTAGCATATCATGAAAAGGTTCTCTAAACGAGCTATTAACCTAATCATCTGAATCAACTAATTAACTCTAAACACCTGCAAAAGATTCCTGAGGCTTTTAAAAACTCCCAGCCTGGTTCATTACTCAAAACCGCAATCATGGGTAAGACTGCCGACCTGACTGCTGTCCAGAAGGCCATCATTGACACCCTCAAGCAAGAGGGTAAGACACAGAAAGAAATTTCTGAACGAATAGGCTGTTCCCAGAGTTCTGTATCAAGGCACCTCAGTGGGAAGTCTGTGGGAAGGAAAAAGTGTGGCAGAAAACGCTGCACAACGAGAAGAGGTGACCGGACCCTGAAGAAGATTGTGGAGAAGGACCGATTCCAGACCTTGGAGGACCTGCGGAAGCAGTGGACTGAGTCTGGAGTAGAAACATCCAGAGCCACCGTGAACAGGCGTGTGCAGGAAATGGGCTACAGGTGCCGCATTCCCCAGGTCAAGCCACTTTTGAACCAGAAACAGCGGCAGAAGCGCCTGACCTGGGCTACAGAGAAGCAGCACTGGACTGTTGCTCAGTGGTCCAAAGTACTTTTTTCGGATGAAAGCAAATTGTGCATGTCATTCGGAAATCAAGGTGCCAGAGTCTGGAGGAAGACTGGGGAGAGGGAAATGCCAAAATGCCTGAAGTCCAGTGTCAAGTACCCACAGTCAGTGATGGTCTGGGGTGCCATGTCAGCTGCTGGTGTTGGTCCACTGTGTTTTATCAAGGGCAGGGTCAATGCAGCTAGCTATCAGGAGATTTTGGAGCACTTCATGCTTCATGCTTCCATCTGCTGAAAAGCTTTATGGAGATGAAGATTTCATTTTTCAGCACGACCTGGCACCTGCTCACAGTGCCAAAACCACTGGTAAATGGTTTACTGACCATGGTATTACTGTGCTCAATTGGCCTGCCAACTCTCCTGACCTGAACCCCATAGAGAATCTGTTGGATATTGGGAAGAGAAAGTTGAGAGACGCAAGACCCAACACTCTGGATGAGCTTAAGGCCGCTATCGAAGCATCCTGGGCCTCCATAAGACCTCAGCAGTGCCACAGGCTGGTTGCCTCCATGCCACGCCGCATTGAAGCAGTCATTTCTGCAAAAGGATTCCCGACCAAGTATTGAGTGCATAACTGAACATAATTATTTGAAGGTTGACTTTTTTTGTATTAAAAACACTTTTCTTTTATTGGTCGGATGAAATATGCTAATTTTTTGAGATAGGATTTTTGGGTTTTCATGAGCTGTATGCCAAAATCATCAATATTAAAACAAGAAAAGGCTTGAACTACTTCAGTTGTGTGTAATGAATCTAAAATATATGAAAGTCTAATGTTTATCAGTACATTACAGAAAATAATGAACTTTATCACAATATGCTAATTTTTTGAGAAGGACCTGTACCTGCAAAAGGGGTCAGTCAGCCTGAAGTGATCCAGCAGTGCCTAATTTTTGGACTAAAGTTCCAATTTAATGCATCATGCTTGTGCTTTGTAGGATCCATTTGTTAATGAGCCAGAAAAACCTCAGCTCTGCTTACCCCCACTGTACATAAAAATAAAATAATGGCAATAATATCATTTAAGAGATAAAAATATAACAGCAGTACATTAAGCCTCCTTTGAGAAAGCTCAAACAGGCTATGTATCCTTGTCCAAATACAGGTTTAATATTAAAACGCTAAAGTAGTAGTCACAACGTTCATAAGAGATACTCATTTTAGACTTGTAAAATAGTAATAGCTTATTAAACATTAACCTATGCAAAAATGGATAAATAAATATTTTAAAATTGCATTTTTTTAAAGAATGTCTGCAGCAAAGCAAAATACCTGTGTGAAGAGCCTCAGACAGAAGCTGATATTTTATGACTCCTCGACCATATGCTAGTTCCTAGGCATATGATTCAGCCTTCGTATCCTAAATACGCTGTGCAGCTTGGGAGTCAGAGGACAACAACTTCACCTGAGGTATCCCATATCGACAATTTGCTTTGTGACAGGTTCCCTTTACCTTCCAGTTAAGTCCTAGCAGCAAAAACAAATCATTTCTTGTTCCAAGGCTGTATTTACTGTAATCGGAAATGTAGATCTGTGCCAGGGCAGCGGGTTAAGGGGGGGGGGGGGGTAGCTCCAAACCTCAAAATTTTAAAACTGTGATAATTTGTTTTGTAGGGGGTGTGGAGGATGGTAAGAGGAGTCAGAAGGCTCTTTTTAGTTCAGCAAACATGAACTATGCCCCCCTGTCCTCCCTGCAGCTCTGCCGGCCTTTCCCCTCCCCCCTCCTGCCGGCTGCTGCAGAGGATGTGGTGGGATGGAGAGCAGGGCAAGGGGCTGGTAAATATGTAATTTACCGGCCCCTTCCTTTTCTGAATGAACAGGATCAGTGATTGGTACAGACCCTGTGCATTCATAACTGAAGCATAGTAAACTATGTTTACTATGCTTAACCACTTGTTTACTGGGCACATATACCCCCTTCCTGCCCAGGCGAAATTTCAGCTTTCAGCACTGTCACGCTTTGAATGACAATTGCGCAGTCATGCGATGTGGCTCCCAAACAAAATTGACATACTTTTTTTTCCCACAAATAGAGCTTTCTTTTGGTGGTATTTGATCATTTCTGCGGTTTTTATTTTTTACGCTATAAACAAAAAAAACTGTACATTTTTAAAAAAACGCAATATTTTTTACTTTTTGCTATAATAAATATCCAAATGAAAAAAAAAAAAAAACGATTTTTTTGCTCAGTTTAGGCCGATACGTATTCTTCTACATATTTTTGGTAAAAAAAAAAAACGCAATAAAAAAAGTTACAGCGCCTCCAAATTAGGGGATAGAATTATAACATTTCTTTTAATTATTTTTTTTACTAGTAATGGCGGATATCTGCGATTTTTGTCAGGACTGCGATATTGCGGCGGACATATCGGACACTTTTGACACATTTTTGGGACCATTCACATTTATACAGCGAACAGTGCTATAAATATGCACTGATTACTGTATAAATGTGACTGGCAGGGAAGGGGTTAACACTAGGGGGCAATCAAGGGGTTAAATGTGTTCCCTGCTAGGTGATTCTTACTGTGAGGGGAGGGGACTGACTGGGGGAGGTGACCGATGGGTGTCCCTATGTACAAGGGACGCACCATCGGTCTCCTCTCCCTGACAGGACGTGGATCTCTGTGTTTACACACATACACACAGAGATCCATGTCCCTGGCTCTGTAACTGCCGATGCGGGTACCTGGCGGACATCGTGGCCCCCAGGAACGCGCATCGGCACCTGAGTGACGCGGCGGGCACGCGCGCGCCCCCCAGCGGCCGGAGGCCCGAGGACGTCAAGAGACGGCCTCCCGGACCTGTAGAGCCACCTTGTGGCCGTCATTCGACAATGGCTTGGGTCCCAAGTAGTTAAGTTAGTGAATGAATTGGAAGCTCTGTACAGAGCTATTCTTGATCTTTCATTCTGTACTGCAGAGATGGAGATTGAGGACTGTGTTCTCAATCTCCTTTCTCTGTCTCAAAGGTGATACATCAGGAATCTGTGTCGGACCGTAATATCTCACCAAAAGCCCCCAACGGGGCTCCTAAAAAAAATTACAAAAAAAAAATTACTAAAAATAATAAAAAAACAAAAAGTGGCGAAAATTAAAAACGACTGACCCCAGTGGCAAAACTACCAGAGTCGCTCTTGCGACTGGGCCCTGACATTCCGCCACTGTAATGAATGCCCAGGAGTGCATTGCGGTCAGAAAGCAGGGTTCAGAAGTGTGCGTTACGGTCAGAATGCAAGGATCAGGAGTGTGTTGTGCTCAGAATGCAGGGGATTAGGAGTGCTTTGCACTCAGAATGCAGGGTTTAGGGGTGCGTTACGCTCAGAATGCAGAGGATCAGGAGAGCGTTGTGCTCAGAAACTGGGACATAGATGGCGTGGCGGAGCCACAGAGCAGGATGGAGGAAGAGGGAGACACTAGGACATAGATGGGGCGACGGAGCTGTGGAGGAGGCTGGAGGCTGGGAGGGGACATAAGGACTGGCGCTTAGAAACTTAGAAAACGGGGTCGGCGGCGCAGGAACCTGTTCGTGGTCTACCTGTCACCTCCCTGCAGTCGACATGTGGACAGCGATCGACGGAGTCCCGCGAGAGTGCAAGTTTGCCTGGAGGTGGAGGAAGAAGAGCCGGTGGAAGCAGGTAAGACTCCCCCCCCCCCCCCCGATCAACTTTTGTGTCAGGGAAGAAAAATAAAAAACTAGAAAAATAAAATGAAATGTCCCACGGCTCCCCCCCCCCCCCCCCCCCCGCTCAACAACTTTTGTGCCGGGGAAGAGACATTTGACTGAATGTGGTGGGACTTTTAAAAGTTGTGAGGTATGGCTAGTGTATATAGTTGAAGTGTAGGAAAATTTGGCCTGTGTTGTAAGTCCCCTTTCACACTGCCAGCGGCCCGCGTTAGCGGTAAAGCACAGCTAGTTTTAGCTGAACTTTTCGGGCCACTAGTGCGGCACTTCTAACCCCGCTAGCGACCGAAGAAAGGGTTAAATGCGCCCGAAAAGCACCGCTGCTGAAACGCAGCAGTACCCATTCATTTCAATGGGCAGGGGCGATGGAGGAGCGTTTATACACCGCTCCTTCACCGCTCCAAAGATGCTGCTTGCAGGACATTTTCTAAAGTCCTGCAAGCGCACCGCTCCAGTGTTGTGGCCCAGGTATAGCCAGCGGTGATGTATTTGGTTGGAGGGTGTAAACAGTAGAGAGGGTTGCAGAAAATATTGGGTGGAGGTTAGATGTTGGTGTACTTTTTTTTTTTGTAAACATACACTTGTACTTGAAATGTGTCTCCATACAAAAGACAAAAAAGTCCCAAGTAGAGCTGCACAATCCAGATGATGTTTGGGCCTCACTCCAGGGGGTGCTCATAGAGGTCATCATAGATGGAGCCATGTATAACCAGAATCGGGCGCAGAAAGTTACCAACACTTCAAGATATGTCTCAGTAATATATTGTTATAATATAAGACATCACATAGGTCAAACTGCCATGTTAATGTGTAAAGGCCTCTCATGGTCGCCTTGAGGAAGGGGATCCTACGAGGGCCCAAAATGTTATGGCAGTTTGACCTATGTGACGTATTTACAATAAATCACTGAAATACATTTCCTTGAGTGCTTGTGATTTTCTGCTCTTGATTCCTATACAGAAGACTTCTCTTCCATCTAAAGCCCCATACACACGGTCGGACTTCCATCTGACTTTTCCGTGGATTTTTGTCCGAACGGAGTTGGCTGGGCACACCCATAGCATACACATCACATGACTTTTCTGCAAACTTTCCCAAAACTTTTTGCAACATCACGTGGTTTTTCTGCTCTTTTCTGCTCTTTACCGCCACCCTTTGGTCAACTTCTGCTATTGTTGGTTGATTTTAACATTAGTTGTTTTGTCCATCGGACAAAAGTCCTATGGTTTTCTGTACACACGGTAGGACTTTGCTCCATCGGACTTTTGTTGGGCAAAAGTTTGTCCGTTTGCAGACCCAACTTTTGTCCGATGAAAACAAAACCAAACAAAAAAAAGTTTGTCCGATGGAGCATACACACGGTCGGATTGTTGGTCCAACTTGCTTAAAACGAAGTTTGTTGGGCAAAAGTCCGACCGTGTGTACGGGGCTTTAGTCTCTTTTATAGTTGTATAAACAATGCTCTATCGCAATTACTGTAGTAAAATCAAATTTCTTGTAATTGCTACTAGCACCACTCTATGTAAAGGATGAGAAAAAGTATTTAGTAGTTTATATTTACTAATTACTGTATTTCCGTGTCCTGTGTACTGTGGGAGACCAGATATAGTGAATGCAGAGTCCTGGGGTTAGTAACACTTTAAGGTCTATTTAATAAAAATACCAGCGTCTACAGATTTCTAAACCCAATCACTAAAATCTCATATAAGATTTCCCATGACAGTCTATGTTCAGCCACTTTTTTTGTATGGGATGACAGCCATTTCTCAGCTATGGTCCCGGGTTGTCACCCTGTCACATATGCCCCTGGCAGAAATTACAAGCAACCTGCCCCACACACACTGCCAAGGAAAGCCTGCTGTTATCACTATGAGAAAGCTGGTCCAGGGCAATCATGGGCAGCTCATGCTGGAATAGGTACATCTAGTCACAGTAAATATGTGAAAGAGGTTACAGAAGATCGGCAGCCCCGAGACGCAAAAAAACGAATGGGGAAAAAAGGTGAAAATACTATTTTATGTGTGAAAAAAATGGCAGTTGTCTATGATACACAGTACTTTTGCAAACAAAATGTCATCCAGTTAGGGCTTAGATCTACCTTTATAATATCTCATTATTAAAGCTCATTTGAATCTTTTATTTTTCTTACTGTAATGGCAGCATAAACAGTAAAGGATGTGTGTTTTTTTATTTTTAATGTACCCGTGTGCTACAGCTTTTGTTAGAATTCCCTGTGTTGGCATCACATTGGAGATTTGGACCGCTGATAAACACAGAGTGCAGCAATCCAGATCTTTAGCAGTCCAACACCCCCAACCCATGCCCACTATGCTCCAATCAATAACAATTAAAATCACTGAGCAAGCGTTGTTGATTGGAGAACTGTGTTGGTTCACCGGAGCACCAGACTGCTGCACTTTGTGTTGAGCATGCTGCCAGCGTTGGGAGTTTTAATGACGACTGCAGCATACTATAAGGCTACTTTCACACTGAGGCGCTGTATGCGCTGGCGGTATAGTGGCGCTATTTTTAGCGCCGCTATACCGTTTTTTTGCCCGCGATTTGCGGTCGCTAGCGGGGGTATTTTAACCCCCGCTAGCGGCCGAAAAAGGGTTAAAAACGCCAGCAATAATGCCTCTTTGAGGCGTTTTGCGGGCTTATAAGAGGCGCTACCCCATTGATTTCAATGGGAAGGGGCGCTATAGGAGCGCTATTTTTAGCGCTCCTATTGCGCCTCAAAGATGCGGCTTGCAGGAGTTTTTTGAGCCTCCTGCAAGCGCAACGCTCCAGTGTGAAAGCCCTCGGGCTTTCACATTGGATAGTATTGAGAGGCTTTTT
The DNA here is from genome assembly GCA_029206835.1 of Rana muscosa. Lineage (NCBI taxonomy): Eukaryota > Metazoa > Chordata > Amphibia > Anura > Ranidae > Rana > Rana muscosa. Next base: position 119,636,662 of record CM055118.1, read on the forward strand.
TGGGGCGCATTGCAGGCGCTATTTAGAGCGCAATAGCGCCTGCAAAGCGCCTCAGTGTGAAAGGGGCCTTAGGTTAAATTAAAAAACTTGGACACTTACCGGTGGCCTCCCCTCCGTGGGCTGGACCACTGGAGTTTTTACTATTCCTATACCTTCAAATTCAATAAAAATAGATTTATTATAAAAATAAAACTTGGACATATTCTTTACTGTTTATGAAACCTAGCAGCATTACTGTAAGAAAAAAATTATTGAAGGTTCCATTGGGTTTTAAGATAGCAGAGCCCTATAAAGCAAAAGCAGAGCCTTATGCCCCGTACACACGATCAAATTTTCCATCGGAAAAACCTTGGATGGTTTTTCCGACGGAATTCCGTTCAAGCTTGGCTTGCATACACACGGTCACACAAAAGTTCTCTGAACTTTCGACCGCCAAGAACGCGGTGACGTACAACACTACGACGAGCCGAGAAAATAAATTTCAATGCTTCCGAGCATGCGTCGAATTGTTTCCGAGCATGCGTTGGAATTTTGCGCGTCGGAATTGCTACAGACGATCGGAATTTCCGATTGGAATTTTTTCCGTCTGAAAATTTGAGAACCAGCTCTCCAATTCTTGCTGGCGGAAATTCCGACAGGAAAAGTCCAATGGAGCCTACACACGGTCGGAATTTCCGAGCAAAAGCTCACATCGGACCTTTCTTGTCGGAATTTCTGATCGGGTGTATGCGGCATTACATTTTCTCTCATTACCGGCAGCTATTGCTGTAACTACATACAGCATACATACATAACATACTACATTTATGCTTATACTTAGACTGCACTGTGTCAGGACAGGTACAATTTAAAACCGATTGTGGAACGTTGCTTTAGTCTTGGAGTCTGTACACTCTGGATACAGTCAATAACAAGTTAAAGATTTCCTGGAGAAGTAGCGTGTTGGTTATTTTGATATTACACAAGTGATCACAAGTTATTTGGAGGAACCCAAGACTGCTGGGCCTCCCCATTTCCTTCCCATAGCAGCAGTCCTGGGAACAGCTTTAATGGCACACGGCGAAGCGTTGGAGGTGGCTGGAATGCAATAATAAACATTGTGTTGCAATGTTATTTTCCGGTGCTCTTGAGCATACAGTCCAAACGTGAGAGTTTCCAGTTCTATGTCGTGTTGAAGAGAACAGAAGGATGGACATCACAAATATCATACCATTTGGAGTTAATCTTCTTCCTGGGCCATAGTCCATTGAGTGGCAGGGATGAGTTGGCTTGCCTCTCTTGATCTTTCACTATTTTCCAGTAATAACTGTCTTTCATGAAGTAGGTTGCCTGATGTGTAAAGGAAAAGTAGACAGCATCTAGGTACCCTATTGGATGGTCTCCAGGGTACACCGCTGGGAAAACGTCTATCATGTGTTTTGGAAAGCCTTCAACCAACTTGTTTTTATCCACGCTGAATGCAGTTACCTAGAATTATTAGGATATATTAATGATTTTTTATAATCAAATCCACAAAAATTATTTTAAGCTTTAAAATAAGATTAATATCAAATGCTCTTAAATGGCAGTTGTATGTTAAAGTGGTTGTAAACCCTTACATATGCCCAGTGAAGTGACTGGCATCAGGTGATAAGCAGAGATCAAACCAATCCTTCTACATAAGTTGTACCTGTCTATCTGAAGTGTTCTCTTCTCTACATCTGTTCAAAGTGCTATATTCTAAAGCTTGTCTGAGTGCTCAGAAAAAAGGGTGTGGAGAGCTGAATTTACACCCTGAAGAGCTGATTGGAGGGAACTGACACACACCCCTTAACACAGCACACAGAAACAGAGATGAGGCTGTCAATCAGCTGGAGCTCCCTCCCCTGTAACCTTTTTTCTCTTGGTGTCAGGAAAACTTGTCACAAGTGATTCATGCTGATAGCAGAGGAACGAAGCAGCAGACAAAAGCGACACTAATGCCGCGTACACACGGTCTGATTTTCCGCCAGCAAAAGTCCGATGTGAGCTTTTCGTCGGAAATTCCGACCGTGTGTAGGCTCCATCAGACTTTTGCTGTCGGAATTTCTGCCAGCAAAAGACTGAGAGCAGGTTCTCAATTTTTCCAACGGAAAAAATTCAGATCGGAAATTCCGATCGTCTGTAGCAATTCCGACACGCAAAATTCCGACGCATGCTCGTAAGCATTGAACTTAATTTTCTCGGCTCGTCGTAGTATTGTACATCACCGCGTTCTTGACGGTCGAAAGTTCAGAGGACTTTTGTGTGACCGTGTGTATGCAAGCCAAGCTTGAGCGGAATTCCGTCGGAAAAACCATCCAAGGTTTTTCCGACGGAAAATCCGATCGTGTGTATGCGGCATTAGTACTCTTGATTGAGGCAAGTACACACTATAGAGGGATATGCTTTGTTCATATTTCATGTCTGCTTTGTGCTGGGAGTCCGCTCAATCATGGGTCCCTAGAACCGTGGCAGCTTCCTATCATTAGCAACAATCATGTACTGGTCAGATGGGTTCCTGATCACATGGTCACTGTCAGGGCTGCTGTTAGAAATCAAGGGGCCCCATACATCCTACCTGACAGGGCCCCCCTTCCTGGCCGAAAGTGACTGAAAATATAGATCTATTAGTCCCTTTCTTTGTAGCCTCAGCAGCACAGATGAATGAATAGGAAACGCTCTGAGGATTCCTGTTCATTCACAAACTAAAGCATAGTTAACTCTGATGAATGGACACAGGAGTGTTTGGTACTGATCACTCACTGTTTTCATTCAGGAAAGAAAGGGGCCAGTAAATTACATATTTACCGGCCCCTTCACCTGCTCTCTATCCTGAAACATCTGCTTTGTACCCGCAGAAGCTTCCGGCAGGAGAGGAGGGAACCCGGAAGCGCCGTGGGGGCCCAGATGGAAGGGGGGCATGTGCTAGTGCCAAACCCCCTGCAGTTCTGCCAGAGGGAGAAAGAGAAAGAGAAGCTGGCAATGCTGCAGGGGGAGGCAGAAGAGGATCAGTGGCTGTAATGATACACTACAGCCAGCCCTCCTGCTCAGCGGGTACCTGGGCCCCCCTTTTGAACTGATGGTGCCCGGACCTAGTACAGTAGGGCTGGCTGTACTGCCTTACCAGCAGCCCTGGTCACTGTGACAACCAAGCACAGTGGTTACATGATTGGAAAATGTCTTTGAAAATTTCCTTAAAGGGGTGGCGGGTCACGTGAGCGCTATATAGCTGCATTTTTTATAAGGCACAGACACAGGAGTAGATTACATTAATAAACAGAGAGGATATTGTAAAGATGTAACAGTAATTTCAGCAGCAGGAGGGCACAGACACGGAGCTGACAAGCAGGAAGTGGAGGGGGGAGAGGACGGAGGAGAGCACAGAGGAGGACAGAGGAGGACTGCAGATGATGGAGGCATGTAAACTGACCACAGTGTCAGGGCTCAGCAGCCACGATTAACCGTGGTCAGTTTACAAAGGGGAGGGCAGAACCAGGCAGAATCAGCCAAGTATTTTTAGGTGATACGGGGGGCTAAATGACACAGCATAAGCACGGTACTGTATAACATGCTTTAAAGCAGGGGTCCTCAAACTTTTTAAACAGGGGGCCAGTTCAGGGTCCCTCAGACTGTTGGGGGGCCGGACTAGTTTTAAAAAAATATAAACGAATCGCCCCCCCCCCCCCCCCCATCACAGACTCCTCTCCAATCACAGACTCCTCTCCAATCACAGACTCCTCTCCCATCACAGACTCCTCTCCCATCACAGACTCCTCTCCCATCACAGACTCCTCTCCCATCACAGATCCCTCTCCCATCACAGATCCCTCTCCCATCACAGACTCTTCCCATCACAGACTCCTCTCCCATCACAGACTCCTCTCCCATCACAGACTCCTCTCCCATCACAGACTCCTCTCCCATCACAGATCCCTCTCCCATCACAGACTCTTCCCATCACAGATCCCCCCCATCACAGACTCCTCTCCCATCACAGACTCCTCTCCCATCACAGACTCCTCTCCCATCACAGACTCCTCTCCCATCACAGACTCCTCTCCCATCACAGATCCCTCTCCCATCATAGACTCCTCTCCCATCACAGACTCCTCTCCCATCACAGACTCCTCTCCCATCACAGACTCCTCCCCCATCACAGATCCCTCTCCCATCACAGATCCCTCTCCCATTACAGATCCCTCTCCCATCACAGACTCTTCCCATCACAGATCCCCCCCCATCACAGACTCCTCCCCATCACAGGTCCCTCCATCAGACTCCTCCATCACAGAGCCCCCTAATCACAAAGTTCCCCATCACAGAGCCCCCATCACAGATCCCTCCCACCACAGACTCCCCCATTACAAAGCCCCCCATCACAGATCCCCCAATCATAAAGCCCCATCACAGATCCCCCCCAACCACAGAGCCCCCTATATCACAGAGTCCCCCATCACAGATCCCTCCAGCGATATTACAGTGTCCCTTCCATAAGATCACAGCACTTCCCCTCCGCAGCACTCCCCCCTCCCCTACCTTATTTACACAAGACGCGAAGCACGGCAGGTCCGGACAAAGCGCGGGACTTTTCAAGTGAAAGGCAGATGATTGATTGCTGGGACCGCCCCGCTGCCTAGTAACCAATTACCCGCTTCTTAACTCAAAAAGTCCCACCCTTTGTCTGGACCTGCCGTGCTTCGCGTCTTGTGTGAATAAGGTAGGGGAAGGGGGATTTCTCTGGAGGGGAAGTGCTGCGATCTTATAAAAGGGGCAGTACGCGCCGCGGGCCGGGTAAATTGCCTTGGCGGGCAGTATGCGGCCCGCGGGCTGTAGTTTAAGGACCCCTGCTTTAAAGGAACAGGATTTTTTTTTTTAGGTTAACAAACACTTTAACTGAAAAGGCATTTAGTCTACACCATTTATCATAACTCATTGTATTTATTTTGAATAAAATTCTTGCTTTCACCTATTTTTCACTGAGTGGCATCTCAGTGCTGAATATCTCCTGCAGCCTGTTTGCAGTCTTCCTGTCTACATGTACTACAGTGATAACTGCATGACACATTTCCCAGGGCAGGCTTCATGATATTGGCAACAGTTGACCACACCTTGCTGAAGTGTGGGTTAAAATTGCCACTTGCGATCTACTTTGGTAAACCTATTTGACAAGCGGGGTGACATTGCAGTAGTGCAAATAGGGGACAGGGACAAAGCATTGTCACCCTATAACAGAAGGTGACATATATATTTTTTTCATTAATGCTGCAGAGTTAATAGATACTATATTGAATGACATTTGAAATGACCTAATATGTTTAGCCAGATGTTTGGCTAGAGTGGGGGAGCAAATTTAGGACACTGGGCTGGGCTGCAGTTGCTCTCTGTGTGCTCCCCTCAGACTGTCATGCTGAATAGACTAGCATCATGTCACCTCCACCCACCAGGGGAGCTAACAAGGCGAAGGAGCTCAGGAGATTTGTATGCTTGCAGTTTAGGACTGTGGGAGTTGAAGTTCAAAAAGGGAGCCATACTGTGGAAGCTTATGGACCATTGGACTACAGTTCCCAAGAGGAGACAGGGATACAGAGGGGAAAAGATCTGTACTTTCCAGGGCTGTGGACTGATCAGCTTTCTCTTGCACTGTGGTGGAGTGGCATGTGCACATCTATCTCAGTGTGTGCATGCCATCCAGCAATTAGTCAGTGACCTGAGTCAGAAATCAGTAGTACTGTGTGCAGGGGACCAGGAAGAGTGGACCAGTGGGTGCAGACATTAAGGGCTAAGCTACTGTCAAGCAGAACAAGAGGATGACTGAACAGCAGGACTGTGGCAGCTGTATTGCTGGGACTATTGAGAGGGCACTGCTGCCATAGACCTGTTTCTGCTAGTAGAGACTGAGCACATAGGGACTGGACAATTTGACCAGCAGCGTTTACCACTGCATTCAGAATTTACTGGGAGCGTAGTTATATGCACCACTGTAAAGATTGGGTCCCATTACTAGCCGGCTGAAGAACTAGTGCAAAGGACTGTATCTTTAGATAATCGCTCTACAAGAACTTAATTTGCTGCTTATAGTAAGGGGTACCTCTGCACTTTCTACCTTTCTATGCTGCATCCAGTTAGTAAAGGTCAAGTAAACATCACTGTGTGTCTGGTCCCTAGCTGATACAGCTACCCAGGTAATAAAATTACAAACTATATGTAGCACCCTCTAGTATGTGTGCTAGATGTAAGATAGGTTTCTGTTAGTGTAAGTAAATTTTTCTGGCTCAGGGCTAGGCCTGAGCTGTGAATCTGGGTCAGGGTTCAGTGACCCAGGGCTGGATAACTCATCCTGGTCTAGGTTGTAAAAACTTCTAGAGCTGGTGGGTGGAGGGGAGGAGGGGCTGTTTGGAATATTTATGAGGGCCTCAGCCAGTCCCCAGCAAATGGGCTGGCAGGGGACATATTCACCTCTTAAATAGGTACGGGTCATGCCAGCAGGGGCAGTCGGGTGGAAGATGGAGTGCTGAGGAGGCTGTTGGTGGCCCTCAGGGGTGCCAACTAGTCTGGGGGGGGGGGGCTTGACCAGGGCTTGGGTGCTGCAAAGATCCTGCCAAAACACACTGAGAAAGCCCTTCCTGGAGACACAGGAGCAATGAGAGAGGACAGCAGGAGCAGGTCAGCACTACTGGGAGATCTCCTGAGAGTCAGCCGGGTGGGCTGGCGAGTGTCAGTCTGGAGGACTGTGGTGGAGAAAATATAGCCTGGAGGGCTAGAAAAGGGGCAGCTTCAGCCAGGTGGGTTGGCAGTGCCTAAAGAGGTGGTGCTGGGATCATTGGCCACAGGAGAAAGAGTCCAAGCTGGACACTAATCTTTTGCTGCACAACCAAGGGGCCTCAGGTTCCTGCCTGTAATAAGCTATTTGCTTTTAGTCTGACTGAGTGATTGTCAGACCTTCACAGTGATCCAGCTGGGTTCTGCAAGCAAGTGTGTGCTGGAAGAAGAAGTGGAGCTGTATACAGAGACTGTATATAGGAAGTTGTCCCTGAAGTTGTTGAAGTCAAGTGGTAATCCCATAACCTCCCATCCCCATCCAAGTTATTACCCTTAATATAAGGTGACCAGATTTTTAAAATAAATCCGGGGACATATTTTTTTTTCTTCTAGTAATGGTAGGAATCAGCGACTCTCTGCCCATCGCCACCGCTGCCCGCCTCACAGCCTGTCAAATCTTACTCTCTGGGCCCCGGCTACTACTGGGTGGGGAGCGGAGGAAGATCACTCCACCAGGGAGGGCAAGGAGATAAGCAGGCAGGCGGCTGGCCGGGACTTGAGCCAAGGCAGAAGAACATGCAAGCGGAGCTGAATGGACATGCACTCGAAACTGAAGAAATATTCTATCCGCTCCGACCAGCACATTATATTCAGAAAGGGGCACAGATAATGGAAAAAAATACACCCGCTAAGCTAGTAGGAGCGGCGGAGCAGGGGGAGGGGGTGTAATTCAGAATTTTTTTAATTCTGCACTGACTGTCTTTGAAATTGCCCCAGCCCCTGTTCAAATCCAATCCGGGGACAAAACTGGGGACAGACTTGGTCCGGGGACAGTGTCCTCAATCCGGGGGCTGTCCCCTGAAACCGGGGATGTCTGGTCACCCTATCTTAATAACAAAGTCCCTGACTGTTCTCTGACTCTGAAGTGCCTGTGAAAATTGGGTGTGCCTGGCTGTGCAGGCTGGGGGATCCCAGTTCATCTGCGGCCCTTAAAGCAGGGGACATCTGTCTGACATATGGAGTTCTGTGAGAGAACAAAGATTCAGCAGGCAAACTGCTGGAAAGGTGAGTTTTCTTTACCAGTGATGCTATTCATGAACATAGGAACAGGGTCAATTACATGCCATAAATCACATGCTAAGCTAGGGGACCATAGATTGTCCGCTTTTGCTGTTGATCAGTGGTTCACCCCCTATAAGTTGGTGTCATAAATGTGAGTCTCAGAATTAAATTTGAGTCCCCAGGATATTAGAGAAGATGATGTCACCAAGGCTTAAAAAGGTTGAAACATGTTTGTAAATTGATTTCTCCCCCAGACTTTAATAAAGTAAATAATGGAATATTATCTGATAGGCTGGTCATCTCTTTCTTTGTTCCCAGGTATGCCATGGCACACCAAGCAAGTGCTTTGATTGCATTACTATGGGGCTACAAATGAGCTATCTGGCTCACAAAGTCAGTTTGAAATTAGAAGACATACATTTTTTTTTCAGTAAAAGGAAGCCTGTACATGGCTAACCTTATTTTAGGCATACCTGTTGCCTGGCTGTCTCTGACTTCAACGTTTTCTAAACCACTGACTTAGAAAAACCTACAATTCATAGCAGCTGTGTTCCAACCCTCGATTTTGTCTCCACTCCGCCGTAGCAGCATTCTGCTGGCCAGGACAGCCCCCACGAGAGGTTACACGAGTTGCGGAAATAGCGTTCAGCCCAGACCGTTGCAGCGTCCAATACAGGATCATATGTGCCTGTTATCAATTATCTCAATTTGAGTTTTTACTGTTTTTTGATTTTCATTAAACACTTACAGTCTACATTCAAAGGTGCCTATATTTATTTTCTTTCTACAGAATCCATGATCGGCATACTAGTTCCAGGTCAGGGCCTTGAATTGGAGTGTTGAGCTACTGGTTCAGTATGAGAGCCAGGCAACTGGCATTTTTGGAGATTTCAGCAATGGCAGTCTTCCTATTATCTCAGTGCATGTTTCTTTTACGTCTCAGAAAAGCACATCTTTCTCAAAACAATAGGTAGTTGACAGTCAAGATTCCAGGTAAAAGACACTGGAGGTCCTATCATAAAAATACTGCAATCAATAAAACTACATATATAGGTACTCAACCGTACATTGTTTTGTCTGAAGAAATATATGAGACGCTCCTTTTTGTCAAAGAAAGCTGCATCAATCGGACTTGGAGCCCCAGGGAAAGCTTCAGATATGAGTTGAGGGTACTTATTTTTCTTCCAGTCTTCTGTGTAGGCTGAGTCTTTGTCAGGGTCATAGCGCCAGACTTGAGTACCTTCAAAGGAAGCAAGTCATCATTAAGTATAGGTCTGGATATAAACACAGAGATCAGGAGAGTTTGTGGGCTCCGTCCTGATTTATAGCAATGCCCCCTTATGCATGCTAGACTTACTTATGCGATTACGTTTACGCGTAAACACGAGGGGGAGGGGGCACCTAAAAAAAATCTCATTATTATTTTCATTATTTATTTTATTGAAACTTTTTTTTTTTTTACACTGTCTCTTTCATTTTTTTGTATCAACTTTATTGCTTTCACAAGGGATGAACAACAAAGCCTGGGCCGTGACGGGTCCTCTTTATGGAGACATCTGGGGTCTATTAGACCCTATATCTCTCCTCTGGGCTCCAGTGCAGCCGACCACACACAGGTTAGACTGATAGCCTGCTTCCCCATTCCGCTGGACGCAGAAGTGATCAAGTGGATGTTTTCCCAATCACTTCTGCCTAAGGCTGAATTCACACCTATGCATTTTTTAGCGCTTTTTGCATTTTGCAGATTTGCACTACAGAACGTGTTCCATAGGAAACCATGTTAAATGGACTGGAGTGCAAATCTGCAAAATGCAAAAAGCACTAAAAATGCATAGGTGTGAATCAGGCCTTAGAGGGAAATGCCGGCTGAAAATATTCATCATTCCGGTATAACCACTTCACCCTGAGACGAAAAGTGGTTAAAGTGGTTCTAAAGTTAAAAACGTTTTTATCATAAATCGGAAATACACTGCATCTGAGCACTACATACCAAAAACGCTATTTATTTCATTTTTAATATTCAAAGCAAACTCACCCATCCATCCATTCATGTCTCCATGCTTTATTTTTCTGAGAAATCACTTTGAAAAACACCCCCCTAGGATTTCTGACTGTGGCCATCTTAAGTAAGGGCAGATAATTCATGTAGAATTCACTTCCCAGAATCCATCTGCCTTAACTCAGCTGTGCAGGCTTAGCTGAGAAGACCCAACCTCCCCCCTGAAGACTCCTTGAATGAATGACATTATTTGCCTAGGTATGGAAAGCAGGAAGTAACTGAAGAAATGTGAAAAAAAGGTTTAAAACAAGCAAATATGATATACTGTCCTATCTATTTAATAATACTAGCAGCATAAGGATTAAAAATAGTCAATGTTGATTGAGAGAACACTTCATTAAGGTAACAAACGTTTTACCACTTGCTTTGCACCACCTCCCTAAACACTTACTTGACACCCCTCACAATCTAGCACTGTCCCCACTGGCAGCCCCACTCTCCCCTCACTCTGAATTCACATAGCTGCTGTCAATCAAATCCTATAAAAAACGAGCGGGGGGTGGGGCAGCGCCACGTCGTGTTTGTCTATGAACGCACACAGCACAGCTCGGAAGCACGCCCACACCTATACCCCCTCAGCATATACCTTGCTATGTGGGCACATGCAGAAGAGGAGGAGCAGACAAACAATACCACTGAACAAAGCAGGTAAGTATAACATTTATTATTTTAATAAAAAAAAATGCCTTTACTACCTCTTTAAAGTGGTTGTAAACCCACTTTATAAACAAAGACCTACAGGTAAGCCTAGATTAAGGCTTACCTGTAGGTGCATGAAATATCTCCTTAACCTACACGGTTAAGGAGATTTTTGCATTTAAAAGCAGCGATGCTGACATCACACGCATGCGCATGGGGTTAACCCCATTCACAAATTCGGCTAGGTCGCAACATTCGACGGCGTAGCCGAATTCGATGGCTCACGCGCGCATGCGCGGAGTCACGTCTTCGCCGCTCCGGCCAATCACAGCGCCGGAGCGGCGCTGTGATTGGCTGCAGCGGCGATACCCGGAAGTAACATTCCAGCTATCGCCGCAGCGATGGATGTGGCTAGAGGAGGGACACGGACGACTTCGGGGGCCCCGATCTAGGGTAAGTGGTACATAATGAGCTAGTATGCTAGTCATACTAGCTCATTATAGCTTTGTCTTGCAGGTTAGTTAAAAAAAAAAAAAACTCAACAGGGTTTACAACCACTTTAACAATGGACCTTGCTGAGAGAAATATATAAAATATGGCACAAGTAATTTGTAAGGGGGCTGTATGGGGCTCATATGTGAAAGCACTGATTTTTAAAAGGGTTGTTATCTTTAAAAGTCTCCTGTAGCATGTCCCCAGTCTCTGACCATCTTCTGTAGCATTTCTGCAGCCTCTGACTATCTCTTGCAGCACATCTCCAATCCCTAGCCATCTGTTGTTCCATGTTTGCAGTCTCTGACAATCTCCTGTACAATGTGCACTCTTTGACCATCTGTTGTACCATATCTGCAGTATCTGACCATCTCCTGTTACATGTCTGCAGTGTTTGACAGCTTTCTGTAGCACTATTGTATATTCACTGAATAATATCTGTGTTCTTATAGCGATTTCATGGGTTGCTCTTGAGGCCCCCTATTTTAAATACAATGATCACCACTGGTTTAAAACCTGTATCAGGTTTTGATTATCCAATGTGAGGAGATTTACCCTTAGTTCCTTTCAGGACCAAACGGACACATACAAAGAAGTAGTAGTAGATTGGGCAAGAGTTAAAACTCCTGAAAAGTTTTTTTATTGCTGTCCAGACCTTCCTCTCCTTTATGATTTAATTCTTATGTAGTGGGGTCCTCAATTTAGGGGTAGTGTTTGAGTGGTAGTTGTGCTCAAACACCTAAATTGTTAGGACATTATCAACCATTTTGTCTGCAGGATGAGTATCAGTGTACCGTTCCCTGTGGTCTGCAGGTGGCGCTGCCATAGTGGGCCACTGTTGAACCGCTGAAAAAGTGCTGTGCCTTGTGTGTCCCCTCTCGGCAACCATGCAGTGGGCGTGGTTGGGCTGCTGTGTATGCTGGGAGAGGATATAAAAGGGGCGGACGCTGCCTGTTCAGGGGTTCGTTGTCAGGGGTCCTACTCCCAGGGAGTGTGTGTTCCTGTCCACCCTGGGCACCTTTGGCCCAGGGGCGGTGGTCGGTGAATCAGTCTCAGGCACCTTTAGCCCTGGGGCTGCAACTAAAGGGCGTGGGCCCAGCACCTTTGGCTGGGGCCCATCAAGGATCGAGGAATCTCAGGGTGCCGCCTTGCGAGGGGACCCGCATCTTAGACGAGGAGGCCGGGGAAAGACCGTTCCGAGGGATTGGTGAGAAGTCACAGTGAAGGAAGGGGCCCGGTAACTCTCTGGAGGGATGTCTTCTCCTTACAAAGAGGCCAAGCTTTGAAAACCAAGTTCACCAGGTCTGTGGCAGAGACCAAGATCACCAGTTTGTGTAGTGATTGTGCGTTTAGTTAAAGCACCATTCTGGCTGCTAGTCCCTATCTAGGGAGACTATCCAAATGGGCTAAGTCTGCTTGAGAAGCCAAGCAGTGAAGTATATTACGTTTGTGCCTGGACCTCTCCCACACCTTATGTTGTCCTGTTCTCTCTCCCACCTTTCCTATCAGAGACTGTGCTTTAAGAAAAATAAACTCTACGTTGGAGTTACAGCTGGTGTGGACCTTGAAGTCATTGGGGGAAATAGAGACTTGTCTTTATTGAGCATAGAGATAAGAGCCATTCTCTGGAGAACTTGGCTGTGGAGACCTGTTTCATAACACCGCTCAACCTCTTTACACAGGATGGTACAGGCATATAGCTGGGTGTGCCCTCTCTTCCTGCGAGGAGCCAAAGACATGGAGGAGAGGGTTAGAGGTGCTATACTTACCTTTAAAGAAATACTGGGCATCTATATTCCACGTCCAGACATGTACATAGGCATCTATGTCTTTCTCTGGAAGTCCCTTCCAGCCTGTCTTGATTGGCAGAGGGTCTCCGAATCTTGTTCTGTTACTCTTGTTTTCATACATCCAGTACCAGCCAGTCTTGAAGAAGTAGGTGTTGAACCTGTAGAAGGTGTCTCCACGTGAGTTCCGTTCCTTCCTCACCCAATCAAACACTGCGCTGAAGCTGCCATCACATGAGCCTGGTGACCAAGAGATACAGAATAAATCTGGTGCTCCTTACATTTGCATAAGTATATTCTGTATTCAACAAAGGTATTTATATATACACACACAACATAGGTATGGATAGGTATGTTCATTACAGCTACTCTCACTTAAAAACCAAAGCACAGAGCGGGGGGACAGATTTACATGGAAGTGTCAGATGCTAAATATCTTCAGCCAGTGTAGATCTGCAAGAAAAAGTCAACGCTAGCTGGACTGATTAAATATTACCCATCTTTTACAGGTCAATTTTTTTTTAAATTAGCGAGAGTCAGCAAGAGTAATAAAGACTAGAACAGAAATGACCTGTGTTATATCATTCTTATTACTCTAGTCCAGGGGTCTCCAAACATTGGCCTGGGGGCCAAATGTGGCCCTCTGCCTCTCACACAGGTCTTCATGTAAGCCTACAGTCTCCATTTCTCCCCAACATGGATAGGGATCGGAACCTTGATGTAAGGGAGGACTCTGATGGGGACTCTCATGTATGAGAGGGGACACTGTTGGGATCAAGTTTATTTGGGATTTCTTTCCTGTCTTCTACTAAAGTTCTTTCTCTGTTGTTTTGAGTCAAATCACACTGATTACAATAAAGCTCCAAGTAAACCTTGTTCATTCATTTAAATTGTATTCGTTAATTTTAATTTTTTACCCTTGAATATTTGAAAAATATATAATATGGCCCTCTTACGACAAACTTTGGAGACCTCTGCTCTAACCTTGTTTTTAATAACGAGGATAACGTGGGGAAAGGTCAGAACCTCGTCAGGTTTTTCTGTGTCTCTATTAGGATGGATTTCACTTCACTTTCACTTTTCACCTTCTTTCATATTTGCCAAGTGTCCTGAATCCTGGGAAAAGTCCTTGCATCAGCAGAGGCAGAGCAGCAGCTCATGAGCATGGATTCAGGTAAGTAACTACTGTCGTCAACGAAGTAGAGTTTATTTTATCCCACTGAAACCAATGAAGGGGCTTATTTTACTCCCACTCTTTATGCAATGTACCCCAGTACCTCATTTTGTCTAAAATATAAGCATAGGGAAAAAGGTGTGATACTTTAAGCCATACTTGTAAAGTCACACTCACTTGTCATCATGTCTTCATGTGTCTCTCCTAATTATTTTCAGATTTTAACTACAGAGTGCCTAATTAATCTGCAGAATCTGCCACTTGGGGACCATCTTAGTCACTATAAATACGTTGAACGTCAGCTAGTTTTTTTTTCTTCCATTTTTTTCTTTACAATTGTTAAGATTCTTTCACTTTCTGGCCTAGTAAGAGTCATCACTGGCATGGAAAATGAGGGTAAATCTCCCAAAATATGGGAGGCATGTCCAAGATGGTGACTGAGTAAGGCGCTTGATCCCAGTGCTCTGCTGCTGCTTTGCCCCTCTGGTGGCCTGCAGGCACCTAGACTACCTGGCACTGCACTCCCCTATTCCATGCTCCTCTCTGACACCAGAGGATGCCAAAGGACAGACAAAAAAAGCTGGCTACACTATGATGGTGACTAGGCTGAAGCCGGCAGCTGACAACCCACCTGATTCAGCCAGTTTACAGGCGGTTATAGTAATGATTACCAGCTGACAGAATACCCTGTTCACCAAGATAGAGCATCTGCAGACAAACATTGCCTTGATTCACCGTGACATTTATTCCTTTTGGGACCAAATCACGTCAATGGAGCATGTGGAATATGTTGTGCATGACCATACGGTGTCCCCACACACCCTGTAAACCTAGGTGAAATCTCTGGAGCCAGAGCAGAGGATGCAGAGAATAGCAATTGATCAGCAACAGTCTATGTATCCTGGGTTTGACGGAGGGGGCGGAGGGTGCTGATCCACCTTCGTTTAGTGAACATTTGCTTAAAACCTTACTACCACAAGCCAAATTCTTAGACTTCTTTGCAGTAGAGAAGGCCCATCATACATGGAACGCATGTGGGAAAGTTGCGTTTGGAAAACACCAAACTTCTAATTTTTCCTGATTATTCGGTTGAGACGCAATGCTTTCAGTGGTCATTTGATGGGGTGAAAGCCAAACTCTGATTTGAAAGGTATACTGTACAGCATGATCTTCCAGGCTAAACCCTTTGTTTAAGATGGTGAATCAGCCATGTTTTTTACATCTCCAGAAGAGGCTTCAACCTGGCTGGAAACAACACATTGGTCCCAAGTGCCATACCCCGCTTATAAAGGCTTCACACCATCTTATTTTGAGATGCCTTCTCTGCGCATGTACCACTTAGATTTGAGTAATGCTCTGTTATTCATCCTCTCTGGTTTAATCCTGTGACATATGGTCTACACTGCCCAGTATTATCTTATCTGACTGCAGTGATGGCCTATTCAACTGGCTAATACCTGGTTGTGAAATTTAATGGTGTTGGTCATGTGACCTGACCGGTGATGTGCCTCCCGCAGGTGTCATCTTGCATAAGCTGCATCCATCCCTTTCTAATATGTCTAATATTTTCCCTGCTCCTATTATGGAACCACAAGAAAGACTATATGAGAGTGTCCTATTCAATCACTTTTGCCTATGTTCTGAATTCTATCTCTTTTCTAAGTTTTGTGCCCTTAGACTGATCTGAGAGACTGGTGCCTTTTGCAGATTGCAGTAGACCTGCACTACCCTAAGCTCCAATTTATATGATAAACATCTTGACTGGGACCCCTCAAGGCTTGTTGCCTGTTTGCGTTTTGGGACTTAAATCTGCCCCCCAGTTTATATATATATATTTTTGTTATATGTAAGTGCTTATTGCCTTTCCATTCCTATTGTCTACTATGCTACAGGGAAAGTGGAAATGCTCTCTAACTATACCCATTAAGGGGTTACATGTGGGCTCAGGGAGAAGAGGATTTCTCTATATACAGATGACACCTTGCTGTATCTGGATAATGCTGCTTCATCTCTATGTTTCGCCTTGGAGATCATCGACTCCTTTGGTTGTTACTCAGATATTAAAATTAATTGAGACAAGTCACTCTTCTTCTCATTTGGTCAACTAGATCAACTTTATACAGCCCCCAATCCTGTTTATCAGGTCTCTAAATTTAAATATTTTGGGGTTGACATGCAAGTGGACCTTTCTCTCTTCATTTCAGATATCCTACAACCTTTTCTACAAAACTCCCAGAAATGCACCAGCTGGACATCTCTCCCATTGACCCATGTGGGTAGGATTAATTTAATTAAAATGGTTTTCAAGGCAAAATTTTTCAATTTTTTTTTTAGATAAACTCTGGTCACCATACCAAAATCCTTTTTTGCTAAAATAGATAGAGTTACTACATTGTTTATTGGAGCAGGAAAAAGTAGCTCTACACCATCCCCTTACCTTTGTGGGCCTAGCACTCCTTAACTTCTTACTATACCATTGGGCGCAATGAGCGGCAATCTTAGTTGGTATTGGTGTTTTGCCCAACACTGTGACAATGCTGAGGTTACTTTGGAAGCTGGGCTCTTGGGCACCTATTTAGAATAGTGTAACTTACCCTTCCGAGGTCCCAAAACCAACATGGCAATTACTAAACTGGCGGTCTGGCGACTGGCTTCCTCAAGGTATTCTTTTCCATTTTGGGGGATTACAGATTTTTCCCACCTACGCACGATACCAGACACACAGCTATGGGCAAGTCATGTTATAGAGCTTCTGTGTCAAAAAAATTTCAGGGTCAGCTCCTTACATTTGACAGGCTGAAGATTATTTTCTACCTTTCAAATGTTATGTTCTTCTGCTTCTTACAACTCCACCATGCGATTAACGTGCAATTCCTTTGACTGATCCAGGGAATTCCCTAGAAAGCCTACTTATTGTGGAAGATTTAGATAAACCACGCTCTACCATTTATTCTACTTTGTACATGGCTGACAAACCTAAATTGGCTTCTCTTTATCAGAAGTGGATGTGGATCTACTTCCTCTGAGGAGGATTGTGAGGAATGATTGGAAAAATTTCTGACAGATATGATCTCAGCTAGGAATAGATTTATTCAAATTAAATTGTTGCATAGAGTCTTATACTCCTCAGAGACTGTCTTGTATCTATCCGAGGGGTGTCAAAACTGGCACTCCTCCAGCTGTTGAGGAATTACAAGTCCCATCATGCCTCTGCTTGTGGGAGTCATACTTGTAACTCTCAGCCTTGCAATGCCTCATGGGACTTGTAGTTCTGCAACAGCTGGAGGGCCGCCAGTTTGACACCTGTGATCTACCCTTTAGCAACAGATATCTGTTATACATGTTTCACTGATGTGGGGTCTTTTCTTAATATGCTGTGGACCTGTCCTAGGCTACAGGACTATTGGATGGAAATTATGTCCACCGTCCATGCAGTGGTCCCTGCAGACCCTCTAATATTTCTCCTAGGAATGACTGATAATCTTGAAGAACCTCACTATGATACTTTTTTTATTTTTTTTATGTGGCCTTTTAGTCTCAGACGAGAAATTCTGAAAAAAAATAAATAGAAATCACCCTTACCACCCACTATTACTGAGTGGAAGATGGTAATTACTAATGTTATACCTATATACAAGCTCACTAGTTGTGACTGTCCTAGGAAATTTGATAAGATCTGGGCAAGCTGGATAAATGCTGAAGACAAAACTATTCTGTTATTCGTCAATTACCGTCTTCCTGGGGACATGCATGCAATGTTTCCCCTCCCCACTTCCCCTTCCCTTCCTCCCAATCCACCATCTCTTCCACTTTGCCACTCTCCCCTTGAACATGGATGCTATTCCTTGTGACAGGTTATGCTACTGGATGAAGTTTACATCTGCTGTTCCTTTTTTAATGCACCCTGTGCAATATTATTGGAAATTACAATTTTCTGTTTCTTTTATTTGATTTTGTTGTCTACTTTCAATATGTATTCTGCTAAACTTTGCGTAGCTTTATACTAATCCTTAATAAACATTTCACTGACAAAAAAAAATCTCCCAAATGATGACACAGTAATATGAATCCTTTTAGAGAATTGCACCTATTACATCAGTCAGTATACACTGTACAGGACACCAGAGATGGGTCCTGGATAGGGGAGATATTTCTACACAATTTGGGTTGTGGTCTTTTTAAGGGAAAATTCAGGAGGCATTTTTTTTTACTCAGTGGTTCTCACCCTTGCAGGGTAAGGGATTCAGGGGTAGTCCAGTCGGAGGGGAGAGTACTGATTTACACTTCGGGACCTGGAATTCGGAGAATCTGAGAGACTTTGGTTGGGAAAGAGCTTCCAAACCCTAATTGCAGGGACTTTGGTCCCAAAGGGGTTAACCCACCTGCAAGGGAGGCTTGAAAAGCACCAGAAGCAGCAGGAAGGAGTCAGCACCTGTCTATAAGGTGGAGTGGCGTAATCCACAGACCTGTCTATAAGGTGGAGAGGAGTAATCCACAGCTGTGAGAAAGTGTGAGACTCTGGGGTTGATTTACTTTAGGCTAATAGACTGTGCAGTTGCACTCTGCAAGAGCAGTTGCTCCAGAGCTTAGTAAATGAGCAGAATCTCTGCTGATGTTCATCATCAAATCATGTGCAAGCACGAATGCAGTTTTTTTTATTTTCCTTGCATGTGATTTGGTATTTTTTGCAAAGTGAAGCTTTAACTCATTTACAAAGCTCTGGAGCGAGTGCACTTGCAGAGCGAACAGTCTATTTGCCTTTAGTAAATCAACCCTAATGTTTGCTGAGCTCCTGCGGTCTGTCTTGTCCCCTGAAACAGATGGAAACCCTAAACCCAAGTGTGGAACCGAGATACTGGTGGTGAGCCTTTTTGTTTGCCTTTATGTTTGTTGAAGAAAGCTATTTGTGTTTGTTTCTTTTAAGAGACCAATAAATACAATCTTTATTTACAAGCGGCTGGCTGGTGATCTTGGGCTCTCCATATTGCATTTGCAACATACACACATTTTACCTTATGCAATGGACTCCCAGTTCAATTCACACCAGGGATGCAATTTTTATGAAACTCATATTTTCTCCTCTGTTGCATGTCTTCTCTAAAGCTGGTCATAAATGGGTAGAATTTTGAACGAAAATTCTTAGGAAAGATTGTTTCAAAAAAGTTAATTTGTTTTTCTAATCAATAGTGGGGCAAATCGACGTTCCTTTTCAACCACAAGAGAAAATTTGAAGGAGCAGGATGGAAACATTTTCTCTAACGAACAAATTTTTAATGGTGCACGTAGTTTTCGTTTGATAAAGTCGATTCATTCCAAAATCAAATGTTAAAAGCAAATGAAATCTGAATGACTATAACATGTTCTGAGAATGTTCTAAGAATTTTTGTACACATTTTTCCAAGACTTTTACTATGAATTTTCATTTGTAGGTCTGTCTAGCTATGGCCAGCATAAGTTCCTTTTCACAATCCAAACAAAAACTGGTAAAATGATAACCTTTTACACAAAACTACAAACTCCCCTTGAAAAGGGATTGCTGCAAGTAGTTCTACATGCTCTATGAATTAAATAAAGGTAATACCATATTTTTTCTGTACAGCTTTTCTGTCCTCCCAGTCCAACTCGAAGTGCTTCCCCTGAGGTGTATAGTTTGGCTGCATCACTGACCCCATGCGATTTATATGGGCCAGGCCAAGAGCGTGACCAATTTCATGGACAGCAACCTGCAAAAGAATATATTAGAAATGAATACTCTAGATTTTATTGTACGAGTTGTGCGAATCCTGTTAACGCAATTTGGGTACATTCGCTAAGCTGTTTTATTTTAAATGTTTAAAATTTTACCTCAAGATAAGTTTCCTATCAATTTAGAAACATTAATATTGTTGTTAAAACGTTGAAAAAAAATGTACCAGTAATCCAAAAAACTCATTATATCTTATGAATTTGTAATTCATCTATATTTTTCTGCTCCCTAGGTTGTACAGTTTTTAGTGCTGGAAAATTGTTGTCGGTAATTTTGTGGCTCATGCAGCATGCCCTACCCTAAGCCCTTCACCCACTAATCCTCCCAATAACTCTAAAGCCCTGTACACACGATCGGTTTAACCGATGAAAACAGTCCGATGGATTGTTTTCATCAGACAAACCGATCCTGTATGGGACCCATCTGTCTTTTTTCCATCGGTTTTAAAAATAGAACATGTTTTAAATTTTTCCGATGGATAAAAAAACGATCGAAAACTACGATCGTCTATGGGCAAGTCCATCAGATAAAAAACCCACGCATGCTCAGAATCAAGTCGACGCATGCTCAGAAGCATTGAACTTCATTTTTCTCGGCGCATCAGAGTGTTTTACGTCACCGCGTTTGGAACGGTCGGTTTTTTGACTGATGGTGTGTAGGCAAGACTGATGGAAGTCAGCTTCATCGGATTTCCGATGGACAAATCCATCGGATTAGAATCCATAGGATATCCGATCATGTGTATAGGGCTTAACACTCTGTTTAACTAATATACTGTGTATATATATATATATATATATATATATATATATATATATATATATATACACACAGTATGCTGTATATGCTAACACTAACACTCCATATAACTCCCATGCTTACTTTCTCTATAACCTAAACAATAGCCACCCTTTAACCCTCCTTGAAACCATAACACTATTCTTCCCTGTAAACCTAACACTAACCCTACCTATTACTAGCCCTAATTGTAACCCTAAAGCCTTGTACACACAATGAGAATATCGGACAAATTATCGTCCTTTTTTTTTTGCATGCTAGCATCATATCGTAAATCAAGAGGTTACTAAAGTTACAAAAATTCTCGTACACCAGAATACAACTTCCAAAGGCATGTAATATGTTGTAATGTATTCTTTTGTTTCCAAGCATGCGTGGTCTTTGGTCTCCTGATTTTTTTTTTTACAAATATTGTACTGATTAAACAAAATCGTTCATTCTGGTATCGTACAACAAACATTTTAATGTTCGTCCCTTCAGATAATTTTGCATGAAGTGTCGTGATCAGCTCTCAAAAGCTGTGTACTAATGATCAGATTATCATATGATCGATTTGAAAGTGGTATTTTTTCATCAGATGTTCTGATCCTGTGTACTAGGTTTAACAGTAACCCTCCTAGCAACCCTAACACTCCTTGTAACCCCATCACTAGCCATTTCTGTAGCACTAACCCTCCCTGTAACCCCTAACAGTCCCTGTAACTTTATTGACCAACCCTCCTGGTGACACCAACTCCCATAGCAATGCAAATTTCCACCAATTACTGCTAAATCGCTCAAAATTTGAACCTTGGGTTACCTTGCAAGCACCACCTGAAACCAAAATGTAATCCAAAAAACAACTGATCTGGGTGGAAAATTATCGGTGGAACAAAGACTGCATTCTATCAATTATTGTCACTAACCGTCAGCAAAAGCAGCCACAGGTGCTGTGGCTGCATTAATGAAATGGAGAGTCCTCCATCCACACTGTTGGGCTGCATGGTTGAAAATGTAAACTGCCTATGCCCTTAACACTAACCCTCACTTTTGTAAACGTAACTCTTGTTGGCATACCTCTGCTGTGCCTAAATACTCTGACCCAAAGCCCAAACTTCCTAAGCTAGAAGTAACCAGCACCAATGTTAGTTACAGTGCAGCAATCTCCTTCATTATGAAATGGTTCCACTTTCCTTTCTTTTCAGTTGATACCATTTAGAAACTGGCAGTATTTAATTATTATTATTATACAGGATTTATATAGCGCTTTACAACTTGAGGGTAGACAGCAGGGCCATCTTAATGCATGGGCACCCCTGGACACTGCCCAGGGGCCCCAGGTGCATGGGGGCCCCATGATAATCATGCATAACATCATACTTGCCAACTGTCCCAGATTTGCTGGGACAGTCATGCTTTTACTAAGATGTCCCAGGATGGCTGCGTCCTGGGCAGCATCCCGGAAACCAGTACTGTGCCCTTCTGACCTACCCTGTACTGGGCCTTTCTGCCTCCCTCTGTACTTTGCTCTTTGTGTTGATTAGTCTTTGATTCATGGCATGTGTTCTTATTGTTTAAAATAGATTTTATTGAAAGTACTAATCAATATATTTTTAATTCTATCAACTATTCATACTATAATTCTTCAGAGTAGGGGTGAAAATTGGGGCAGGCTGGTAGGGGCCCCAGTGTATTACTTTGCCCAGGGACCCATGATGTTAATAAGATGGCCCTGGTAGACAGTACAAATACTGTACAATACACTTTAATACAGTAGGAATCAGAGGGCCCTGCGCCTTAATAAAATATAACCCATGCTCTACAAGAATCTATAATATAGCATGCATGTGCTAATCCATGTGAAAAGAAAACCTTTGGTAAATTGGTAAAGGAAATATTGGAGGTAATGAAAACACCCGGAATGCTATATTTTAGTAAATTGTTATTTTTCTTTTCATATTGGAATTATTTGTCATCTAGCAACAATACAACTCACTTTTAAAAGGCTAATTCCTTGTTCACTGGTTGGACCAACAAAGTGTTCATCGTCATCAAAATGAATGTCTCCCAGGTACCAGGCATGAGCAAACTCCTGTCCGACTCCATCAAATGCCTGAGTACAGCCAAGGTGCTGCCCTGTGAAGAGCCAGATGATTATTGTTATATAAACCTAGGAAAGAAATGGGAAAACATGCACTTGGTACCCTCAAATTTATTTAATTAAAATAAGCTAGGATGAAGTTGTGGCTGCTTTTAAACACTAAATCTGAACTTCAGGCAAAAAAGCTTTACAATTGGAATACAAGCAGTGTATGTAAGCTGTTTTACCTGCCAAATGATCTGTACTTCTGTCCATCCAGTCCAAAGATTTACACAGCACAGCTCTGTTAGACAACACAGCCACCCTGGCAAACTGAATCTTCTATCCTGCCACTAAGAGAAAAGGCTAGACCACCTGCCTGCCCCCAGCCTGTGTCTGATTAAACAATGAATGAGCAGCAGCAGGTCAATGACCCCCTTCTTTTGCTCACTTTTCTTTCTCCTTCTGTCAGCTACTGATTGGCCTCTAGTGCTGCCACTTCCTCTCCTAGTCGTTAGTACAGGGTATTACAAAAGGCTGAAACCAAACAGTTTCAGGTCTTTAGACTAGCTACACTAAAACGGTAGTAAACCGCCATGCTTTTTATATTTTTTCCAACCTGCAAGGTAAAGTTATAATGTGCTAGTATGCATCTATTATTGAGATTAATTTATCATAGACTTCAATAAAGGTTTGGTTGCTATGTTTGGGATTTGTGGATTTTTTCAAGCGTTCCATGAATGTTTAGCAAACCTCATTTTACTTATGATTAGTCATTATGACCTGCATAAGGTTTCATCCAAAGAAATGGGGCAAGTGGAAACTGGTATTGTATTTTCTTGGTTCGGATACATTATCTAAATCCAAGGACCAACATGTAACATACTTCAGCTTACCAGTCTTTAGATGTACTACATTCATTTAAAATTATGTAGGCTTTTTTAACTTCCCTGGCGGTATGATTCTGTCTGGAATTATGTACCAAAAGCAGTACAATTATTTTGCATGGAAATTTGGTGTTATGTATTGTAGGCCTGCAATTCTTAGTAATTACTTACTTAAACCTGACCAAACAAGAGTCTAGTAGACATCCCGGGTATGATAAAGTTTGAAACACAAAATCATAAATTATAATATAATAAATAGATATAAATAATTATAACAAATAGTAATGTAATTATAATAAAAATGATTCAATATTGTAATCAAATCAAAAACACTGAGATTTGCTCAGTTGCAGAATTGTCGCTGTCATTACTTTTAGTGTTTGATGACGAATTTCCCCACAAATCGATATCGCTCAATTCTGCAAGTGATTCTAATTTATTATTGCTGTTTTCTAGCTGGTCTAAAACCACTTTTGACATAAAGGGACACTTTTTGGTTGCTATGGACAATCGCCAGTTTCCAGGCAGAAAGAACAGTATTTATAATATAAAACTGCATGCAGGACACTGGACAGACCACTAGGGACAAAGGGGGTGTGTAATTATTTGATACAGTACTGTAATCTGTAAGATTACAGTATACTGTATCTATGCTGTGTTTTTAACTTTTTGAATTTGGCGCCGAACTCCGTCCCCGTGCGCCGCAACGTTGCAGGAAACGGAGCTCGGCACTCGGCAGTGTGAATCGAGCAAGGAGACAGCTCACACACACTGCGGGGAGACATCGCAGGATCCAGGGGACAAGGTAAGTAACTTCCCTGTATCCTGCAATGCAATCCAGAGTCTGGCTCGAGGTTACCGTTCTTAGCATGAAAAACTCACCCCGAGCCCGACCAGGGAGATTAACCATAATTTTTGTCTGGCGATCGTGCCAGATGAAAATTATGGTTTAAAAAGCATAAAAAACATTTACTGTATCTTTGCAGGAGCAGCGTTCCTACCCTAGGAAATAACTAGGAAAGCTAGTCATCAGCTAGCTATCATCTCACAAGATTTATTAGGGATAAACAGGTATTTTGTTTGCAAAAAAACAATATAAAATTGCCTTCAATAGTATATTTACCAAACCAAAGGGAGCAAATAGTAGAGGTTAGTTGTCAGTTTTCTTCACCTCCTATTCTGGTGACAACTGTCTAAGATGGGATTTCCCATCACTTCATATTCAAGAGACAGTTGTCACCATTACTAATATTGAATGGGGTTGATTTAATAAAACTGGAGCATGCAAATTTTGGTGCAGATCTGCATAAAAACCAATCAGCTTCCAGGTTTTTTGTCAAAGCTTAACCACTTCCTGTCCGAAAGACGACTACAGTGTGGGCTTAGTTTGCCAGGAGGGTGTTCATTGACACCCTCCTGTGATCGCGCTCAGCTGATCACAGATCGGGGTAAAAGGTCAATAACAGCGGCCCTTTACCGCGTGATCAGCTGTGTCCAATGACAGCTGATTAAGAAAGTAAGCACAAGCCAATTATCGGCTTTTCTTTCCCCATGCTGACAGTGTGAGGGGAGAAAAAGAGAGCAGATAATTGGCATGTGTTAAAGGAAGATCGGCACTGATAACCAGGGAAATGATTATCAGTGTCCTGATTATCAGTGCAGTCCCAACAGTGCCCACCAGTGCTGCCAATCAGTGCCCACCAGTGCTGCCAATTAGTGTTCATCAGTGCTGCCAATCAGTGCCCATCAGTGCTGCCAATCAGTGCCCACTTATCAGTGTCACCTTTCAGTGCTGCCCATCAGTGCCACCTACCAGTGCCTATCAGTGCCCATCAGTAGCACCTATCAGTACCCATCAGTGCCAGCTATCAGTGCCCTTCAGTACCATCTATCAGTGCCAATCAGTGCCACCTATCAGTGCCACCTATCAGTGTAGCCTCATCAGTGCCTTATCAGTGCCCATCAGTGCCACCTCATCATTGCTCATTGGTGCCACCTATCAGTGCCAATTAGTGCCACCTCATCAGTGCCCATTAGTGCAGCCTATCCGTGCTCATCAGTGCAGCCTCATCAGCTCACATCAGTGAAGGAAAAAAATTACCTGTTTGCAATATTTTATAACAAACTATTAAAAAAAATGTTTTCTTCAAAAGTTCTGGTCTTCTTTTGGTTGTTTAGCAAAAAATTAAAAACACAGTGGTGATCATATACCACCAAAAGAAAGCTCTATTTGTGTGAAAAAAATTATACAATTTTCATTTGGGTACAGCGTTGCATGACTGCACAATTGTCATTCAAAATGCACTGAAAGCTGAAAATTGGCCTGGGCAGGAAGGGGGTAAAAGTGCCCAGTAAGCAAGCGGTTAATTGAGCAAGCTGAAGTTAGATGCAGATTGACTACAACGCATAGCTGCACCTGATCTCCAGTTTTAGTAAATCAACCCCAATGTCTCTCCTCAAAGGAAATGAATATAACAATAACTGTTATACTGTTATAACTGTGCAATGCTTTCCAAAACAAAAAAAGGTTTGGCTATAGATACACGAATGCCAGAAATTTTTGGCAAACAGCCCAACCTGTAAAACAATTTGCAGATTTGTATACTCCTTTCACCAGTTGTCAGATACTTTCGTTTTTTTTTCAAACCTGTACTTAATCAGTGTTATCCCATTGGTTGTTCTGGCCAATGTACTTTCTTTCCTTTTCTTTATAGGTTTACTATGTCCACCAAAAAACATTTACCTTCTCATTGTCCCAGTAAGAGTCCTTCCATTGGGAATTTTGATACAGTAATATCTAATAAGAAGAGGGAGGGGGGCTAACTAAAAACACTGGAATTGGATGAGTAGTGTTACAGCTTTTTTTTTTCTATTTTTTTAGGATTAGGGCTAGTTTTAGAGGTTATTTGAGGGATTAAGATTAAGGCACAGCCCCAGAATTATCCCATTTTAGAAACTGTCACTTTTTACCTAATCAAGAAATAAGGATAAACTTGCCTGTGCCAAATCCAATTCGAATGTCTATATCATCTCCAATGAGATCCTCCTCAAATTGTAGGGGGATAACCTCACTCCACATACGGAAAGCAGTACGAAGTATTCTCCTCTGCTGCTCAATAGTTAATTGCATGCTGTATCCCTCTCCCATGAGCCTCCACTTCAATGTCCTCTTGGAAATACTCATGGCATTTATGTTCTCCAGAGCATTTCTCTCATCCCGTTTTTTTCTGTAGTGATCAACCAATGTGGACAGAATGCTTCTCCTTTCACGTTGATTTCTATCTGGTTGCATGGAATCATGGTATGTTTCATTTGTGGCCAAAAGGCTCAAAGTTGCGTTTTTACGTCTTGAAGGGGCTTTGTGGTCAGGAACACCACAACGGGGTTTATTCATGGCCAGTTTGGTAAGTGTGTCTAAGATGCCAGTGGCATTCAGCCCATTGGCTTCTTGAAACTTTTTCAAAGAATCTGAAAAAGATGCGCTTAACTCAGTCTTGTTAGGAGAAGGGAAGAAGGAGCGTTCCGATGATTCGCCTTCTGATAAAAGCTGAGAAACATCTTGTGGAGCTTGGTCAAGTTCAGGGGCATCTCCAAATGCCTGCTCCTCCCAGTTTACAGGATTCACCCAACCATATTTCACCAGATATTGCTGCAGAACAGAGAAATTAAAACAAGAATCTCTGAGCCAAGTGACACACATATAGTACATAGTTACATAGTTAGTCAGCTTGAAAAAAAAGACATCAAGTTCAACCAAAAAAATTAAATAAAAATATACAATCCCATATACACAAATCTACACCCACAGTTGATCCAGAGGAAGGCAAAAAAAAAAAAAAAACAGCAAAGCATGGTCTAATTTACTACAGCAGGGGAAAAAATTCCTTCCTGATCCCCTGAGAGGCAATCGGATTTTCCCTGTATAAACTTTACCTATAAATGCTAATACTCAGTTATATTGTGTACATTTAGGAAAGAATCCAGGCCTTTTTTAAAGAAATCTACTGAGCTGGCCAGAACCACCTCTGGAAGGAGTCTATTCCACATTTTCACAGCTCTTACTGTGAAGAAATATTTCCGTATTTGGAGATGAAATCTTTTTTCCTCTAGACGTAAAGAGTACCCCTCTGTGATGACGTTAAAGTGAATAACTCAACACCAAGTTCATGATATGGACCACTTATTTATTTGTACATGTTGATCATATCCCCCCTTAATCTCCTCTGCTCAAGAGGGAATAGATTCAGTTCCTCTAATCTCTCCTCATAGCTGAGCTCCTCCATGCCTCTTATCAGTTTGGTTGCCCTTCTCTGCACTTTCTCCAGGACCCCTTTCAAGGTTGTCAGTTCTGCCCAGTGTTGCAATTTGCTCCTCCAGATCTCTAATGCGAACTTCCAGAATGGCAACCCGCTCACATCCGCAGCTTGGCATTGCATGCTATTATTGAGCTTATGATCTGCCAAAACACCCAGATCCTTCTCCACCATTGATTTCCCCAGTTGTACTCCCTCTAGTACAGTGGTTCTCAACTCCAGTCCTCAGGGCCCACCAACAGGCCAGGTTTGCAAGATAACTGAAATGCATCACAGGTGATATAATTTGCTGCTCAGGGATTGCAGTATTCTAGTCTGCATCTCACCAAGGTAATACTTAAAATCTGGCCTGTTAGTTGGTCCTGAGGACAGGAGTTGAGAACCACTGCTCTAGTATATATGATGCATGCATATTCTAAGCCCCCAAGTGCATAACTTTACATTTATCAACATTAAACCTCATTTGCCACTTAGTTGCCCAATTAGACAGTGCATTGAGGTCGGCTTGTAAATTGGAGACATCCTGTAAGGACGTTATTCCACTGCATAGCTTAGTGTCATCTGCAGAGAGAGAAATGTTACTTTTAATCCCAGACCCTATATCATTTATAAAGATATTAAGAAGTAAGGGTCCCAGCACTGAACCTTGGGGTACACCACTAATAACCTTAGACCATTCCGAGTACGAGTCATTAACCACTACTCTCTGAATTCTGTCTTTTAGCCAGTTTTCTATCCATTTACAAATTGATCTTTCCAAGCCTGTAGACCAGGGGTCTCAAACTCAAATTACCTGAGGGCCACAAGACAAGTTTTCATATCCCATGGGGGGCCGCATGCAAACATTCAAACTTCAAAAACAGCAGCACTGGTGTCAGCAGACGCACTATTAACCCCCAGCACTGGTGTCAGCAAACGCATTATTAAACCTGACCACTACACTGCACACTGACCACTACACTACACACTGACCTCTACACTGCACACTGAACAATACACACGGACCACTGCACACTGACCTCTACACTGCACACTGAACAATACACACTGACCACTACACTGCACACTGACCACTACACTGCACACTGACCACTACACTACACACTGACCACTACACTACACACTGACCACTACACACTGACCACAACACACTGACCACTGCACTGCACACTGACCACTGCATACTGACCACTGCATACTGACCACTACCCACTGACCACTACACTACACACTGACCACTACACTGCACACTGACCACTGCACTTCACACTGACCACTGCACTTCACACTGACCACTACACTTCACATTACACTGCACACTGACCACTACACTGCACACTAACCACTACACTGCACACTAACCACTACACTTCACATTACACTGCACACTGACCACTACACTTCACATTACACTGCACACTGACCACTACACTGCACACTGACCACTACACTGCACACTGACCACAACACACTGACCACAACACACTGACCACTGCACTGCACACTGACCACTGCATACTGACCACTGCATACTGACCACTACCCACTGACCACTACACTGCACACTGACCACTACACTACACACTGACCACTGCACTTCACACTGACCACTTCACACTGACCACTACACTTCACATTACACTGCACACTGACCACTACACTGCACACTAACCACTACACTTCACATTACACTGCACACTGACCACTACACTTCACATTACACTGCACACTGACCACTACACTGCACACTGACCACTACACTTCACATTACACTGCACACTGACCACTGCACACTGACCACTCACCATTAGGGCACAGAGCCCAGCACATCAGGGCACAATCAGGGTACATGGGGCACATCAGGGCACATTCAGGGTACATGGGGCACATCAGGGCACATTTAGGGTACATGGGGCACATCAGGGCACAATCAGGGTACATGGGGCACATCAGGGCACAATCAGGGTACATGGGGCACAATCAGGGTACATGGGGCACAATCAGGGTACATGGGGCACATCAGGGCACAATCAGGGTACATGGGGCACATCAGGGCACAATCAGGGTACATGGGGCACATTCAGGGTACATGGGGCACATCAGGGCACAATCAGGGTACATGGGGCACATCAGGGCACAATCAGGGTACATGGGGCACATCAGGGCACAATCAGGGTACATGGGGCACATCAGGGCACAATTAGGGTACATAGGGCACAATCAGGGTACATGGGGCACAGGTCAGCATTTACTTGTTGTCGTTTTCTTCAAATGCAGAGTAGCGCAGGAAGCGTCTGTCATAAGTTTACTTCTCTCTCATGTCACGCTGTTGCTCCCCGGCGGCCCCTCCTCTGTTCGTCCATCCCAGATGATGTCACAAGCAAATGGGGATGGCCGAAGAGAGGAGGGGCCGCCGCGGAGCAACAGCGTGACGTGAGAGAGAAGTGAACTTATGACAGACGCTTCCTGCGCTACTCTGCGTGCATCTCGATCTACCCGTCAGGCGCCAGCAGTAGGCGATTGACAGGTAAATTGCTGCGGATCTCCGGCCAGTACATGCCTGGCAGTAGAACACTGCCAATTTGCGCCCCCCCTTCCGCGGCACCCCCGCGCTGCCTGCGGGCCATTTATAACCGGTCCGCGGGCCGCAAATGGCCCGCGGGCCGGTACTTTGAGACCCCTGCTGTAGACTTTACCTTACACATTAGCCGTGTGTGGGGAACTGTGTCAAACGCTTTTGCAAAGTCCAGGTATACCACGTCCACAGCTACCCCTCTGTCCAAGATTTTACTTACCTCTTCATAAAAAGAAATCAGGTTTGTTTGACAACTTCTGTCTTACATGAATCCATGCTGTCTGTTGCTTAAAATGTTTTTTTCCAACAAGAACTCGTCTACGTGGTCTTTTATTAATCTCTCCAGTATCTTCCCAACTATAGAAGTTAAACTATTAGGTATATAGTTACTTGGTAAAGACTTTGATCCCTTTTTACATATAGGCACCACATTGGCCCTACACCAGTCCAGTGATACTATTCCAGTTATTAACGAGTCTCTAAAAAACAAGAAACAATAGCCTTGAAAGGACAGCGCTCAATTATTTTATAATCCGTAGGTGGATGCCATCTGGTCCAGGTGCTTTATCCACCTTTACTCTGTCTAAATATTTCTGGACCATATCCCTTTTGAGCCATTGTGAATCATTTGGGGCTTTGTCAATACCACCCCCATTATGGACATTCTCCTTTTTATACACAGAGCTGAAGAAAGTATTTAATAAATTTGCCTTCTCTTTGTCCCCAGTCACCCACTCTAGATTATGTTGTAAAAGGGCCTACATGCTCAGACCTGACCTTTTTACTATTAATATATTTTTTGGGGGTTTGTCCCACTATCTTTTGCAATCTGTCGTTTGTTTTGAATCTTTGCGTCTTTGATTTCCTTTTTACATATTCTATTATATTCTTTGTAACATTTAAACGATGATAGCATTCCTTAATTTTTATATTTTTTTAAAGCTCTTTTTTTATTATTTATAGCCATTTTAACTTTGGCCATGAGCCACATAGGTTTTATTTTTAGACTTTTAAACTTATTGCCCATGGGAATATACTTTTCAGTGAGTTTACATACAGTCACTTTGAAGAATTCCCATTTCTGTTCTGTGTCCATTGATGCCAATATTCCCTCCCAGTCTAAGTCCTGGAGAACAGCCCTCATCCTTGGAAAATTTGCTCTTTTAAAGATAAGTGTATTTATCATACCCATATGTGTTTGTTGCTTACAGCTAACATTAAATGAAATCATGTTATGGTCACTGCTACCCAGATACTCTTTTATATGATTATTGGTAATAAGCTCTGCATGGTTTGAGATTACCAGGTCCAGCAGAGCTTCATTCCTAGTCAGGGCCTCAATTAACTGGACCATAAAGTTGTCTTGTAATAGGTTTATAAATCTTTGCCCTTTAACTGTCCCAGCAGTGCCATTACTCCAGTCAATTTCTGGGTAGTTAAAATCCCCCATTATTATCACTATCCCAGCCTTTGCAGCCCTTTCCATCTGTGCAAGGAGCTGAGTCTCTGCCTCCTCACTAATACTGGGAGGTCTATAACAAATTCCAATGATAACCTTTGTAGTACGTACACCCATGTATGGTTCCACCCATAATGCTTCAGACTCATTACACTCTCCATCAACTAGGTCCTCTTTCACACTCGCTTTAAGATCACTTCTCACATAGAGACAGGACACCACCACCCCTCCGTTTTACCCTGTCTTTCAAAAACAGAGCATACCCAGGAATATTAAAAGCCCAGTCATGAGACAAATGAAGCCAAGATTCAGCAATACCAATTAAATCATACTTCTCCTCGTGCACCAGAGCTTCCAACTCACCTATTTTGCTTGGCAGACTTCTGGCATTGGTGAACAAACACTTTAATTCATTGTCACATTTTGCAAACATATTTTTTATTTTAGTACAAATGGTACCATTTCCAATGGTTGATTTTAACATAGGAACCTTCATATCATCTGCCATAACCCTCCCCCCAGCTATCCCCATTCCACCCACCAATAGGGTCTGACCTGTCTACCCCATTATAATCTAATTCACCCTCCCCCCACACTCCTAGTTTAAGTACTCCTCCAGCCTTCCCATAAACCTATCCACCTTCCATTTAGGTGCAAACCATCTTTAGCTTACACCAGGTCTTTAGTTATGCATTTAGCTCTCTAATCACCCCTTCCTTTCCTGTGTTGTGTATGGCACAGGCAGTATTTCAGAGAATATCACCTTGGAGGTCCTTCTCTTCAACTTGCAGCCTAGTTCTTTAAAAAGGTTCTGAAGGAGCCTCCACCTTCCATATATTCTGTAATTGGTTCCAATGTGGACCAAGACAGCTGGGTCATGCCCAGTCCCTCCCAGTAATTCATTAACCTGGTCCACCACATGCCGAACCCTGG
The DNA here is from genome assembly GCA_029206835.1 of Rana muscosa. Classification (NCBI taxonomy): domain Eukaryota; kingdom Metazoa; phylum Chordata; class Amphibia; order Anura; family Ranidae; genus Rana; species Rana muscosa. Next base: position 119,669,404 of record CM055118.1, read on the forward strand.
CACCAGGGAGACAGAAAACCATTCGGTTGAGGCTATCCTGGCGACAAATTATTCTAAGAGTCATTCTGATTTATAGAATCCCCTGTTACCACCAACTGGTCTACCTGCACTCCCCTCACCTCCCCTACAAGGTGGGCTGCTCTCCCGGCTATTAGGGGGAGCAGTGACATCTAGGGCTGCCACCTCTGATCATCACATCTTCACCCAACTTGGCGAATCTGTTAGGATGCTCAAACCCAGGACTGGCCTTCCTTTTCTGTGAGCCCTTACCACTCCCTCTAACTGTACTAAACCATCTTCCTACCTGATAAACTTGATTTACCCCTCCACCCTCCCCATTAATGCCACTAACCACCTGCTCAGTGAGCAGAGGACCCCTTTCAAGGTTGTCAGTTCTGCCCAGTGTTCTGAGTCCTGCCCTGCATAAATATGTGCTGCTCGGTTTATTCATTCATACAACCCTCTAGCAAACAAGAGGGTGCGCAGTCTTGATCATACACCCTTTTAGAAGTCTGTTAAACCTGGCTCCAATGTATTATATAAATTTTACATCTTTTATTTTAAGCCCGGCGTTGTTTTTAGTTATACTGTATTTCCTCTGAAATTCTAATTTTAGTTAAACATTATTAATCTTTCCAGACGGAGCATTGTGAAATGTTTCCTGGATGAGCTTGTTATGTGTTTTGACTGTTATGCTGGATGATGAAAAGAAAAAAAAAACACTGTGCTTGGTGCAGGTTTGACAGGAGGATGTTTATGCTGCCTTGTTGTTCATGGTAAACTGAGATATTATGACATGTGTTTTCATATTTACTGGCAAATTTCCATTCTATGATCCTGGAGGTTTCATTTCTCACACTGGCTTCCAGAGAGAACTTCACTCCCTCCTCGTTTTTTCTTAAAACAATCCTTACCTGATGGGCTGGATTGTACTCAATTCACATACTGTTGACAGAATCTGATGTTGTCCTGCTAGAAGGCTTGGGCCTTGCGCAAAAATAATTACCTTTGACTCAGCTTAAAGTGATACTAAACACACACTGTTTATTTTACATTATCCCTTCTATTTTTGTATGTGGATGATGGCACTGTAATTATTTTAATAAAAAAAAATCGAAGGACCTTTATCCTAATCGATATACAGCTGTCACATGACCCAGCTATTTCCCAGCCTGTCTGCAGGGAAGCATAACCAGGAGGAGCTTTTAGTCCTCTGCTGCTGGTCACGTGTTCAAAAATAAATAAAAAATCAGCCTTTGGAATACAGAGTATAAAGAAATGATATCAATAAACGTTTTAAAAATGTCATACAAATGTATATTTGAAATAAAATATTTGATATTTTGTGGAAATAACATGGTGTGGGCAGATATCTGCCAGTCATAGGTGGTGTCACGCCCCTCCGGCCTGTGTCTTAGAATAATAGGGAGGTGAAGCAACCATTAATCTACATATAATATCCTGCCCCCATTGTGTTTAGATGGTTTAGTGAGCATGAAAGAGAAGGGAGGGAGTAGGCTGTGTATATGCCCACATGTGTGACTCTATAGTCACATGAGCTGCTCAGTGACAGGCAGGAAATGCTCCGCATAGAAACTTACTGAAAACTGAGCATGTGCAGAGTTGCCACTAGGCAAAATCACTTCAATTGATTTCATAGTCTACTCAAATGATAAAAGGTGGGCCTTTTTAAAAATAATGATACTGTTACTATATATGTCAGAAAGCTATTTGTGCAAACGTGTAAAATTAGAAAAAGGTCCACTAAACTGAACTAAACTGTCTCTGATTACCACAAACTGAAAATGCTATTTAACCACTTAAGCCCCGGACCATTTCGGGCCATTAGGACCAGGCCTGTTTTTGGGATTCGGCACTGCGCTGCTTTAACTGTAAATTGTGCGGACATGCAATGTTGTACCCAAATGAAATTTGCGTCCTTTTCTTCCCACAAATAGAGCTTTCTTTTAATGGTATTTGATTGCCTCTGCGATTTTTATTTTTTGCGATATAAACAGAAAAAGACCGAAAATTTTGAAAAAAAATGATATTTTCTACTTTTTGTTATAAGAAAAATCGAATAAACTCAATTTTAGTCATACATTTAGGCCAAAATGTATTCAGCCACATGTCTTTAGTAAAAAAAATGTCAATAAGCGTATATTTATTGGTTTGCGCAAAAGTTATAGCGTTTACAAACTAGGGTACATTTTCTGAAATTTACACAGCTTTAAATTTATGACTGCCTATCTCATTTCTTGAGGTGCTAAAATGGCAGGGCAGTACAAAACCCCCCCAAATGACCCCATTTTGGAAAGTAGACACCCCAAGGAAATTGCTGAGAGGCATGTTGAGCCCATTGAATATTTTTTTTTTGTCCCAAGTGATTGAATAATGACAAAAAAAAAAAAAAAAAAAATTACAAAAAGTTGTCACTAAATGATATATTGCTCACACATGCCATGGTTATATGTGGAATTGCACCCCAAAATACATTCTGCTGCTTCTCCTGAGTACGGGGATACCACATGTGTGGGACTTTTTAGGAGCCTAGCCACGTACGGGACCCCGGAAACCAAGCACCGCCTTCAGGATTTCTAAGGGCGCAAATTTTTGATTTCACTCCTCACTACCTATCACAGTTTCGAAGGCCATAAAATGCCAAAATAGCACAAAACCCCCCCAAATGACCCCATTTTGGAAAGTAGACACCCCAAGCTATTTACTGAGAGGCATGTTCAGTCCATGGAATATTTTATATTTTGCCACAAGTTGCGGGAATATGACAAACTTTTTTTTTTTTGCACAAAGTTGTCACTAAATGATATATTGCTCACACATGCCATGGGCATATGTGAAATTACACCCCAAAATACATTCTGCTGCTTCTCCTGAGTACGGGGATACCACATGTGTGGGACTTTTTGGGAGCCTAGCCGCGTACGGGACCCCAAAAACCAAGCACCGCCTTCAAGGTTTCTAAGGGCATAAAGTTTTGATTTCACTCCTCACTACCTCACAGTTTTGAAGGCCATAAAATGCCAAGATGGCACAAAACCCCCCCAAATGACCCCATTTTGGAAAGTAGACACCCCAAGCTATTTGCTGAGAGGCATGTTGACCCCATTGAATATTTTTTTTTTGTCCCAAATGATTGAATAATGACAAAAAGAAAAAAAAAAATGTACAAAAAGTTGTCACTAAATGATATATTGCTCACACATGCCATGGTTATATGTGGAATTGCACCCCAAAATACATTCTGCTGCTTTTCCTGAGTACGGGGATACCACATGTGTGGGACTTTTTGGGAGCCTAGCCGCGTACAGGGCCCCAAAAACCAAGCACCGCCTTCAGGATTTCTAAGGGCGTAAATTTTTGATTTCACTCCTCACTACCTATCACAGTTTCGAAGGCCATAAAATGCCAAAATAGCACAAAACCCCCCCAAATTACCCCATTTTGGAAAGTAGACACCCCAAGCTATTTGCTGAGAGGCATGTTGAGTCCATGGAATATTTTATATTTTGCCACAGGTTGCGGGAATATGACAAACTTTTTTTTTTTGCACAAAGTTGTCACTAAATGATATATTGCTCACACATGCCATGGGCATATGTGAAATTACACTCCAAAATACATTCTGCTGCTTCTCCTGAGTACGGGGATACCACATGTGTGGGACTTTTTGGGAGCCTAGCCGCGTACGGGACCCCAAAAACCAAGCACCGCCTTCAAGGTTTCTAAGGGCATAAATTTTTGATTTCACTCCTCACTACCTATCACAGTTTTGAAGGCCATAAAATGTCAAAATAGCCCAAAACCCCCACAAATGACCCCATTTTGGAAAGTAGACACCCCAAGCTATTTGCTGAGAGGCATGGTGAGTATTTTACAGCTCTCATTTGTTTTTGAAAATTAAGAAAGACATTTTTTTTTCTTTTTTTTTTTCTTTTTTTACATTTTCAAAACTTTGTGACAAAAAGCGAGATCTGCAAAATACTCAACATACCTCTCAGCAAATAGCTTGGGGTGTCTACTTTCCAAAATGGGGTCATTTGGGGGGGTTTTGTGCCATCTGGGCATTCCATGGCCTCCGAAACTGTGATAGGCAGTGAGGAGTGAAATCAAAAATTTACACCCATAGAAATCCTGAAGGCGGTGCTTGGTTTTTGGGGTCCCGTACGCGACTAGGCTCCCAAAAAGTCCCACACATGTGGTATCCCCGTACTCAGGAGAAGCAACAGAATGTATTTTGGGGTGTAATTCCACATATGCCCATGGCATGTTTGAGCAATATATAATTTAGTGACAACTTTTTGTAAATTTTTTTTTTTTGGTCATTATTCAATCACTTGGGACAAAAAAAAAATATTCAATGGGCTCAACATGCCTCTCAGCAAATAGCTTGAGGTGTCTACTTTACAAAATGGGGTCATTTGGGGGGGTTTTGAACTGTCCTGGCATTTTATGCACAACATTAGGAAGCTTATGTCACACATCATCCACTCTTCTAACCACTTGAAGACAAAGCCCTTTCTGACACTTTTTGTTTACATGAAAAAAAATTTTTTTTTGCAAGAAAATTATGTTGAACCCCCAAACATTATATATATTTTTAAAGCAAAGGCCCTACAGATTAAAATAGTGGGTGTTGCATTTTTTTTTTCCACACAGTATTTGCGCAGCGATTTTTCAAACGCATTTTTTGGGGGAAAAACACACTTTTTTTATTTTTAATGCACTAAAAAACACTATATTGCCCAAATGTTTGATGAAATAAAAAAGATGATCATAGGCCGAGTACATGGATACCAAACACGACATGCTTTAAAATTGCGCACAAACGCGCAGCGGCGACAATTCATTTTTACATTCATTTTTAAAAGCATTTAAAAGCCTTTACAGGTTACCACGTTAGATTTACAGAGGAGGTCTACTGCTAAAATGACTGCCCTCGATCTGACCTTTGCGGTGATACCTCACATGCATGATGCAATTGCTGTTTACATATGACGCTAGACCGACGCTTGCGTTCGCCTTTGCGCAAGAGCAGGGGGGGACAGCGGTGCTTTTTTTTTTTTTATTATTATTTATTTGGCTTTTTTATTTTATTTTTAAACTGTGCCTTCCATATTTAATTTTTTTACCATTTTTATCGTTATCTCAGGGAATGTAAATATCCCCTATGATAGCAATAAGTAGTGACAGGTACTCTTTTTTTGAAAAAAATTGGGGGGTTAGACCCTAGATCTTTCCTCTGCCCTCAAAGCATCTGACCACACCAAGATCGGTGTGATAAAATGCTTTCCCAATTTCCCAATGGCGCTTTTTATATCCGGGGGGGGGGACATTCCCTCCCACTGCTTGTAAAAGCAGTCTAGAGGCTAATTATCTGCTAGAATTGCTTTTACGTGAAAGCCGGCTGCTGGCTGAAAAGAATGATACCAAGATGATACCTAAACCCGCAGGCATCATTCTGGTATAAACATTCAAAGTCCAGCAACATACCAGTACGTTGCTGGTCCTTGTTGGACATGTATTGTAATCTTTTTTTTCATACAGCCTATTGGCTGAACGAAAAAAAGAGATTGATTGGTGGGTATGCCCACCATTAGAATACCTCCCTTCATCCACCCACTTCTAATGATGGGCATATATGCCGAAGCATGGGGGCATCCTCCCGCAAAAAAGTTATGCCGCGTACACACGGTCAAGCCTTCGTCGGAATTTCGACCGTATGTACGCGGCATAAAAGGTTATGCCGCGTACACACGGTCGGACTTTTCCACGGGCAAGCCTCCGTTGGAATTTCGACCGTATATACGCGACATTAGGAGCAAAATCGCTCCTCCGCCCCTGCTGCCCCCATGCTTCGGCATATATGCTCTTTTTTTTAACTGTGGTGGTGAAATCACCTCCTACAGCGTTGGAGTCACGGCTTTATGTATCGTGGGAGCAAACGCTGTTGCTGTCAAGATAAATAGATCCGCGCTGCAACTGAATGGCGTACCTGCTAAGCAAATGATGGTTAACATTAAAACAAAGTAACATTACAGTACAACAGTAAGACCTTACCATGCCATACCTGCAAAGCAAATACCAAAACAAAACCTAGTAAAAAATAAAAAAATGTTTTAACGCAACCTGTGCCTAAAATATATATATGCCGAAGCATGGGGGCATCCTCCCGCAAAAAAGTTATGCCGCGTACACACGGTCGGAATTTTCCACGGGCAGGCCTCCGTCGGAATTTCGACCGTATGTACGCGGCATTAGGAGCAAAATCGCTCCTCCGCCCCTGCTGCCCCCATGCTTCGGCATATATGCTCTTTTTTTTAACTGTGGTGGTGAAATCACCTCCTACAGCACTGGAGTCACGGCTTTATGTATCGTGGGAGCAAACGCTGTTGCTGTCAAGATAAATAATTCCGCGCTGCAGTTGAATGGCGCACCTGAAAACAAAAAATTACATACCTGAAAAGCAAGCATGATAAAACATTGCAGAATAGAATACAGTAAAAAAGAGCAGAACAATAGAGAGAAAATAGAGAGAGAGAGAACAATAAAACGACAACTATTTTTGTTTTTTTTATTTTATATTTTTTTGTGTTTTGTTTTTTACGTTTTTTTTTTCTTTTTTACACTTTTTTTTGTAACTTTACAACTGTAATGGTTCGGGTCTCTCAAAATGTAATGGCATCTTGGGAGACCCTGTGTAAGTGTGTCCTTGTCTGTGAAATGCTGTACCCTACGCTAAAACTTCACTTTTGAGTGGTAGCGTTCAAAACATTCACCTTGGCAAAGACCAGGCTTGTCAGGACAGAGTGGACAAAAACTACGGGTGTCACGCCTAAATCCGCGCTTGCTACAGACACGACATCTTTTTTGGGGGTGGCTTTGGGTAGGGGTACTCGGGAGGACATACGAATAATGCCTCTCATGCAGCCGGCTTACTGCATTTGGTTGGGGATGGTGAGGTGCAGAACCGCCTGGATACAGGAGTTCTGTGACTATCTCATTCTGGAATTTTAGAAGAGATAACGTCCCGCCTGAAGCTCTGTATAGCACATGAGCGTTCAGCAAAGCCAATTGGAATAATGATAGAGACACTTTTTTGTACCAGCGTCTCGCCTTACGGTCAATTAGATACGGCGCCATCAACTGGTCGTTGAGGTCCACCCCTCCCATATTTTGGTTATATTCGTGGACACAGAGGGGTTTCTCCACAACACCAGTCGCCGTACGAATTTGGACTGTCATGTCTGCATGAAGGGAGGTAAGAAGGAAAACATTCTTATTGTCCCTCCACTTCATAGCGAGCAAGTTATTACACTTCAAGCAGGCTCTCTCCCCCAGCCTAAGACGGGCATCTACAAGCCACTGGGGAAAGCCCCGGCGATTAGGTCGCACGGTGCCACATGCTCCAATCTGATGATCAAACAAGTGACTAAACAGTGGCACGCTCGTGTAATAATTGTCCACATACAAGTGGTACCCCTTTCCGAATAAGGGTGACACCAAGTTCCACACTATCTTGCCAGCGCTCCCTATGTAATCCGGGCAGTTGACCGACTCAATCTGACTATCTTTTCCCTCATAAACCGTAAAGTTCACTACATAGCCTGTTGCCCTGTCACAGAACTTGTAGAGCTTGACCCCATATCTGGCACGCTTGCTGGGAAGGTACTGCTTGAAAGACAAGCGGCCAGAAAATTTAATCAGGGACTCATCAACGCAGACAACTTGATCGGGAGTAAACAAGGCTGCAAAACGTTCGTTGAAGTGGTTTATGAGGGGCCGAATTTTATAGAGCTGGTCGTATTCAGGGTCCCCACGTGGACGACAAAGTTCATTGTCGTTGAAGTGCATGAACCGCAAAATCTGCTCATATCGTGCCCTGGACATGGAGGCAGAGAACACGGGCATGTGGTCAATTGGGTGCGTGGACCAATAAGCACGCAATGACGGAAATTTATGTGTGCCCATGTTGAGGGAAAGGCCCAGAAAGGTCTTAAATTTGGAAACCGTAATTGGTTTCCAATTTCTGGCAATTTTAGGCAACTGGGGGTTAGCGGCGATAAATTGACCAGCATATAAATTACTCTGGTCCACAATAGATCTATAGAGATCTTCCGTGAAAAACAGCGAATAAAAATCAATTGGAATAAAATCAGCTGTTTCCACCTGAATACCGGGTTGGGCAGTGAATGGGGGAAGTACGGGTTCTGCAGAAGTGGTGGGGACCCAATCAGGATAGGCGAATTCTGCAGGAAGGGCAGTATGGGCACGACGGGCCTGCCTTTGTCTTCTTGGTGGCAGCGGGACACTACTTGTGCTTGCCACCTCGCCAGCTTGAACTGCACTTATGGGACTCGCCACGTCACCAAGTGTTACTGCAGTGCTGGATGTACGTCCAGGCTGTACTAGGCCGCTGGTGCTTGCCAGTTCACCAGAAGGAATAGCGGCGCTAGTACTACTCTGCTCCATGATACGAGAGACCTGCGGTTCTTGCTCCTCAACAACCTCAGAAGATCGGGATCGGGTACACCTGACCTTAGCAGGGACCTCAACTTCGTCGTCAGAGCTATCTGACGTGGGGCCGCTGACGTCACTGTCTTCTACGGGAAGATATTCTGAGCCTGAATCTGACAGATACGTGACCTCCTCTTCACTATCTGTCATGCTCAGAATCTCGTAGGCCTCTTTACTAGTGTACCTTCGTCTTGCCATTTTGGGCTCTAAATTTAGGGGTACACTAGTAAGATTCACAGGAAAAAAAGCACCTGACTGTCATCAGCAAATATATCAAACGCTACAAAAAAACTGTTAGCGATCGCAGGGATCAGGCCTGTCTCTGCGAACGCTGCAGTTATGTGTGTTGTGTTTGGTAAGTGACAGTGATCGATCGATACTGCACTTGGGTGGGCTGGGCTGGGCTGGGCGGAGGGGCTAAACGCAGGCGCTAGCAGGTATCTGGGCTGATCCCGCTAACACTGCGTTTTTGGGAACCCTAAACCGCTGGGGATGCTAGTATAGATCTGATCAGATACTATACCACTAAGGGGGGTGTATGCTTTGCGCGTGGGTGTTAGCGTTACTGGCACTAACCTAACACTGCCTGGGGCGACGCAGACCCTCTCTGGCGCTAAAACCTAATTGATCTCACCCGCCGGGCGATCAGGGGGGTTAAACCTTTATTGGGTTATATACGGCGGGTGCCCTGATGCTATAAAAAGCAAACTAATCAACCAGCGTCACCCGTAACCTTTATATGGTGATCACTGGTGAAAGGGTTAACTAGGGGCAATCAGGGGGTTAAAACCTTTATTAGGTTAAATATGGGGGTACCCGACGCTATATAAAAACCTGACGGGTAACCTAAATAACTAAATAACTTACTGGCTAACCAGTGACACCAGTGACGCTTATACGGCGATCACTGGTGAAAGGGTTAACTCTAGGGGCAATCAGGGGGTTAAAATAATATATGGGGGTACCTGACACTAATAAAAACCTGCGGCGAACCTAAAAAAAAATAACTGCCTATCTAAAACACCAGCGACACGAATACAGCGATCGGAAAAACAATCGCTTAGTGACGCTGAAGTTAGGGGGTGAAAGGGTTACCTGGGGGGTGATCAAGGGGTTAAACCTTTATTAGGGGGGGTTAGGGGGCTACCCTGGACCTAAAGGGGCCTAATCCTAACTGCCCTGCAACTTTTTACAATCACAGATGACACTAAATGCAGTGATCAGTAAAATAAATGATCACTGCAATCAGTGACACTGTGATTGGGGGCTTTGGGGTGACCTGGGTGGTGATCTGGGGGTGACTGGGGGGTGATTTGTGTGCCTATGTGTACCTACGTGTCAGTGGACTGTTGGCGCACTAACCTCTGTCTTCTCTCCTCGGCGCCGGGAACGAAAAGACCGCGGCGAGGGAGATGACATCACTTCCTCCAGCCTGTGTTTACATCACATGGCGGAGGAAGCATTTTCATTGGCCGGGAGCGATCGCGAGGGGGGGGGGCGGAATCGAGCGGCCGCCCCCTCATGCCTGATCGCTCCCGAACACTTAACGGCCGCTCACTGCAGTGAAGGGGGGTCCGGATGGACCCCCCAACTGCACAAAGGCGATCACGTAGATCTACGTGATTCTGCCTGTCGGTGCCATTCTGCCGACGTAAATCGGCGGTGGGCGATCGTTAAGTGGTTAATTAATTTTTAATCTTCAAAACAAACTCACCCATCCATTAATGTCTCAATGCTTTATTATATTGAGAAATTGCTCTGAAAACCCACCCCCTAGTTTTTGTTGACTGTGGCCATCTTGAGTAAAGGCAGATGATTCATGCAGCATTTACTTCCTGCAACCCATCTGCCCTTAGCTTAGGCATGCAGGCAGGAGAGTTTGTTTAGCTGAGAAAGCTCTTCCTTCCCTCCTCCAGGTGAAAGAAAAAAAACACCATGAAGATTCCTGGGATGTATGACATCATATTGGCCTAGGCCAGAAACTAGGAAACAACTGAAGAAATTTTGAAAAAAGTTTAAAACAAGTAAATGTGCTACAATGCCTTGAAAAAGTATTCATACGCCTTGAAATTTTCAACATTTTGTCATGTTACAACCAAAAATGTAAATGTATTTTATTGGGATTTTATGCCACATAATTGTGAAGTGGAAGGCAAATGATAAATGTTTTTTAAATGTTTTACAAATAAATATGTGAAAAGTGTGGTGTACATTTGTATTCAGCCCCCCTGAGTTAATACTTTTTAGAACCACCTTTTCGTTGCAATTACAGCTGCAAGCTTTGCCTCTACCAGCTTTGCACATCTAGAGAGTGACATTTTTGCCCATTCTTCTTTGCAAAATAGCTCAAGCTCTGTCAGATTGGATGGAGAGCATCTGTGAACAGACATTTTCAAGTCTTGCCACAGATTCTCAATTGGATTTAGGTCTAAACTTTGACTGGGGCATTCTAACACTTGAATATGCATTGATCTAAACCATTCCATTGTAGCTCTGGCTGTATGTTTAGAGTCGTTGTCCTGCTGATAGGTGAACCTCTGCCCCAGTCTCAAGTCTTTTGCAGACTCTAACAGGTTTTCTTCTAATAATAACCCTGTATTTGACTCCATCCATCTTTCCATCAACTCTGACTAGCTTCCCTGTCCCTGCTGAAGAAAAGCATCCCCACAACATGATATTGCCACCACCATGTTTCACGGTGGGGATGGTGTGTTCAGGGTGATGCACAGTGTTAGTTTTCTGCCACACATAGTGTTTTGCTTTTAGGCCAAAAAGTTCAATTTTGGTCTCATCTGATCAGAGCACCTTCTTCCACATGTTTGCTGTGTCCACCACATGGCCTCTTGCAAACTGCATACAGGACTTCTTATGGCTTTCTTTCAACTATGGCTTTCTTCTTGCCATTCTTCCATAAAGGCCAGATTTGTGGAGTGCACCACTAATAGTTGTCCTGTGGACAGATTCTCCCACCTGAGCTGTGGATCTCTGCAGCTCCTCCAGAGTTACCTCTTGGCTGATTCTCTGATTAATGCTCTCCTTGCCAGGCCTGTCAGTTTAGGTGGACGGCTATGTCTTGGTAGGTTTGCAGTTGTGCCATACTCTTTCCATTTTCGGATGATGAATTAAACAGTGCTCCGTGAGATGTTCAAAGGTTAAGATATTTTTTTAGAACCTAACCCTGCTTTAAACTTCTCAACTTTATCCCTGACCTGTCTGGTGTGTTCCTTGGTCTGACCTGTTTGTTCACTAAGGTTCTTTAACAAACCTCTGAGGGATTCACAGAACAGCTGTATTTATACTGAGATTAAATTATACACAGGTGGACTCTATTTACTAAGTAGGTGACTTCTGAAGGCAATTGGAGTAAAGCGTGCTGAATACAAATGCACGCCACACTTTTCAGAATTTTATTGGGATTTTATATGATAGACCAACACAAAGACGCACATAATTGTAAAGTGGAAGGAAAATGATAAATGTTTTTCAAAATGTTTTACAAATAAATATCTGAAATTCAGATATTTAGATATATATATGTGTTGGTCTATCACATAAAATCCCAATAAAATACGTTTACGTTTTTGGTTGTAACATGACAAAATGTGGAAAATTTCAAGGGGTATGAATACTTTTTCAAGGCACTGTATATATACCTTACTATTTATTTCCTAATGCTAGCAGCATAATGACTAAAATAGTTAATGTTGATTGAGAGAGTTTAGTTTTGCTTTAAATTAAACCTGTGCTGGGTCCAAACAGAGCAAAACCACAGGCTTAGTTTAATGGGGGCCTCGCCAGTTGCACATGGACTCTTTCCTCACCCCCATGAGACAGCACTGGAGTGGCCAACCATTAAGCACCAGCCCTGTCCCATGGGAGGAATACGAGAAAGTCACATGCTTCCCATAGCCAGAAGAACTAGTTAATTCTCTGCACTCCCAACAGCTGAATGTACTTGTAGGAAAGTGAAGGGAAAGCAAGTATGTTGCATGGACAAAGAACATTATTGCTTTGATTCTCTCCATCAACACAGGCTTTTGAAATAAATTTTATTTAAATAAAAAAAAAATTAACGTGGGTTACACGCAGTAAAATTTTGTTTCAGATTTCACCTCGTTCTATCACTCATTCCAGCTTTAGAAATTATCTTGGATAATCTCTGTGTGATCAGGCTGATCCGTCCCTTGTGTCAAGTATTGAACTTTGCAAGGGCTGCTCTAGTCCATGGGACCAGTAGCAAGATATAGGCTTCATGCACACGGGCGTATTTGTCCATACAGTGTAACGAGGCTGGTCCTGATGCTGCGTACAGCCACCCATAGACATGAATGACTGTACATCGCTACGTGCAGATATTTGCAGAAATTAGAACATGTGCATGGACATGTCCTGGATGCACACTACCTCTTTTCAGTCTATCATTTTGGTGGGCAGAAGCTGCATCAGTAAAGCTATCAAACTGATACTCAATTCTATGAAATCGTGTCTACGAGCAGAAATGATTCTATACTCCGTATGTTTTATAGAGACATTCCCTGCTGAAGTTCTCATATAACCCCCCTGAATATTTTCCTTGACATTAACATTTTTATTTCATCTACATGTAGAGTCTTGGCTCGAGTGTGTGCAATAAAAATTAAAACGTAAAGCCTTTAAAGCAGAATAAAATCATAATTCTTTCAGAAATATGAATGTCTGAATTTAAGTCAGCAGAGGGAGCCATATACAGTTGTGCTCATAAGTTTACATACCCTGGCAGAATGTATTCTTGGCCATTTTTCAGAGAATATGAATGATAACACAAAAACATTTCTTTCACTTATGGTTAGTGTTTGACTGAAGCCATTGATTATCAATCAACTGCGTTTACTCTTTTTAAATAATAATGACAATAATGACAAAGTACTTGTGGTACTTTTATAAGCGCTATTTGTCTACTACAATGTAAGTGTTCCTACTACATTAAAGTCCTTTAATCTATACAGTATTACGCTATGTGCCTTCTCTTTTCCTTCTATTCTTTGAGCTACATCTTGGTTTAACTTCTTGGGATCCTCTGGACCATCGCTCTTTATAAGAACATCTCACAAGGATAGTCTTCCTCTCAGCGGTTTGATTTATCAGTCAGTGTTTTGGAGCCCAATTGACGATTCAGTTCCCAGTGGTCATTGCACACAAAGCTTGTTTGACCCATTGAACGTAGGTTCTTTCGGGTTCAAACATTCCGGTAAGCCTTCTACCTATCAGTGGCGGTTTCCTTCACTCTATCAAGTTTTTGCACTCATCATTTAATTTGAAATTATCACCATTTTTGAACTTTCACCCATCACCATACAGACTTTGAGTTGTTTTTTGGTGCACAACCTCCTGGTTAATTTTTAGCGCTCACTTTAGCACCATTAGTATTGTTCAATATTTATCATATATATATATTTTTCTTGCACTGTGTTCATTCATTGTTATGTGCACCATATCATATGATTAGCGCTACACTGTTTTAGTTTCACTTGTTTTTGCTATTTGTCTATTTGTTGTGTTAGCTGCTCACTGATAGGGCAGCACGGAATTATTTTCCATACTACTATTGAAATTTAACCCCCATGCATTAGCTGTCAGTGGCAGCGAGAGTTAACCCCCATCCCCGCTGTATTGGTGGCCATGGTAGTGAAAGTTAACACCCATCAACCCTCCCCCCAACATTGATGGTCATGGCAGTGAACGTTAACTCCTATTCTCCCATTGGTGATCAATGCTTACCCATCTCATGCTCCCTAGCTGCTTTCTCCCTCTCCCCAGGTCACGTTTTTTCTTTTAGTGTGGGTGGAGATAACTCCACCCACAGCACAGTCTCATTCAGTGTTGGGTATTGGAACACAATTTATAATTTTGTCTCCAGAACTGGACATCATATTCTAAATGAGGTCTAACTAAAGATCTGCCTACTGTATATATGTGAGTCAGGACCTTCCTCCCCTGCTGGTGATCCCTCTAATGATGCACCCTAGAATCTATACATCGCTGCCAGTTTGCTCATTTTGCAATTATCTAAAATAAGCAATAATATTTCCTCTGTATTTCTGGTCAACACTGACAGTAGGTCATCTGATCGATGCCTGAATGCTGAAATACATCCACTCATGGCCACCAGCCTGACATATCTTATCAGTAATGGCACAGGGGGCAAATGCCCCCCTGCCCTCCAGCTCAGTCCTCTCCTGCATACTGGCATTTAAATCAAATGCAATTTTAACCTATTTGTACAAAATATACTATATATGAAATATCTCTAGAGCAAACCTAGATGATGTAAATCATAAAGGGAAAATAAAGTGTATCTTCAGCAATTCCTTTTTTCGAGTAATCATTGCAGTGTCTACTTTAAAGTGAATGTCTTGGTAAAATTCCCCAGCCTTTAAAAAGACTGCAAATGCAGAAATTAGCTATCGATCTTCCAAAAATCCACAGTGCTCCTAACTTCTTGTTTAGAATTCCCAGGGACGGATTTTATCACTGATGCTTGTAGACATACAAATTAACACCCTCAACATCCCTGCTAGCACCACCTCTTTTATACAGAACATATACTTGTTTTACTGGTCCAAACCTGGCATAGTACACTACAACAGCATCAATACACAAAGCATTACACAATGAAAAGGATCTTTATTTCTGGTCTTGTGACTAATTTTTAATACTCATTGGACTCAACTGAACAAAACTGTCCCTTTTTAAAAAGAAAGATTCCTTGCCCTTGTGTTTTGCTTTGTAAAGGTAGCCTAATGTGTACAAAAGTTTTAGGAGATGGCTATTTCTACTGAAAATGGGGAAAATGCATAGCTAATATAATTAACAAGGAAAAAAAACTATTTTCCTCTGATTTCCATGGGTACAAACCTTCTGCCTAATAATAAATTCACTCAAATAATACCAAAATTAAATATATTAAGGGGTATTGCCTCAATTGAGTGGTTGGGCAAGTAGGGGTAAATATATAACAAATAAAGCACCAATTTCAAACATTTAACTATTCTATCATTATGGAAAGGTGAGGTTAAGGTAATCGGTCTTTAAATAGGTAAAACTGTCCATAACTGTTCAGGTTTGGAAAACCAAGAGACTAGCATGTTGCTTATGCAAGCTGGACAGAAAAAACACTGGGCTTTTTAAGGAAACCCAATAGGAAGTTTACTGCTGCCCTCTACTCAATGGCTGATCAGGAGGACTTTTCTTTATTGGTAATTGACCCAGGTCACAGAGCAGGATAATAATTTGATCATTGACAGTGTCACAGTAAAGTGTGACTTGATCGTATAGGTCTCTAAGTGGACAGACTTAACCGGGATTTGTACGGAGACACATCTAGAAAAAGCTTATACGTACAACACAAGTCCCAAGCAAGCTTGCAACAAAAGATGGACATGAATAAGGCGAAGACCCAGCAATAAATAGAAAACAATCTGGTATTAACAGATATGCCAGTGTACGGTAGGCCTTAGCCTTATTTCTGCACAGGTGCCCTCTGCAGTCTATATCCACCACTGCTGTAAATAGTCATACCTGTGCTGCCTCTGGGCTCAGAATGGCATCAGCTTGTGGGTGGTTTTGTAGTTCTACATCGGAATGGTCTCTGTTGTGGAAAAGTTTTTCCGAGCTTGTCCCCTCTAATGAGTACAGTAGGTAGAGGAGAGTAAAGGAGATTGACACCGTTTTCAGGCAACCAGATTGCTCCATACCAGTTCCAACTGACCGTCTTCTGTTTTCATGTGATCAGCATTCAGTACACGTGTTGTCACATGTAATCAGGTGCTTCCACTAACTAATAATACTTTTTGTCACCTTGTCAGTTCTGTAAATTTTTCACAGCTACTTAGTCTTCAAAGCCTGAAAAGGAGAGAAAGGAAGATTTTAATGTACCCAACACACATTGACTTAAAGAGACCCAGCTTTTAGTAATTTTATGCAAAACTTGATGATTGCTCATTTTACTTATATTTTTATAGTATAATGGGGTGATTTCCAAAAGATAAGAAATATAAATGTATTCATATTTATTAAGGGGCTGATGATCAGTTAGCAGATCATTTGGTGTTTACTGAGCATAACAAGCCTTTGGGTCATCTGGCATAGTTTTACAACCGAGACCCTTCTAACAAGTTTGCTAGATTTACTTGTGTTCACAGTACATCCAAATTTCTCATATTTCTTGTTCAATATTTTTATTGAAAATATTACAATATGTACACAGTAACAAAAGCGCTGAAAGCGCGTAAGGTCATGAAAGCATACAAAGACCATATATAACGAAACAGCAATTGAAAACATAAGCTAACAATGCTATCTTTGTTGTAAAAACAGTTCGTTTTGAATAAAGAGAAGATGGGAATCTGAGCCCACCTTTACATATTTTACATACATACATACATACATACAATCATATAGTTGGAAGTATAGCATCCAACAGTTAGCCATTAATATATGGTATGTATAATATACATAGGGAGAAGCCCCTATTATCATACTTGAAAAGGTTGTAGTTAAGAAGAGAAAGACAGGGAAGGAGCAGGAGAGGGAGAAGGCGAGGGAATAAAGTATAAGGGTAAGAGAAAGAAGGAGGTCAGACACTCAAAGCTGAACCACAGTACAAAACAGCACCGACACAGCACTATGAGTCAAGGCTCAAGAAGAGAGGAGACAAAGTTGGGTGGTAAGAAGTGATCTACCCAAGACTTTGCGGTGTTTGAGGATTGTGTCTAAGATAGTAGCTTTAATTTTACTGTGAATCACTGCTTGGGTCATCCTATTTTTGGTCTCAAGTATACAAAGAGTCAAGGTCTAAATTTCCCATATTTCAACAGGAATTCTAGATCTATTTAACATGTGCCATATTTTTAATACATCGAATGCTACAGCCACTGTCCCAAATCTGGATTTGGACATTTGCTATTAGCGGACAGCAAGCCAATGATTTTATCAGTGATTCACTCTTGACTTCTAGAGCTCAAGGGCTCCATCCTGCACACTTACTGCCCTACAAATGAGGTTTTGAATGATGCGCTGCCCTCACTGTACTTACTGCTCTGCGCATAAGAATTTTAGCCCCAAAATCCAAATTTTTATTGATGTTTTCCATAATGTGAGACTGCAGGGAAAATACCACCAAACAAACAACGAATACACCAAATACAGGCCCTGTGTATGTGTCTAGTGCCACATGCAAAACAAACTGGTTGGAGTTATAGAGGAGGTGAAGAGACACCTGTGGGGGACAATGTACAATCTTAGCTAGATTGAGGAACGTGACTGTCAGTCGAAAGGGGTGTGCCATGTGGGTGTCAGGAATATAGTTATCTGATGTGTTATATTGAGCTATGTATATGTACGTTATTATAGAGTGTGGTATGCTTTTTTTCATTAATTTTACATATTCTGTGTTCTGTTCTGCATCAATTTAATGTATATTCAAAGCCAAAGCATGTTTTTAAACTATGGATAGTGTAGAAAATGGTTAAAAGCTATTCTTAAACCATATTTCCCAGTGTGGATATTTCCCTTTAATTCCTGTCCTCTAGTTTCAAAAAAAGAATTGTTAGGAACCCTCCAGTGAGGGAAATCCCCTCTTAAACAGTTTTCACCAGTACAAATATGGAAGATTTCCCCTCTATTCCTGCTCAAGTGACAGCTCAGAATTTTGTCTCCCCTATCACTTTTAGTCCTGTGTAGGTGGTCACCTAGACAAACAGAGAATAAATCTCCCTAGCAGCTATAAAAGCCTGATTGTGGTTCTGATCCCTCACCACTCTATCCAAAACTAAACAGAAAAAGTTTTGGTTTTGTATATACTTTAGGTTATATTTTATGTTACATACACATATGTAAGTGTGCACTCTGTTGTAAAGAAGACATGACAGCAGAATGTAAGGGATTTAAAGTCAAATAGCTCATTGTACTGCAAGGTAAATATACAGTTGCTAGACAGCGATTTCTATTACAATGACTCCTAAAAACACCAAATACAAACAAGTGTGTAAAAGACTCAGAGCAGTGATGAAATAAAGAACTATTTTTGATGCAATAAATATATTAAGTGCACATTTTTACTAAAGAACTCCTTTATGAGAAATGATAAAAGCCCCAAGAATATTTTTATAACTGACCCCACACTTGTATTTGTTTTTACAAACAAATTTGCTATGGAAATTTAACTAAAAGCCAAAAATGGACTATATATACAAGACAAAACCAGTATTTGCATAGTAGGCATCCTATGTCAAATATTAACATAGTACAGCTGTGATGTTTAAAAAAAATAAAATATATATATATATATATATATATATATATATATATATATATATATATATATAATTTTCTTTTTTATGTAAGGATTTTTTTTTTTTTTAGAAGCGTAATTTGCCTTAACAACATAAAAACAATACAGTGCATCTGATATGCATAGCATCTTCACATAACTCCTGAGCTCGTCTCACATTTAATAATTTTTGTCCATTCATCAAAGGTTATATCATAACAAAGACTTAGATATGCATCACTATGGGTACACCATATCACACTCCATGCACAGAGGGAGACACAGGTTCTGGCGGTATGAGAATTTCTTGGATACTAGATCATGGGAGCAAATACCTGGGGTGTCTAACCATCTACCCCATAGTTTATTGGACTCAGTGGTACATCCCCAATGTTGGAAAATAAGGTGTTCGAGTCTCAAGGTGTGTCGTTCATATGATTTAGCACTTATTTATGCAATTGGGGTGGGGGTACAGTTGGTTTTCAGTGCTTTAGAATAGGCTTCCTGGTCTACAATAAAGCTCTGGATATAACACATTTTATATTCTCATCAGCTATCAAGTCATCCAGAATACCCAGTATACAGATTTTGGGATCTAAGGGGACAGTCAGCTGAAAATTACTATTTAGAGTGGCTAGGACAGAATGCCAGTTTCTGTACGATTTGGGGCATCCCCACAGCATATGAATCAGGTCACTATGGTGTCTCTGACTGTCTGACATCAAGGTTATATAATATTGATGGTGTAAAATGTGCCCATAGTACGATGTTAAGTTGGAAAAATCGTTGGGTTACATTAAGTGAGCATCGGGTTAACAATCTCAGAGCATTTCCCACTGTTCTCCAGTAATGATTCCTACATCCATGTGCTATTTATCAATATAATTAGAGGACTAAGCTTTAAGGAAGTCCATTAGGAGCATATCATAAATCATGATGGAGTTGTGCATAGTAGAAGTGTATCAGCAAAAAATCTAAATTTTAAAGAGAACTCTATTTACAAATAAACTTCTTAGTATTAAAAAAAAAATCTAAATTTTACTGAGCTGGCTAAAAATGTTTTTTGCATTAAAATGTTATAAGGTATAGTAAATGGTAGCAATTTAGTAGGAATTATTTCTTAAGACAGGTAAATATTGTTCAAAGAACCTTAGACGGAGGTAGTTTCATTCCCCTCTAGAGTTGCACTTACTTGTTTGTCAGTTTCCTGTTCTGTGATCTTCTCTCTACTCTCTGCAGCCCCTTGGCAGAGGTTTTTTAACAAGGTCTGAGCTGGGATGAGACTAGTCCGCCCCTGAATAAATTATTGGCTATCATGTGAACTGTCAGACAAGCTGTTAGCTTATGACAAATAGGGCAGTGAATGCTAAAGAACCTAATGATGTATTTCAAGTACAGAGGCTACCTGTCTCCACTTGACTGGTCCTAGCGGTTCCCAGGCAGATAAAATGAGGACAGTCACCTCTGAACGGAACTCAGTACTGAGGTCTTTAAAACTTGAAAATATTAACCTACAATGCCGAGAATGGGCCAATGTCCGGTATGACATCGCCATCACCATTACTCTGGGAGATACTTGTGATGTTTTCTATTTGTTTCATTTCTTGCTCAGCAGAAAGTCGAGTTAATCATCTATGCATAGGAAAATGTAAAGGAAAACTTCACCTTCCTGAATAACTTTTATAACTGGAATACAGGTCAGTAAATTTAAAGTGAATCTCGAACCAAAACTTTTTTACTGCAGTGCCTTGAAAAAGTATTCATACTCCTTAAAATTTTCCACATTTTGTCATGTTACAACCAAAAACGTAAATGAATTTTATTGGGATTTTATGTGATAGACCAAAACAAAGTGGCACATAATTGTAAAGTGGAAGGAAAATTATAAATTGTTTTAAATTTTTTTTTTACAAATAAATATGTGAAAAGTGTAGCGTGCATTTGTATTCAGCCCCCTTTACTCTGATACCCATAACTAAAATCTAGTGGAACCAATTGCCTTCAGAAGTCACCTAATTAGTAAATAGAGTCCACCTGTGTGTAATTTAATCTTAGTATAAATACAGCTGTTCTGTGAAGTCTTTAGAGGTTTGTTAGAAAACCTTAGTGAACAAACAGCATCATGAAGGCCAAAGAACACACCAAAAAAGGTCAGGGATAAAGTTGTGGAGAAGTTTAAAGCAGGGTTAGGTTATAAAAAAATATCCCAACCTTTGAACATCTTACCGAGCACTGTTCAGTCCATCATCATCGAAAATGGAAAGAGTATGACACAACTGTAAACCTACCAAGACATGGGTGTCCACCTAAACTGACAGGCCGGGCAAGGAGAGCATTAATCAGAGAAGCAGCCAAGAGGACCATGGTAACACTGGAGGAGCTGCAGAGATCCACAGCTCAGGTGGGAGAATCTGTCTACAGAATGAATACAAATGCACGCCACACTTTTCACATATTTATTTGAAAAAACATTTCGAAAACCATTTATCATTTTCCTTCCACTTCACACTTACTGGTATGTGCCACTTTGTGTTGGTCTATTACATAAAATCCCAATAAAATACATTTACGTTTTTGGTTGTAACATGACAAAATGTGGAAAATTTCAAGGGGTATGAATACTTTTTAAAGTCACTGTAGTTCTGCAAAGAATGGAGAAGGGTTAGAGCCTCTGGCAAGAATTTCTTGCTATCTGGAGAGATTCATGTTGACTTTGAGTGTAGTAGAAAGTAAAAGGAACATTTAAAATTGCACAGTTGTCACTGGAATAGAATGTGTGAGGATATTTCCACTGCAGAATTTCTATAGCTTTTCTATAGTAGACTGTGAAATATTTCTGTGGGCACAGAATTCCAATTCCTTCTGTTATTTTGTGGCAAAGCACACCATTTTAAACAAATCTGTAAAATAAGTACCTAGTCCCAGGGGTCAAGTCCTGGGGAAAAAAGTGTGGAAACTCCCACCCAAGATCCACTCCCCCACCAAAAAAAAAAAAAAAACCTACACTGACGGTAGTGACCTATATACACTGACCTACCTGACCTACACTGACGGTAGTGACCTATATACACTGACACACCTACACTGACGGTAGTGACCTATATACACTGACCTACCTGACCTACACTGACATACCTACACTGACCTATATACACTGACATTTACATACACATTACACTGTCTGACCTACCTCAGCTTAGCGGTGTCACAGCAGGCACTACTGCAGTCAGTCATTCCATCAGAGGAGGAGCCTAGAGGGGAGGAAATCCGAGGAGTCTGGAGGAGAGCCTGAGGAGAGCCGGAGAGGAGAGAAGGCCGAACGCCGAGTGGGGATGTGGCGCGGCGGCCGATTTGTAATTCCCGCCTTCTGGAGTCTGCAGCACCTATGATGGGTATCACATGTCCTGCGGTCGTGGCATTGGACCAGTGGGACGTCCATCATAGGCGTTGCACAGGCTCCAGAAGGCGGGACCTGCTGTTATGGCACTCGGCAGGACTCGGGCACACTCGGCCGCACTCGGCCACATTCGGCAGCGCTCGGGATCAGATCGGTCCCGGCGCTCGCCACTCGGGGGCTGCAAAGGGAGCAGCGTTCCTGCTGTGAAAAAATTGCAGGGACGCCGTTCCCGCAGGACTCAAGCCCTGCCTATTCCAAACATGTTTATATTATTCAGTTTAGTGCCTGGATGCCCTGAACCCACATTCTCTGGATCAAGAGATGATCCCCTGCACCCTCCTGCCTTCTATTCCTGTCTATTAGCTCATTACTATGTTGAGAAACCTGATTGCCTAAGGCCCCTTTCATACTGACACGTTTTTCAGGCGGTTTAGCGCTAAAAATAGCGCTGCTATACCGCCTGAAAAAATTGTGCCTTGCAGTCTTCAGTGTGAAAGCCCGAAGGCTTTCACACTGAAGCGGTGCCCTAACAGGACCGCTCCAAAAGTCCTGCTAGCCGCATCTTTGCAGCGGTGAAGGAGCGGTGTGTTTACTGCTGCTGCCCATTGAAAGCAATGGGAAACCGCGGTAATACCGCCGGCAATGCGCCTCTGCAGAGGCGCATTGCGGGGCGGTATTAACCCTTTTTCGGCCGCTAGCGGGGGTTAAAATCACCCCGCTAGCGGCCGAATATCGCTGTAAAATCAATGGTATAGCGGCATTAAGAATAGCGCCGCTATACCGCCAGCGCACCTCCCCGCCCCAGTGTGAAAGGGGCCTAATAGTGAAAGTTAGTTCCAAGTTAGTGCCAGGGAAACCTGATGCTAATGTTAACACATTTCTCAAACCCCAAGCTAAACCTAACATCTGAAACTATCCCGTGTGGTTAATTATTTTTTTAATCAGCACAAGGTATGGTAATTGATGGTACTAAATTTAACCACTGGACCTCAGGAAGATTTATCTCCCTTCATGACCAGGCCATTTTTTGCATTACTTTAACTGACAATTGCGCAGTTATGCAACGCTGCACCCAAATAAAACGTATTTGTTTTTTTTCCCCACAAATAGAGCTTTGTTTTGATGATCACTGCATTTTTTGCGCCATAAAAATAAAAAATAAAAGACAATAAAAAAAAATATATATATATATATATATATATATATATATATATATATATATATGTGTAGCGGGGTCTTCAAATTGATGGGATACACCTGGGGAATAGTGTGACCCAGGTGTATAATTGTGTTAGGGTTCAGACCCCTTTTTGTTTCGTGGAGGATTGGAGGATGTAGTATTCTCCTTTGCCTGTGGGTGGCGGGGTACCCACGGGCTTCAGGTAGAATCATCTCCTGCAGTGCTCCCTGTTTTGTCCCTTCTCGGAGATGGTATGGCTGGGGCGGGGAACCCGCCGAGCCGTTGATGGGAGGAGATAAAAGGGGGAGACGCCCTTACCACGAGGTGATCGGCGGGCGGAGAAGGAAGTCCTCGGAGGAGGGTTGCGGTCCGCACCCAGGGCCCTTAGGCCTGGGTGCGGGAGATCCAGGAGTCTGGTCCAGGTGCCCATGGCCTGGTCCGGAGTCATGTTGGCGTCCATCCCAGGCACCTTTAGCCTGGGGTGAGGTACTATCGAGGAGGCCTGGGGCCCAGTACCTTCGACTGGGTCCCGCTAGGGTGGACTGTCCGAGGGTCCCTGAGCGGAGGGACTCGTACCTGAGGTGAGGAGGCCGGGGAGGTTACCCACTGAAGACCCGGAGCAGCACCAACCCGGTGACAGTGGGCCTCTGGGAACTCTCTTGGGAGGACACATCCCCCTGATAGGGGCCACAGCGTATCGAAGAGGGCTCCATTGCTGTTCATAGGGGTTGCTGGAAGAGACCCCATCTTTCCTGTTCTGTAACAGCCGGATTGGCTTAGGCGCCGCTGGTCATAGTACAGTGGCATAGAACTTAAACTTTATGAAGTGCCTCGATCTGCTCGCCACACCGGTGTCAAGGTTATAGGTCCCAACCAGTTTGCTGCGAAAGAACTGTTTATTGTGCTTTGCGTATTGGAGTGTCAAATAAACAAGTGTTGGACCTTTCTCCGGTGTGTGAACTCCAGTTACTGGAAGCAAAGGGGAGGCTGGTGAGCTTGCAATTACAGACTCAGTGCATTCACAGAACACACCGGCCTGAGGAAACATCAGTAAGTGGCCTTCACCTCCCTACTACAATGGGGAGGACATGGGCCGTGGCGCATCTCACTCTCACAACCCAGGAACCCCTAGACATGAGTTGGTGTGTAACCGATAAAGATGGAGCGAGGGTGGGGTCGCTACATATATATTTAAACTCTGCTATAAAACATATCCAATAAAAAAATGGAATTTCTTAAAAAAATTAGGCCAATAAGCGTATATTTTTGAATAACCAAAATAGTAGCGCTCAGTGTCTTACAACACAAATCTAAATATAAACCATATACACTCCGTGAGATAGTGCATAAATGCGAATGTTCATAAATATACACCCTGTAAAGAAATGTGCATACAATAAACTCATCAAGTGTCCATAACGTTCATGACAATTGATATAAAGTGTTTAACTGAAAATGAGTCCATAAAAAAGTGCACAAAATAAGTCCATAAAAAGTGCATCCAAAAGTGACTTCAAATGAAAAAAAAAAAAAAAAAGAATGAATAAGTTTGATGTATATATCGACACACACAAATTCATCCGCACACTTAACATGAAGAAATATTTTTTGAGTCATCCTAGTGACCCATCCAGAAAAACTAATGACGTATCCCTACATATGGAGAGTGGCCTACGAAACAAATCGGTGTTTAATCCCCAGAATACTAATAATCATTTTGTAGAGGTATTTAAAAATATGGTGTTGAAAGACATTGAGGAACTCCCTGTAAAGAAAC
This sequence comes from Rana muscosa, assembly GCA_029206835.1. NCBI lineage: Eukaryota > Metazoa > Chordata > Amphibia > Anura > Ranidae > Rana > Rana muscosa. The sequence continues at coordinate 119,694,602 of CM055118.1, forward strand.
AGATTAATCCTGAGTATATCCAAGAGGGTATCAAATCCCTGGAGGAGAGAAAAGGAATTATTATCCGTCCGGCCGATAAAGGGGTGGGGGGTGTTGTGTTAATGGAAAAGTCCTTTTATCACAACCAATTAATGGAACTTCTAAATGATCAAAACACATATAGAAAGTTACCTCGAGATCCTACGGATGAATATAAAAATCAGTTGAATCTGTTGGTTGAATGGGGATTTAAGAAGGGTGCTATTAATGGAAAAGAAAATCAATACCTGAATCCAAGCTTATGCCGAATTCCGGTAATTTATACTTTGCCCAAGATTCATAAAAATGTTGAGAACCCCCCCAGGGCGCCCAATTGTAAATGGGATAGGCTCCATTACTGCAAGGTTGGGAGAATACCTTGACCGGTTTCTCCAGCCAAGTGTTAAAATCACGAGAGCTTATCTGAAAGACACTAGTGATCTTTTACGATTGCTTGATGGGGTGGAGCTTAAATCAGATGTTTCCACTTTTTTGGTGACCGCTGATGTGAGCTCGTTGTATACCATTATACAGCATGATGACGCCTTATTGGCGCTGAATTGGGCTCTTTGTAAACGGGAAGACATATCACATCTACAAAAATCTTTTTTGGGCAAGGTTTTGGATTTCTGCATGGCCCACAATTATTTTTGGTTTTATAATCAGTTTTTTTCCCAGCAAGTTGGCGTGGCTATGGGAGCCAAGTTTGCCCCCAGCCTCGCCAACCTATTTATGGCGGAATGGGAGGACAGACATGTCTTCAATGTGCTTAGACCAGAGTTGAAACTCTACAGAAGATTTATTGATGATCTCCTGTTTGTCTGGGAAGGTTCCAGACAGTCAGTTGAAGAATTCATAAGACATCTGAACAAACTAATAATATAGTTTTAGACTATGTTATTAGTGAGGAGGAGGTTAATTTTCTGGATCTTACGATTATGAAATCCGATAGCAGGATCAGTACCAAGGCTTACTTTAAGCCGACTGATCGGAATAGCTATTTGGCCATTGGTAGTGGACATCATCCATCTTGGATTAAAAATATTCCGAAAGGTCAAATGCTAAGGATTCGTCGTAACTGCACATCAACAGATGATTATTATGTACAGGCCAATATTCTGGGAGATAAATTTGTGGAGAAAGGATATAAGGATGATACAATTAAGAATATCATTAGTGAGGTAGCACAAATTCCTAGGACACAATGTTTGAAGAAGAAGGAGGATGGTGTCAATAATAAATCATTTCAGCTAGGTTTTATTTCTGATTTTCATTATCAGTATAAAGAGGTAGAGGAGATTTTTCGCAAATATTGGCACATTGTGTGCAGAGACAGACATCTATGCGAAATTTTATCAGAAAACCCCAAGTTCATCTATAGGAGGGCACCAAATTTTGGCGATCGGGTGGTACAAAAAATTCTTGATCCACCCAAACGCCTAGATCTGAATAAAAACTTTAAAGGTTTTTATTCATGTCGTAAATGCATCTGTTGTAGGACAGTGAAAACGGACAACAGAGGAACCACTAGTTTTACGAATAAGGATGGTGATGTTTTTGAGATTGAACAGTTCATCACATGCAATTCATCCTTTGTGGTTTATTTACTATGGTGCCCATGTGGGTTGTATTATGTGGGGAGAACTAAACGACTCTTGCGAGTGCGTATATCGGAACACCTGGCTAACATTACACTTCAAAGAAAAGCATAGTCAGGACCCTACCCTTTTACAGTTTTGTGGTATTGACTGCACACACCCTGCTTGGAGAGGTTCGAATCGAGTTAGGGAGCTCTCTCAGAGAGAAACCAAATGGATTTTCCTTTTAAGGAGCCTCCATCCGAGAGGGCTAAATATCGAACTCGATTTAAACTGTTTTATCAGTAATTTTTAGATTTTTTTTAGAAACATTTTCTCTTATAAAATGATGTATGTCCATAGTGTGCATTTATGAGGATGCATGTAATGTGTCTATGCATGCACACACATGTAAATTGAGACAAGGTGGACATTGATCTATTATAGTCTATATAATAGACTAGTTTTAGTCGTACAGATATATATTTTACTATACATGTAAATTAATTTTCATTATATACATGTATTTTTAGTTGGGATTTTAGTTAACCTTCATATCTTGATCAGCCTCGCACTAACATGTGAGGTTGTTATATTAGTCTACTTTGTGACTTAATTCTCTGATATCTGGTGAACAATAGTTATAATTGATCTTTCCGCATATATTATTCAAATTTTTCTGCATATATTATTCTAATATAATATTCTCCTGTTTTAATTCCATATATATTCAAAGGTGCTGAGTACTCTGGCGCCAATTTGAGTATAAAAAGTTTTTTTATTGTTTATTATAGAAGTGACACTTATTGGTGTTTGATATACACAACATTTAAACTGAATAGTACCTGCAGCGAATATAAATTAGAGATTAGATGCAGATCACAGTATGTTATTTATACTTGTCCTCCATGTTTGTGATTGTGGGGGTCATGCCCGATGTATTGCGCTCATGGGGACGGGAAATACGCACATGCGCACCAGGAAATACGACCGGAACCAATCATGGTCAGAGTATAAAGAGGGAGGTGTAAGTGTGTGTAGCTCACCCCATTGGAAGAAGTCTTACGACGAAACTAGTCTGGGAGGAGCTACACGACAGTCACCTGGTGTGCAGCGTTCGGATCTTTCGACCACTCGTCGAATATACAGTTTGGTGTTTGGGAGGGAGTCTGCGGTGATTCGATTGCAGTGGAGAGGCAAGCGTACATGAAGCAGGGTGAGACATACATGCTTATATGGTCCGCCGAGACCGCAATACATCGCGGCAGCCTACTATAAACTTGCCTGGCGTTTGGAAATGTTTGCTTTGAAGTGCCCAATTTGATCTGTCTAAATGTGAGTGTAACCATTGATGGTCACTTGTGCTGTGTTATTTTAATTAAAAGTCTTGATATACTTCACTATTGGAAGCATTTGTTTCATGTGGGAGACTTGACTGACCTAATTTCATCATTTTGGAATCGTTTGTGATACCCTGGGGGGTAATCAAGCTGATTAGCCAAGCATGAGAGTGCGAGGCATATTCTTGTGGTGAGTGCAAGTCCTTAGGGAGTGGAATCACTGAGCACATTGGTGTGGTGAAGGTTTGAAGAAAACACAAGAAAGTTTTATTTGTCATCATCTTCATTTGAAGTCACTTTTGGATGCACTTTTTATGGACTTATTTTGTGCACTTTTTTATGGACTCATTTTCAGTTAAACACTTTATATCAATTGTTTTAAATCACTGTCATGAACGTTATGGACACTTGATGAGTTTATTGTATGCACATTTCTTTACAGGGTGTATATTTATGAACATTCGCATTTATGCACTATCTCACGGAGTATATGTGGTTTATATTTAGATTTGTGTTGTAAGACACTGAGCGCTACTATTTTGGTTATTCAAAATTATTTTTCACTTTTTATTTTTTAAAGTAGCAGCTGATAGGGTAATTCAGTCTGAATTTATCAGACGTTTCTCCAAGGCGCAGTGGAGTGTGTTAAGGAAAGGGGGCGGTTTATTTCTTAGTACACTGTTATTTTTATTTTAATAAGCGTATATTGATTGGTTTGCGCAAAAGTTATAGCGTCTACCAACTATGGTATATATACTGTTTTTTCTTATTTATTTATTTTTATACTAGTAATGGTGACGATCAGCAACTTATAGCGGGATTGCAATATTGCAGCGGAAAGTCAGACACTAACTGACACTTTTGACCCTTTTTTGGGAACCAGTGACACTTATACAGTGACCAGTGTCACTGTCACTGTACTAGTGGCACTCGCTGGGAAGGGTTAAACATCAGGGGCGATAAAAGGGGTTAACTGTGTGCCTAGCCAGTGTTTTACTGTACTATGTGTGCTGCTTTTACTCAGGGAAGTGATGATTTTTATTCCCTGCTGCGCTGGGACACAAAATCCATCCCTCCCCCCTGTCAGAACGTAGATCTGCCTTGTTTACATACATTTGTTCTGTCTCCTCCATTCATAGAGCAATTGTTATTTTTGCCAACTATACCTGCCCTTTCTACCCCCCTTCTCCACTCAGAGAAACTGTGCTATAGCTTTCATGATTAAAAAGTGCTCTATGAATCAAGGATGGATGGATAAATGAAAAGTCTGTCTCCTCTATTCACAGAGTGCTTTTTATTCATAAAAGCTATAGCACAGCTTCTATGAATGGAGGAGGGGGTGGAAAGAGTAGGCATAGCCAGCACTATTGACAAGTGCCTATGACAGGTCCAGCAGCTGCATTAACCCCTGCAGCACCAGGGGGTTGGGATGGAGGTGGCAGAGGACTGAAGATTTTAAGAGTCAGTCGGCACCAGTAGAAGGGGCACTTTTCTTTAATTGTAAGTACTTTTCCCAACTGGACATCATCACTATTTTTAATGGTGCTGTTGTCAATATTATTATAATTGCACTTTCTGTCATGAATAAAACATAAAATATTTAGTTTTCGATTTCTAGCAGATGGTTTTAAAACCCAAGTCCAGCCATTTTCTTTTGGATGGGGTGCAAAAGAAAATGGCTGGACAAACCTTTGCTTTTTTTTTTTTTTTTTTTTTTTATGGCTGTGATCCCATTGAGGAGATTTTCTTTTACTACCTGTGATACCTGAAATATAAGGAGCGGTTGTTACTGTGACAGGAAGGCACAGACAGCAACAGAAACATTGTCAGAAGTTCTAATAATTCTCTTCTGAAGAGATATCTCATAAATAATTTTCCTGAAAAAAGTTTGAGTTTGAAGTTTTTATTATTCAGTGTTGTTGCCTAGCCCACTTAAAATGGAAGTAAAGTCCACTTTTTAACTTGTATCTACAGGTAAGCATATAATAAGACCCATGAATAAGTCTGTATGACGAAACATGTCGGGGGCGTGGCTAAACGGCAACCATCTGTAAGCACTTTTCGCTGGACACCAGATCAGAGAATAACGGTTCGAGCTAGAGGAGCGGGTGAGAGTGATATCTAAGCCGTACACCTCGGGTCCGCCGTGACCACACTATATACTACTACAAACGTTTTCTCCAAGAGCTGTTTGCTATGATTGAACTTGCTGGCTTTGAAGTGATGTGATGTGAGTGTAATGGTTGAAGTTTTTCACATAGCGTTTTATTAAACTGGTTTTACAATATTACACTATTTGGAGCACTTTTTTTTTTACATGTGGAGAGATCCTATTTACATGCTTGCGACTGGACAACGGAGATCAACTAACCCTATCTGTGTGGTTTAAAGACATTTTTGCCAAGCACAAGAGTGTAAGGCATAAATATCCGGTGAGTGTGTTATCCAAAGGGAGCGGTATCACTGGCACTTAGTGGTGTGGTGGAAGATCAGAAAAGTTTACACTGGATCAACTCTTTTTCGGATGAATTTCATTATGCTTATTAACTTTTTATTGAATGTAGTATGATTTCTCTTGTCACAGGGTGATATTGTTACACTGATAATTTGAATTATCACATTGTTATCATCTTTATAGCGATACTTTTAATTGTACCGCGTATGAAGTTGTCTTTATTTTATTTGTAGGTTTATCTTTGCACTTTATTGGAGTTCCATACACATGAGTGTAATTTAGCGCCACTTATTTTTTCACTATTGAGTTTGGATAGAGGTAAAAAATACAATCACAAGCATATAATAAGGCTTGTCTGTAGGTACAGTAAACATCTCCTAAAACGACACTGTTTAGGAGATAATCACACGTGATGAAGCTGGTGATGTCACCTGCGCATGCGCTCTAAAGGGGCGGCATAATGGTGTCATACTTTCAGAGCTCCGTTCCAGGACCGGGGCTCCCACGCGCATGCATGGGAGTGACATCATCACGGCCCCCGGTCCTTCATACAGCTGGAGGCCGCAAACACAGAAGGAAGACCGGGTGAAGGTGGAAGCGATGGGGAGCCGTGACAGCGCTGCACTGATGGGCTCTCTGTGCAGGTAAGTCTGCCACAATGTGCTAGTATGGGGTGCATACTAGTAAATTATGACTTAAACCTGCAGTGTAACCAACATTTTCATTAAACGGCAACCATGGCAGCCCTCATGTAGCTCTTAATTTCATGTAGCCCTCACACCCTGGATCTGTAGAACTGCAGTTTATTCAGTGTTTCCAAAATCTGCAGTAATAAAAATATATGAGCAGCAGTGCATCTTCCAGTAAAATCCTATTGTGTTTATTATTTTATAGTGATAAATTCATTATACACAATTACATAGAAGTGTGTGAGACATATTTGGATCAGTTCCATAGGCACTTTGACACCCCCTTTGTAGATTTGATGTAACATATCTGAAATAGAGGTCAGTACAGTTGTTTGTTGGCCAAGCCGTGTGACGCACCATGTCCTGCTTATTTTGAAATATATAATTAATTTCTCTCCTTAGAATTTTATTTTTCTTTTCTATTAGGGACGTCACCAGGAGATTATCATAATGAACTGGCCCCAGAGCTTACAGTAATAAAGCTTTCCAACAGTTGATAAAACGTATTATTTGTCAGAATATTCAAAGAACCGAAAGCCTTTAGACCACCTACAGACTTGGGTTCTTGGTAAGGATCCAATGCAATAAGTCATTGCGTGCTTCAGACACTTCCCAGGCTGCCCAGAGCTTTATGCATATAACTGAGTGTAGAAGCAAGTTGGAGTACAGATGAGTACAGATGAGATAACTAGCAATGTGAAGACGGTACTGCCAAAAATGATAATATTATAATACAAGATTTACATAGTGCTAACAGTTACAATACTATATAATACAGGAGGGTTTAGAGGGCCCTGCTTGGGAAAGATTACAATCAAAATGATATATCTTTTTGCATGATTGTTGGCAAATTGAACCTATTGTTGGCTTCTTATATGTCTTGTGGTCCTTAGCGGTAAGGTTCCCCACCAGGATTACCAGTTCTGCCCACCTGTTATAGAGAAGCCAAAGCCATATAATGGATATATAGTGCTCCGAAAACACATACCAACAGTTAACAGCACCGAAAAACAACATCCACTACATTACCAAAAGTTTTAGGACACCTGCCTTTACACGCACATGAACAAAAAATGGCATCCATGTCTGTATGGTTCAATATTGAATATTGAATATTGAAACCTATAACAGCTTCAACTCTTCTGGGAAAGCTGTCCACAAGGTTTAGGAGTGTGTGAGGTCAGGTGCTGATGTAGGAAGAGAAGGCCTGGCTTGCAGTCTCTGCTCTAATTCATCCCAAAGGGTTCAATCGGGTTGAGGCCAGTCAAGTTCCTCAACCCCAAACTCGCTCATCCATGTCTTTATGGACTTTGCTTTGTGCACTGGTGCGCAGTCATGTTGAAACAGGATGGGGCCATCCCCAAACTGTTCCCACAAAATTGGGAGCATGAAATTATCCAAAATGTCTTAGTATGCTGACACTTTAAAAGTTCCCTTCACTGGAACTAAGGGGGCAAGCCCAATGTCTGAAAAACAACCCCACACCATAATCCCCCCTCCACCAAATGATTTGGACCAGTGCACAAAGCAAGGTCCATAAAGACATGGATGAGCAAGTTTGGGGTGGAGAAACTTGACTGGCCTGCACAGAGTCCTGAAGTCACCCCAATAGAACACCTTTGGGATGAATTAGAGCAGAGACTGTGAGCCAGGCCTTCTCGTACACATCATTGCCTGACCTCACAAATGCGCTTCTTTAAGAATGGTCAAACATTCCCATAGACACACTCTAAACCTTGTGGACAGCCTTCTCAGAAGTTGAAGCTGTTATATAGTGTTAATTTTGGCATCACATTTTAATTTAGTTGTAGCAAGGTTCCCATTTCCTATGTAGATATAGACTACAGTTGACAAACTAGAAGGAACCTAGCTCCCTCCGGTGTTCAATTGTTATGTTGCATCAACTTTTTCGTTTAATAATATCAAAGCAAGGCATGCTGGAACTCGTAGTACAGGGAGAAAGAGACCCCGTTGCCATGGGTATTAAATAGACTATAGTACCCACAGTGCAGCTGTACTCCCACAGTGCATTGCCTCATCGCTTGACCTTCTGGGACTGTTTACTTAAAGGAGAGGAGGAGCCACAGAGGGTCTCTCTGGACATCGCCCTGCTAGCAAGAGGAGTCTGGTTAAAGCCTGTTGTGTGTGTGTAGGCCTAATAGCCTTGGCCTACTGTTGTCGGAGAGGCCTGTCTGCTAAAGAGAGAGGAATCCTCCTTTGGGAAGCCCAGCTGACGTTCCAGAGTGTCCAGACATCTTCCCCTCTACCGATATCTTGTGTGGTGGAGTGAGGGACGGAAGGCCGGGACAGCGGAGGGATCGTGTACTGAAGTATCAGCAGCGGAACCTGCCAGGCAGACTAGGCCTATTTGGGTGAGCGGGCACCTGGCCAGGATTTATTAACTATTGTATAGGCCTGTGACTGTTAAGGCCCACCACCAGTAGAATAGTGTGCCACGCACTAGAAGTGCATTGTGTGTAGTGTGCAGTTTAAAATTGGCGTTTGCATCGCCTGAAAGTTACATACTCCCAAAAGCATTGCGGGAGTTCAGTTTTCTTCAACACCCTTTGGATTACAAATAGTATGTGCACCAACGTTTGCTAGCGAAGGCTCCTACCTCTGAGGAACTTGTATATTGATCTTAGTCAGGCTTGACTAGAACTTACAGGGTGGTACTGCCCGCTAGGGGGAGCTCGCGAGCACAGAACTTTATTACATAGAAGATAGACATTCATATTGCTTATACCAAATGAAAATAACAGTGTAATAAGGAACAAACAGCCCTCTTTCCCCAATACACTCCACTGCGCCTTGAAGTGACGTCCGAAAAATTCCGGATACACTGAGCGCTACTATTTTGGTTATTCAAAATTACTTTTCATATTGTGTATACCATTGTCCTATTTATATTATTGACTCTGCAGGGCCCTGCATCAGTCAACTGTAATGCTGTTTTGATTTGCTACTTTCAATACTAAGTAAACTTTGATTTTTGATATAGCAGACACCTGTGTGGAGTTCTCTATCGCCCTACTGATTAAGTGCCATGATCAGGTAATGGTTTTATTTACTGTATCACACTATTGTGTGATACTATTGTGGCTCCCATCACACCAGTGGGTCCCACAATATCTCTGCAAACCAGCTGTGCCAAGGGAAGGGTTCGAGCCAAGTTCTTGGGGTTGATAGGCAGAACGTAGACCCAACATCTAAATCAGCAGCTCCTACGGGGTTAATGCTACATAGTTTTAGTCTTAGGTCGACAAGAAAACTGCAGGGAGAGCTTTCTTGCCGAGAAAACCGGCTGTGTGTACGCGGGTTTCAGTTTTCTCGTCAAGAAAACTGCCCAGATTCCCCGACGAGAAAAAAGACGACCTGCGGTCTTTTTTCTCGTCGAGAATCTCGTCGGCCTGTTTCTCGACGAGAAACCCGAGCGTGTGTACACTTACCTGTCGGCGTGGAAACCCGCGCATGCTCGAAATTACTTTGACGCATGCTCGGTAGCTTCCTAGGCATAGGCATAGGGTGTAGCAAGATGGCGGCGACGGCAACGAATGTGACGAGCGCACGCTCGTCGTAGTCGATGACGTCACCGCGTTCGTGCCATTCAAAAGAACGGTGGTTCTTTTGAATCGTACGTGTGTACACTCGGCCGGGACAAGTTTCTTGTCAAGATTCTCGTCAGGAAAAACGCAGTTTTTTTCCTGACGAGAATCTCGGCCGTGTGTACGAGGCTTCAGTCTTTTGACTAAAATGCCATTTTAGTTTTAGTCCCATTTTAACCATCATATTTTAGTCGACTAAAATCTCCAGTACATTTTAGTTTAATAAATTAATTTTAGTCAACTAAAATCTAATGTGTTTAGTTAAATTGTAATGCATTATTTAAGCATTTCTATAGATTTTCCAAACTCATATTCTCCTGAAGTAAAAAAAAATCTAATATAATGTATTATTTATGGTATTAAGGTTTGAACAAACTCACAGATACAGATTTAGCCACTCTGAACAGTCTGAGGAGGCCTGTAATGCTGCACAGTGCTCTGGACGGTATTCTGAGGAGGCCTGTAATGCTGCACAGTGCTCTGGACGGTGGTCTGAGGAGGCCTGTAATACTGCACAGTGCTGGATGGTGGCCTCAGGTCTAAGGGATGGCTTGCAATGCACTGTGCTCTGGATGCGGCCATGCTGGTGGTCAGTGGTCATAGAAGGCCTGTAATGCTGCACAGTGCTGGATGGTGGTCTCAGGTCTGGGGGTGGTCTGTAATGCACAGTGCCCTGGATGCCACTGCTAGTGGTCAGAGGAGGCCTGTAATACACACACATAGCTCTGGATGGACGGTGGTCTCAGTGGAGGTCTCAGGCCTGCTGTAATTGTAATGTACTACACAATCTGCTCTGCTCTCTGATCTGGACATGGGTGCCTGGTGGTAGTCTCGTGAGTCGAGACTCGGGAGTGGGGACAGTCTGGTCAGGACTGTAATGCACAGTGCTGCTCTGTTGTCTGGCAGTCGTCACGGTGCACACAGTCGCTTCAACTTGCTTTTTCACAGGGAGCGGAAGCAGGCGGAGCTCCGTGAAAACCAGAAGTTAGTTCACAAGGGTAAACGTCCCTGCCTCACATTTTCGTCCCGTTTTAGTTTCTTAACGAAAACTGATTTTATTTTCATCATAGTTTTCGTCATGACGAAAATGTGCTGTACTTTTTGTTTAGTTTTCTTTACTGTGAAAATGCCGCTGAGGAAAACTTTGACAAAAACATTTTCATTGACGAAATTAAGACTGCTGTTATAGCTACAAAGGATGGGCCAACTCAATATTGAACCCTACAGACTAAGATTGGGATGCCAATAAAGTTCACGTGCATGTAAAGGCAGACGTCCCAATACTTTTGGTAATATAGTGTACCATCATTGTGATTTTGTGGGAACGGGTAAAGACACAAAATACTGTATGGAAATATGGCCTAAAAGGGTTTATTTACTAAAACTGGAGAGTACAAAGTTTGGAGCAACTACGTATGGTAGCCAATCAGCTTCTAACTTCGGCTCGTTCAATTAAGCTTTGACAGAAACTCGGAAGCTGATTGATTTCTATGCAAAGCTGCACCCGAATTTGCGCTCTCCAATCATAGTGATTGAACCCCAAAGAGTCACCGGAGGTGACCTAACCGAACAGTGTCTACAGGAACATGAAAGCCTATACTTTAAAGTTTTACTAAACCCAGGACCCTGCATTCACGATATCTGGTCTCCCACAGTACACAGAAAATGGAAATGCAATTATTTTAGTAAATATAAACTACCAATACCCTTTCTCATCAGCAGTATATAGCAGTCTTGTGACTTCTATCAGTGTCCGGCCCAGCACTGGTTAAAGCTTCTAGGAGGAGGTTTCATTCTCCTCTGGCTGTCCTTTGAGGCTGCATGACCCCTGGCTTTCTGTCTGGACAGTTCTAATTGGCCCTGTGCTGGTCACATGCACCCTCCCAAAAAAAAAGAAAAAACCTCTTCAGCAATACACACCATACTGAGCATGTGCAGAGTGCCTCCAAGGCTCTGTTCTATCAGCAGGTGAATTGGGGACATTAAAAGAAGGGGAGGATCAGAAAAGACAGCATCAAACAGCCTGTTTACACAATGCAGAGGATTAACCCCTTAGGTTCCACAGTGAGTATAACAAGCACGTTTTACTGCATATACAGACTGATTTTACTGTTGTGGGAGTAGTAACACTTTAAATATGATTTCAATTGTTTCAAAGTGAGCTACTTAGCTCGAAAGTCCCTTTAGCACTGTCAGTAAATTGTTCCTCCACATAGTTATGAATAGCAAAGCTCTTGCTTTCTTTACTCGAGTAGGCATATGGGACCAGATTGCCTGATCCGCCACCATGGACAAGGTCTTTCGCTTATGACAAAAAGTCAGTTTTTCATTTAAAGTGTAAAGGCCCTTTAATTAGAATTGAAAACATCACTATTCGTCATCTCTGACAAGAGCATTTTAAAACAGAGAATTTTCAGTGACCCCTCTCCAAATGGAGACTGTCCAGCATGTCTGAGATATTATTTCAATCAATTACCTTTACTTAAAAACAAACATGACCGAGGCCTGAGCATCCCTGTACTCTGTGTGTGCCTCATTCCTGTTCTAGAACAGTCTATTACTTACAGTGATTTATTGACAGCAGATGAGCAGGGTTACTATCAGTAGAGTGATTTGGCAGTGTATGTAGTTTTTACGTGCAGGACTATCCAAACATAGCAGTACCCCCACTAATGAGCTGTGATTTATTCACATTGACTGGCTGTTCTGTTCTATAGGGATATTGTGTTCTGCTACGGTCAATTAAAAAAAAATTGATGTATAGGATTATTGTACTGAATCTTTAGACCTGAACCACAAAAACAGGCCAGCATTAAAAAGGAACTATCATTAAAATGTTTTAATGTTATTTGAATCCCCAGGGGACCAAGTGCATATTGCACTTGGTCTTGGTCTGACTAGTGTTCCCATTGTCATCAAAGCGCACCTCTATATGCTGGCTGTAGATCCATTCCCTTTTGAAGCCTAAATTATGGATGTTCCTGTGGAGGACAGTATAGCCAGCACAGAGCCCTGCCCTCTTTCTAAAGCTGAGTGAGTTGTTGCTATTAGGAATGAATAATTAGCACTTCTTGTGAATTATCATCTTAATGAATTGAATGAATTCACGGGATGGCTGCAGTAGGGGTCTACTGAGGAAGTCCACACCTTGGGACGTAACGCATATGGGGTGCAGAGCCTGAATTCTGACGTCATCCTGCGACCATCTCGTTTTACAGTGACATAGTTGATACATGTGTTTAACAGCTACTGTAGCACTGCTGAAGTGCTGTTTGTGTGAGTATTTCTTTTTAATATACAAATTAAATTATGTAAAATGGAGAGCACTAGATTGTGTTTGTTCTTTTCCTATCCTATATGCCCAGGGCCAGCCCTACCATGGGTCCCAGTGGATCCATTGGATCCAGGCAGCACTTTGAGAGGGGCAGCAAAATGAACCACGGCCACCTCTCCTTCTCTTCTAATTACCCAGCAAATTGACGACCAAGTATTTTTTCCTGCAGTTTGGTGTGTCCTGATGACAACCAGGGCCGCCATCAGGAATTTTGGGCCCCCTTACACAGCTGCTGCCGCGAATTGAGAAGCGGGGGGGTTGCCGCAAATTGAGAAGCGGGGGGGGTGCCACGAATTGAGAAGCGGGAGGGGGGGGGTTGTTGAGGTTGGGGGGGCTTTGGGTGCTGACGAACACAAAAAAAACAAAAGAACAAAAAAAGGGGGGTTGCCATCCGGGGCCCCGGGGACCTCTGGGCCCCTTACAGAAAAATTATAAAAAAAATGATAAAAATAAAAAAATAATAATAATTTTTATAACAAAAAAAAAAAGGAGGTTGCCATCCGGGGCCCTGGGAACCTCTGGGCCCCTTACAAAAAAAAAAAATGAAATAAATTTTTTTTATAAAAAAACTTAATTATAAAAAAAAAAAATGAAATAAATTTTTTTTATAAAAAAACTTAATTATAAAAAAAAAATTCAAAAAGGGGGGTTGACATTCGAGGCCCTGGGGAACTCTGGGCCCCTTACAAAAAAATAAATAAAAAAATAAAAAAAAGGGGGTATCGGGGCCCCTGGGGACCTCCGGGCCCCTTACAGGTGTACTGCCTGTACCCCCCTGATGGCGGCCCTGATGACAACTGCCCTCCGGCCGCTCCACCTGCCCATATACTACCATAGCCTGTCTATATACTACCCTAGCCTGTCTATATACTACCCCAGCCTGCCCATATACTGCCCTAGCCTGTCTATATACTACCCTAACCTGTCTATATACTACCCTAACCTGTCCATATACTACCCTAGCCTGTCTTTATACTACCCAACGTGCCCATTTACTGTCCATATACAACCCTAGCCTGTCTATGTACTACCCTGGCCTGCTCCTATACTACTCTAGCCTGTCTATTTACTGCCCTAGCCGGCCCCTTGGAATTGAATGTTATGGTATTTCATATCATTTTGCATATAGACAAGGTGCTGTTGCATGTAAATTTGACTTCCTAATAAATTTCATTTTAGTTTTAATTATCATGATATAAAATAATGTATGTGAGGGCCTTTTGGTGGCCGTGATTTTTTTTTTGGGGGGGGGGGGCAGCACTCTTGGACCCAGGCAGCACAATGTCTTGGGCCAGACCTGTATATGCCATCATCCCTTAAAGTGGAGCTCCACCCTAATTTTACACTTATGCTAATCGGATTCCTCCCCCCCTCCGGTGTCACAATTGACACCTTTCAGGGGGGAGGGGGGTGAAGATACCTGTCTAAGACAGGTATTTTCACCCACATCCGGGAGTCCTCTCTGCGGGAATCTGCGGGAGTGACGTCACTTCCCCCAGACTTCCCGTAGTGTTCTGGGAGACACTCGGCTCCCAGAACACAGGATCATGCATGCGCCGTAGGGAACCGGGCATGAAGCCACAGGGCTTCACTTCCTGGTTCCCTCAGCGAGGATGGCGGAGGGAGCAGCAGAGTGATAAGCGATCGCTCGTCCTCTGCTGCGGACGTCGCTGGACTCCAGGACAGGTAAGTGTCCAAATATTAAAAGCCAGCAGCTGCTGTAGCTGTAGCTGCTGGCTTTTAATATTTTTTTTTCCGGCGGAGCTCCGCTTTAAGTACACCTGAGACTCTGGGAGCTGATACGTGGATACAGGAGACACGGAGGGATAGTACACCACACAGATCTCATTACATCCCCTGGGGGGGAACAGCTGGTTATGACCTACTTGTAATGCAGGGGTCATAACGAGGTGAGTGGCTAATGGGGAAAGGTGGAGGATAGCAGGGGCACTTTATGGACTTTTTCTGACAACACTGCGGTGGAATAATATTCCCAATGGACTACTTTTTAAAATATTTAGTTTGTTATAAATCGGATTAATGACTTGAAGTAGCGCTACACTAATTTTGGATTGAAGTTTATTGTATAGTGTTGTGAAAACACTGTGTCGTATTAGCAGCAACTTATGTATTTTGATTTGTATTCATTTATTATAGTTGGGTTGCGCTACTTGAAATGAGAATCCTTGGAACAATTGGCACTGCCTGTTCATTCATAATAGCCGACCAAGCTGTTTTTAAAAAGGGCAGTTACAAGGGTTGTAACAAACCTATTATAGTCAGCTTTAACGCAAGCCCCTCTCACTGACAGCACAATTTTAGCACTGCCCCTTTCCCCAACCCAAGTGGTCATAGTCATTAGGGTGTCCATGGATTTTATTTTGAAAATCTGGCCACCTTAATTTGTGAGTACCTCTGCCACAGTGTCTGACGGCATTTGTAGTCTTTCTATTCACAGATTGCTGTAAATCAATGATGTGGCTGTGCAGGTGGAGTCACACACAGCAGTGCCAAATTCAAAGATCGCCAGAACATTACAGGAAGAAGCACCCCATGGTTTAGATATATGGGAGGGGGGTTTGAGGATGGGGCTTGGGTAATACAACCATGTTTCATGCTACACTCTAAATATGGGTGTAAGCCTTTAAGATCCAGGGCATGAAGTTGGCCATTATTTTCTCTTTCTTTAGCACCAAAACACCTGCATCGGACACTAGGTATTCAGCCACTAACGTACCCTTTCACACAGAAGTGTCATTGCTAAAAAAAAAAAAAAATGTTTTGCTCATAGCAATCAGGTAGTTTCCAATTACCATTTCTTTGGCTCAAAATAAAATGAAGGTAAATATCTGATTGGCTATCACTGAAAACTAATACACCAGAAGACTCGGAATTCACATTTTTTACATATCTTAGTAGGAAAGGAGTTTGCACAGATTAGCACCTCTCTCATGGATACCGGAAATGTCACACCCAATCTTGTTTACAAGTTAGAGATTTTGTTATTAGAAATTTTGTGCTGGAATTTTATGTATAAAACAATTTCTTCCTCTGAAAAACTCTGACTCATGTCAGTTTAAAGAAGAAGCACACATAATTTAAGAAATGTATTACAGTAGTCTTCCTGCTACTAGAAGGACACAAATCTACTGCTCAAAAAAGAAACAAAAATCTAAAACTAAACTCAGTGTAAAACATTTTTTTTTTTATCTTTTGTTATCATTTGTGTTCTGTCCCACCTATATGTATTTTCTCTGCTGTATTGAATTACATCAGGTTACTATTGTTCTGTAGTATGTTGACAGCTAGTGGCAAGGGCTGTTGCAATTTGTTTACGTGTTTTTTGGTATCTTGCTTTGTCATCTCCTCCTGTTTAGTGCTAGTTAGTTTAGTCCCAGCTAGACCCTCCCTGTTTCCTCCATGGTCCCTCAGTCAGTGTTAGTTTTTTACAGAGATTGGGCTTAGGATAGTCATTGTCTTTGTATGCTTCAAAAGACCGGAAAAATCACCCGTACTGCACTTATCTGAAGTACAGTTATGTGCGATTAAACACCTGTGTCTTTTTAAGGAGTTGAGCTGCCTATGGATGGTGCTATGTCAGCAGGTGACCATACTGTCCATACAGACTGGGTCTATGGAAAAGAACAAGTCAGCAGGGTTTATTCCCTAGGGCAGTGATGGTGAACCTTGGCACCCCAGATGTTTTGGAACTACATTTCCCATGATGCTCAACTACACTGCAGAGTGCATGAGCATCATGGGAAATGTAGTTCCAAAACATCTGGGGTGCCAATGTTCGCCATCACTGCCCTAGGGGCATCTTAAAGAGACTTGGGAGAATTTACTAAAACTGGTGCACACGGAATCTGGTGCAGCTGTGCATAGTAACCAATCAGCTTCTAACTTCAGCTTGTTCAATTAAGTTTTGACAAAAAAAACTGGAAGCTGATTTGTTACTATGCACAGCTGCACCAGATTCTGTGTGCACTAGTTTTAGTAAATCTCTCCCACTGTGTTGCCAGACCACTCATTTCAATAAAAATCTTCCTAATAGATTATGTGTGCATTTAATGTATTTTAGGCATGTTATTTACTTGTGAAAGCCTCCTTTATGTACACATCCAAAAGCTCTGAGACTGCCGCCATATTGGATGTGATGTGAGCAGACGCTGCAGACTCAGAGGTGTCACTCAAGTTAGGGAGGGAGGTGATTGTGCTGGGAGAATTGACCCTTCCTGAAAACGTCAAATTTGCAAGCAAGTTCATAGGCGCATTAAAGGTGAATACAATATATTGTCATGCAAAGGAAAAATGCTGCAAGTAAACATTTAAAATATTAGATTTTTCTGTATTTCTACCTGCTAGGTTTGTTATTTGTTTGTTATATTTGTTAGGTTGGTGGCAAAGTGACAGGACAAAGTGTCTGAACGTGAATGTGAAGTTCAATTATTCATTAGAATTATGCCACGTACACACGATTGATTTTCTCGACGGTGAAAACACCGTCGAGAAAATCGATGGGAAAAACGAGGGAACGGCTTGGTTCCCTACACACGGCCGTTTTTCCCGACATTTTTTTTCTTGGTCGAGAAAAACGACCATGTGTGGGCTCCGTGGCAGTGTTTCCCTATGGGAAAACTGCAGCGGAAAAAAATGACGGGAATTACGACGAGAAAAATTAGAGCATGTTCTAATTTTTCCCGTCGTGATTAATGCAGTTTTTCCCGTCGGGAAAAATGACAAAAAGCCCACACACGGTCGTTTTTCTTGTTAAAATTTTTTTTTTACATTTTTCCCGACGGGAAAAATGATCGTGTGTACGCAGCATTAGACCCAGTGCACTCTGCAATGTAACAGCCATGGTTTGACAAGACCCATTTATTCCTCTGTGTGAGGACACTAGTGCTGAGGGGTGTGGTTGTTACTCAGCTCTGCCAACACAAGGAATTGCAGTGCAAAAAGCTATTTATTTTTTTTGTAGCAAAAAAATGTTTTTTAATGCATTTTCTAGCAAAAAAAAAAAAAAAACTGTCACAGATCATAACACATGGGATTACAAGATTCTAAAGTGCTAAAAGTGTGAAACTGGGCTTTAAGAAGTTGCAGATACAAGCTCAAATTTGTGTAGATGACTATAAAGTCCTTAACCTTTGTGTAAGCCAGAATTCCTGACTCAGTACCATTGGGAGACTCAAATGTTCAATATTTTTAGACCTACAGCCCCAAGAAGCTATTATCATACAAAACAGCACTTCTGGTTAATACCAGAATTACCATATTCCAGGCTTACATGTATTCCATTAGTGAGATCTGCCTTGAGAAACATTGTGAGCGTGATATGCCAACAACCAGCAAAAGGGCATTTTCAGTGTTGGTGCTATAATGGCATTTCCCATATTTATGATGTAGCTAGTGTCCCTTCCCCCCTTCAAATCTTGACTGATGTATAAAAATGTTTAAAAGCTTTTTCCTACCTTTTAAAAAAAAAAAGCAACTTGTGATAGTGGTAGTAAGGGCTTGACTATAGCCATGGTAGACCATGTGGCTGCAATGGGGCCCAGAAGCATGGGAACCCAGAGTTGTTTGGCTACCTGGTGGTGGTTTTGCAGGTAAAAGTAGCATTTGACTGAACTGAATTAAGATAATGTATATGTGGATATACCGTAAAACAAGATATATAATGTATGTATAGCATTTAGATGAACAATTGCTTAAAAAACGTAGCAAGTAATAAAGTAATAAGTAATAAAAATGAATAATCTTTTTTTTATTTTTTTATTCTTTATTTAAGGTATGCAGCAAAACATTACAGCATGACATGACTAACCATAGTCCATGATAGCTGTTAAAAGAGATGTAGATACCATGAACAGAGAATTTATAGATATCAATAAAGTAACAGACAAGGTTCCAGCACATCAATTTAAGGTGTCTATAAACTAAGCCGTAGCCTCTACAGCAAGTTTATCCCGCATTGTGATGGAAACATACAGAAAAACATAATTGACATGCCATACTGAAAGAAACCCAAAAAAAAAAAAAAAAAAAAAGTACCAACTAGCATGTACGAAACCCATGATGTGGGGAGTGGAACATAGGCGTTACATGGAAAAGGACCCCATCCCCCCCCCCACACTAGTTGTACCTAATTATCAGAGCATACCAAGTAATATTTTTGGGGTTATGGAAGGAAAGAGTAGACACCCTAGGTATCCAGAAAAGGGGTAAAAAGACAAGGGAAAAGAATAAAAGGAGAAAGAGAGGTGGGAGGATGGGGTGCTTTAGTGGAGTCAACGGCACAAGACGTCAAGTTCCCATAGAGGAAGAAGCCTCAATTTAAAAATAAGTAAAATAGTCATCTGAGAAACAGAAGATATCCCAGTGTAGCCAGCGTGTGTTGTGTTTCTCCGCCTAGTCCCTATTGGCAAATGTCATATGTTCCATCTGTTAAATATTGTTTACCCTGGTAAACCATTGCGGCATCTTGGGTGGGGATTATTGTTTTGACAGGTGTTTCATCAGGGATTTACTGGACATTCAATTGGTAGTCTTTATCACAAGAAAAATTGTTTTCTAGATAAAGATCAGAAAGACAGGGGGCCACAAAATGTTTTTTTCCATCACACAAAGCTACAGCCCCATGTGGTAGGTGACCCTACTACAATCATCTCACTCACTCCTGAGTCTAGTGAATACTCCTTCACTAATGTGACTGCTCCACACCTTCTGGAGAGAAGAATTTATAATTTAAACTCTGGGACAGCAAAGGTGTTTTAGAGAGCTACCTGACGGAGCGAAACCCTGTTGCCAGTGGTGGTCAGGTTTGAGTAACATTTTTTAGATTTTTGAAGGGGTGGGAAGGTGAAGGTAGAGACAAAGGGTATTGGATATAATGGTTTCTCCACATCCTTAAGATAGCACCTAAAAAGATAAAATATTGCTTGCCAATTGGACCATTTGCATACAACTACGGTAGGTGGTGGGATTCCTATCCCATAAGTCCCTTCAAAGTTGGATCCCTACTGGAACCTGCTGGGTGACCTGTTTTCGGGAACCCCCGCCACGCTATATGTGGCCACTAAAGCTCCTTGTTAGGTTTTTGCTCTCTAAGTACTGGGGCTAACCTTTTCTGACCCTCACTGCTGGAACAGCCAAACATCCCACAGCCCTATAATGATTCCAGCAATTGAAGTATTTACACACACCTGCCAAGATTTTCTTTTTTTCTTTTGTGCCACCTGCCAAGACTCAATGCAGGTTACTATTTTGAGAGCAGTATTATTCAGATTTATAGGTCTTAGGATCCACCGTAAAAATATTTACAGTAGGATCTAATAACGTTTTTAAAGTGGCAGTCCAATGCAAAATGGGAAAATGCATGGTTTGGTGAAGTTCACAAATTTTTCCACACAACCTTATGAAGTATGTTTGTACCTACTGTACTGGACTCACCAACACACACTTTGTTGGGTTTTTATTGCTGTCTTCTGATCCCATTGGGAACAGTCCCTCTCACTTTTTTTTTGTGTGACTCTAGGACAAGAAACCAGAGGAAAATAAGTCACTGGGACAGGAAGACACAGCAGTAAACATCTAAGATAAGTTCTAACCATTCCCAGAACCAGATCATCCATAAGGCAATATAGAAAGGAGTCTAGTGCCCAGATGATATCCAGGCGGCCCAGCTACAGCCTTCATATTCCTGCAGTACACCGGGAGATCGCAGTCGGTCAAAGTTGTGCATCTGCTTATTACCTCACAGTAGAGGATGAACTTGCTAAAGGGGCCAGTTCGTTTCTGATGGGGCCATGCCATCACTGAAAATGTAGATGGAGGGGGAAGGGGGTTCTCTGTATCTATTGCAACTGTTGGCAATGTCAATCGAAAGGATTGGGGAGGCAGAGGCAAAGCATCTACCTTGCCTAGGGTCCCATTCTTCCTTAATCCATCTCTGCCTTTCCCTCACTATGCAAAACAAAGCAAAAACAGATTTATCTCGAGCCACACTTTAAAGTTTACGCACAATGTGAATTCAGTAAACTGTCACTGAATACCGAACCATGGTAACTGAGTGTAGATTTCTAGTGCATTCCAGCTTAGCATTTGAAAAATGTTATTGAACCACTCCAGTTTGGCTAAAAACTTCCCCTTTCCAGACAGACTCTTTACATTGTACTTCGGGGATTTTAGCAAACGTTGTTACTGATAAGGTAGTGAGAGAAAAACTAACAGACTTTACAGAAATGTATTACATGATCTACTTCGTGAATTGCTTCATGCCTAAGCTTTCTCTTCTCGATTATGGATGGGTTTTGGGTTTGCAGCAAATCCCTGGTATTCACAAAGTTAGCAAATCACCAGATTTTGGCCGGAAACTTTGCATGTTCGCATCCAGAAATAAGGAGCAACACATTGTAGCACCCTCCTAGATAGGTCCTAGGATTAGTTAGATTTAGTGCTGGCTCACTGTGTTCAGTGGGGCTGGCTGTGTAACCAGTGCAGATGATTACGGTAATTAGGTCAGCTCAGTGTTCTTAGTTGCTGCTAGTCTGTTTACTCCCTCTGCTTTCCAGAGAGTGGTATAATTCTCTAGAACATAGGTGTGGAGTTATGTAGATAGTTATGAAGCCTTGGTCAATCCAAGGGAGCAGGGCCCTGAAGACTGCTGGGAAACTGCATAAATACTCTGTGAGACTGGGCTTCTTGGTCTCTTCCTACAGATGATAAGTCCAGCCTGGAGGGCTACTGCCATACCTCCCAACTTTTTGAGATGGGAATGAGGGACACCTATAAGCAAAAGTATGCCAGCATAGGACACACCCCTTGCCATGCCCCCTTAAAGGAGAATTGTACAAAAAAACAAGATTGGTTAAACCCACAAGTGCCTTTTTACCACTACTATTCCTTTATATTGGCTTTTGGAACTTACAAATGCAGCAATTTAGAATTCAGATGACAGGTTTAGCGCTGGAAAACACTTTTTGATAGATAAAAAGTGCATTTTATATACATCTATATAGATAAGACCAAAATGAGGGACAAATGAGGAGGAATGAGGGACAGAGGTACATTGCTCCAAATCAGGGACAGTCCCTCAAAATCAGGGACAGTTGGGAGCTATGTTACTGCCCTTCAGGGCAATGCTGCCATGTGCTTGTTTGGATGCTAAAGCTACAGTGAGCTGACTGAGAGGCTGTCTGCTGAAGATCTCGTCTGGTATCACTGAAGTTGGATGGAGGCAAACAACTGTCCCTGGACATTCTGTGAGTGCAGGCTGCTGTGAGATATCTTATAAACTTTTGGGCTGCTGCCACCCCTCTTGTGCTAGAGAGTCAGCTGTGTATTTGTCTAAAGGGAACATCAGCCGGTGTTCTAAAGAGCTTAGTTTATCTAATTCCTTGTGATGGGCCTCTGCTCTTAGCACTCTGAAGAAGCTAGTGTGCTTTTAACTGATTCTATTACAAGCCAAGTCCACAGTTGGAAAGGAGTTCACTGTCCTCAAAATGTACATAGTTTTTGTTTTTGGCGTATCCCACGCAATTCCCTCAACCGTATCCAAGTTCTCCAAAAATAAAAACAAAACCCGATGACTGGTTATTGAGGAAAAGCGTGGCTGAGATCGTGTGCCTGGCCTCGGGGAATTCCACTGGGGAAGAAACTGGGCAAATTTCCAGCGGCTCCTACGGGAGTACACTACACTATAATATAGTGCATAGCCTTTTACGCGGTCTGCTAAGTCTCAAGAGCTAATAACTTGAAGGAATGGATAACCTAGCACTATCATTACAAAAGGGTAGGCTCACAGCAGGCATACTGTCAGTGTGTGTTTCACATGTTTTTTGCCCTGTACACACGATCGGATTTCCGATGGAATAAAATCCGATGGAATTTTCCGTCAGAATTCCGATGAAGCTGACTTCCATCAGTCTTGCATACACACATCAGACAAAATTCCGACCGTCCAAAACGCGGTGACATGAAACACTCAGACGAGCCGAGAAAAATTAAGTTCAATGCTTCTGAGCATGCGTCGACTTGATTCTGAGCATGCGTGGGTTTTTTCTCCATTGGAGTTTCACACATTCGATCGGAATTTCCTATCATTTTTTTCCATCAGAAAAAATTAAAACATGTTCTATTTTTTTACACCGATAGAAAAAAGTCCGATGGGCCCCACACACGATCGTTTTTTCCGATGAAAAAAGTCCATCTGACTTTTTTCATCGGAAAAACTGATCGTGTGTACAGGGCATAAGAGAGCTGACAGTTCTGCATAGGGAGAGATTTTTTTTTAAATTTGTATTTTGTAATAATTGCATGGCAGTCCACTGCCAGAGAGAGGGGGGAGTGCCATATGTAGAGAGAGTGAAGGATAGGGTAAGTAAAACAGTTTCTGCTCTCCTCTGGACAATATGAGCTATCAACTCAGTGCAGTGCAGGCGCATCCCCACTGCAAGGGATAATTTTTTGTTGCTCAGAGTTTGGATTT
Source organism: Rana muscosa (assembly GCA_029206835.1). Classification (NCBI taxonomy): domain Eukaryota; kingdom Metazoa; phylum Chordata; class Amphibia; order Anura; family Ranidae; genus Rana; species Rana muscosa. The sequence continues at coordinate 119,718,109 of CM055118.1, forward strand.
AAAGTCCACCCCCTGACCCCCTTAAATTCATCTCCCATGCACTGCCCTGCGGTTCCAGGTGTTGCTGGATGGAGGGGAGGGACACCAGAGAATATCTACTTGCTAATCTCCCCTAGCTGCAAAGAACCTGAAAGCGAAATGTATAATGTCGCTTCTCCTTTCAGGTGTCACTTTCCTGGTTACTGCGACCAGGGAAGAAGCTAGTGGAGCGCAATCTAAAAGACCCCTGATGTCCCAAAAAAGAGAACCTGTCACAAAATAAATTATATCCCATGGGAACTTTTTGTGCTCTATTTGTATAAATAAAGTTTCAGTGCTTGTTCCCACCAGCCATTGCTTTGCAACACAGCAGCTGGTGTGCGGTGCAGTGAGGCCAAGATCAGTGCAGTGATGATGCGCTGACCTCGGCGAATGGCTATGCTTCCTTTCTTTTTTTTACTTTATTCAGATGTCACACAGACATCTCATAAAGTTTAATTGCCAGCTGCGCGGTGCATGTAGTACTTTTTTTTTTTAGTGCACCATGCCCACACATCACTGCAATATGCAATGTTAACCAGGCACATAGGTGACAAGGCATTTTGCCTTGTCCATACGATGGGAATGCCCTGGAATAGCTGTCCAATGCAGTTCCACCGCACGTGATGTGAACCTAAAAAAAAAAAGTTACACCTAAACATGTGTAAACACATCTACGCCTACATATGAAAACGTCCCTTTTGTGACACATGTTACATATCGCCCCACATACAGGAGTGAGAGCAATAGTTCTAGGGCAATTATTCATGGTTAACTCTAAAGTGATGACATGTAGGGGCTTTTAAAGTGTTGCCTATGAAAAGTTTAGAGTACCAAAGGTCATCGTCATTTCAAGGGCAAGCACAATTTGTAAGCCTGACATATTGGGGAACAATTTGGGCAGCGCAACCTCATCTTTTATACTACAAGTATATGGCATACAATATTCCTCAAAACCACCACTGGAAGCAATATAGATGGAAGCTGCAGCTTTTAGTAAACATCAACATATGGAAATTCTTTTGGCAGTCCCCTTAAATCAGTGGTTCTCAACTCCTGTCCTCAGGACCCACTAACAGGCCAGATTTTAAGTATTACCTTGGTGAGATGCAGGCTAGAATACTGCAATCCCTGAGCAGTAAATGATATCACCTGTGATGGATTTCAGTTATCTTGCAAACCTGGCCTGTTAGTGGGCCCTGAGGACAGGAGTTGAGAACCACTGCATTAAATGCTGGAGTATGTTCTATCTTACTGTCAGTGTTTCAGGAAACAGCCTTACCTGTAGTGCACCAGTCATTGTGCACAGTAGTGTATTTAGGTTTTGTGCTGCCCTAGGCCTGACTTAACTTGTGCACCCCCTAATTTAAATATGATCCACCACTTCCTGTCAAGGCCACACCCCTTTCTGTTTAAGACCCACCCTGAAATTTTCGAGTGGGGACACTAGTTCTTAGGGCCTGGGGGGGCATTGGATTCCCCTAATTTGCATAGATTTGGGACAGGAAGTGAAGGGAAATCTCTGCAATGGGACAGGGATGGTAAAAAAATAAACTGACAGGGGCAATAACCCTCCCTTACTCTATCCAAAATGAAAAAAAAAAGTGTTGCCTATAGTTCTACTTTAAGCACAAATTTCTGATAATTTTATGGAGAGGACTAAGAAGATATAACCATGCCAATGGTGCAGCAGAAAACATATAGCACAGTGAGGAAGGTTTGTGGTCCAGGATGACAGGACAGTCAAAATTAGGAGCAGCTTGCGTTACACTAACAGTGTAGCGCAAGCCGGCGGGGACTCTTTCCATGCTGCCCCCCTGCAAAGTGCTGCCCTAGGCCTGGGCCTTGTTGGCCTAGGCCAGGATACAGCGTTGATTGTGCACAATACCATGTGAGTGTATTTTATCTCTGTCTGTTAATAAATTGGTGTTTTTTTAGAAAGCACTATGTTGATTTTAAAATCTTTTTATCTTTATTTTCACCTTTGGAATTTGGTGGATGTTAATATATTGCTCAAAGTTAATGGGTCATGGGTGGGCTATAAGGATAAAGTGCTCCATGTTTGAAATGCCACAATGAATTCCACACTACATTGTAGCATTAATCCACACGCTAACAGACTTGGCAGAAAAATGGTAATTTATATAATTAACATGCTGCTACTTGTCTACGTTTTTTTTTAAAGTGTAAATTTCCCTTTATTCTTTCCCGCTGATAGGTCTTGTTATAGTATAATGTGTAGCACAGTCTGGTTCGTAAGCTGCTCAACTATATCAAGAAACCACTTAGTTGTTCAGACTCCATATCACAGTCGAAAGGTCAGACATATACCTGGTCAGCGGGAAGGAATGCGCAATGTACAACAAATTTCAGGCCCCCTCCTGTTTCTTTAGCTAATGGCCAGATCAGTGTGTCGACATTCTAATGATTTAGAGAAAATAGTGGAAAATTTGATATGTGTTAACCCTGACAATGAACTTCTTTTATATTGTCCATTCGAGTCTTGGTTAATTGTTTTGTCTTGGTATACCTGTTTGATAAGTTCTAAAAAAAAAAAAAACTGCTGATGCTGCCCGAAATCTTGTGAGCTGATATCTTCCTGTTCTTTCTCCCTTTACTGCACTTATTACTTACATTATTACTATATATATATATCCATGGGCATCCGCTCCATAGGGCAAGGGTGGTCATTTGTTCCCGCCTGGAATCCAGAAGGTGTTGGCCAAATTGGCAGTGTTCTACAACCTCCGCCGCCCTTACACCCACTTCCAGCCCCGCTTGACCTGCTGAAGGTGAGAAGGAAGGAGAGCCAGGCTGTGTGTGCGGTATGGAGGGAGGAGGAGATGTCCTACAACACGTGTGTGTGTGTGTGACTGCAGAGACATGACGTCATAGGACACGTCATACATATGGTCAGTGTGCAGTGTAGTGGTCAGTAGTCAGTGTGTAGAGTAGTGGTCAGAGTGTAGTGTCCAGAGGTGCAGGGTGCTGCTGTGTAATGTAAAGGGGTGCAGGGTGCTGTGTTATGTAAAGGGGTCCAGTGATGCAGGGTGCTGTGTAATGTAAAGGGGGTCAGTGATGCAGGGTGCTGTGTAATATAAAGGGGTCCAGAGGTGCAGGGTGCTGTGTAATATAAAGGTGTCCAGAGGTGCAGGGTGCTGTGTAATATAAAGGGGTCCAGAGATGCAGGGTGATGTGTAATATAAAGGTGTCCAGAGGTGCAGGGTGCTGTGTAATATAAAGGGGTCCAGAGATGCAGGGTGATGTGTAATGTAAATGGGTCCAGAGGTGCAGTTGTGGAGAGGGGGTACACAGTAGTGACAAAGAGATATTTAAAGATGCAGGGGGCACAGTGGGGTGTTTTTACATTTTAACGTGGGGGGGTCGCTTTTAACCCCCGCTAGCGGTCGAAGAAAGGGTAAAATGCGGCTGTGTATCGCCGCTTCTGAAGCGCCCCCCCCCCCCCTGAAAACATTTCAGTGGACGCCCATGTATATATCCTTGAGGTCTACAAATGTACATCCCTCTATGTCAGGGATCTCTAAACTTTCTAAACAATGGGTCAGTTTATTGTCCTTCAGACTTAAAGTGGTTCTAAAGCCTTAAGGTTGTTCACCGTAATGCATTCTATGCATTAAGGTGAAAAACCTTCTCTGCTGCAGCTGCCCCAAGACCCCTATTTTCCTTACCTGAACCCATCCGATCCAGTGATGTGCACGAGCCCAGCGGCTCCTGCTGCTGTCTCTCTCCTCAATGGACAGATTGATAGAAGCAGGAGCGATTTGCTCTCACTGCTGTCAATCAAATCCGGTGACACAGGAGCGGGGGATAGGGCCGAGTCCCGCTGTCTGTGTCAATGGATGCAGCAGCGGGACTCAGGAGCAAGCATGCATGGGTGCCCCCAGAGACATAGCTGCAGTGATCTTCCCCCTCCCTGCTCTGTCAGTTCATACAGTACACAAACTGTTAGCCAATGCCTGATGGGTTTACTTCCTCTTTGTTTCCCTGCAAAGGTAAAGCATAATGGGCTACTATGCATCGCATAGTAGCCCATTATGTGTCACTTACCTGCAGGAGAAGCCCGCAATGTCCCCGTCTTCCTCGCTAGTAGTGAGCGTCCATCTTCCCCACTCTTCATCCGTGGGCCGCGAACTCCGGCTCTGTGACTGGCCGGAGTTGCGTGAAGTCACTCCCGTGCATTCGCACGCGGGAGCCGCCTTTTACGGCATGACCCCATTCACAAAATGGCACGCTCAGTGCGCCTGCGCCGTTGTCTACGACGCGCATGCGCCATAGACATCGGTGCTGTAATTTTTGCAAATATCTCCTAAACCGTGCAGGTTTAGGAGATATTTGTTGCACCTACAGGTAAGCCTTAATCTAGGCTTACCTGTAGGTATAAGTGGTCTGTAAGACCCCCCCCCCCATTAGCCAAATTCACACTTTAGTCTAAGGACCCCAATAAAACCATACAATTTGCAAGCATGATCTCCCCCCTATCGTAAATACCTTGAAGTCTCTAGCAATATACATTTCTGTCTCTTCCTCTTGGTAGAATCCATAATCCCAATGTATTTCATAACTTCTGAAATAATAACCATATAGCCCGATTAAGGACATATTTACCTCCCTCAGTTAATTAGCAGTGTTTTGAGTCTAAACACCCCTACCCTAAGAGTACCAGGAGCAGAATGTCCCAGTTCCTCTCCTAGGCGAACTGGGCATCCGAAACCTGTCATACTGTATATACAGTTGTGCTCATAAGTTTATGTAGCGATACCCTCAGCTTAAGAGGGCTGCTTGCTTGTTTGTTTGGGCCCCTGTAATGCACAGCTACCAACCCCCGGCAATCGGCTCTGACTTCTCTCTTGACACAGTTAGAAGAAGGGGAAAAGTAATGGTACCCTGTACTATCTCTATACATATATATATATGTTATACAGTACAACCCCCTTTGTATACCAGCGCAATAATTGACACTCACAACCAGGTTACTTAACTATAACGGTTTACTGTAAGCAACAATATATCAAGGTAATTTGAGTACAATATCCCATGCAGATCCCTGCAATAAAGGTGTACACATACTATGCATATGACATTCAGTTAGGCAATGAAATGTATTAACCCCGCTGCAGCTGTCCTCAATCGTGAGCAAAGAAATGGCGCCCAGCAATGTCCCAACTACCCAGTCAGGCCTGACTATAACTGTGGGTATAGTTTGTTGAGGAATCTTTGCTAGCAACTGTCGGTGGTGCACATAAAGAACAAATTGTAATCCAATATGGGGTTGTAGATAACCGCTAACTTGACAGACTGAAGAGACTGGCAAACTCAGTTCAGGACAACAGTCTCTCCAAAGTATAACTATGTTCAATAGAAACAGAAAAACAAACAAGGCGCCTCTAAGTGCAGAAGTATAAAACTTTTAATATCCCCTAAAAGGGTTAAAAACACTTACAAGATAGTGGATGAAACAGGCATGTAGTAGGTAAGTGCGTCCAGGAGATGTTCCAGTGGCAGGGCAGTCCCAGTCTCTGATGTTAAAGCTTCCAGGAAAGTCCACGATAACAGCTGATTGTGCTGTGAATGTTCAGAGGACACAGTAACGCTGGAGCCTGGGGATGATGTCAGAGGAAGCGAGACAGAAACCAGCATGGAACACGAACAGGAAGTGGACAGGAAGTGTGTCATGGAGGCGGGACGCGTTTCGGAACAGCTCATTGGTTCCTTCTTCAGCCAGTGACGATGGTTCCATAAGGGCTAGACTTCTTATAGTCTATGTGTTGTAATGGGGGCGGGACTAGTGGACGTCAATCAAATAAAAAGCAACACAGTGTTTTAGCAGCAGAACGCTGCCAAATGACTATACACTGTTTACACACACACAAATAAAAATAATAATAAAATAATAATAATAAAAATAAAAACAACAATAGGAGGAGGACCATAGCTGGACAGCATAATAGGACAAAATCTGCATACTACTTATTGCTCAGTTTGCATACAAATTTTTTGTTGGGGGGAAAAAATAAAAAATAAAAAAAAATGATGTATGACATAAATATTTAAACATATAACATAATCTATTTTTGACGATATTAAAATCCATATAAATTACAGTTAAAACAGGGGAATTATTATCAGGGAGAATAAGGATATGCATACACATATGTATGTATACATAAAAAACGCATGAAAAACACATAATACACCAGACATAAAGGGAGTTAAAAACGGGTGAATTATTATCAGGGAGATAAGAATATGTATACACACATATATATATATATATACACATACACACATATACATATATATATATATAATAAAAAATAAAAAAATATAAACGCATGAGAAACGCATAGTACACCAGACATAGAAGAGGATGAACAATATAGAGGATTGCTTTATACAATGGCACTAATTTCAAAATCCTCATTTAACCCACCAGGGGCCAAAACACTTAAAGAAAAAATCCAAAACATTTCCCTACGACAAAGCTTGCGAAAGCGCTCAGCTGATGGTAGGTCTCTGGGCATTGCCTCAATCACCCAAACCGAAAGACCTTCAGTAGATTTTTGGTGATGTTCAAGGTAGTGCCTAGGGACACTATGATTGTCTAAACCATCGGTAATAAAACGGCGGTGTTCACCAAACCGTTTGCGCAGTGGTCTAATGGTTCGCCCTACATAGAACAAACCACAAGGACATGTCAAGCAATATACTACATGGTCAGAGGAACAAGTCTGGAAACCTTTGATGGGGTAAGTTTTTCCTTTTACACTGAAGTCCTTCTGGCCATGCTTGACAAACCTACAGGTCTTACAAAGGGGTTTTCGGCACTGATACATGCCTGAAATAGCTAAAAATGTAGGGATAGAATACCCTGGCGGTAAGGGTTTTTCTTTTAACTTACTTGGTGCCACTTTACCTTTTATGTTAGGGGCCTTTCTATAGACAAATTTTGGCTTTTTTGATAAAGCAGGGACAAGGTGTTCATCCTGCAACAATAAGGGCCAATGTTTCCGCACGATGCCCTCCATCTGTCTGTGGCGGGAGTGAAATTGAGTGATAAACCGTATATCATTTTTATTGTTAGTGCTAGTGTCGGCTTGGATCTTAGGACGTGATGAAATCGACGTATCTTTATAAAAGGAATAGGCTGTTTTTACAATATCGGCAGGGAATTCTTTATCAAGAAATTTTCCCTCCAAGATCTTACTTTGAGTCTCATAATCGGTATCCCTAGTGCAGTTCTTTTTCAATCTGCAATACTGGCTTTTAGGTATATTGTTAAGCCACTGAGGGTGATGGCAACTTTTATAATTAAGAAATGAATTACCCGCCGTAGGCTTAGTAAAATTCCTGGCATGGATGTCCTTCCCAATAAAGAAGAGCTCCAGATCAAGAAAGGCCAACTGATGTTCGTCTATGACTGAAGTGAAATTGAGACCCATATTATTGTTGTTACAGTGAGCAACAAAATCAGAGACTGAGGATACACTGCCATCCCAGATAATGATCACGTCATCTATATATCTTCCATAAAACACGATGTGAGATGAAAAGGGGTTGTTATGCCAAATGTAGGAAGATTCCCAGTATCCCATAGTAATATTTGCATATGATGGCGCAAAATTAGCTCCCATCGCAGTCCCGTTTACCTGCAGAAAGAAGTCTTTTTCAAATTGAAAGTAATTATGAGTGAGGCAAAAAGCAGTTGCCTCTAAAATAAAGGATGCTTGCCTGGAATTCAATAAGGGATCCTGACATAAAAAGGATTGGACAGCACGCAATCCCACATCGTGTGGTATGGAGGTGTACAGAGACTGGACATCAAGTGAAACCCACAGGTAAGTGGGCTCCCAAGAATAAGGAGAGAGGAGTTGTAACAAGTGAGTACCATCTCTAATATAAGACTGCATTGATTGAGCAAGTGGCTGGAGGAACTGGTCAACATATTGTGAGAAGCCACTGGTAATACTTCCTATTGCTGCCACTATAGGTCGTCCGGGGGGATTAGTTTGATTTTTATGCACCTTGGGTAGGTGATAAAAATATGGGGTAAAATGAACGGTCCCAACTAAAAAAGAAGCTTCATATTTAGTAATAACAGCATCACGGAGTGCATCCTTGACAAGGGAAGCAGCTTCTATAGTAAAACGAGGCAAGGGGTCAGTCTGCAATTTCATGTATGTGTTACTGTCTGACAAGAGTCTATTTGCCTCTGTGACATAATCTAATCTATTCTGGACGACTATACCCCCTCCCTTGTCAGCAGATTTAATTGTTAAATTAAAATTATTGGTAAGGGCCTCAAGAGCCTTCTTTTCAGACTGAGTGAGATTATGGGCAGTCTTATTTTTACCTGAGATACACATCTCTTGAATCTCTGCGTGTACTATACGGTAAAAGGCATCAATACAGGAACCTTTAGACTTTGTGGGATAAAAGACGGAGACAGGTCTGAATTTGGTATTCTGAATTGGTGGCGAGGTCATAAGATACTGGGTATACTGTATTTGGTCATTCACTGAACTATCAAACAAAGAGGCCCTGGCAGAATGCTCATAGTCAGGTTCAGTATTAGGACAATAAGGCCTCATGCCCACTGGCGTTTTTACAGCTGCGTTTTTGAGCGTTTTTTACAGCTTAAAAACGCCTGTCCATGTTATTGTAAATATTTTTTTTTTTTTTATTTTTTTTTTGAAAAAAAAAAAAAAAAAAAACGTCGGAGCTAAAAACGCGACCGCGCGTTAGTGCGCGTTTTTTGCGCGTTAGTGCGCGTTTTTGCGCGTTTTTTGACGCTCGCGTTTTTTCCTGCCTAGTTCTGACGCTGAGGAACGCACTGGCCCTGGGTTTTTTTTACAGCTTACAAACGCCTATGCTCTTTACAGCTCAAAAACGCCTAGGTGGGCATGAAGCTATAGACTAACATGGACAGGCGTTTTTAAGCTGTAAAAAACGCTCAAAAACGCGGCTGAAAAAACGCCCGTGGGCATGAGGCCTTAAGGTCTTCTAAGAGAGCTAAACAGACATGATCATCATGAGTCATATTGTCATTACACAGGGGACTGGCTGGAATAGGGTAAACCTCAGATTGATTAGGCATGTGGTGGGTAGACTTTATATTAAAAAATCGTTTTAAAGTAAGACGACGTATAAACTTATTTAAATCAGTAAATAAAAGAAAGGGGTTTGGTTGAGCAGAAGGTGCAAAATTAAGGCCCCGACTGAGTAAAGAGATTTCGTCACTAGACAGCTGGTGTGTCGAGAGATTGAAGATTTTTACTGTACTCTCTTTTTCCTGTGGTCTGGACTTGGATCTACTTCCTCTACCCCGGCATCCTCTGCTTCGTGCTTTCTTTTTAAAGGTTTGGTCCGGGGGAGGTCTAATACTAAAAAAGAGACCGGAGGGGATTCAAAAGATTGGGCTCCACTAGTAGTGGGTACATATAAGGAATTTGGACCAAAGGTTATAGGTAAGTTAGATGATGTTTGGTCAACAGATAAAGTAGGCATTGAAGTGATAATGTTAGTGTCATTTATATGAATAGGCATCGTGGTACTCGTATTAATTTCATCTGTATGAAAAGAGGGAGGAGAAGATATCCTGTGATTGGAACTAGAAATTACCTGTGTATGGCTAGGTGGTAGGTCAACACCAGGTATGGATGAATGTAATACTGGGGGTACCTTTTTGGTGTCCTTTCTCTGTAGGTTAGGTAGTGATAGAGATGTAGGAGACTTGAGGGGCACTCTATCGTGTGCTATAGTTTTCGGATGCTGGTTAACTATAGGGGCATATGGGTTAATATCCATAAGAGATGGAATATTACAATTAGATGTACGTTTCCATGAGAATATATTGTTTTTATTATAATCACCCAAATCTCTCCGGAATTTTCCAAGTTTAAATTTAGTGAGGAGGTCTTCTCTCTTATTGATTAAGAAATCACAGGATATCTTCTCCTCCCTCTTTTCATACAGATGAAATTAATACGAGTACCACGATGCCTATTCATATAAATGACACTAACATTATCACTTCAATGCCTACTTTATCTGTTGACCAAACATCATCTAACTTACCTATAACCTTTGGTCCAAATTCCTTATATGTACCCACTACTAGTGGAGCCCAATCTTTTGAATCCCCTCCGGTCTCTTTTTTAGTATTAGACCTCCCCCGGACCAAACCTTTAAAAAGAAAGCACGAAGCAGAGGATGCCGGGGTAGAGGAAGTAGATCCAAGTCCAGACCACAGGAAAAAGAGAGTACAGTAAAAATCTTCAATCTCTCGACACACCAGCTGTCTAGTGACGAAATCTCTTTACTCAGTCGGGGCCTTAATTTTGCACCTTCTGCTCAACCAAACCCCTTTCTTTTATTTACTGATTTAAATAAGTTTATACGTCGTCTTACTTTAAAACGATTTTTTAATATAAAGTCTACCCACCACATGCCTAATCAATCTGAGGTTTACGCTATTCCAGCCAGTCCCCTGTGTAATGACAATATGACTCATGATGATCATGTCTGTTTAGCTCTCTTAGAAGACCTTTATTGTCCTAATACTGAACCTGACTATGAGCATTCTGCCAGGGCCTCTTTGTTTGATAGTTCAGTGAATGACCAAATACAGTATACCCAGTATCTTATGACCTCGCCACCAATTCAGAATACCAAATTCAGACCTGTCTCCGTCTTTTATCCCACAAAGTCTAAAGGTTCCTGTATTGATGCCTTTTACCGTATAGTACACGCAGAGATTCAAGAGATGTGTATCTCAGGTAAAAATAAGACTGCCCATAATCTCACTCAGTCTGAAAAGAAGGCTCTTGAGGCCCTTACCAATAATTTTAATTTAACAATTAAATCTGCTGACAAGGGAGGGGGTATAGTCGTCCAGAATAGATTAGATTATGTCACAGAGGCAAATAGACTCTTGTCAGACAGTAACACATACATGAAATTGCAGACTGACCCCTTGCCTCGTTTTACTATAGAAGCTGCTTCCCTTGTCAAGGATGCACTCCGTGATGCTGTTATTACTAAATATGAAGCTTCTTTTTTAGTTGGGACCGTTCATTTTACCCCATATTTTTATCACCTACCCAAGGTGCATAAAAATCAAACTAATCCCCCCGGACGACCTATAGTGGCAGCAATGGGAAGTATTACCAGTGGCTTCTCACAATATGTTGACCAGTTCCTCCAGCCACTTGCTCAATCAATGCAGTCTTATATTAGAGATGGTACTCACTTGTTACAACTCCTCTCTCCTTATTCTTGGGAGCCCACTTACCTGTGGGTTTCACTTGATGTCCAGTCTCTGTACACCTCCATACCACACGATGTGGGATTGCGTGCTGTCCAATCCTTTTTATGTCAGGATCCCTTATTGAATTCCAGGCAAGCATCCTTTATTTTAGAGGCAACTGCTTTTTGCCTCACTCATAATTACTTTCAATTTGAAAAAGACTTCTTTCTGCAGGTAAACGGGACTGCGATGGGAGCTAATTTTGCGCCATCATATGCAAATATTACTATGGGATACTGGGAATCTTCCTACATTTGGCATAACAACCCCTTTTCATCTCACATCGTGTTTTATGGAAGATATATAGATGACGTGATCATTATCTGGGATGGCAGTGTATCCTCAGTCTCTGATTTTGTTGCTCACTGTAACAACAATAATATGGGTCTCAATTTCACTTCAGTCATAGACGAACATCAGTTGGCCTTTCTTGATCTGGAGCTCTTCTTTATTGGGAAGGACATCCATGCCAGGAATTTTACTAAGCCTACGGCGGGTAATTCATTTCTTAATTATAAAAGTTGCCATCACCCTCAGTGGCTTAACAATATACCTAAAAGCCAGTATTGCAGATTGAAAAAGAACTGCACTAGGGATACCGATTATGAGACTCAAAGTAAGATCTTGGAGGGAAAATTTCTTGATAAAGAATTCCCTGCCGATATTGTAAAAACAGCCTATTCCTTTTATAAAGATACGTCGATTTCATCACGTCCTAAGATCCAAGCCGACACTAGCACTAACAATAAAAATGATATACGGTTTATCACTCAATTTCACTCCCGCCACAGACAGATGGAGGGCATCGTGCGGAAACATTGGCCCTTATTGTTGCAGGATGAACACCTTGTCCCTGCTTTATCAAAAAAGCCAAAATTTGTCTATAGAAAGGCCCCTAACATAAAAGGTAAAGTGGCACCAAGTAAGTTAAAAGAAAAACCCTTACCGCCAGGGTATTCTATCCCTACATTTTTAGCTATTTCAGGCATGTATCAGTGCCGAAAACCCCTTTGTAAGACCTGTAGGTTTGTCAAGCATGGCCAGAAGGACTTCAGTGTAAAAGGAAAAACTTACCCCATCAAAGGTTTCCAGACTTGTTCCTCTGACCATGTAGTATATTGCTTGACATGTCCTTGTGGTTTGTTCTATGTAGGGCGAACCATTAGACCACTGCGCAAACGGTTTGGTGAACACCGCCGTTTTATTACCGATGGTTTAGACAATCATAGTGTCCCTAGGCACTACCTTGAACATCACCAAAAATCTACTGAAGGTCTTTCGGTTTGGGTGATTGAGGCAATGCCCAGAGACCTACCATCAGCTGAGCGCTTTCGCAAGCTTTGTCGTAGGGAAATGTTTTGGATTTTTTCTTTAAGTGTTTTGGCCCCTGGTGGGTTAAATGAGGATTTTGAAATTAGTGCCATTGTATAAAGCAATCCTCTATATTGTTCATCCTCTTCTATGTCTGGTGTACTATGCGATTCTCATGCGTTTATATTTTTTTATTTTTTATTATATATATATATATGTATATGTGTGTATGTGTATATATATATATATATGTGTGTATACATATTCTTATCTCCCTGATAATAATTCACCCGTTTTTAACTCCCTTTATGTCTGGTGTATTATGTGTTTTTCATGCGTTTTTTATGTATACATACATATGTGTATGCATATCCTTATTCTCCCTGATAATAATTCCCCTGTTTTAACTGTAATTTATATGGATTTTAATATCGTCAAAAATAGATTATGTTATATGTTTAAATATTTATGTCATACATCATTTTTTTTTATTTTTTATTTTTTCCCCCCAACAAAAAATTTGTATGCAAACTGAGCAATAAGTAGTATGCAGATTTTGTCCTATTATGCTGTCCAGCTATGGTCCTCCTCCTATTGTTGTTTTTATTTTTATTATTATTATTTTATTATTATTTTTATTTGTGTGTGTGTAAACAGTGTATAGTCATTTGGCAGCGTTCTGCTGCTAAAACACTGTGTTGCTTTTTATTTGATTGACGTCCACTAGTCCCGCCCCCATTACAACACATAGACTATAAGAAGTCTAGCCCTTATGGAACCATCGTCACTGGCTGAAGAAGGAACCAATGAGCTGTTCCGAAACGCGTCCCGCCTCCATGACACACTTCCTGTCCACTTCCTGTTCGTGTTCCATGCTGGTTTCTGTCTCGCTTCCTCTGACATCATCCCCAGGCTCCAGCGTTACTGTGTCCTCTGAACATTCACAGCACAATCAGCTGTTATCGTGGACTTTCCTGGAAGCTTTAACATCAGAGACTGGGACTGCCCTGCCACTGGAACATCTCCTGGACGCACTTACCTACTACATGCCTGTTTCATCCACTATCTTGTAAGTGTTTTTAACCCTTTTAGGGGATATTAAAAGTTTTATACTTCTGCACTTAGAGGCGCCTTGTTTGTTTTTCTGTTTCCATTAGAGATTGCTTGTCTCCCTGAGTGCTGCCTAAAGTGTGTGAAGATTTGCTACCCTCTCCAACACAGACCTTATCTGTCAGGATTGAAATGCTTGGAGCGCCCTGGATATACACATTTTTCTGGATCTATGTTCAATAGAAAGCCTAGGCAAAGTTATAGATCTAAGGCTCTGAGCTGATGCTCTCTCACCCAAACCGGACCGACTCCTGTCCGGTTCCTCCGCTACTGTGAGTGGCGTCACAGTGGCCCGCGATGCACCGAGTCTTTGGTATTTCAGAAGATGATGGCACCTCAGGTGAATTGGATGCGTTGCAGACTCCCCAGCGGAAAGGAAGGCTCTCTGGAACAAAGAAGGCGAGGCCCAGGCTTCAGGCCTAGCGCACGCAGCAGGTGAGTGTAGGAGATCCCCTTGCAAGGAGGGCGGCGTTCCAAGAGAGAGAAGCGAGCCCCGCCCTTCCCTTTTAAAGTCCACCCCAGCAGTCCTTGCGCGGGGAATTGCACCCTGGGTGCCGCAAAGCATGTCGGGAAATGTAGTCCTGCGGGTAAAAGGATACCCCGCTACACACTCCCCCCACTTGAAATCTTTGGTCCCTCAAAGACAGCATCAACAGTAGGAAAACACAAACTCATTAAGGGCAGCTAAAGAAGTTGGCAGAGGAAACTCCCACCAGAATGGGGAAGGGAGCTTGTCCTGCCCACTGGTAACAATAAAGGGGTCGACCTGTCTAACTGTGCCAGAGAGAGAGCTGGGGTTGCCTTCCACCAAATGCACAGCAGAAGGATCAGGTGTTGGCAAAGTCCTTCTAGCAGTGGTTACTGTATCCTCAGAACTTTCCCCCATCTGGGTGTAGGTTAATTTCCGAGGAGGACGAATAACTCTTTTGGCCCTTTGTTCTCTTGGGGTGACTGTCACATCCCCTTTTGCATCTTCCTCTAAAGTGGGCAAACTGGGCTCCAATACTCCTGGTACATCCAAATCAGGTGTAGGCAGATGTGGGGAGTAATCTTGATGATCAGCAGAAGGTGACCATGTAGCATCTTCCCACTCTTCAGCCAGAGGACTGGACGGAACAAACTTAGTGGCTTCCACGTTCAATGTGCTGTCCACAGTACCTTCAGATGGTGGAAGATCTATAGACATGGGTTCTGGGGTCTGAGAAGGCCACAACCATCCAAGCTCTTCTTCTAAACTCTGATCCGAGGCATCCATTTCTCTAGACTGAGAGGCCTGAGACCGAGTGTTTGGCCTAGGTGTCTCCAAACTTGAAGATGGTTCAGGGGAATCTTCTACAGAAGGTATCCGGACCGCTTCCGAAAGTGGGAGTAAATGGTTCCTGTGCCATGTCTTCAGTGGACCTATCTTCCCTTCTGGTTTTAACTGATACACCGGCAAATCTGGTAACTTCTTACAGATCACATAGGGTTCAGGTCTCCATCTGTCTGCCAACTTATGCTTCCCTGGAACTCCTAGGTTGCGCAGCAGCACTCGGTCTCCTGGCTGGAGGTCCTGGATTCGGACCTTGAGGTCAAAGTTCCTCTTGTTCCGAGCTCCTCTTTGTTCTGAGGCCACTTGGGCCTGTTCAAAAGCCAGCTTCAAACTCTTCCTCAGTCTGTCTACATAGCCCTTGTGTGAGGTGGCTGAAGTGCGATCCGTGGATATGCCGAATGCCAGGTCCACAGGCAGTCTTGCTTCCCTGCCAAACATAAGGCAATATGGAGAGTACCCTGTAGCATCGCTAGTGGTACTGTTGTAGGCGTGCACAATGGCCACTATATGCTTGCTCCAGTGCTGCTTCTGCTCACTACTCAGAGTCCCCAACATATTTAATAGAGTCCTGTTGAACCTCTCCGGCTGAGCGTCACCCTGAGGGTGATAAGGGGTGGTGCGGGTTTTCTTGATACCCAAAGAGTCCAACAGCTTCTTGATCAATCGACTCTCAAAGTCTCTCCCTTGGTCAGAGTGCAAGCGTTGTGGCAGTCCGTAGTGCACAAAGTATTTCTCTACTAAGATTTTAGCTACAGTGGAGGCCTTCTGGTCTTTGGCTGGAAAAGCTTGGGCATAACGGGTGAAATGGTCGGTTATCACTAGAACATTTCCTTGTCCACTTAAGTCAGGTTCAAGACAGAGAAAGTCAATGCACACCAAGTCCAAGGGTCCTTGACTCTGCAGATGGCCCATTGGGGCAGCTTGACGTGGCAATGTCTTTCTCTGGATACAGCGTGCACAGGAGTGACAGTATTCTTTCACTTCAGCCCGCATACAAGACCAATAGAACCTATCCCTTACAAAATGGAATGTTCGTTCAGCCCCCAAGTGGCCATGATCATCATGTAAGGCAGCTAAGACAGTTCTTCTGTACTTTTCCGGCAGAAATAGCTGCCACTTATCTTCCAGGTCATCAGAGGGGCCCCTTCGGTAGACCACCCCTTGATGAACCTGCAACTTGTCCCATTCCTTGTGGACCAACCGGGCCACCTTTGAAGGGTCCTTCAAAAGTCTGTCTGGATCCTGATCCTCCAAGGTCTCCAGTGCCAATCTTCCCCAAGGGTCTTCTAGCTGGTCCTTCCTCAAGTCCTTCTTGGACAGTTTGGGTAAGTCATCTTCTCTTACTTGGGTCACATTGCAGTAACACTTAGGCACTCCCACGGCAGAAACATCGATCTTTTCAGCTCTCGACCCACCACTAGCTTGAAGTTGTACCCCTTGACACAGGGCCCGTACCCCATCTGGGGTTACCTGGGTCCAATCTTCTGGATGGTGGGTGGGTGCATGGCCTCTTTGGGACAGTGCATCCGCGTCACGGTTTCCTGTTCCCGGCCTATACTTCAGGCTGAAGTTGAACCCGGCTAGGGGGGCCAACCAACGGTGACCAGTGGCATCCAGCTTGGCCGTGGTGAAGAGATAGGTGAGTGGATTATTGTCAGTCTTTACTGTGAAGTCAGCTCCATACAGGTAATCTCTGAGTTTATCCACGACTGCCCACTTTAGGGCCAGGAACTCCAACTTGTGGGTGGGGTAGTTCTTTTCAGCGGGTGCTAAACTTCTACTAATGTAGGCAACTGGGCGCAACTGCCCTTCATATTCTTGGTATAGCACCCCTCCTAGACCCTCATGGCTAGCGTCTACATGTAGCTAATAGGATTTATTTGGATCAGCATAGGCCAGTACTGGTGCAGTGGTAAGACTTTAACATCTGGAAGGCTTCTTTGCACTTTCCTGTCCACTGGTCTTCCACCGACTCTCCAGGCTTCCTGGGACCAGTATCATCCTCTTCTCCTTCCGTTTTCAGTAGCTCGTTTAGGGGTCTGGCAATCTTTGCGAATCCTTCCACGAACCTATGGTAGTAGGAACAGAAGCCTAGGAAGGATCTGAGCTCAGTCACTGTGGTTGGTCTGGGCCAAGAGGTGACTGCTTCCAGTTTATCAGGATCTGCAGACACTCCTTCTGCGGATACTATGTGTCCCAGGTAGTGGACCGAGGATTGAAAGAACTGGCATTTTTCTCTGGAGAGTTTAAGTCCTTCCTCGCTGAGTCGTTTCAGGACTTTCTCCAATCTTGCTTCATGCTCCTCCAGAGTCTTCCCGAAGACAATGATGTTGTCTAGGTACACCAGGACTTCAATCAGAATCATATCCCCAACGGTCTTCTCCATCAACCTCTGGAAGGTAGCAGGGGCTCCTGACAGGCCTTGGGGCATTCTGTTGAATTCATAGAATCCCACTGGGGTGATGAAGGCCGTCTTTTCCTTTTCTTCAGGGTGCATGGGGATTTGATAATACCCACTCTTCAGGTCCATGACACTGAACCACTTGGCCCCAGACAGACTCTGCAAAGCATCTTCTATTCTGGGGGTAGTATACTGGTCAGGAATGGTCCTCCGGTTAAGAGTCCTATAGTCTATACAGAGTCTCAGCGACCCGTTTTTCTTCCTTACCACCACAATGGGGGAGGCATATGGACATCTGGACTCTTTAATGACCCCTGTCCTCTTTAGCTCTGCCAACTGCTCCCGCAAATCTGCCAGGTCAGCCAGTGGAACTCTTCGGACCCTCTCACGAAAGGGCTTGTCTTCTTGAAGACGGATTTTATGGGTGGCACTTCTCGCACACCCCACATCAAACTCATCTTCAGAGAATATTCTCCTCCACCGAGTCAGCTGAGCCTTGGCTCTCTCCTTCCATTTCTGTGGCGAGGCTGTGTCTTCAAGGCAGAGCTCTTCCAAGGTGGCTTCTCCATCTTTTGACTTCATTTCAGACAGGGTCACTGGGGTAGCAGGGTTCACCTTGCCCAGTAGCACCCGGGCTGGGATCTTCACAGGAGAACTTGTGACATTCCTAACACTCACTGGAATCTGCCCCTTTGTTTTTTTTCAGCGCCTTCAATGGGACCACTTCAGGGAGTACTTCCAATCCTTGGTGGGTGTTGACGGGATCTGGTTCCACGACCACAAAGGGACCCGGCTGCTCCCAGGAGAGTTTTACTGTAGCCTGAAGACAGATCACCTCACCAGGCTGTAGTATCTTCTCTCTTCTAGACAGTCTCCAGACTCTTCCCACTCCCTCTTCCGGGGCCTTCTGCTCCAGGATCATCTTCTGGTAGACCTGTTGTAGCATTGGGTGAATCTTCTGTCTGGGAGAACCCCTTTCTTGCACTAACGGGGTCAGCAGTCTCCGGACCAAGTCAGTGTTGGTCCCTATCAACATGGACATCGTGTTGGCCCCTGGTAGGCGAGGGCAAACCACCGCCAAAGTGTCAAAAGCTTCGGCCTTCCCGGTCACAGAGGGGTCAAAGGCCAGCCTGATTGAAACATAGCCATCGTAGGGGAAGCTGAGAGTGCCAATTCCCCCTATCTTGAGGTCTTACAGCTTCTGCAAAGGTACATGACTCAAATGCTTCTGATAAAAGTCTCTATATAAGAGAGTCACCTGGGCTCCCGTATCCAAGAGTGCCTTTGCGTAGACTCCCTCCACTTGAACGGAGACTAGAGGGGAAGGTCCTACTAGTTTATCCGGGAACTTCTTAAGCCCTGTACACACGATCGGATTTCCGATGGATTTTAGTCCGATGGATTTGTCCATCAGAAATCCGATGAAACTGTTTTTCATCAGTCTTGGCCACACACCATCAGTCCAAAAACCAACCGTCCCAAACGCGGTGACGTAAAACACTCCGATGAGCCGAGAAAAATGAAGTTCAATGCTTCTGAGCATGCGTCGACTTGATTCTGAGCATGCGTGGTTTTTTTATCCGATGGAGTTCCCCACAGACGATCGGTATTTTCTATCGGTTTTTGATCTATCGGAAAAAATTAAAACATGTTCTATTTTTTAAAACCGATGGAAAAAAGACCGATGGGTCCCATACACGATCGGTTTGTCTGATGAAAACAATCCATCGGACGGTTTTCATCGGTTAAACTGATCGTGTGTACGGGGCTTTAGGAGACATTTTCTCCTTTAGACTCCTTGACTTTCCCAATATTTTTTTTTTCTTTTTCCATTTCTCTCTAGACCTCTGCCCTTTTTGAACCTGGTATGCATTGATCTTTTTCTGGTTGTCAAATTGCAACTCCCGACAGACAGTATGGGAGTTTTTAGGAGAAGCATTGTTGCCCATCTTTTTTTCCTCTGCTTGTCTCTGAACCTTCTTGGAGCTTTCTGTGACTCCTTCACCGGGGCCCTCTGAAGTTTTCCGCCGGCTGGTATTGAGTACCTCTGTTCTTCCTTGGACTGGGGCACCTTCTATCAGGGTGGCCAACTCCTCCACAATTCAGGCAGATAATTTCCTTCCTGATCTTTGGGGGGGCTGGAATAGGGACATTCCGATCCGGCTCCTTCCGGATCTCTTCTTTCTCCTTGACTCCAGAATTCTTGGCCAATAAAGAGGTCAATAAGTCCAGTACTTGGGCCATTTGAGACTTCAAAGTTTCTACTTCTGGGTCACGTTCTGTGACTACTGTCGTTCTGACTCCTACCGAAGCAGGTGGGGTGGTCTTCTCAAACCCCTCTTGATCCTTCATCAAAGCCTCTTCGTCCCTTATGATCCGCACAAGGTCTGTGTAGTTCAGGGCCATGACTCCGTCAGAGGTCTTCAGGTGGAGCCAGACTGGGTCCGACCGCAAGGCTCCCCTTAGGATCTGTTTCATCCTGGTAGCATCTATAACCTGTGGCTGCATTCCTTTTCTCAGTACAATCTGGCACAGCATTCTATTCAGTCTCCGGACATACTCGGACAACTTTTCCTTTGGCTGTTGGAAGGTATGTTCAAATTCATACATCAAGTCTGACATCTTTTCCAGCTGGCCAAACTCTTCCTGCAACATAGACAAATAATCCATTGCTGTACACACAGTATTGCTGCACCTAAGATTTTTCACCGCCTCAGCAGCAGGGCCTTTCAAGCTCTCACTGATGCGCTGCTTCTTCTGCGCTTCTGGGACTTCCCAACCTTCTTCTGCCTGCATTGCCTGCTCGATCCAAGTATCGAAATCTTCCTCCCCGGGTGGCACAGGTTGTGTTCCTGAAAACACCCGGAGTTTCCACTACCCAGCTTCCACATGCACTGTGTTATTTTTTTGGCATTTAACGACAAAGTCCCCCAAAGCAGTCAACAGTTCAGGACCTTTGGCGGTCAGGGGTGACTTTGGTGCTTTCGTTTCGCTACTGCCTCCCATTTTGGAGAAGAGTGACAGAGATAACTGTGGGGAGGTCCCTGGGGACTCTTTCTTCACAGCCCCAGTATGCACTAAGCGATACGTTCTGTCATTTATGTCTTTTATACTTTGCCCTTTGAACTCCTCTGGGACTCCTCTTGTCCACTCTATTAGCGCATATGTCCCCGAGGCATTTGTCTTCACATCTACCGGCCATGCTTTCCATTTTGGAGATATTAACATTATTAATTGCTTTATCTCTTCTTTCTCCCGGATCTCTCCCGGGAGTTCAATAGCTACCGCCCGGAGTGGATCCACGCCCTCCTCTGCGCACCATTCTATTACAGCCTGCGAGTCCATGCTGGTACTTCAGGCCGCCTTGATCGCAGCGTGCAATATACACAGGTCCCGGAACCGAGCCCCCACGTGTAGCGATACCCTCAGCTTAAGAGGGCTGCTTGTTTGTTTGGGCCCCTGTAATGCACAGCTACCAACCCCCGGCAATTGGCTCTAACTTCTCTCTTGACACAGTTTGAAGAAGGGGAAAAGTAATGGTACCCTGTACTATCTCTATACATATATATATGTTATACAGTACAACCCCCTTTGTATACCAGCGCAATAATTGACACTCACAACCAGGTTACTTAACTATAATGGTTTACTGTAGG
Source organism: Rana muscosa (assembly GCA_029206835.1). Classification (NCBI taxonomy): domain Eukaryota; kingdom Metazoa; phylum Chordata; class Amphibia; order Anura; family Ranidae; genus Rana; species Rana muscosa. The sequence goes on from CM055118.1 coordinate 119,739,243, forward strand.
CAACAATATATCAAGGTAATTTGAGTACAATATCCCATGCAGATCCCTGCAATAAAGGTGTACACATACTATGCATATGACATTCAGTTAGGCAATGAAATGTATTAACCCCACTGCAGCTATCCTCCCTCGTAAGCAAAGAAATGGCGCCCAGCAATGTCCCAACTACCCAGTCAGGCCTGACTATAACTGTGGGTATAGTTTGTTGAGGAATCTTCGCTAGCAACTGTCGGTGGTGCACATAAAGAACAAATTGTAATCCAATATGGGGTTGTAGATAACCGCTAACTTGACAGACTGAAGAGACTGAAAAAACTCAGTTCAGGACAACAGTCTATCCAAAGTATAACTATGTTCAATAGAAAGCCTAGGCAAAGTTATAGATCTAAGGCTCTGAGCTGATGCTCTCTCACCCAAACCGGACCGACTCCTGTCCGGTTCCTCCGCTACTGTGAGTGGCGTCACAGTGGCCCGCGATGCACCGAGTCTTTGGTCTTTCAGAAGATGATGGCACCTCAGGTGAATCGGATGCGTTGCAGACTCCCCAGCGGAACGGAAGGCTCTCTGGAACAAAAAAGGCGAGGCCCAGGCTTTAGGCCTAGCGCACGCAGCAGGTGAGTGCAGAAGATCCTCTTGCAAGGAGGGCGGCTTTCCAAGAGAGAGAAGCGACCCCCGCCCTTCCCTTTTAAAGTCCACCCCAGCAGTCCTTGCGCGGGGAATGGCACCCTGGGTGCCGCAAAGCATGCCAGGAAATGTAGTCCTGCGGGTAAAACGATACCCCGCTACATTTACATACCCTGGCAGAATTTATGATTTCTTGGCCATTTTTCAGAAAATATGAATGATAACACAAAAACATTTCCTTTACCCATGGTTAGTGTTTGGCTGAAGCCATTTATTATTAATCAACTGTGTTTACTCTTTTTAAATCATAATGACAACAGAAACTACCCAAATGACCCTGATCAAAAGTTTACATACCCTGGTGATTTTGGCCTGATAACATGCACACAAGTTGACACAAAGGGGTTTGAGTGGCTATTAAAGGTAACTATCCTCAGCTGTGATCTGTTTGCTTGTAATTAGTGTGTGTGTATAAAAGGTCAATGCGTTTCTGGACTCCTGACAGACCCTTGCATATTTCATCCAGTGCTGCACTGACGTTTCTGGATTCTGAGTCATGGGGAAAGCAAAAGAATTGTCAAAGGATCTGCGGGAAAAGGTAGTTGAACTGTATAAAACAGGAAAGGGATATAAAAAGATATCCAATGAATTGAGAATGCCAGTCAGCAGTGTTCAAACTCTAACCAAGAAGTGGATAATGAGGGGTTCTATTGAAATCAAACCACGGTCAGGTAGACCAACTAAAATTTCAGCCACAACTGCCAGGAAAATTGTTCGGGATGCAAAGAAAAACCCACAAATAACTTCAGGTGAAATACAGGACTCTCTGAAAAGATGTGGTGTGGCTGTTTCAAGATGCACAATAAGGAGGCACTTGAAGAAAGATGTGCTGCATGGTCGAGTCGCCAGAAGAAAGCCATTACTACGCAAATGCCACAAAGTATCCCACTTACAATACGCCAAACAGCACAGAGACAAGCCTCAAACCTTCTGGCACAAAATCATTTGAAGTGATGAGACCAAAATTTTGCTTTTTGGCCACAACCATAAACACTACATTTGGAGAGGAGTCAACATGGCCTATGATGAAAAGTACGGAGGTGGATCGCTGATGTTTTGGGGATGTGTGAGCTACAAAGGCACAGGAAATTTGGTCAAAATTGTTGGCAAGATGAATGCAGTATGTTATCAAAAAATACTGGAGGACAGGGTTGCCAACTTTCAGTAAATTTACAAACAGTTTCTAAAATCCAAAATGGTTGCATCTGTCAATGAATGTCAATTACGGACATGCAGCCTACATGTCCGTAATAGACATTCAAGGACAGATGCAAAAAGTACGGATTTTACAAACTGTTCGTAAATTTACTGAAAGTTGGCAACCCTGCTGGAGGAACATTTGCATTCATCAGCCAGGAAGCTGCACATGGGACGTACTTGGACATTCCAACATGACAAGGATCCAAAACACAAGGCCAAGTTGACCTGTTATTGGCTACAGCAGAATAAAGTGAAGGTTCTGGAGTGGCCATCTCAGTCTCCTGACCTCAATATCATTGAGCCACTCTGGGGAGATCTCAAACGTGCAGTTCATGCAAGACAGCCCAAGAATTTTCGGGAACTGGAGGCTTTTTGCCAAGAGGAATGGGCAGCTTTACCATCTGAGAAGATAAAGAGCCTCATCCACAAATACCACAAAAGACTTTAAGCTGTCATTGATGTTAAAGGGGGCAATACACGGTATTAAGAACTGGGGTATGTAAACTTTTGATCAGGGTCATTTGGGTAGTTTCTGTTGCCATTATGATTTAAAAAGAGTAAACACAGTTGATTGATTATAAATGGCTTAAGCCAAACACTAACCATGAGTGAAAGAAAAGTTTTTGAGTTATCATTCATATTCTCTGAAAAATGGCCAAGAAATCATAAATTCTGCTAGGGTACGTAAACTTATGAGCACAACTGTATATTCATTCCGAAGGTAATTTAATGCTGGACAATAATATGCAAGTTAGCAGACTGTAACATGTAGGTATTCAGAGCTATTAATACCTATACAGAAAACTGGATCTGTGGCATGATTATAAACACCGAGACATCCCATGGCCACCCCTCAGCCTCCTGATTGGTCAATTAATTTCTGTCAACACCCCTTTGAGGTCCAGAAAAGGGGACTGAACCATAGTTGACAGCTCTGATTTAACATCCAACCAAAGAACACCTGTCAAGTCATCTGAGAGCCAATATATCACCTTGCTCATTGACTGGACTTGCAATACTTGCAAGAATTCTCATGTTTACCCCTTTTGTCTTGCTGTTGCATTGTGATCTCTTTTTTTCCTTTGTAATACCCCTTTTCTTTAAATATTTAATTTGCACCATTTTTACCTTTTCATTATCAAAAAATATTTTGAAAAGTTTTAAAAGTGTCTCTTATGCCCTAACGCACACTTATATTTAAGGCTAGATGCGCACCTTTGTGTCTATATTTTCATGTTTTTTTTTTTTTGTTTGTTTGTTTTAGCACATTTTTGATGCACATTTATATGCATTCTTTGCTTGGCCAATGAAAATAGATAAAGTAGTGGTTGCTAGGGTTTGGGTGCTTGTTGTCATGTGCATAAGCGCATGAAAATCCATGCACCAAAAAAAATTCACCTGTACTGCGTTTGCCAAAGCATGACAGTGCAGCACATAGGTGTGAATAGGCCTCTTAGAAAAGAATAGCAACCCTCTTGTTTATTAATGCTCATTGGGCAATGCATTATATTGCACAGGTGTGAATGGGGCCTAAGGCCTGGTTCACACTGGGGCGACAAACGCTCCGACATTGGGAGCTCATGTCGCATGACGTGTGAAAATCAATGTTTCCCTATGGAAGCCGTCTTAACTGGTCCGACACATGTCGGTCCGACTTTGAAAATGCTCCCTGTACTACTTCGGTCCGACTTTGATCCGACTTCAGCCCATTGACTATCATTGAAGTCGGATCAAAGTCGTACCGCAGTCTTGCAAGATCCGACTTTGGCATGCGACTTGTGCTCTGCTGCTCTTGAGGGGGAACTCCACACCAAATTTTAAATAAAAAACCGGCATGGGTTCCCCCTCCAGGAGCATACCAGGCCCTTGGGTCTGGTCTGGATTTGAAGGAGAACCCCCTACGCCGAAAAACCGGCGTGGGGGTTCCCCCACAATCCAAACCAGACCCTTATCCGAGCACACAACCTGGCAGGCCGCAGGGGAAAAGGGAGGGACGAGAGAGCGGCCCCCCTCCCTCCTGAACCGTACCAGGCCGCATGCCCTCAACATGGGGGGTTTGGTGCTCTGGGGCAGGGGGGCGACCTGCGGCCCCCCCACCCCAGAGCACCCTGCCCCCATGTTGATGAGGACAGGGCCTCTTCCCGACAACCCTGGCTGTTGGTTGTCGGGGTCTGCGGGCGGGGGGCTTATCGGAATCCGGGAGCCCCCTTTAATAAAGGGGCCCCTAGGTCCCGGCCCCCCCACCCTATGTGAATGAGTATGGGGTACATCGTACCCCTACCCATTCACCTGGTGGAAAAAAAATGCAATAAAAAAACCACACAGCTTTTTAAAGAATTTTATTGCACAGCTCCGGGGGTCTTCTTCCGACTTCGGGGGTCTCCGGTTCTTCTCCCGCTCTCCGGTTCTTTCTTCCGCCGGGCCTCCGCTAACTTCTTTTTAGCTCTTTTGCTAACAGAGGCCCGGACTTCTCCGTCTTCTCGTACGGCTCTCCGTTGTCCTTCTGCCGGCCCCTCCACTAACTTCTTGCTAGCTCTTTCGCTAGTGGAGGGGCGCGGTCTTCCCGTCGTCGCTGTCGGCGTCTTCTTCCCTCTTCTCCTTCTCGATGTTGACGTGTCGCTTCCTCCCGCTGTAATACTGGCTGTCCGCTCCGCTCCGCATTAATATAGGCTTCTTATGACGTCACAGTCACATGTTCCCATGACGTCACAGTCACATGCTCCGGGGCCATGTGCCCCGGAACATGTGACTGTGACGTCATGAGAAGCCTATATTAATGCGGAGCGGAGCGGAGAGCCAGTATTACAGCGGGAGGAAGCGACGCGTCAACATCGAGGAGGAGAAGAGGGAAGAAGACGCCGACCGGAAGACCGGCCCCTCCACTAGCAAGAGAGCTAAAGAAGTTAGTGGAGGGGCCGGCAGAAGGACAACGGAGAGCCGGACGAGAAGACGGCGGAAGAAAGAACCGGAGAGCGGGAGAAGAACCGGAGACCCCCGAAGTCGGAAGAAGACCCCCGGAGCTGTGCAATAAAATTCTTTAAAAAGCTGTGTGGTTTTTTTATTGCATTTTTTTCCACCAGGTGAATGGGTAGGGGTACGATGTACCCCATACTCATACACATAGGGTGGGGGGCCGGGATCCAGGGGCCCCTTTATTAAAGGGGGCTCCCGGATTCCGATAAGCCCCCCCGCCCGCAGACCCCGACAACCAACGGCCAGGGTTGTCGGGAAGAGGCCCTGTCCTCATCAACATGGGGACAGGGTGCTCTGGGGTGGGGGGGGGCCGCAGGTCACCCCCCTGCCCCAGAGCACTAAACCCCCCATGTTGAGGGCATGCGGCCTGGTACGGTTCAGGAGGGAGGGGGGCCGCTCTCTCGTCCCCCCCTTTTCCCCTGCGGCCTGCCAGGTTGTGTGCTCGGATAAGGGTCTGGTTTGGACTGTGGGGGGACCCCTACGCCGTTTTTTTCGGCGTAGGGGCGCCCCTTCAAATCCAGACCAGACCCAAGGGCCTGGTATGCTCCTGGAGGGGGAACCCATGCCGGTTTTTTATTTAAAATTTGGCCTTGAGTTTCCCCTCAAGATTCATACCAAACACAGTGCCTGATATTGGCGGGGATCCAAGTCGGATCCCCGTTCATTGAAAGTCGGACATATGTCGGCTTCATGTCGCAGGGCAAAGTCGGATCCAAAGTAGGACAGATGTCGTGTCGCACTAGTGTGAACCCAGCCTTAATGTTAAGATGGACTTTCAGGGATCCATTACTAGATTAAATAGTGGATTTTTGCATCCACCTTTCGATTAGCTTGCTATAGAATTTAGATGGTGTTTTACATATGATCCATGCTCTAACGTGAATGCTAAATTCACATAAGCGTGCAAATGGTGAAATGTGTAAACCCACCTCTAATAGGAGGAAGGAGCCAAGGAATATGTGCTTATACTGATAAACATTTGCAACAGCATTAATTGTTTAGAAAAACTAGCTACTGAGCTATACTACTGCTATAGTAGTATTAATAATAATAATAATAATTATTATTATTATTTTTATTATTAATAATGCTAATAATAATTTTATTATTAGTGGTAGTAGAAGTAGTAGTGGTAGTTTTAACAGCATTATGATTATTAATATGAAAAACTGTTATTTATGTGTAACAGTTTTATTTAAATGGTATCAATACTTTTTTTTAGTTTTAGATTAAAGCGGAGTTCCACCCAAATTTTGAACTTCCGCTTAATCCACTCCTCGCCCCCTTATATGCCACATTTGGCATGTAATTTTTTTTGGGGGGGAGTGGGGGCTTCAGTAGGAGTGAGACTTCCTGTCCCACTTCCTCCTTCCGCCCTAGGGTCGCCTAGGCGATTTGTCATATCGCCTTTTGGCGGCCCCTCCCTGTAGGCGATCACCTGGGACATGACAGGTCCCAGGCGATCGCCTGTCCACTCAGAGAGCGCTGCGCCGTTCGCGCATGCGCAGTGAGTGCCCGGTCGTGAAGCCGAAAGCTGTCACGGCCGGGTGCCCACACTATGAATGGAGGCGCTGGCGGAGAAGGGGGGGAGAGGAGCGGAGCTCCGGGCGTCGCGTCGCTGGACAGTGGAACAGGTAAGTGTATGTTTATTAAAAGCCAGCAGCTACACTTTTTGTAGCTGCTGACTTTTAATAAACATAAAAAAAGGCTGGGACTCCCCTTTAAGTCGGGAAGATTTTTACCGCTTTCTGGGGCTTCATTACGGAACAATTCCCTAAAGCCGCGTACACACGATCGGTTTTACCGATGAAAACAGTCCGATGGATTTTTTTCATCGGACGAACCGATCGTGTATGGGCCCCATCGGTCTTTTTTCCATCGGTGTCAAAAAATAGAACATGTTTTAAATTTTTCGGATGGATAAAAAACCGATAGCAAATTCCGATCGTCTATGGGCAAGTCCATCGGTTAAAAAGCCCACGCATGCTCAGAATCAAGTCGACGCATCGAACTTCATTTTTCTCGGCTCATCGGAGTGCTTTACGTCACCGTGTTTGGAACGGTCGGTTTTTTGACTGATGGTGTGTAGGCAAGACTGATGGAAGTCAACTTCATCGGTTTTCCGATGGAAAAATCCATCGGTTTAAAAACCATAGGAAATCCGATCGTGTGTACAGGGCTTAACTGTCCATCCCGGTGACAACTGTTATACCAGACAGGAAGTGAAGAAACATCTGCAACCGGGTCACAGCCATAAATACAGATGTAACAGGAGTCCTGTCCTTTCTCCACTCTACAATTCTTAATGAATGGGCTGCCCTAAAGCACTGCCCATAAACACACATGCATTAACACAACATAACATAAATAAGCCCTCAAAAAAACAAACAGATATTTTTACAAGGGAAGTGTCTGAGCAATGTACATAACATAAATATACAATCAAAGTTACATCTGGCTTTACATTGTCTAATCAATCCCATTCATTTATTTCTCAAAATTTTCTATAATTGCATTGTGTGCGTTTTCTATTTCGGTATAGCTATTTATTTTCTCTACGTAACTCCCTGACGTATAGGCACTTTCAGTATGTGTACATTCATTTATAAAATGAGCTGAACTTTGTAGTAATTTAGCCAAGGCAAGCTCTTTGCATTCATTATCTACAGATTCATAAGTTGGGGCTAAATAGAAGTGAGTAAAAATTACCTTTTTGTTCTGTTTTTGTGAAATTCCTTCTGGTCATCAGACAGGCAGGCGGCTGAGCTTTATGCAGTTTATGCAGCTTCGGTGACTGGTGTGCTGTAAAATACAAGAATCCTGAACTCCCAACAGCTGTGTCTCTTCAGCTCCTCCCACACACAGCCATTTTTAAATCATGGTTATTTTTCTTTTTGCTTTTAGAATCTATTTTTTCTTTGATAGCAAAAAATGTGGGAAGATAGCCAAGGAGTATCCGACTAAAAACAATGGTGGGAAGATTGGTGAACAATGTTATAACGAAACCTATAAACACTAAAAAAAAAAAAAAACAACCACTGCAATACGAATAAATAAAAAACATTATAAGGGAAAACAGCACAAACGTGTCAGAATACCAAACACCTAAAAGCACTTTAAACAAAAAATAGGTTGCACGATCGCTTTAAAAGTATAACATATTTTGTGAATACATTTTTTTTTATACATACAGTATCTCACTAAAGTGAGTACACCCCTCACATTTTTGTAATTATTTGAATATATCTTTTCATGTGACAACACTGATGAAATTACACTTTGCTACAATGTAAAGTAGTGAGTGTACAGCTTGTATAACAGGGTAAATTTGCTGTCCCTTCAAAATAACTCAACACACAGCCATTAATGTTTAAACCGCTGGCAACAAAAGTGAGTACACCCTTAGGCCCAGTTCACATAGGGGCGACTCATCAGGCGACTCGGTCGCCTGAGGAGTCGCGTCCCGGTCTGTGCTATGGAACCGTTCTAATAGGAGCGACCTGAGTCACTCCGACGTAGAAAAAGGTTCCTGTACTACTTTTGGAGGCGACACAGGGCGACTTGCATTGACTTCTATACAGAAGTCATTATGCAAATCGCCTCGGCGGGTGTCTCAAGTCGTCTTGAGATCGCGCCGCCGAGGTCGCCCCCGAAGTCGTGCCGCCCCTGTGTGAACCGGGCCTTAAGTGAAAATGTCCAAATTGGGCCCATTTAGCCATTTTCCCTCCCTGGTGTCATGTGACTCGCTAGTGTAACAAGAACTCAAGTGTGAATGGGGAGCAGGTGTGTTAAATTTGATGTTGTCGCTCTCACTCTCTCATACTGGTCACTGGAAGTTCAACATGGCACCTCATGACAAAGAACTTTCTGAGGATCTGAAAAAAATAATTGTTGCTCTACATAAAGACGGCCTAGGGTATAAGAAGATTGCCAAGACCCTGAAACTGAGCTGCAGCAAGGTGGCCAAGACCATACAGCGGTTTAACAGGACAGGTTCCACTCAGAACAGGCCTCGCCATGGTCGACCAAAGAAGTTGAGTGCACGTGCTCAGCGTCATATCCAGAGGTTGTCTTTGGGAAATAGACGTATGAGTGCTACCAGCATTGCTGCAGAGGTTGAAGGGGTGTGGGGGGGGGGGTGTCAGCCTGTCAGTGCTCAGACCATACGCCGCACACTGCATCAAATTGGTCTGCATGGCTGTGGTCCCAGAAGGAAGCCTCTTCTAAAGATGATGCACAAGAAAGCCTGCAAACAGTTTGCTGAAGACAAGCAGACTAAGGACATGGATTACTGGAACCATGTTCTGTGGTCTGATGAGATCAAGATAAACTTATTTGGTTCAGATGGTGTCAAGCGTGTGTGGCAGCAATCAGGTGAGGAATAAAAAGACAAGTGTTTCATGTCTACAGTCAAACATGGTGGTGGGAGTGTCATGGTCTGGGGCTGCATAAGTGCTGCCGGCCTTAGGAAGCTACAGTTCATTGAGGGAACAATGAATACTAACATGTACTGTGACATACTGAAGCAGAGCATGATCTCCTCCTTTCGGAGACTGGGCCGCAGGGCAGTATTCCAACATAATAACGACCCCAAACACACCTCCAAGATGACCACTGCCTTGCTAAAGAAGCTAAGGCCCCTTTCACACTGGGGCGTTTTTCATGCGGTTTAGCGCTAATAATAGCGCTGTTATACCACATGAAAAAATCCTGCCCTGTGCCTTCAATGTGAAAGCCCGAAGGCTTTCACACTGAAGCGGTGCGCTAGCAGGACCGCTCCAAAAGTCCTGCTAGCCGCTTCTTTACAGCGGTAAAGGAGCGGTGTGTTCACCGCTCCTTTACCGCGGTCTCCCATTGAAATCAATGGGACAGCGCGGTAATACCGCCCGCAAACCGCGGCAATAGCCGCGGTTTGCGGGCGGTATTAACCCTTTTTCGGCCACTAGCGGGGGTTAAATTAACCCCCCTAGCGACCGCATACCGCGGTAAGAACGACAGTATAGCAGCGCTGAAAATCGCGCTGCTATACCGCCACCGCTCCTGCCCGCCCCAGTGTGAAAGGGGTCTTAGGGTAAAGGTGATGGACTAGCCAAGCATGTCTCCAGACCTAAACTCTTTTGACCATCTGTGGGGCTTCCTCAAACAGAAGATGGAGGAGCGCAAGGTCTCTAACATCCACCATCTGTGATGTCGTCATGGAGGAGTGCGAAGAGGACTCCAGTGGCAACCTGTGAAGCTCTGGTGAACTCCATGCCCAAGAGGGTTAAGGCAGTGCTGGAAAATAATGGTGGTCACACAAAATATTGACACGTTGGGCCCAATTTGGACATTTTCACTTAGGGGTGTAGTCACTTTTGTTGCCAGCGGTTTAGACATTAATGGCGTAATAGTGTGGTGTGTTGAGTTATTTTGAGGGGACAGCAAATTTACACTCTTAGGCTGGGTTCACACTATACGACACGACTTTCATCCTACTTTGCTCTGCGACATCTGTCCTACATTGGTCCGACATTGGTCCGACATCCATCCGACATCCATCCGACATTCATGAACAGGATACTACTTTGATCCGACATTGTGCTAGTCTGACTTGTCCTTTGACCAATCAAAACAATCCCAGGGTGAGATAAATTCCTTTTACTGCTGCTGTAATCACAATGTCGGATGCCAAAGTCGTATGGTTAGGACAAGGATCCGACTTTGATCCAACTTCAATGATAGTCAATGGGCTGAAGTCGGATCAAAGTCGGACAGAAGTAGTACAGGGAGAATTTTTAATGTCGGACCGACATGTGTCGGACCAGTTAAGACGGCTCTCATAGGGATTCATTGATTTTCACACGTCATGCGACATGAGCTCCTAATGTCGGAGCGTTTGTCGCCCCAGTGTGAACCAGCACTTATACAAGCTGTACACTCACTACTTTACATTGTAGCAAAGTGTCATTTCTTCAGTGTTGTCACCCTAAAAGATACAATAAAATATTTACAAAAATGTGAGGGGTGTACTCACTTTTGTGAGATACTGTATAAAACTCTCTGTAAAAGGGGCGTAAGAAATACAGAAAATCATCAATATAAAAAATGATCCAAATCAATCGTACTAGTCAGATGTGAAATAGAAATTAACTTTGCTACTTTTGTATTTACTCAATCATCTGCAGATCAACAGGATGAACGTCAATCTGCAAATGTTGTCAACAACCTGACAAGTAAATAAATATTTTTTTTAAAAACAAAATGTGTCTATTTAACCTCTTATTAACCTTTAATTTACACTAATCAGCCCTAATGAACAATTTCTCCCCCTTCTCCCTTCCACTGTTATTTTCCTGCTATAGGTTTTTTTATTTCTATTTTATTACCCAATAATATTGAAATGTTTTCTCATTTGTATGTGTTTTTTTTTGTATATTTTTGTTAGTGTCACATTTAAAAAAGCACAAAAAAAAAAAATTAACAATAATTTGTACCAGAATCATATTTTTTGTGTGATTTTAAACAGGACAAAATATAGTAAAAAAGTATACTTTTTAATCTACAGTAACAGTTTTTTAAATGCGATAAATGCGCACCAAGCCTGGGAGCCAGGGTCTTAACCACTTCTCTACTGTGCACGAAAACCCCCTTCCTGCCCAAGCCATTTTTCAGCTTTCAGCGCTGTCACACTTTGAATGACAATTGCGCGGTCGTGCGACGTGGCTCCCAAACGAAATTTGCGTCCTTTTTTCCCACAAATAGAGCTTTCTTTTGGTGGTATTTGATCACCTCTGCGGTTTTTATTTTTTGCGCTATAAACAAAAGAAGAGCATCCAGTTTGGAAAAAAAACACTATTTTTTACTTTTTGCTATAATAAATACCCATTTTTTTTTTTTTTAAATAAAATTTTCCTCAGTTTAGGCCGATACGTATTCTTCTACATATTTTTGGTAAAAAAAAATCAATCGCAATAAGCGCGTATTGATTGGTTTGTGCAAAAGTTATAGCGTCTACAAAATAGGGGATAGATTTATAGCATTTTTTTTTTTTATTAGTAATGGCGGCGATCTGCGATTTTTTATTGTGACTGCGATATTGCGGCGGACACATCGGACACTTTTGACACATTTTTGGGACCATTCACATTTATACAGCGATCCCTGCTATAAAAATGCATTGATTACTGTATAAATGTGATTGGCAGGGAAGGGGTTAACCACTAGGGGGCGGGAAGGGGTTAAATATGTTCCCTCAAAGTGTTCTTACTGTGGGGGGAGGGGACTGACTGGGGGAGGTGACCGATGGTTGTCCCTATGTACAAGGGACACACCATCGGTCCCCTCTCCCTCACAGGACGTGGATCTCTGTGTTTACACACAGAGATCCACTTTCCTGCTCGTTTCCCGGGCAATCGCGGGTGCCCGGCGGCAATCGCGGCCGCCGGGCACACGCACCGGGGCCTTGTGAACGCGGCGGGCGCGCGCGCGCCTCCTAGCTCGTTTTAAAGGGAGGACGTCATATGACGTCCTCCCAGAACGAGAGTATCCTCCGCCCGCCGTCTATTGACAGTGGGCGGGGGACAAGTGGTTAAATAGGCTCCGCTTTACCCAAAATAGCTTCCAGAGTCACATGGGGCGGTAGCATCTAATCGGATAGCTTCCCCGTTGACTCGGGAAACCACAGAGGAACCATGCTCATCTTGACTCCCCCTTCAACTGCAATACCACTGCGGACGAACGCCACCTACTGTGGAAAAAGTAGATTGCACCTGCCTGCAAGCTTATATTGGATTTTTAAATATAACTATTGTTTGTATTGTTATTACATTGCTGATATCAGGGATCTCGGTGTCAGCAGGGCCCTTTGTTTTCTTTCGGTGGGTATGTGGCTCTCCTGGTGGAGGTGAGGTCCAGCTATCTAATTGGGGATCGCCCACCACTTGCTCCGACCATGACTTGGGCGTTCCTGCCCTTTGGTCATGGCGTGTGCGCGTGCATGCGCGATTACTAGCACATCACATGCCAACGGTTGGCTCACCGTGTGCCTGGTTAGCCGGGTTGGGGAGTACATAAGCAGGCTGATGCCTGCTTTGTACGTGCAGTGGTTGCTTGGCCAGGTTGATACTATGTTATATCTATTCTAAGGTGAGCTTTTACCACAATACAGTCTGGTTGTAGTTCGCTACATCTTTGCCTCAGTCTTTTTGTATATCCTCATTGATTGCAACTTCTGTTTCTCCCTTGTTTACATTTTACCATAGATTTCATGGATTTTCATGGGGTGGCCTTAGGCACTTTGTGTTGTTCTTAGCCATCATCTATCCTGGATTATTGAGAGGCTGCTATAATGTTTGCAACGTTTGTATCAGCTTGTCTGCCTTTTCCTCTCCCCACCTTGGCATTGTATAATTTTACTCTGTTTTAGCAGGTCAGTTGTATACTTTAATCCATTGATCTATTTATATCTGGATGTTCTAATAAGTGGCCATTTTCTCTTTTCCCTCCCTTACTTGTCCCTTCCACCTCCCCTTTCCTTTTCCTACCCCAACTATTTCCAACTTTCCCTCCCCCTTCTTCCCCCCCCTTTTCCCCTTGCCGGCCCCCCCCTTTTCCCTATTCCCTTCCCCCCTCTCCCATTTCCTACCTTGTTTTTCTATCCCCCCCTTTCCCCCCCCTTTTTCTTCCCCATACTTTCTCCCTCCAAATCCCCATTATTTTTTCTTAGCTCTATACATATACATGACTTTTCATATATTCTATTCAGTTACAGCAGGATCTATCCACTTCCAACATATCCCCCATATCCACCATGGGGAGCTTTGGTGGCGCTTTGGCTGTGACCCTATGTATAGGCTTATGGGTAAGCAGCAGCACACCCATCTTTTTTCTCCCCATAATTAACTGTATTTACCACTAAGTATCTTTGCTCTCTGTATCTGTATCTATGACCCATATGTATAATGTGTTATTCTATTTTAGATATCCTCTTGATGATGCGGCATTAGCTCCGCAAAACATGAAGAGTACCACATGTCCCGTGAGGACCTACTATACTTCTGTCTCCACCAATTTGGGAGTACATTAAGTTTTAGTCATACACCCATATAGTCACCTGTGTATTTTTATTGTTTTGTATAAACATTGTACTTGATATCCTGTATGTTCGGATATCTTGTTTTTTAACTTCATGTTTAATAAAACTATGCTTTTTTATTCAAATGTGTATGCTGTCTTATCAGTATCGAGACTCCTTCACCTGTTTTTCAGGGACAAGTTTGGGGAACTGTCTCCACTCCTAATTTCATTGCTGATCTTATGCCGTGTGCATAATGTGAATAAAAAACTCCTGTATAGAAAACAAAGTATTTGATGCTACATGTAGAAGAACTAAAGTACTCTTAGTGCCTTAGATGCATACATGAAAAATGTGTAATTTTTAATAACCCTCTCAGTGTATACTCAAAAACCTTGTTCATATATGTTTGCAATTATATGGCTAAATAGTGGTGGTCATTTTTGCTCATATACAGTACATACTGATGCTTGTCCTATTGATCGACTTATTTAATTGATAGATTATTAAAACCTTGCTGTCCGCCCCCTGGTAATCCGGTGTTGAACTTGGTGGACCCTGTGGCGCAGCTGCTCCGCTCGGCATCTGGGGGGGAGGTGGAGGAGGGCCTGGAGGCGCTGAGATTTGCCAAGTCCAATAAGCTATACCCTACATACAACTTGATGCAGAAAATCTGGAACAAGGTGAGAGCGTTGCAACAAGTGGAGGGTTTTACTAGGCATAGCCCCATCTGGGGGAACAAACGCTACTTGGAGTTGGAAAAATTACAATATGGTATGAGATGGCAACAATACGGGATTACCCATTTGACACAAATTTTTAGGAGCGGGCAGTTGCGCTCATTCTTGGAGCTGCAGGCTGAATTTCAGCTCCCTACCTCTATGCAGTTTTTTTATTTCCAGCTCCAACATGCGGTCAGGGCCCAAGCGGAGGGAGACGGCTGGACACTAAGCCCCACGCCGATTTTTAACTACATGAGAGAAGTAACCTCGTTTAAGGGTTTCATTTCGTGCAGTTACTCCATGCTCCTCAGCAGATTCCTTCCTGACAACATGGCAGGCATCATCTCAAAGTGGGAGAGAGACGTTGGAGCTTTTGAGGAGGACCAGTGGGAAGACGCTCTGTTGGCCATTCCCTTGTGTTCTCTTAATGTAGCCCAAAAGTTGTCTCAGCTGTATATACTGCTGCGTGTACACTATACCCCGGCTAGGATGGTAAGTATGGGGGTCCGAGAGGACCTTGCCTGTACTAGATGCAAGAGGGACCATGGTGACCTGATCCACATGTTGTGGCGGTGTCCCAAACTGCATCTTTACTGGACGGAGGTCTTGGATACGATTAATACTGTTTTCCAGGTGCAGCTTATTGCACACCCTAAATTATGTTTGCTGGGAATCATAGACAACATACCGGAGGAGGATCCCATCAGGGTGGGCATAGCGAGAGCTCTCTTCCAGGCCAGGAAACTTATTTTGCGACACTGGAAGTCAGAGGAACCCCCCCACGGTGAGGGAATGGCGGAATCTCATGGGGGACACTATTAGGCTGGAAAAGTATATATTTCAGCATAGAGGGAGTGTGAGGAAACTTGACAAGATTTGGGCTCGATGGTTGGAGATTCCAGGTCTGGCCCCGGTTGATCTGGTTATGGAACGAATGCTAGCATAAGGCACGGAGGATCTGAGTGGGAGGGAACATGGCACTAGGGGTGGTACTCCCCGCGTGGTGGTCTGTTGCTCGGCTATGAGTCTGTCTATCTTACCCCGGTCTGGATACAACGACTATATAGTCCTATTTTCTTACATGGATGCCTGTGATATCTTTTGTACTGTGTTGCAGAAACTACACTATTGTATTGAGACAGATGTGGTACAGGGTTGGGTGTTTTTGACTTAAAAGGTGTATTTTTCTTGTTATGTTGTGCCCCTATCTGTAGGGTATTGTCCCTTCCTTCTCCTGTGGACACACAGAAGTATGTGCTGTACTGTGTGAAGTATTTCTTTTGTATACCTATTGCTCTCTGAATAAACTCCTATTTGATTTTTTTTAAAAAACCTCGCTGTCCATCCACATTACCAGCCTCAATACAGCTCTGTAACACATTTCTTAAAAATGTTCTCCTCCAAAAATTGACAAAATAAGGTATCAAACTCTTACCTCACCACATGTTTCTTCCACATCACTTTCTAACCCACCCAGTTTTACTGGTTCCTCTCTCTCTCAATTCTCTCTCTTCTTGACTCTGCATCTCTGATTAAATTGGTCTCTACTATATAATCTTCCACCTGCATACTTGACCCTATTCCCACCTATTTATTTAAATATTTTTTTTATTCTCTATTCCCCATTATTATCAATATAATAAATTACTCCCTTAACACTGGTTTTGTACCAATGATCCTCAAAACTTACTATCACTCAAAAAAACAACAACATGGCTATGGCTATGGACATTTTAAACAACCTTCGCCAAGTATCTAACTTACCCTTCCTTGCCAAGATTCTTGAGTGGGCTGTAATATCTCAGTTGCATAACTACCTGACTTTAAATTACCTATGGCTCACTAACTATTCTTATTCTACTGGATCTTAGTTCTGCCTTTGATACTGTAGACCACAATTCTTTACTTTCTCACCAACCATAATTGGAGTCTCAAAAGTTGTATATTACTGATCGCTGTCACTTTGTTTCTCTTGGCGGATTCCAGTATGAAGTCGGTCCAGTCAAGTTCAGTGGTCCTCAGGGCTCAATCTTGGGTCCCTTACTTTTTAGCATTTACATGTTTCCACTTGGCCAGCTGCTCAGTTCAGCTGGACTCAATTATCACTTCAATGCACTCAGATCCACACTAAACCGGATTCTACTTTGGCTGTTTCTCTCGTATCTAACTGTATTTGTGATATAAAAACTCGGATGGCCCATAATTTCCTTCAATTAATCTGTGACAAGACTGAAGTCATGCTTATTGGCACACCCATCAATTATGTAAGACCAGTCTGGGTAGCCTATCTAGAAGTGGCACTGTACTTGAGCTTCAGTCTAAACTAAAAAATCTAGGGGTGATATTTGATGTTTAACCTTTGATCCACATGTACAAAATGTTGCTTGGCTAAATACTATGCTATTATACACTGTAGCTGAAAAGCTGATCCATACATTTGTGTTTTCCCGACTTGACTACTGCAGTGCTCTACTCACTGCTGTACCTAAATCCACTATTAATTTACTACCATATGTATGTAGCGATACCCCCGAAGGAGCTGCTGGAATAATTTTGGGTCCTGCCGTTACCCCACATTTCACCGTCCCAGAACTTAAGAGTCTATGTTAAATAGTTTTGAAAGATGTGATTGCCAGTCACTTCAGTCTTTTTCTCAATTGCTTTATTAAACAACTTCAGGTAGAAGGATAGAGGGTTAGGGGAAGTTCAGATGCCTTGGTTTTGCAGCTCACTAATGCAATTCTTGAATCCAGATGACAACAGCTTTCTGTTTCTGGATCTCGCGACAACCGGATAGACCTCTCACACTGACCTAGCAGCCGGTATGAAGCACGGACAAAGTCTCTGCCACAGACTTGAGCGATAAGTGGAAACTCCTGGATAATCCTCTGCCACAGGATTGTTTAGCCAGTTAGTTAGGTCAGCTACACAGTACCAGAACCTTTAAGCCTTCCGGCAGTACTGTGAGGTAGGTTAACTTGAGTGCATCCTCCAAACGAGTCACCAGGCCCCTCCTGAGATACCAGCCTTCAGCTCGGTCCTCTCCAGTAAGGTCCTCCCCTGGAATCTTCTCAGTTTGAGTGGCTTCTTCCTGCAGGCTTCTGGGCCTACTTGCAGCAACACATCGGCATAGCCTCAGGCCTGGAGGGCCATGAGGCAAGAAGTAACCCCGAAGCACATGGTACTGTCCCTTAAATATTCTTCCCCAGCATGCCCAGCTACAAAGAAGCTCCTGATTGGGCTGTTTTCTGGGGAAAGAATATCCAATACACTTCAGCTCGGTGTATTTCTCACACTGGCCTGTGATAACAGTGACACCTACTGGCCACAGTGGGAAATGCACACTACACAGCCAAAGCTGGAACAGAACCCAAACAAATTTACATAATCACTCTGAGCTATTTACAGCTCAGATACCCCTAAATTTACACATTGCGCCTATTTAAAAGTAACACGGTGCTACATGTACAAAATTCTGCAGCCAGAATCCTTACTTAGTTTGGTACAAGTGGCCATATTACCCCTATCGTGTAATCCTTGCACTGACTATCTGTCAAGTTTCTCATAGAATTTAAAATCCTCTTGCTCATCTATAAGGCTCTCAATTGCTTGGCACCCCATTATCTTTCTGAACTTTTATCAATTTACCCCCCGACCTTCGTAACCCCCACGCCTCAAATTCTGGTCTTCTGTGTGTGTCCCCTACTCACCTACACTCAATGGGTCACAGAGCCTTTTGCGATACCCCAAAACTCTTAAATTTGCTTCCAAGGAACATCAGAGAATCATGTTCTCTAAACTCAATGAGATCAAATCTAAACATTTTTTCTTTAGACAAGCTTTCAGATAATTGCCCCTTTTTTTCCTTTGTTTTATCCTGTGTATTTCTTGTGTTTTCTTTGTTAAGCACTTTGAGAAGCTACCTTTAAAAGGTGCTACATCTTGAGACTGAGGAGCAGATATTCTACATACTTGGAAGTGTGAAATATAGGCAGAGGGTGGCAGAAGCATTGAGGTAGCATATCAATACATGGGCTCTGGAACACTAAATACAGGGCCTTTTTTTTTTTACAGGAAAGTCTTTCTGTTTTGACCCTGTAGCGGCAGGGTCACTTTAAGGGTGGTGATGTTGTCACTAGTGTAGCGATACCTTCAATTAAGAGGGCCGCAGATTTAGTTTTGGGCCCTGAAGACAGCTCCGCCAACCCCCAACAATTTACTCGACCCCCTACTGGCACAGTTAGTCTAGGGTAATATGTGTATATCTTATGCTCTATGATTAATTTCAAACACCAAGGCAGTGATGGAAGAATAACAAATTTACTTTCTATGGTAATAAAAATCAACAGTAATAACAGATCATATGAATCTATCTGCAGAGCCCTGCAGCAATAGTCACACTATAACTATTAAGATATGGCGCACACGCGCCACGTGTAACAGTACTTCACTATGCGCCCTATGGCGCAGCAACTTAATAAACTACCTAGATGGCCAGGCCTGACCATATAACTCAGTCTCTAGGAAGGGGTAAAATTCTTCGCATGCAAGTCTTTAAACGGTGGTGCACATTTCAGGGACACATTTGTAATCCAGAGGGGGTAAAAATGCCAGCACAGTACACTCCACTAGAGATACGTTTGACTCAGTTCTGCTTTGGATCTCAAGTGGGGGAAAAGAACTAAAATAGGAACTGGTGGGCCACGGCAGTCTGTAGGCCTAACAATGGTATAAAGTATTTGTGGATTGAGCAAGTGCTCGCTCACCCCTCCGGACGCGATCCCAGTCCGGGAACTTCCACCTGCTGTGTCTCCACACACAGCGTCTGCAGCGGTCTGGTCTCCGGCTCGGCAGCGGTTGAAGAAAACCGAGTCAGATGCCACCCAGGCTCGCGATGGGGTGGAAGGCTCTTTAGGTAGCAGCGCAAGGCCCCAGGCTTCAGGCCTTGCACTACAGCGGATCCGCACAGGAAGATCTCTCCCTTGAAGTCTTGTGTCCCAAAGAGGCCGAGCCCAGCCTCGCCTCCTCCTTTTATAACCCCTCCCATGAGTCTCTGGGGTGGAAACATTGCCGAAAGGGGTTCTGGGTAAGGTAGTCATGAGAGCCTTAAAGGGGACCCCGCTACACAAGCATTGCCCGATTCAGCTGCAATTTCTATTGTCATACACTTTGCACTTGAATCTAAGTTGTACCAGAGGGGGCTGAGTTCCCACTGTCAAAACATATGTGATATGTGAACCCATTCTGTACACCACCAGGGCAGAGGCACAGTTCTTCATAAGTATAAAGAAACAGTAATAACTTTTCATTAGTTGGTATTGGTATTGGTAATTGGTATCGGCGAGTACTTGAGAAAAAGTATCCGTACTTAGTCTTAAAAAAATGGTATCGGTACATCCCAAGATGTTACTGACACTGGCTAGGGGAAAACTAGAAACTTTTGACTGAGGTCTAATCATGCCACTGCCAATCTTTCTTATTTTGGGCCTCCATTTCCTCTTAGTCCAGTCTTTCCATGGTATTGACCCTGTACCCATGTGTAGTCTTCAGTCTAGAAGCTCTGATCTCAGAGGAACAGGAGAAGCCTTCATTGTTGCTAGACTCTGACCCCCTTTTTTTCTTTTTACATTTGTTTAGCAGTCTTAGCAGTACTCAGAACATTTACTGCAGCTCCTAGCCAGACCTAAAACTAAAGTGTCAATGCAAAAATAAAAAATAAACCCTGCAGTACATCTCTGCAATACATGCATGTTTCAGCGTGCTTTATCCCTTTAAAGACCCTGCAAATTCAGAGTTATACCCGTTGACCTTCCGGAAAATGCATTCAGCTTATAAGTAATGTTGTGGGCTGACAAAACACAGCATTTTTGTGGACTGAGCATCGTCAGCCCTGCCCAGTTGTCTTTTGCTAAACTACACATGCCTGTCACTCTAATCTCTAAACAGAAAGGCTAATTATGTTGTTTACATAAAGAATTGGGAGGCTTAAATAGCCTTTTTTGAGATAGCACAGGAGCTGTGGTGAGGACACAGAACAGCTCTGACTTTCTAACAACCAATCAAATATTTTTTTTTTGCACTTAATACATACAGCAAAATGCTTTTAATGATATACTTACCATATCAAAAGGTAGATCTATAAGCCCAGGTTCACACTGGGGCTCCGGGAGTGAAGCCGTGCGAGTTCAGCTGAACTCACACAATTTCACTCCTGCCTGTCAGTCCCGATTTCAGCTCGATTACAGAGACATCTGACACAGATGTCAATGTAAATCGCGGCTGAAATCGCAAAAAGTAGTACAGAAACTACTTTTTGAAATCGGTGCAGCGCCGCAGATGCAGCGGCGCACCGATTAGGACGGTGCCATTGCCCGCAATTTGCGCCAAATTTCGCCGATTTGACATGCGATTTGACATGTCAAATCGCATGTCAAATCGCACCAGTGTGAACCAGGGCTAAGAGACATTTAGGTTTTACATATACTTTAATCCTATATGCCTTTTGTTGTCTTTCTCAGGTTGTAAAGAGTGCCTGCTCAACTAAAATCTGATAAGACAGCTAAGGTTTGATGTTCTTTAACCACTTCAATACCATGCACTTACGCCCCTTCCTGCCCAAGCCAATTTTCAGCTTTCTGCGCTGTCGCTGTTTAAATGACAATTGCACGGTCATGCTACACTGCACCCAAACAGAATTTTTATCATTTTGTTCCCACAAATAGAGCTTTCTTTTGGTGGTATATAATCGCCTCTGGGGTTTTTAATTTTTGCTATAAAAATAAAAAAGACCGAAAATTTAGAAAAAAATAAAAGTTTTTCTTTTTTTTCTGTTATAAAATTTTGTAAATAAGTAAGTTTTCTCCTTCACTGATGGGCACTGATAAGGCGGCACTGACGGGCACTGATAAGGCAGCACCGATGAGGCGACGCCAATGAGGTGTCACTGACGGGCACTGACGATGAGCACTGATATGCGGCACTGATGGGCACTGGTAGGCGGCACTGTTGGGTGGCACTGATATGCAGCACTGATGGGCATTGATAGGCGGCACTGATGGGCACTCATGGGTGGCACTGGTGGGCACTGATTGGCACTGATAGGCGACACTGATGGGCACTGAAAGGCGACACTGATGGGCACTGAAAGGCTGCAATGGTGGGTACTTATGGGTGGCATTGATAGGCGGCACTGCTGGGCACTGATAGGTGGCACTGCTGGGCACTGATGGGCATTGATACATGGCATTGATGGGCACTAATGGGCACTGACATGCGGCACTGATATGCAGCACTGATGGGTATCCCTGGTGGCACTGGCACTGGCAGGGATTTTGAGTGGGCAATGGTTGGCAGCTGCCTGGGCATTGATTGGCAGGTGCCTTGGCACAGATTGGCATTCCCTGGCGGTCTAGGGGGCATACCTGGTGGTCCAGTGTGGATGCCCATCCCTGGTGGTCCTGGGCAGCATGCTGGTGGTCCTGTGCGGTGATCCGAGGGGGGGCTGCGCTGATAAACTATTAGCACATGCCCCCCCTGTCAGGAGAGCAGCCAATCGGAGACGCGAGTGAGGAAAAGCCGATCAGCGGCTCTTCCTGTTTACATTGTGATTAGCCGTGATTGGACATGGCTGATCACGTGGTAAAGAGCCTCCGCCGGAGACTCTTTACAGAGATCAGTATAGCGGTGTGTCAGACTGACACACCGCACCACCAATCGCCGCGATGTGCGGCCCCACGGGCGCACGGCGGCTGTTATCCTGCTGGACATCATATGACGCCCAGTCAGGATAACGAAACCACCGCTCGGCCATCATTCTGCTATAGGCCGGGCGGGAAGTGGTTTAAAAGACAGAGTTTAAATATGTTTATATCAGGGTTTTTATAGCGAGTTTATGTGCAGGAGTATTATTGATTATGGCCCCATCCACACTGGTTTGTTGTTTACATCTGATGCATGAGGCTCTAATGTGCCGCTGGAAGGGGTAAGTGCACCTTCCAACCCCTCTTGCCCTGAGCCTGTCAAACTCTTTGAGAGACTGACAGCTCTTGTGCCTGGACAGGGCTGGATGGTGCATCTACGTTTAGGGCAGTATGCAGCCGGAAAAAAAAACTAACACTGCACATCACCCTGAACACACCATCCCCACCGTGAAACATGGTGGTGGCAGCATCATGTTGTGGGGATGCTTTTCTTCAGCAGGGACAGGGAAGCTGGTCAGAGTTGATGGAAAGTTGGATGGAGCCAAATACAGGGCAACCTTAGAAGAAAACCTGTTATGCCGCGTACACACGATCGGATTTTCCGTCGGAAAAACCTTGGATGGTTTTTCCTACGGAATTCCACTCAAGCTTGGCTTGCATACACACTGTCACACAAAAGTTCTCTGAACTTTTGACCATCAAGAACGCGGTGACGTACAACACTACGATGAGCCAAGAAAATGAAGTTCAATGCTTCCAAGCATGCGTCGAATTGTTTCCGAGCATGCGTCAGAATTTTGTGCATAGAAATTGCTACAGACGATCGGAATTTCCGATTGGAATTTTTTCCATCTGAAAATTTGGGAACCAGCTCTCAAATTTTTGCTGGCAAAAATTCAGACAGGAGAAGTCAGATGGAGCCTACACACGGTTGGAATTTCTGACCAAAAGCTCACATCGGACTTTTCTTGTCGGAATTTCCGATCGTGTGTACGCGGCATAAGAGTCTGCAAAAGACTTGAGACTTGGGCAGAGGTTCACCTTCCAGCAGGACAACAACCCTAAACATACAGCCAGAGCTACAGTGGAATGGTTTAGATCAAAGAATATTCATGTGTTAGAATGGCCCAGTCAAAGCCCAGACCTAAATCCAATTGAGAATCTTTGGCAAGACATTCACTCTCTAGATGTGCAAAGTTGTTAGAGACATACCCAAAAAGACTTGCAGCTGTAATTGCAGCGAAAGGTGGTTCTACAAAGTATTGACTCCGGGGGGCTGAATATAAATGCACGCCACACTTTTCACATACAGTGGAACCTCGGATTACTAGCATAATCCGTTCGAGGAGAATGCTCGTAATCCAAAGTACTCGCATATCAAAGCGAGTTTCCCCATAGAAGTCAATGGAAGCTAAAATAATTTGTTCCGCATTGACTTCAATGGCATGCAATACCGCATGTGGCCAGAGGTGGGGGGTGCCGGAGAGCCTCGGAAACGATTGGAAAGGCCTGAGGACAGCTCGGAAAGGCTTGGGAACGGAGTATTTCCGAGGTTTTCAGAGCATTTCCAAACGGCTCCGAATGGATCCGATCGGCTCCGCTCTGCTCTTGCCCCCCACCTCTGGCCAAACATGGTACTACACACCGCTGTGGCTTGAATCCTGCTCGTTTTGCGAGACAACACTCACAAACCGAGTCAGGATTTTTTAAAATACAGTGCTCATATTGCGAAACGCTCATTAACCGCGTTACTCGCAATCCAAGGTTCCACTGTATTTATTTGTAAAAAAATTTGAAAACCATTTATTATTTTCCTTCCACTTCACAATTATGTGCCACTTTGTGTTGGTCTATCACATAAAATGGTGGGAAAATAGTGTAGCGCTAATGATGTGAGTGTGTAAGGATTGCTCCTAGTTAGTGAGAAAACTCAAAATACACAATAAAAAACCTTAGTGAATAAACATCAAGAAAAATAATAAAAAAGCATATATGCATAACACAATACAGTATAAGCAATATGTGATGAAGTCCCAACTGTGGATATAGGCTTCCAGCAATGTGATATAAAGTGTAGAATAGAGTCCACAAAAAAAGAAGAAAACAAATGAAGCTTCTTCCTATTAGGGTGACACCAAATAGTAGAGATGAAGGAAAGAGTTGCCTGTAGTCACTCTTAACACTCTTCTGAGATAAATGAATGAGGTACTCTTACCGGCTGGGGTGGAAACACATGTCTTACAACAGTGGGTCATACGGGCTTAGGATCCTAGATGGTCTGGATCAACTGTTGAATATGCAAGACAGTCCAGATGGATCGAGGTGTACAATCCCCAGTTCCCAGCTGACGAATACTGCGGATACAGCAAAGTCCCTTCAGGGTCAGGTCAGACTGGATACACACCGGGGTAATTCCTCATGGGCTCCAACGGAAAAAGAATATGGAAAAAGAGGCTCCAAATGGTGCAGGTCAACCAAAAATGGTTTTATTGGAACAAGTCATACATCAAATGACAAGATTAAAAGTGATCACGGATATAAAAAAAGTATAAAAAGCAATGTGGGGTGCAGTAAATGCTGGTCCGACGCGTTTCGACACAAGGGGTCTTCAACTGGGGCATATCTCTGTCCCATCACATTGCTACTAAATATATAAGTTCAAACTACACATCTCCACCTCTAGGGAGGGGGGGAACCGCAAGTGGACCCAATGGCGTGCCTCCCAAGCCTCGATGTCATTCAAGGTGGAAGATGGTATATTAACCAGAGATGAGTGTTAAATTCATAGAACTGACATAAAGACCATGAATTTTTGTGATACAGGGAGGCCAGAGGAAAGTATCTGGGCACATAAAGTACATATGCCCTCCAGGCCTCGTCTTAGAAGTAAACTATTAGTCAATCAAAATGAGTGAATCACATGACAGGGCAGCGGTCTCCACCAATCCCCAGTGAAGGGATACATGTGACACTGGCGACTTATGTAATACAGGACAGCGCTCCCCTCACTAGGAGCCTGAAGCCGCCACGATCCCGTCGCCGAAGTCACGCGCTCACCAACTCTGGACCAATGAGAGCAGGGATTGGAGAGACGCATGATGGGGCAGCCGCTCAAATTGATCCCCATGCTGCAGATCACATGACCCTGTGGCGTGCGTCATACGAGCCCACTCTCCCCTCACCAGGAGCTGGGCGTCGCCACAGCCTCGTCACCTAGGTCACGTGTCTACTGGCATGGGGGAAAGAGAATGATTGACATGACCAGCGACCAGTGAGGACATAAAATGAAAATGTCAGAGCATCGTAGATAAATCCCCAGCCACAAAGGCACATAGTACCGGCAAAAGTGTCATGTGAGCCTGAGTACCTAGCAACAGGAATGGGGCATCACCACACAATAGTGTAGTTTGAACTTACATATTTAGTAGCCATGTGAGAGGACAGAGATATGCCCCAGTTGAAGACCCCTTGTGTCGAAATGCGTCGGATCAGCATTTACTGCACCCCACATTCAGTTTAAAATAAAAATTAAAGGCAAAACATTTTTGTATAGATATATAAAAAAATAGTGATCACATTCCCTCTGTTCTCAGCTGCATAAGATCTAGGGGGAGGGGCAGCAGCAGTACATTGAGCTTCCTAGTGAATGGCTGTGCAGAGAAGGCGTGTCAGGACAAGACTGATCATTGGAGGAGAGCAGGCTGAGTTCCCAGTACAGCTAGAGAACTGACCATGTTGTGCTTAGTGTGGTGAGTTTTTGATAGGAAAGCAGAGGGACTGCTAGGGACACCAGGGATTTCATTCAAAGGAAGCATTAAAAAGAGAACAGGATATTTTTATTACAAGTACATGGTACAGCATACACATATCAGGAATATAAAATGTGGTAACAAACACTTTAAGTGCATAGACTGAATTCCTCTTTAAATCGTCAGCCGATCCAGGAATATAAGATGTGATAAAAGTTTCAAAACACATATATTTAAAGGACACTGATATCATATGAAAATAAACATCAGATGCTGTGAAGCACAGTGTAGCAACAAATGAATGATGTATCAATTCCACATGTAAATAATAAGTGCATATAAATTAGAATCAAAACACTCTATAGAAAAAAGTCCCATATATGTGCAAATCACAACTAGTGAGTGAAAGTCCAAACTCAAATTCAGACTCAAAAATATTAGGTGCAATCCTTGCTGTATTGTATAAACAGGAACAAATCTTATACACAGTGGCTGATGAGTGGCGAATATTCCAGGCATTAAACCATGATGTCACCAAAAGGGAGCTGTGATCCCACCACCTGGGGAAGGGGTCGGTATTCTTATCTTACCATGAGACGTGGACTCACACACCGGTAAGTGGTGAGTCGTAACAGCAAAGATGTAGGTATCTATGGTGTTGTGACGATCTCCTCCTACGATCGACAGGGATGGATTCCAATTACTCCTCCAGGTGATAGCCAAACAGCACAAGGGATGGTGTGAACTTCAGGATCTGCCACAACCAAGTGATATCCACAGGTGAGTAGTCACCCCTCACGGAGACCAGGCCACACACGATGGAATGTTGTAGATGATAAAAAAAAAGAAGAAAAAAGAGAAGCCTCCACATGGCGTAGATCAAAAACGGCAAAAAATTTATTAAAAAAAAGCAGATAAAAAGTACCAGCATCGTTCGATCTGTACAGGTAAAATGTGATCACAGGTAAGTACAGCAGGTGCCGCCGATTTTGTATATCCAGTGCGATAGGATCGCGCTGGATATCGCCTCTGCGAGACTGTGCTTCTCGCGCTCGCCGCCCCCACGAGATGCAGTGCATCCATAGGAATGTATTGCGGGTGGCGAGCGGGAGGAGCGACAGAGTTCAGTGCTGGCTCCCGCGACGGGGAGTCGCGGGCGGCAAAGGTCGCGCTGCCTGACTGCGATTATGTACAATATCGCGGTCAGGTACTGTATATGCGCAGTATGTAGAGCAAGCAAAGAAACCCTACGCGTTTCGTCCCATAGGACTTCCACTGGGGTATGTTTGTACTTGCTACTACTGCGCTTTTATAAGAAATGATCTATAACATTCCTGTTCACTACTGTATCTTAGCGCTGCACATGTCCTCTCACAATTTTATATACAAATAGTCTGTTTGTTGGTGCTAGCAGATTTTTTTTCCCCACATTGTCCTGGCAGCACAGTAGTATCTCCTATCCATTGATCCAGGAATACAGGCAATTGAAGTTATATTTAAATCTTGACATTTCCTACAAAAGTCAAGCTCAATATCCCCTTCTCACCTATTATTTCATCATTTGTTGCTAAGTTTTTCAGCATTTTTATCTGCTTTTGTTTATTATTATTTATTTATTTAACTTTCTTTGTTGTAAGGGATTAAGGGTTAGGGTTTAATGGTTAGGGGTTCATATATTTATTTATTATCCATTTATCTACTGTTTATTGTTTATTTATTTATTTTGTTAGGTTAGGGGTTGGGGTTTAATATTAGGGTTTGGAGTTAATATTAGGGTTAGGAGTTAGGGTTAAGGGTTATGCCGCGTACACACGGCCGTTTTTCTCGTCGAGAAAAACGAAATTTTTCCCATTCGACGAGAAAAACGATAGTCTGTGGGCTTTCTGTCGTTTTTTTCGATGAGAAAAATGGCATAAAAAACGACGAGAAAAATTAGAACATGTTCTAATTTTTCTCGTCGTTTTTTTCGACATGTTTTCCGCTGCAGTTTTCCCATAGGGAAACACTGCCGCGGAGCCCACAGACGGTCGTTTTTCTCCAGAAGAGAAAAAACGACGTGAAAAAACGACCGTGTGTGGGGAACAAGCCGTTCCCTCGTTTTTAATGACATTATTCACGGCGGTTTTTTAACCGCCGTGAATAATGATCGTGTGTACGCGGCATCAGGATTAGGATTAGGGGTTAATATTAGGGTTAAGGTTTGGGGTTAGAGTTTTTATTTTATTTATTTTAATTTATTATTTTTTTATTAATATTTATTTTGATGATATTATTGCATTTGAGCGGAAAAATGCTCAAAAACATGCTTCAAGACGCACTAAAACGCTCAAAAACACTTGGATCAAGCGTTTTCCATGCATTTCTATGGAACAAAAAAACGCTTCAAAAATGCAACAATTTTCCCAAATCGAGGTACAAAAAAAGCTCCAGAACTTTTTTGAACTTCAGGCATCTGGCTTCAGGTGACTTGGAGCGGAGATGTGAACCAACACCATAGAGAATAATGCCGCGTACACACGATCGTTTTTAATGTCATTTTCAAAAACAATGTTTTTCTCAACGTGATTTTTCTTGTTTCCTCTCAAGCCTGTCTTGCATACACACGTTCATTAAAAAAAACGCTCGAGCAAAGCGCAGTGACGTAGAACACGTACAACGGCACTATAAAGGGGAAGTTCCGTTCGAATGGTGCCACCCTTCATGTTAGTAAAGTTTGTTGAGCGACGATTCGCGCTTTTCAGCCTCGTGCTTTTCAGTCCGTTACAGCGTGACGAATGTGCTATCTCCATTATGAACGCTAGTTTTACCAGAACGAGCGCTCCCGTCTCATACTTGATTCTGAGCATGCGCGTTTTTTTTCCCCTTGTAAAAGCATACACACTACCATTTTTCACGTCGTTAAAAAAAACGACGTGAAAAACGACGTGAAAAAATGAAGCAGGTTCTCATTTTTTTTAGGCCATTTTTCACGTCGTTAAAAATGCTCTGGAGCCTACACACAATCGTTTTTAATGCCCAATTTAAAAAATTGCATTTTTAACGTCGTGAAAAACGGTTGTGTGTATGCGGCATTATTGTTTTTTTTCTCCTCCAGCGTTTTGGAGCTTCAAGCTACAGAATACTAAGGTGTGACTGGGGCCTCAGTGTTTTTATGTGATCAGCTGCCTTAATGACCAATAGGGTCTTGCGAGGAAATTTTTTATACGTTTTGTGCCATTACCATGACCCACCACCAAAAAAAACCTGCAAAACAAATTCTCCTACTCCTGATGATTGTGGGGATGGCACATATGGGCGTGACTTGTTCTTTGTACTCATAGTGAGACCAAGAAATAATAGTGTGTATTTTTTTATCCTTACCTAAAACACACTAATGCCGCATACACACGATCGGAATTTCCGACAACAAATGTTCGATGTGAGCTTTTGGATGGATATTCCGAACGTGTGTAGGCTCCACAATTTCAGACAACAAATGATTGAGAGTTGGTTCTCAATTTTTCCGACAACAAAAGTTCTTGTTGGAAATTCCGACCGTGTGTATCCAATTCCGATGCACAAAAATCCTACGCATGCTCAGAATCAATTTGACGCATGCTCAGAATCATTGAACTTAATTTTTCTCGGCTCATTGTATTGTTGTACGTCACCGCGATCCTGTCGATTGGAATTTCCGACAACATTTGTGTGACCGTGTGTATGCAAGACAAGTTTGAGCGAAAATCCGTCGGAAAAAACCCCACGGTTTTGTTGTCGGAAATTCCGATCGTGTGTACGCAGCATGACACTTTTAATACTGCCAATAACTGACACACTGACCCACCGACACTAACTGACACTTACACAGACATTTACACTGCCACTAACTGACACTGGCACCGACACTTATGCCGCGTACACGCGGTCAGAAATTCCACCAGCAAAAGTCCGATGTGAGCTTTTGGTCGGAAATTCCGACCATGTGTATGCTCCATCGGACTTTTGCTGGCGGAATTTCCGCCAGCAAAAGATTGAGAGCTGGTTCTCAAATTTTCAGACGGAAAATCCTATCGTCTGTAGCAATTCCGAACGCTCAAAATTCCGACGCATGCTCGGAAACAATTCGACACATGCTCAGAAGCATTGAACTTCATTTTCTCGGCTCGTCGTAGTGTTGTACGTCACCGCATTCTTGACGGTCGAAAGTTCAGAGAACATTTGTGTGACCGTGTGTATGCAAGCCAGGCTTGAGCGGAATTCTGTCGGAAAAACCATCCAAGGTTTTTCCGACGGAAAATCTGATCGTGTGTACGCGGCATGACACTGCCACTAACATTAGCAGGCACCTACACTGGTACACTATATAAATCTCTTCTTTTTTTTTTTCACAAACATGTCCTCTAGGGAGAAGGAAAATATACAGTGTATCATTTTCTCCTCCCTAGAGCAATGGTTCTCAACCTTACTAGTGCCGTGACCCCTTGATAAAATTTCCCAAGTTGTGGGGACCCCTAACAGTAAAAAAAATTTTGTAGCGTGGGTTGTCAGCACCCAAGGCAAGACAAGTAATTTGCACCCCTAACCCACGGACATTTAGCGCTGAGTCCCTTCCACCCGTTTTAAAATGTACCACTCTTTCTCTTTGTTCTCCTTAATTTCCCTTTCATCTCTCTCTAATTTCTTGTTTTTTTCCCCCCAATCCCTCTCTCTAGCCGTCTTTCTTGTTCTTTCTCTTATTCTTCCTCTCCCTTTTTCTTTCTTCCTCTCCCTTCCATGTATTCTCTATTTTTATTCATTCTCTTACTCCCTGGTGGGGGGTGGTGGGAATGGGATGAGTGGTAGTGCTGGTGGGGGGTGGGATCAGTGGCAGTGCTGGGGGAAGTTCTGATCAGCCAACTTAGGTGCTCTTGATCAAGGTCATCTGCTAAGAGGCTAAATGGGCGGCCGCTGGCTCCAGAGACAGCCAAGCTGGGCGGCCGCAAAAATGCTGGGAGAGCGGTGCAGGCTTCAGGAACAGCCCAGGATTCAGTGACCCCTGGCAAATCATCATTCGACCCCCGAGGGGGTCCCGACCCCCAGGTTGAGAACCACTGCCCTAGAGGAAAGGTGTGTTGTTTATCCTCTTCACCGAGGAGAAACAACACAGGGACGGGCTACAGAGTAATTGATCACTATGATAGCCAATCAAAGGCTATCACAGCGAACATGTGATTGGGATCCGGTTCCCCCGTGTCCCGATTGTTAACAGAGACCGCCCAGTTTCTGTGCTGGGAGCATGCAAGCGAGCGCGCTTCCAGCACAAACACAAGAAAACATATAAAAGCGGCACCCAGGTCTAAATGCCACTTCCTGAAGGCCCCATATATGTGTAGGCAGCTGTGAAGGGGTTAAGGGAGAGTTGTTTGAAAAGACTGCGAGTAGTCGGATCACATCTGCTTGCCTGAGAGCCTGATAATGGCTATGTCTTTTCCTCTAAAGGTGGAATTACACTTTAAGCTCTGGCTAGTTGATTTAATGCCCAAAACACAGGTGAGACCCTCATCCCTCACACTGCTCATGCCTCCTCTCCTCATCTCCTCAGAATTCCAGGAGTAGAACACCCAGCTGAGGAAGAGTGAGGTCAAGTCTCTGCCAAGAAGAATTATTTGCTGTAATGTTTCTGTGACAGGAGCCGCTTTCTGAGGCGAGAAGAGGGGAGTTCCAGGTTTAAAAACTCATCTGAGACTTCATATATCAAGGCGGGAAGAGAAATTCAGACAGCTCACAACTGACTCTGTTTGGGCTGCTGACCTTTTCACCACTTATCTCACAAACTCTTCCACACAAAAAAGTGAGCTGAAAGAGAACCTGTTCTGAAAGAAATACACTATATTACATTTGCATTCCAGTCTTAAGTACACACGGTCTGACTTTTTGCCAACAAACTTCATTTTGAGCAAGTTTGCCAAAAAATCCGACCGTGTGTACGCTCCATTGGACAAACATATTTCGTTTTCATCGGACAAACGTTCGGTCTGCAAACGGACAAACTTTTGGCCAACAAAAGTCAGATGGAGCAAAGTCCGACCATGTGTACAGAAAACCATCGGACTTTTGTCCGATGGACAAAACAAATAATGTTAAAATCAACCAACAATAGCAGAAGTTGACCAAAGGGTGGCGGTAAAGAGCAGAAAAACCACGTGATGTTGGAAAAAGTTTTGGGAAAGTTTGCAGAAAAGTCCTGTGGTGTGTATGCTATGGGTGTGCCCGCCCAACTCCGTTCGGACAAAAATCCACGGAAAAGTCGGATGGAAGTCCGACCGTGTGTACGAGGCTTAAGTCCATAGGGTTCAATATTGAGTTGGTCCAACCTTTGCAGCTATAACAGCTTCAACTCTTCTGGGAAGGCTGTACACAAGGTTTAGGAGTGTGTCTATGGGAATGTTTGATCATTCTTCCAGAAGCGCATTTGTGAAGTCAGGCACTGATGCGGACGAGAAGGCCTGGCTCGCAGTCTCCACTCTAATTAATCACAAAGGTGTTCTATCGGGTTGAGGTCAGGACTCAGTGCAAGCCAGTCAAGTTCTCCACCCCAAACTTGCTTATCCATGTCTTTATGAGCCTTGCTTTGTGCACTGATGCACAGTCATGTTGGAACAGGAAGGGGCCATCCCCAAACTGTTCTCACAAAGTTGGGAGCCATGTCCAAAATGTCTTGGTTTACTGATGCCTTAAGAGTTCCTTTCACTGGAACTAAGGGGCCAAACCCAACCCCTAAAAAACAACCCTCCACCATAATCCCCCCTCCACCAAATGATTTGGACCAGTGCACAAAGCAAGGTCCATAAAGACATGGATGAGCGAGTTTGGGGTGGAGGAACTTGACTGGCCTGCACAGAGTCCTGACCTTAACCAGATCGAACACCTTTGATATGAATTAGAGTGGAGAGTGTGAGCCAAGTCTTCTCGTCCATATCAGTGCCTGACCTCACAAATGTGCTTCTGGAAGAATGGTCAAACATTCCCATAGACATACTCCCAAACCTTGTGTAAAGCCTTCCAAGAAAAATGTAAGCTGTTATAGCTGCAAAGGGTGGGCCAACTCAATATTGAACCCTACGGACTAAGCCTGGGATGCCGTTAAAGTTCATGTGCGTGTAAAATCAGGCATCCCAATGCTATTGGTTATATAGTGCACATGGGGGTCAATTCACTAACGTTTACCGCATGTGATAAGGGTATAGTGTTACTCAGTTGCTCAGTTGCATACATTTTCGCGTGCAGTAAATTAAGTCCAATTCACAAAACAAAAACAAAAAAGTGCAAGTAAATATTGCATAAAAAGCTCTTAAGTTCAATACACAAACGGACCAGAGAGTAAAAAAGCATGAGATAATTACCACCAGGGTTTTGCTGGCGGTATCACATCCAGGATTTGTCAAAAAAACAGCCTGGGGGTCAGGGGACAGATACCTGGTTGCTAAGGGTCAGGGGACAGATACCTGGTTGCTAAGCAGCGGGCCAGGAACAAAGCCGCTGTGTCCTTAAAGCGTAGTTCCACCCAAAAATTGAACTTCCGCTTTAAGTACTGGTGACCCCTGACATGCCACATTTGGCATGTAATTTTTCTTGGGGGGAGAGCGAGTACTGTTGTGGAGATTTTTATGGAGATGTATTTAATATGTATTGTCATAGTGTCACCCAGTGTTAGTACTTCCGCAACCCGCTCTAAAAGAGCTGATTGGGGTAGTCTGAGGCTGGTTGAATCCCGTCTGATAGGGGAAAACGTTTTGAGGTTGGAGTGTGATGTTTGCAGGGTGCGGATATGTCCGCCAACGGGGGCCCTCTGTGCATTAGCATGGACGATCATTAAGGAGGGGATATCTTCGCTCTGCAATGACATCATTGGTTGTGGGCAAATGCGCGCTCTTGTCTCGGCTGTGTCTGATCAACATTGGTTGGAATTCGTAGCGCGCGTCTGCAGATAGCCTCCCTCCCCCATTCAATAATAGTATAATCTGAATATGCGATATTCTATGGAATGGCGCAGAATAAGGATTTCTATCAGCGGTAACTTTAGCCATCCTACGTTTATTGTGTCCATGTATGACATCTCCTGTTGGAAGGAATGTCCAAGTGTTGTCATTTTCATGTGAGGAGGGAACATCCTATGAGGTTCCCGCCCATGGGGAGGGGATTGGTTGCTGCAGCCAATCACCTCCTGTCTTGAGATCTTTTGAGTTTAATAAAAGCCTATGAGTAGGCTTCGGCTTAACAGTCTTTGCTGGAATGGCCTGATAAGAAGACCTGTGTTGGTGGTTTCCTGGATTGAATGATGGAATGAACGGTGAGTGGACTTTAGCAAACTTAACTTAACGATAGCATTACTTCAAAAAGATGAATCTCAAGTGTGTGCTTATAGAGCACAGGAATTATAGGCTGTGTGCTCTGCAAACAGCAGCCTAGAATTCCACAACAGTTAATGGCGACTCTGGTGGGACCAATTGTGGCCTCTTTGAGCATCAGATCAGCAGAGGGGGGAGAGTGGACCTGCGATGTGATGTGTAAAGAGGCTGTACTTTGAAACGAAAAAAATAAAATAAAAATTTGTCTTTTTGAAATAATGTTTCAAGTTTGCAGCGTGTGTATGTGTGCGTGTGTATGTCTGCGAAACGTATGTGTGTGTGTGTGATTTTGTCATGGATCATATGCCTGTGAATTTGATTGTGTGTGGGTATGCCTGCATGTGCCTGTGTGATTAGATCGTGCGATGTATTGAGCAGTTGGCTGCCAGCAATGGCTGCTGCATTGTTATGGTCCTTGAGCCATGAGGTTTAGTGGGGGTGGGGCAGGAAGCATCTCAGTTACAATGGTAAAAGTTGGTGACTTTCTGTAAATAGCATGCAGGAGTTTTGTAGTGGGAGGGCCCTGAGAGATGATCTGATGGAAACTGTGGGCTGTAAGAGTGTAACTAAGTGAGAAATATAGACTGTATATTGTGTATGAAATGAAGGTATAGATGTGGTATTTAGTGCACTGAACAGTTTGTAAAGTAGATTGCTTGGCTGCCATGTGCTTGAATGGGGGAAGGGCTTTGTGTTGCTGGGCTATGCCCTAAGGGAAGGACAATGGTGCTGGAAGGGAAACGCCCTGAGGGAAAGACACTCTAAGCAGATGTACAAGCAACAATATACTGTATGTGTGTAGTGTTTGTGATTTCTATGAAAAATAGAAATGAATAGATTGTGATTTTTGCCTTTATAGGGGACAAAGACACATGTCCCCATAAGTGTAAAAATATTAAGTGTTTGGTTTTTGAGTTGAAAGTTCCTGCCAAGTGGCCAGGCTGAGGCCACTGTGTGTGTGAACTTTAGGTAGAGACGTGGTGAATATCTCAGAGTATATGAACTTAGAGAAATGAATATGTTTTTAATATTGTCATGTAACTCACATTTATTGAATGTGCTGTTTAGTTGGCCAAAGGGAGGCTAAGTTTGTAAGTGTACATGTGGTCCTTGTAGAGTGTAGCTGACACCTTTTTCAGTGGATTTTGATGATAATTTAGAAAAGTTTCAATGGTGTAGTCAGTCTTTGTGGAGAGAAACATTTTTGATTTTCTTTCAAAGAGATGCTGGTTTTGGCGGGAAAAATTGCATGCGTCAATGGCGCAATTTTTGTTGTCCATGAGGTGCTGTGGTGGGTCATCCACCATTTTGTAGTCCTGGCTTGTCAGCCATTTTGAGAGACGTTTACAGTTTGAGATAGGAAGTTCCAGTTTAGCAAACACGGCCCCTGAATATGCTGTATTGGCATTTGTTGATTGGCGCAGTTTTGTCCTGTTTTGCGCGCTTGCAGTTTGACCTGTGCACTGCTGGGGAGAGTGCTGGGACGCCAGAGTGACATACTGAGGATGGTTTTGTCTCTGGTTTAAATTGCTTTTCTAAGCATCGCCTTTTGAGTTGAGTGGTATCTTAAAATAGCGCGGTCTTACCCAGAGGGGCCACGACGCGCTTGCGGACACACGCACATGCTGGGGCCTAGTTATGGATAAGATCTGGCTGACCTACCAGCAGTTGGAGTGTGGGAGGAGGCCAACGCAGACACAGGGAGGACATGCAAACTCCATGCAGATGGTGTTAGGAGGGGGGATTTCTCTGTTTTCATTTAAGTAGATGTGAGCTATTGCAGGGTCGGCTGGCTTTGCAGTATATGAAAAACTTCACTTTACACTGAATTTTGATGGATTGTAAGACTAACAGAGTTTTTGTACAATGATGTGTTTTTATGTTTAAATATTTCCTTCCCAGAAGGCAATTCATATGTTTTGAAGCTTGTATTGTATAGCCTGTAGAGGAGGAGTGGGGGTTTTGGTCGAAACCCCTAGAGCCATCTTTTTGCAGGAGTTTTGCATTTGAGTCAACTTGTGGTTTTGCTTGCAGGGGATGTTTGGGTCAGGACTCTCCCATTTGCAAAGGGGGGTTTTATTCCACCATCTTCTTGACAAGGTTTTAAATTGTTGAAATATATAATGTGTAGCCATGGATTTTTTTGGAGTCTTGATAGACACAGCAATGTGGCTGGGCTCCCCCCTCCCCCTCCCTCTTCCTGAACAATTGATATGTAAATAAACCAGTTTGTTTTTTTTAAGTAGCTGAGCATAACCGGAAGTTTCTTTTCAGCATTTATATATCAGCAGAAAGTTGGTGGGAGGAGCTTGGGGTTGTCTGAAAGGTTGGCAAATGAGATTTGTGTTTGGAAGGAAAATGGAAAGCATTTTGGCGTTTAAAAGTGTTTTATATTTTGTTCCAGTTTTGTGAAATTTTGTACTGTAAATACAGTTTTGGGTAGAGAGAAAAACAGGGGGTATCACCATTGTTTTATCATCTAGATACAGAGAGAAGCCACATTGTTCTGCAGGTGGTAAACTGGCGTAAGTGTTCTGTGTGGTTTAGTCTGACAACGCAGTGTATGGGTGTATAGCGGAAAACGCTTGTGTATGCATACACTGTGAGGGGTAGAGGCCTAATTCGGGGGTTGATCTGTGGTTGTTGCTGTAGTTCCAAAAGTGTTGGGACAACAAGCCATAGAGTTGACACCTCGGTTAGGGTTTCTAGTTGGAGGACTTGACCATATAGTGGTTGTAGTTCTGCAATTCACCGTATAAGAAGACACCGGGCGGTGATCTCCGAAATGGGTGCAACGGTTTAACCTGGACGCAGGTTTAAGACGATAAGCCAATTCGAATCGCCATGGACACAAGGAGGTCTGTGCAAAGGGAAGGAATGGAGGCTTCCCATAGTCAGACGGTCACACAGTGCACGAAGCCTAGTTTTGGGGCAAAGGCCTTTGAACCCCAAAAAGATTAACATAGGTGGTCCAAGGATACTATTTTGGGTATCCCTCTGGAATGGATGTAGTTGAGCTGCGGCTTCAGAAATCTGTAATGATGAGGAATGGTGGCTCATGCCCGTTTGTTTGAACCTTGTATGGGTGGTCCATGCAAGCTTCTCGAGTTGCTCTCATATTCCCATTGTATTTTTTTTCCTATTGCTGAAAGAGTGAAGGTAGAATTCTGGCTGTTTTTGTTTTTTTTTCATTTGTGGTTTTGGAAACTGGGAAGTATTTCCCCCACGTTTGTATCGGAATGTTTGTATGTAGTAACGTGAATATGTTCGAACTTACCGCGGCGATCCTCCGATGCGTCGCGGCTGTTGTATTTTTGTAGGAACGGGAAAAGTAAGGGTTACAGAGGGTTTTGTTTGAATCAGTTTTGAAAGAATGTCATTGACAATTTACCAATGTACAGGAATGTCATTATTGTTTTACCATTCTTTGCAGGTTAAATATGAAGGATAGAGTAATGATTTTGCTTATAAGTATTTTTCAGGTCCAAGGAGTTTGTACACAGAGAACAGGTGTATGTAGACAGCGGTACATATGGATAAATATGAGTCTAAGGCGGTAAAAGTATCTATCATAGGCTATTTCATTGTTTCTTTTTTCCTGCACCACACATTTCTTCCTTCAGTCTGTAATGAGGAAGAAAAGGGGGGAGAATGATAAATGTAAGAGTGACAGTTTTTTTTTTCTGTCAAACTAATAATAACCTCTGTAATTCTAACCAAGTTTGTGCCAAGACGGTCTTTCTTTAATAGAATTTGAATCGGCAAGCAGCAGTCTGGTGAAGTAGGTTCCCATCCCAGAGGCTAAGAACCTTGTCAATGGCTCCAGGTATTGTAAGCCACGCATAGGTTATGCAGTGACCACAGTCCCGATGTCTGGGTTATTGTCATATGAGGAGTTTTAGTCCCCAGCGATGACAGCGGTACATGCCATTTATGATGTTATCATGGGTATGAGGAGTTTTAGTCCCCAGCGATGACAGCGGTACATGCCATTTATGATGTTATTATGGGTATGAGGAGTTTTGACAAACTAGTGAAGACTCCAGACAGACACTTGTCAATGGAATCTAACGATGTATTTTTTTAGAGGGTAAAATTGGTTTTAGTTTTAATGGCTCTGTCTCTTGTCGGTTTGGGTATCTAGGCAGCCCACAAGTGTGTTTGAACTTTAGTTTGGTGTTTATGTGGATCTGCAGCTTATAAAGGTAATTCCCCCCAAAGCAAGAGGTTCATGCGCGATGGTGAAGCTGTCCCAACATTTTAGGTCGCGGCCGATCGCGAGGATCTGATGGCGTGAGAAATTAAGAATGGCAGGGACAGCTAGAAGGGATTTGTTCACCAATCCTGACCAGGTCTAGGCATGGGGTCCTGCATGTACAAGGTGGGGGGGGCTCGGGCTTGGGATATAATTGAACAATTCTCATCCGTTAAGGATAGGGTTCTTCATGTAATTGTTGAAGCCAGAGCTGTAGCTAAGTGAAGGTTGGGAGTCCTTTTTAAGGGTCTGGGAATCTTTGGGGATCTAATTTTTTATTTTACAGCGGATCGTGGTTAAAGGAAGTGGGAATATATATACTCATGTCGTTTTTATTTCTATTCTTTCTATGTCGTGACGAGAGGCTCCTGTTGCCTGATTTGACGCGTGACCAGAGTTTCCTTGATGAGACGCCCCGAAGCCGGACCCACATACAAGACAGAGAATCACAGACGGATCGGCGATTACTACAGCTCACCATGTCGTGTCCTCCTTTATAAGTCATGCCCCTGAAGAGTAGAGTCTACATGTCAAGCCGTGTTTTCCTTTTTATGGACTAATAACTGATTGATTTCCAGGTGTGAGGCCTCGTACACACGGCCGAGATTCTCGTTGAGAAAAACATGTCGTTTTTTTCGACGAGATTCTTGGACAAGAAACTTGTCCCGGCCGAGTGTACACACGCTCGTTTCAAAGAACCCGCGGTTCTTTGAAAGGAGTGTACGCGGTGACGTCATCGACTAC
The DNA here is from genome assembly GCA_029206835.1 of Rana muscosa. Classification (NCBI taxonomy): domain Eukaryota; kingdom Metazoa; phylum Chordata; class Amphibia; order Anura; family Ranidae; genus Rana; species Rana muscosa. The sequence continues at coordinate 119,778,688 of CM055118.1, forward strand.
GTCGAGCATGCGCTCGTCATATTCGATGCCGTCGCCGCCATCTTGGTATACCCTACGTATGCCTAGGAAGCTACCGCGCATGCGTCAAATTCATTTCGAACATGCGCGGGCTTCCGGGCGGACAGGTAAGTGTACACACACTCACTTTTCTCGTCGAGAAACACGCCGAGGAGAATCTCGACGAGAAAATAGAGAGCAGGTTCTCTATTTTCTCGTCGAGGTTTCTTGTCGGTTTTCTCGACGAAAAACACGCTAGCAGCGTACACACGACCGATTTACTCGGCAAGACCTCTCTGCCAGCAAGTTTCTTGCTGGTTCTTGCCGAGAAAATCGGTCGTGTGTACGAGGCCTAAGAAGCATATCAACTCTCATCGAGGGACACATAGGGTGCATATGACAAAAAAGGGAGGACTGTTGTGGAGATTTTTATGGAGATGTATTTAATATGTATTGTCATAGTGTCACCCAGTGTTAGTACTTCCGCAACCCGCTCTAAAAGAGCTGATTGGGGTAGTCTGAGGCTGGTTGAATCCCGTCTGATAGGGGAAAACGTTTTGAGGTTGGAGTGTGATGTTTGCAGGGTGCGGATATGTCCGCCAACGGGGGCCCTCTGTGCATTAGCATGGACGATCGTTAAGGAGGGGATATCCTCGCTCTGCAATGACATCATTGGTTGTGGGCAAATGCGCGCTCTTGTCTCGGCTGTGTCTGATCAACATTGGTTGGAATTCGTAGCGCGCGTCTGCAGATAGCCTCCCTCCCCCATTCAATAATAGTATAATCTGAATATGCGATATTCTATGGAATGGCGCAGAATAAGGATTTCTATCAGCGGTAACTTTAGCCATCCTACGTTTATTGTATCCATGTATGACATCTCCTGTTGGAAGGAATGTCCAAGTGTTGTCATTTTCATGTGAGGAGGGAACATCCTATGAGGTTCCCGCCCATGGGGAGGGGATTGGTTGCTGCAGCCAATCACCTCCTGTCTTGAGATCTTTTGAGTTTAATAAAAGCCTATGAGTAGGCGTCGGCTTAACAGTCTTTGCTGGAATGGCCTGATAAGAAGACCTGTGTTGGTGGTTTCCTGGATTGAATGATGGAATGAACGGTGAGTGGACTTTAGCAAACTTAACTTAACGATAGCATTACTTCAAAAAGATGAATCTCAAGTGTGTGCTTATAGAGCACAGGAATTATAGGCTGTGTGCTCTGCAAACAGCAGCCTAGAATTCCACAACAGTACCGAGTTTTGACAGGCACCCAACTGGATCAGTAGCGGCCCGTCCATAGAGGGCACATGGGCACCGCTCCCACATCCTCGTGTCCGGCCCCCTGATCTACATATCAGGACGCCGGACCATGGATTCCAATGCAGGGTGGGTGTTTTTTGAAGCACTTGATTAGAGCCAGAGGCTCTAATAGGCTTCAAAAAAGGGTTAGCTCGGGGCGCAGAGCACTGTGCTCCGAGCCCACCCAGTTGTGTGAAAATAGCAAATAAATTTTCGCTTTTTTCACACTAAAGTCCCTCCCCGCCAATCAGGAGACAGGTCTTGAGGCCTGTTTCCCGATTGGCCACAGCGTCAGGTGATCCTATTGGATGCCTAGCACTTAGGTGAAAGAGAGAGGAGACACAAGGCGGAGGAAGCTGCTGGAGGAGCCGACACTGGAGCCACTGCCCTCACCCCGCCACACGCATGGCGGGTGGACTGTTCTGGAGGACACCACAGCCCGCTTCCTAGATTGGGTAAGTGCCCAGGGTGGTAGTGCTGCGCCACCGGCTGCCCGGGGGGGCTGGTAGTGCCGTGCCGCCGGCTGCCCAGGGAGGAGGGGTGGCTGTTTGCCGCCCCCCCCCCAAAAGAAAATCCCACCGGCTGCCACTGAACTGGATACTGGAATAACACTAAAGATACAAAAACATATAAGTCACATAAGATAATGATGTCTAGCAACAATCATTTACATATAAATAATGAAAAACTATTCCCTCTTTCCCAGGAGAGATTGGATCACATATGGATAAAGAGATTGTTCAAAACGGTGGATAACTTCTGAGAGCAAAGACAAACTCTTGTCACATTGGAAACAGTCAGTTAGCCCAGTTATTTAAAAGGTAACTGTGACATTCATGGAAAGAATATGATAGTGTTGTCTTAGCAAGATGTGATGTAATTGTAGATGTAGTTAATTTTTGGTTATTACAAATATTGCATTCAATAGCAGCCATGCACAGATGGTCTGTCATTAGCATTTAAAAAGGACAGAACCAGCTTTGAGGCCAGTTGACACCTAGATGCCAATAAAAGGTCCATTTACAAGTAAACATATTGCCACCTTGCTGCAGCCCTCAAAGGGAATCCTAGCCAGAATGGCAACACAGCTCCACAGGGGGCATTCACAAGGCCCCGGCCAGTCTGAAGAATTTGTTTTATAACATCAGATCTGAGGAATCTATTTTATGTCTCATAAAAGCTAAAATATTAGCCGCAGAGAGATGAAAATAATCCCTTTTGATCGTACACGTGATGGGTTACGTGTACATGTAAATCTGTATTTGTAGCGTGTGTAGAAACCTAGAAAAATACACAAAACTGTTATATTGCGCCGAACTGCGACAGGCAGGCGGTGATTGGTATTGTTATCGGGATGATGCGCTGGTATCGGAAATCACATACATGACCCAGCAATCAGTGCCGTTCTGGGCCAAATCGACGCTAGTAGTTTCAGAACACAAAACCTTGTGGGCTGAGACAAGAACACCCTCCTCCCTCCCCCCAGGGTTGATTGGCCAAGGGCTAAAGTCTAGCCCACATCCATATTTCAATAAATTGGGTAGCCTGAAATATGGACATGGTTCTTCCACGAAGCCAGTTTGAGACTGGGGAGTTCCCGTATGTTCCAGTATGCTTCTACTAACGGAAAGACTTCGGTATAGTTTTATTTCTGTTTTTTATCCCTTTTTATTTTCATAGCAAATTGCCAAGTGTGTGTGTTTCTGCATTTTTTGTATCTTTTTTGGTAACTCTTTTTGTCTTTGTATGCATTGCCCACATTCGGGATATTAAATGATAAAATGAATAAGTGACTTCTGTGTACTAAGCTAGGACTCATATCTCTGGAGAGGTTGTTGTTTTAGTGCCTAAATGCTCAGTATAAGTAACGTGCCAATCTGTATGCAATTTCACTGCGTTTTGGCAGATTGCATGCAGATTATAAGCTGACAGATCTGCCAGACGGAGATCTGTGTGTGTGTGGTGGCTCAGCAGACCAGTCTGCGGACAAACTGTTGAGTGGTGGCAGGCTATCGTTTGTTTTGTATCTGGTGTGTGGGGACAGCGGGAAGAGTTATTAACACCGGGGTTCAAGCTTGCAGGATAGCTGGAGGAACCCTAGAAGTGTGTAGTAATTGCTAGACTGTTCCCCAACCCTTAGAGTGCACCAGATTGTATGTAAGATTCGTATCTGCCTGTGTGTGGTCAGCTAACTGGATTGGAGTGGAGTCTCCCTCTAGTGGTGGCCAAAGGTAGTGCGGGCTGTGAAATCACCACAGCCAGTCTTACATGATCAATAGAAATTCCCCCTTATTCCTTTTAGTTCCTCATATACCCCAGTCACGGAACGCCCGTCGCGGTTAGCTAGTCGCCGTAGGCGGGCGCGTTCGTGACAGATTGGCGGCAGCAAGCGGGATTAGCTTAGTACATTAGCACATGGTTTATTAATTTAACCTGTGTGCTAAAGGTTGGAAGCTTGTTAGAAGCAACTTACCTACAGAAGTTCACTCAGTGCATAATTTTTGTTTTGTAGAAGACATACTTGGCTATTTGCTCCCCACCCCCTCTTGTTTTTCTTTTCTATCTTTTATTTGGGCAAAAACTTGGAGATGGTAACCCACGAGATGATTTGCTGGTACAAGAGGCAATCCGAAGAGACCGCAATTGACCTCTGTGATCTAAGAGGCATCAATACGGTTGGCAAGACGAGGACCCAGCTTTTATGTGCGTTGATAGAGGATGACAGAGAACGGCTCACCATGGCATCTAAACCCAGAAAAATTGCCAGTCCAGATGACTGCGAGAGACAGCGTGACTCTGTTTTAAAACCCTCTCAGCTGAATAAATCAATCCAGCATGGAAATGCAACATCACCTCCATCTGCATCAAGACCTACAAGAGGCAGACTTACATCTGTGGAAACCTTGAAGTGTTTTGTCTGTAACCAAGGTGGACATTGCTCAAGCCTTTGTCAAAAGCTGAGGGTGCCTAGCCCACCAGCAAGTGTGACAAGTGCACCCCCTACTGTGTTGCTTGTTGGGGAAAATGGAGGAGACCGAGCAGATAACCTGCAGCCAGTTGCCGCAAGTAACAGCATTACAGTCTTACTCCGAGATATGGGATCAGAGGATATCCTAGCTCGTCCAGGATTGAGGAGCTGTGAGGATGTGATCTCAGGTGAAGCCATGGCTGTCACAGGAGGTGGAGAAGCCATCCCTGATGTGCCTCTGGCTTGTGTTTCCTTGAACCAGGAAGCTGACAACCAAGTGAAAGAAGTGGGCAGAGCAGAACCCACGAATGTAGGAGGGCATGCAGATAGCCTGCAGCCAGTTACCGCAAGTGACAGTGTTACCATTGGACTTCCAGCTATGGGGTCAGAGGATGTCCTAGCTCTTCTAGGATTGAGGAGCTGTGAGCATGGGATCCCAGGGGAAGCCATGGCTGTCACCGGAGGTGGAGGTGCCAACCCTGCCTCGCCCATGGCTCATGTTTTGTTGAGCCAGGAATCTGGAAGCCAAGTCAAAGAAGTGGGCAGAGCAGATCCCACGAATGTAGAAGGCCGTGCGTGCCGCCTGCAGCTGGTTGCCGCAGGTAACAGCGTTTTAGTCAGACTCAGAGATACGGGATCCACGGATGTCCTAGGATCAAGGAGCCATGAGGAGGTGGTCCCAAAGAAAGCCCAAGTTATCACAGGGGTTGGAGGAGTCATCCCTGTGTTACATACAGCTTTTGCTGCTTTGCCCAGAGGATCAACAAGCAAAGTGAGAGAAGTGGACATAGCAGACGCCACTAATGTACTATCGGGTACTGACCAGGGACATTTGGTAGCCCGCTATGAGCCAAAGTCTGCCCCCCTGGAACCTGCAGCTCCACCTGAAGCCCCGGATTCACGTAAAGTACTTTTGGGTGACTCAGTGCAAGTTGGGAACTCTGGGGAGGGTCAAAGGATTAGTGACTGTGTGCCAGGTCCTGGCCCTTATGGGTTTCTGGAGCCAGGGCACCGAGAGCAACCTAAAGTCACAATGAACTCTGAAATTGATAATGTTTTGTATGATGTAAAATGTCATGATCTGTGCCGTGCAGACCGTCCCTCTGCTGCAGTGGTGACTCGTGATGCCCACCAGTCTACCCTGAACTGGTCACTGCCCACTGCTACAGAGGAACTGTCTGTGGAAGGGCCCGATCCAATTGGGTCGGACCCATGTGAACGTGGCCAAGCAGGCCTGAGATCCCCTCATACTGTTGTCTCCCTGGCATCTGTGGCAGATCGCTCTGAGTCCCCTCAGGCTGTTAAAATTGACATCAGCCTGGAGGAGTTCAGGGGTCTGGCTGACAGGCCGCCAGCTAGGGATGGTGAGATGAGGGTGTCCTGGGAACAGGATTGTGATACTGTAACTGTTTTTGAAGAAAAGGAATGTTTTGAAGTACCTGATGATAAGGCAAATTGTGTTTCAGCAGCTCCTAGTAAGGACAAGCAAGATATGCTTGTAACCTTATGTGAGGCAAAGTCTTCTGTGGTCTGCTCCTCTGCTGTCACAGCTACCAGTACTTCCATTGTGGATTCTGGGCTGTGCATAGCAGAGGAAGGACCACAGAGTGACAGGGCATATCTGACCCAGTCTGACTCTACTCCCTTGGCAGTTGCATCTGACAGCACTGAGTTCTTAGGGGCTGATACCTTTGTTGTCAGCCCAGAGGAACTCAGGTGTTGTGCCGATGGGTGCTCTGCTGAGGACGGAGTAGGAGTATGTGATGTGGGTCAGAGGACAACCCCTGGTGTAATTCAGTCTTCTGTGACTTTCTCCTCTGTCACCACCGTTGCGAGTACTGCCATTGCGGGTTCGTTGCTGTGTGTCGCAGAGGGAATACTACAGAGTGATGGGGGAAATCTGTCCCAATCAGGGCCTATCCCCTCAGCAGCTGCAGCTGACAGCGCTGAGTACTTTCTGGCTGATAAGTTTGATGTTTGCCCAGAGGAACTCAGGTGTTGTGCTGGCAGGCCTCCTGCTGAGGAGGACAGAGTAGGAGAGTGGGACACGGGTCAGGGGGTAACCCCTGGCAGAATAGAGTATTTTCTGGCTTTATCCTCTGTCCTCACAGCTACGAGTATCATGATTGAGGATTTGTTGCTGTGCGTAACAGGGGAAGAACCACAGGATGATGGGGGAAAACTGACCCCATCTGAATCTGGTCTCTCAGAGGCTGCAGCTGATGGGACTGCGTTCCTACAGGCTGATAGGTTTGGGGTCAGCCTAGAGGAATTCAGGGGTCGTGCTGGTAGGCCTCCTATTGAGGCAGAAAAAGCAGAAGTGTGGGAGACAGGCCAGAGGGTGGAGGCCCTGGTACCCAGACCATGGGACCAGGCCCAGGCCACCCAGGGATGGTCTTATGCCAGGCTCCAACATCTGGGTGTGGTGGCTAAGATTGTACCACCAGATGGCCAGGACCCATGGCTGAGAATGATGACAGCACACAATGACAGATTTGCCTGTACCCTTTCAGTAGGTAGTCAGTGGCCAGTGGATGAAGTGGATCCGCAGGGCAATCTGCTGCCCAATTCTGATCCAGACCCGTTAGGATCAGGCAGAGAGGGGTGCGGTAGCCCTCTCCTATCTGCAGGGGGACAGGCTGAAATGTCAGTGGTGCCAAACATCAGTTGGGGGAACCTTCAACCCCAAACCTAGGGAACCTTCCCTGCAGAAGCGTTAGCTGACCCGTGTAGGCTCAGCTGTGCATCATCTGGAAGGGGGAGATGTGACATTCATGGAAAGAATATGATAGTTTTGTCTTAGCAAGATGTGATGTAATTGTAGATGTAGTTAATTTTTGGTTATTACAAATATTGCATTCAATAGCAGCCATGCACAGATGGTCTGTCATTAGCATTTAAAAAGGACAGAACCAGCTTTGAGGCCAGTTGACACCTAGATGCCAATAAAAGGTCCATTTACAAGTAAACATATTGCCACCTTGCTGCAGCCCTCAAAGGGAATCCTAGCCAGAATGGCAACACAGCTCCACAGGGGGCATTCACAAGGCCCCGGCCAGTCTGAAGAATTTGTTTTATAACATCAGATCTGAGGAATCTATTTTATGTCTCATAAAAGCTAAAATATTAGCCGCAGAGAGATGAAAATAATCCCTTTTGATCGTACACGTGATGGGTTACGTGTACATGTAAATCTGTATTTGTAGCGTGTGTAGAAACCTAGAAAAATACACAAAACTGTTATATTGCGCCGGACTGCGACAGGCAGGCGGTGATTGGTATTGTTGTGATCGGGCTGATGCGCTGGTATCGGAAATCACATACATGACCCAGCAATCAGTGCCGTTCTGGGCCAAATCGACGCTAGTAGTTTCAGAACACAAAACCTTGTGGGCTGAGACAAGAACACCCTCCTCCCTCCCCCCAGGGTTGATTGGCCAAGGGCTAAAGTCTAGCCCACATCCATATTTCAATAAATTGGGTAGCCTGAAATATGGACATGGTTCTTCCACGAAGCCAGTTTGAGACTGGGGAGTTCCCGTATGTTCCAGTATGCTTCTACTAACGGAAAGACTTCGGTATAGTTTTATTTCTGTTTTTTATCCCTTTTTATTTTCATAGCAAATTGCCAAGTGTGTGTGTTTCTGCATTTTTTGTATCTTTTTTGGTAACTCTTTTTGTCTTTGTATGCATTGCCCACATTCGGGATATTAAATGATAAAATGAATACGTGACTTCTGTGTACTAAGCTAGGACTCATATCTCTGGAGAGGTTGTTGTTTTAGTGCCTAAATGCTCAGTATAAGTAACGTGCCAATCTGTATGCAATTTCACTGCGTGTTGGCAGATTGCATGCAGATTGTAAGCTGACAGATCTGCCAGACGGAGATCTGTGTGTGTGTGGTGGCTCAGCAGACCAGTCTGCGGACAAACTGTTGAGTGGTGGCAGGCTATCGTTTATTTTGTATCTGGTGTGTGGGTGTGGGGACAGCGGGAAGAGTTATTAACACCAGGGTTCAAGCTTGCAGGATAGCTGTAGGAACCCTAGAAGTGTGTAGTAATTGCTAGACTGTTCCCCAACCCTTAGAGTGCACCAGATTGTATGTAAGATTCGTATCTGCCTGTGTGTGGTCAGCTAACTGGATTGGAGTGGAGTCTCCCTCTAGTGGTGGCCAAAGGTAGTGCGGGCTGTGAAATCACCACAGCCAGTCTTACATGATCAGTAGAAATTCCCCCTTTTTCCTTTAGTTCCTCATATTCCCCAGTGACGGAACGCCCGTCGCGGTTAGCTAGTCGCCGTAGGCGGGCGCGTTCGTCACAGTAACTACTTTAGTGAGAAAATAAAATAGCAAAAAAAATAAAAAAAAAATAATAATAATATATAATTTTACAGAAGCCATATTGTAATTGAATATTATTAAAATGTACCTTTCCTTTTCAATCTGCAGTGCTGTAATTTTCTGTAAAATTCAATAAAATATGGCAACCTGGAGGCATTCCATACACCATTAGTGTGATTAGGCATCCTCTGCAACAAAAATTTTATTTTTGGTGAGATACTTCTAAATGGTTAATCACTTCTAAAGCGATGCAGACCCTGCCACTTTCCTCATTAGAACACTGCAAGTGTATCAGCTGATTAATAATGAAAAAGTCACTCCCATTCAGATTCATGCTGCCAACAACAAACAGCTTTTTCTTCAGAGCAAAAACAGGTAGAAATCTGCAACAAAGTTTGTTAAAATCCCTGCAATGTATATTACACTGCATACAGAATGCGGGGGGTCCAGCTATATCATGTAACACACGATATACAAAACATTGTACATTTTACAGGGGTCTGCAGTACGTAAATTACAGCATGATGTGCCTAGTGCAATAGTAGTGTAAAAAATGCGCACAGCAGTTGTCAGAATGTAGGACTATGTAAATGTACAACACAAAGTTCAGATTGTAGTGGTCCAGAGTATACAATATAGAGTGTGGCGAATTCTGGAAATTGTGATGTACAGCGCAGTGTACAGAGGGGTCTCCAAACCATGGGCCTCCAGTTGTTCAGGAACTAAAATTCCCATTGTGCCTAGTCATGTCTGTGAATGGCAGAGTTTTACAATGCCTCATGGGATGTGTAGTTCCGCAACAGCTGGAGGGCCGTAGTTTGGAGACCCCTATGTAATGTACAGCACAATGTACAGAGTGCAGTAGTCTAGAGCACACAGTGTATAAATATTTTGTGTGCTTTACCAATTTTCACGTTTACTCATGCCTAAGAAGAAGGTGGCTGGTGCAGTAACTTCAGAAGCCTGGGTGACTAAATGGGCTTGGGATGTACTGGATGCTCATTTCATTGTTTTTCAAAAAGACTATATTCAGGGTTCATACACATTTTTACCAATGAAATTCCATGACTTTTCCATGACTTTTCCATGACTTCACGTATAAATATTCATGACCTTATGTTTCATGAAATGTCTATGTATACATGTTAAATAAGAAGAAAATCCATGTCACACCCAGCATATTTTTACTAATATAAATTAGGGCTGTTACTGATTAAAATTTATATGTTCGATTAATCGTTTTTTCTTTTAAATCGATTAAACGACTAATTTTGATTAATTAATTATAACGCACGCACAGATCCAACTACTTTAGCTGATCTCCTTGCATTGCAACTCTGCATTAGTCAGTGGTAAATGTGGTATACACTATATACAATCACCCGACACTAGTTAGTTTCCACAATCCATGACTTAACTTCACAGTTCACACAAATAAATTCAAACTGTAGTACTGACGTCAGTACAGTACAGACACCCCCAGTGCAGACCTCCCAGTACAGACACCCCCAGTAGTACAGCCACCCCCAGTGCAGACCTCCCAGTACAGACACCCCCAGTGCAGACCTCCCAGTACAGACACCCCCAGTGCAGACCTCCCAGTGCAGACACCCCCAGTAGTACAGACACCCCCAGTAGTACAGACACCCCCAGTAGTACAGACACCCCCAGTGCAGACCTCCCAGTGCAGACACCCCCAGTGCAGACCTCCCAGTGCAGACACCCCCAGTGCAGACACCCCCAGTGCAGACACCCCCAGTGCAGACACCCCCAGTGCAGACACCCCCAGTGCAGACACCCCCAGTGCAGACACCCCCAGTGCAGACACCCCCAGTGCAGACCTCCCAGTACAGACCTCCCAGTACAGACACCCCCAGTGCAGACCTCCCAGTACAGACACCCCCAGTAGTACAGCCACCCCCAGTACAGACCTCCCAGTACAGACCTCCCAGTACAGACACCCCCAGTGCAGACACCCCCAGTGCAGACACCCCCAGTACAGACCTCCCAGTGCAGACCTCCCAGTACAGACACCCCCAGTAGTACAGACCTCCCAGTACAGACCTCCCAGTACAGACACCCCCAGTGCAGACACCCCCAGTGCAGACACCCCCAGTACAGACCTCCCAGTGCAGACACCCCCAGCGCAGACACCCCCAGTAGTACAGCCACCCCCAGTGCAGACCTCCCAGTGCAGACACCCCCAGTAGTACAGACACCCCCAGTAGTACAGCCACCCCCAGTACAGCCACCCCCAGTACAGACCTCCCAGTACAGACACCCCCAGTGCAGACACCCCCAGTACAGACCTCCCAGTGCAGACACCCCCAGCGCAGACACCCCCAGTAGTACAGCCACCCCCAGTGCAGACCTCCCAGTGCAGACACCCCCAGTAGTACAGACACCCCCAGTAGTACAGCCACCCCCAGTGCAGACCTTGCAGTGCAGACCTCCCAGTACAGACACCCCCAGTAGTACAGCCACCCCCAGTGCAGCCACCCCCAGTGCAGCCACCCCCAGTGCAGCCACCCCCAGTGCAGCCACCCCCAGTGCAGCCACCCTCAGTGCAGACACCCTCAGTGCAGACACCCTCAGTGCAGACACCCTCAGTACAGACACCCCCAGTGCAGACCTCCCAGTACAGACACCCCCAGTAGTACAGCCACCCCCAGTGCAGACACCCCCAGTGCAGACCTCTCAGTACAGACCTCCAAGTACAGACACCCCCCAGTAATGCAGGCACCCCCCCACCCCTTACAGACCTCAGAACAGCAATACACGGCGCAGTGTGTGTCCCTCCAGTTCCTGCTGACGTCAGCGTGCCGCTAAGCCAATAGGCTGCCGCCGGGTGTACCAAGATGGCCGCGGCTCCGGAGATAGGCCGAAGCCGCGGCCTTTCCTAATGGCCGAGGCCCCGGAGCGCTCCGGGGATCGCGCCGTGTGCCGATCCGAACAGGATGACCTGTTCGGATCACGGATCGCTTACGATCCGTTGCACGACTAGTAGTGACTAAAATATTCCATGACTTTTCCAAAACTTAGTGGATTCAGTCATTTTCCAAAACTTTTCCAGGCCTGGAAAGTGCCATGTCAAAATCCCATGACTTTTCCAGGAATTTAATGACCGTACGAACCCTGTATATTAAATTGGTCATAGTAAAGTTACTATGTCCAGTTAGAACCCAGACTTTCACAAAATTGCTGTTGGTGTCTGTGATTACAAACAATTTTTGGGATATTCCCTTAATATTTTTTGAATATTCTCTTTGTAATCCTCACTGTTACAGCCTAAAATATAGAATGCGAGTAGTTTACATTCATTCTCTCACTTATACAAGGATATCCTTTACCAATAATATTTAGGTTTCAGTATTCCTGTGGCTGCCTCATATCAATCTGACATTATATTAAACACATTCCAAGAAAAACTGACTTTAAGAAATTTATGCAGACACTTAAAGTTTAAATAATTTGTATTTTTAAAAGGAGTATGTGATAAAAAAAGAGACTTTGAGCATGCGTTCTGTCAATAACTTTAAAAAGTAACAGATTTTTCACTGACTCTTAATAGTGTCCATGTTAAAGCAGAACTAAATGTAAAAAAACCTGCAATAAAATAAATGTAACCAGCCTGTTTGCAGTCCTCTGCAGAATGAACACAGGGCTGTGCAACTGTAGCTCAGTTTACATTTTCTAGCACAGTGCCAGTGTGCCAGGATGGATGACTCCCACACATGCATGGGAGACTTCTGCTCATGCCTGGGAGTGATGTCATACCACGCTGGAAAATCAAGACCCCCAAAGACTGGTATTCGCAACAGGCCACCGAGGGACCTCACAGGCAGGGCCGCCATCAGGGGGGTACAGGCAGTACACCTGTAAGAGGCCTGGATGCCCCCCTTTTTTTGTAAGGGGCCCGGAGTTCCCCAGGGCCCCGAATGTCAATCCCCCTTTTTTAAAAAAAAATTCTATTTTTTTTTTATAAATTTTTTTTATTTATTTATGTTATTTATTTATTTATTTATTTATTTATTTTTTGTAAGGGGCCCAGAGGTCCCCAGAGGCCCGGAGGTCCCCAGGGCCCTGGATAGCAACCTCCCTTTTTTTTTTTAAATAAAAATTATTATTATTTTTTTATTTTTATAATTTCTATTTTATTTATTTTTTGTAAGGGGCCCAGAGGTCCCCAGAGGCCCGGAGGTCCCCAGGGCCCGGATGGCAACCTCCCTTTTTAAAAAAAATAAAAATTATTATATATTTTTTATTTTTATAATTTATTTTTTATTTTTTGTAAGGGGCCCAGAGGTCCCCAGAGGCCCCCCGGAGGTCCCCAGGGCCCCGGATGGCAACCCCCTTTTTTTGTGTTCGTCAGCACTAAAAAGCCCCCCCGACCTCAACAATTTGCGGCGGCAGCACCCCCCCACATCTCAATTCGTGGCACCCCCCCGCTTCTCAATTTGCAGCGGCAGCACCCCCCCCCCCGGGCCCATGTCTGAAGCTGTGTAAGGGGCCCTAAAATTCCTGATGGCGGCCCTGCTCACAGGCATTGTACTGTTGGAGCAGAGGTACAGTAAATATATCTACCTTTAGTTTCATTTTAATAGTACAATTTTATTCTAATCTCCTAAAGTTAAAGTAAACCCTCCTATCATTTTCGGCCAAGGAAGCTGCCATCTTGGCAACTGTTTAATCTTCAACAGCCATTAAGCTGCACATGTGATCAGTTATGACACCAGCCATTGGATCGTTTGACAGTTTTGGTTGAGAGCACAACAAATGCATTTCAGGCATGTGTCAGGAATGTAACAGTTTTTTTTTTTAAGCTGTAAACTTGATGGGTTTACTTCTGCTTTAAAACCCAACTGTTCTTTCAGTTTAAATGAGTTAAATACATTCTAAGGGCGGCCATACACAGTTCGAATTTCGAAAGAATTTTCTTTCGAAAATCGTATCAAAGAATTTTCGTACGAATTTCGCACCGTTAGTGGGCTGCAGCAACAGCCGATTTTCGTGTGGCAATCAAATTTGAGGAATCCGATATGTTTGAAATTTTTTGAAAAACTAACGATTTTCTGATCAATGATGGGAGAATCGTGCGAGAAATGTAATAGAAAAGAAAATGCGCATGTGCAAGAAAATAATATTCCCGGAGAGAAACGAATATTCCCGGAGAGAAAAGAATATTCCCGGCAACATGAAGGTTTGGTCGGCCGAATTTCGAAAATCAATGGTGGCATCATCGGATCACAAAAAAAAATAATTTCTGATTTTGAAAAGAAAATTCGTTCGAAATTCGACCCGTGTATGGCCTGCTTAAGTGTTGGAAAAGAACAACAGCATGTAATGTAAAGCTGTTAATAAGCTGACAATACTGTATGCATTACACATGCAGCAGGTGGCACTGTGGTATTATAGTGTATGGTTCATGTATTCTATGATATGAGAGGAAGTACCCTCTGTATCTAAGTGTGCACTTTTTTGTGTTTAGCTTCCTGTTTCCTGCTCCATGTTGTAAGACATGCATTGCTAATTCTTCATGAAAGTAAAATATTCTCGAGGAGCCTAGGGGCGTGGCCTGGCGAGGAGCGGGATAGGACGTGCTGCTGCTAAGCTCCTGCTACCCGGGCTGCAATCCGCTACATCCAACCTACAGGAGACCCATCCTGCCTCCTATACAGCACCTGGAGCTCGCCAGGCAAAAAGCGCATTGCTTGTGCCCGAAATTGTGGTGTTTTGGGCACCTGTAATCTCCCGGGAGACGCATCGCGGTTCCGGCCTAGTCCTGGGTCCGGCGGCCATCTTTCTCCACCTGATCGAGGCACCCACATCTGCTCCTGGCCTTACAGACCTCCCTCTGCTCAGCCCTCCCTCGATACCGGCACCGGAGCCGTGCCACGGGCTAACCGCCTCCTCTGGAACCCGGTGACACTCACCCACGGAGGCCTGCAAGGGGTCTGGTGATCTCGGCCTGCTGCACGGTGGCCATCTTGCTCCACCCGACCGAGGAATCCACGTCAGTTCCCGGCCTCCCTGTGCTCAGCCCTCCCTTGACACCGACACAGGAGCTTAACCTCGGGCTAACCACCACCTCTGGATCCCGGTGACAACCCACGGCGGCCTGCAAGAGGGCTGGTAACCTCGTCCTGCTGCACGGTGGCCATCTTGCTCCACCTAGCTGAAGCTTCACGGCCCATTTCTGCTTCTCAGGACTCACCAAGCACCTACTTCACTTAAGGTACGGCCACTGATGCATGCCCTTACGCTACCCACTGCTAACAATATTTAGCGGCACTCCCTGTTTGCCAGCTGTCTGAGAGTCAGATACAGCCCGGTGCTCGGCGGCCATCTTGCTGCACCCTAGGGCCCATCATTTGGATTCTCCTTTATCTACCAGTTGCCCCTGGAAGCCTAGGTGCTTTGGCTGGTCAGGCTATGGCCCCTGAACTAGGTAGCTGTATATGCTAGCTTCTGATATGTTCTGAACTCATAGCCCTGGGGGGCGCATACGCAGGGTCGGGGAGGATGACAGCTTAATCTCCCTGCTCTGCGCCGTCGGACCTCCCAACCTCGGCAAATAAAGGCACATCTTGCTCCCTGACGCCACCATACAAGCTCTCTGAGCAACGGACACTACCAGACACCCGGCGGGTATGTACAATACACCCCGGAACCGGAAGCGCTACCGCTCCCAGAATAAAACCTCTCCGGCCGTGGGGAAGGGGAAAGGGAAGGGCAAAATGGCACCCGAGCCTCCGGAGCCAGATGACACCACTCAGCATTCCGAGGACAGCTTACTTCAATTCCCCTCCAACTTGGTAAGCCCCACTGACGCTGGATCTGATGCCCTGCTCCAGAAGTTCCGCGGTATAGTACGGGATGAAATAAATGCTGCCTCCCGTAAGCTCTCAGCAGAACTGGTGAGGGGTCTCAAAGAGATAGGCCACCGCACCAACCAACTGGAGCAGCGGGTGGACTTGACCACAACAGTGCTGGAGGGTCATGAGGACGAGGTCGAGAGGCTGAATGCTGAACTTTTGAACCTACAGGATAAATTAGAGGACTCTGAGAACAGAGCTCGTAGGGATAACCTCCGCATCCGCGGGCTCCCTGAGACCATCACTGACTTGCAGGGGACAGCCACGGCTTTCTTTCAGGAGCTGGCACCTGATCTCCCCCCGGAGCGCTTGGAATTTGACCGCATACACAGGTCCCTTGCTCCCAAACCCACCGAGGGTCCCCCCAGAGACGTTATCATTAAATTTCACTTTTACAGGACCAAGGAACGGCTCCTGCAGGCTGCACGAGATCTCCCGAACCTAACCCATCAGGGTAACCCCCTCCAGCTATTTGCAGACCTCTCCCCGGTCACCATAGCCAAGAGGCGAAGTCTGAAGCCTTATTTACAGATCCTACAAGCTCGGGGCATACGTTACAGATGGGGGTTCCCCTTTAAGCTCTCCTTCTATCACCTTGGCCGTCAGTTTCACGCCTCTTCCTTGCCTGACTTACGGCAACACTTTCAGGATCTACAGTTTGATCTCCCTCCCTCCCAACCAGACGCTCCCTCAGCCTGACCGAAATCATCCCGGTCGCCCCACGGATCCTCGCAAATGTCTCAGCAAGGGTCCCAGGCTCTTCGTTCACTGCAAGCACAGCGATTCCAGGATGTTCCTACGGGATGACAGCATTGATCCTCATTTGATACCCAGAGAGCCCTGTGGGGCTTGCCTACCTGGATTCTGTTACTGTTAACTGGCAGCTGAACCACATCTTGGACTATGGTTATGACTCTAAATTTCACCCTAGCCTTTCTCATTATGTGGACCCAGTTGCAATACATGAGTATCTCTGCTTCTAGATCAATAAGACATCTGGACTGCCCCCCCCTTTTTTTCCCTCTTTTTTTTCTGGGCTCAGTAGCCCCCCCCCTGTCCCCCCCTTGTTCCTGGAGGCCTTACCATATGGTTGACCCCTTGCCCGGTGTTGCCCCAATTGCGGGATGGCAACATTGGGCCTCTGTGATGCGGTTACGTTCGCATGGTCATTTGGCCCATCTGGGTTTATATCCCTTGGCATGCCCCCCCCGCCCTCCCGTTTTTTTTTTTTTTTTTTTTCTTGTTTTTTTTTTTTTTTACTCTCCCTCTTTTTTTTCTGGGCTCAGTAGCTCCCCCTGTCCCCCTCCCTTCTTCCTGGAGGCCTTACCATGCGGTTGACCCCTTGCCCGGTGTGGCCCCAATTGCGGGATGGCAACATTGGGCCTCTGTGATGCGGTTACGTTCGCATGGTCATTTGGCCCATCTGGGTTTATATCCCTTGGCATGCCCCCCCCGCCCTCCCGTTTTTTTTTTTTTTTTTTTTGGGGTGCAGACTTTTTGACATGCAGCTCAAGAGGACTATCTCTGTGCCGCGCTGCACGTATTCACCAGAGTCATGGGTGTGCGCTGCCTATCATGGACCGCGGTTTGTGCCCTTTACGGTTTCGGCCGTGGTCCGTGTGTGTTGTTGTCATTGTATTTGCTGCGGGTCGGCTTCGTGCTCCGGACTCCCCGGACTTTGTCTGGGGGCTCCGGGACACGGGGTCGGCCTCGGCTTACAGTCCACCGTTTACAGTTTAAAATGTTATGTTACATAATTTCGATTAAGACTGCTTTAATCTTTATCTAGGTGGTGTCTACCAAGCATGTTTGTTTTTGTTGTTTTTTTTGCTTACTTTGTGCCGTTGTTGTTTTGAACTCATTACTCAGTCTACTTTAGCACCATGCCGAGTGGTTTCCGACGGACCACTGCTCCCCCTAGGCCCGGAACTTGGCCTGAACTAAAGTTTTGGCCAGGGGGGCGTGTCCGGATGTGAGAGCCAGAGGACGTGTTTTTGAAGAGCTCCGGCTATCCTGTATGAATCCTTTGCCATCCGTGCATTTCCATCGATTTAAAAGAGAAACAACTCACTCCAGCCTGTTCCCCTGTGTCCCCTGTCTCATCCTGGGACAAAATTGTGGAGACTCTCTGCCCGGATCGCCTGCACGCCTGCACGCCTGAATCCTCCACTCACCTGAGGCCGCCGCCATCTTCCCGGCCTGCTACGGTGCTGCACTGCAAGGACCTGATCCCAGCTTGCCTGCAGGTAAGGGACTGTCATCCGGCCACATCTGCCAGCCCATCCACCTTCCTGGCCCGATCCGGAGGTCCGCTGGGCCGAAAAAGGGATCAGTGGAGGCCGCGACCCGGTGCGGCCTAGTGCGGCCTACGAAGCACCGGTCTTTCCTAGACCGCCGCCCCGCCGGAAGTGCACCGCGGCCGACATCGCCGAGCGCAACGGCGCGGATCGCCTGCCTTCTCACGCCCTGTCATCCCTGCCTAGGCCTGGGGTGCTGTGGCACTGAACTTGCCTAATTTGGAGCGGCTGCGTTGCCTCTGGAGCCCAGCTTCTCCGGTCCTCCGCCACCCTTCTGCCTCAGCCTTGCTGCGCTGGTCCCAGCTTCTCATCCTTATCACCCTGTCCCTACTTCTTTGTCTACTGTGGGGTGGGGGGGGCGGCCGGTGACCGCTGTCGTTGCCTGGTACCTGCAGCGGCACCTGACATAATCCCTCCCGAGACACCTGCTGTGGCCTGGGTCGCCCCTTACCTACCTCCTGGGTGCTCGTCTGAACACCGTCAAATCTCCTGAGAGTGGGCCCCCCCTGTCGAATTGTCAGATGTCCTCCTCCTCCAAAAAAGGGAACAGGTCCTCGAAAGCCGCAAAGACCAACGTACCACTCCTGCTGCCACCGCCATCTTCCCCACAACCTGATCCCATACTTCTGGGTCGGCTTCGGGCCTTGCTGGCTGGCTTAGAAATGGATCCCATTGAAGCTCCGCCGACAGAGGGGCCAGCCCCACTGGCTAAAGATGGTACAGCAGTGATCCTCGCTGCGATCGAGCAGAGTAGGACCTCGCTTTTGGTGCATATTGACCACCTCGCTGAAGAATGTAACCTCATACGAAACGACCTTGACAAAATGAGGGGTAGAATGGCGGAAACTGAATCCAGAGTGTCGACCACTGAAGATCTTACGGCCTCCCATACCGCCTCCATTACCGAGCTGCAGCGCACAGTGCAGTCCCTCGTCGCAAAGTCAGATGATGCCGAGAACAGGCTGAGGCGCAATAATGTCAGAGTCCTAGGTTTGCCTGAGGGAGAAGAGGGAGACCACCCTGCTATATTTGCGGAGGAGTTCTTTAAAAATCTCCTGGGCCTTACAGATGTTCCCCCTACCTACGTGGTGGAGAGGGCCCACCGGGTGCCCGCGGGCCGAGCCACCCCGGGGAAACCCCCCAGGCCCTTCTTAGTCCGTTTTCTTAACTATCGGGACAGGGACAAGATTCTGTCGGAAGCCCGCCAACATCCCACGCTCAAATATTGTAACTCCTCTGTCCTCCTCTTCCCTGACTTTTCGGCGGACTTGCAGAGAAGGAGGAAAACCTTCAACGATGTCCGCAAACGACTTAGAGATAAGGACATTAAATATGGCATGCTTTACCCAAGCCGCCTACGAGTCCAACATGAGGGGACGGTCCGCTTCTTTGATAACCCAGCGGATGCTGACGACTGGCTGACCAACCTGCGTTGATGAGATCTTCTCACGGTCACCTTTGATGCACGGATCTTCCACTTCCTTGTTCGCTATATCCTATTACACCTTCTTCAACCACCGGAGTTACTTCAAATGTACTTTTACACGAGACCCCCACGAGGCTTTAGATTGCCCTTGTTTTCGCTTTTGGTTTTGTTTTTTGTTTTTCCTTTTAGAGCACGACTTTATTTTCCGCTGACTTTGAGGATACAGGTTTATGGGATAGATATCCCACGTCCCTCTGCTTCTTGTTCGTACGTGACGGATGCGACACTGTCCGTCGACAGAGTGGATGAACTGCTACAAGAAGTGTAGGGCCCCCAGTGTAAGGGTTCACTAACACTCTTTATAAAAGTTTTTCGTTTGGGTAAAAACTGTTCCCAGACTTTCCCCCCCTGTTAGGAGGTAGGCTGGGTATAGTAGGATAGGCACCGTGCCTGGGAAGTTGATTAGGGATTTAGTCATCCCTTGTTCTTATGGTTTTATATTTCTTATCTGTATGCTTTTGTTTTGTGTTACGCTTAAGTACTGTCAGCATTTTATGCAGTGTGACCGGGATCTTGCTGCCTGTGGGGTGCACCGGTACATGCCCTCTAGAGTATCTCCTTAATTGTTTTTCCCCTTCATCCAATGGCTAGTCAAGTAGTAGACTCCTTCACCGTTCTCTCCTGGAATGTCAGGGGTCTTAACTCCAAATTTAAGCGAGCCCTTTTATTCAAATACTTAAAATCTCACTCCCCCCAGATTATTCTCCTTCAGGAGACTCACCTCACGGGCAGCAAGATTTTGACTCTCAAGAAACCGTGGATACAGCGAGCGATACATGCCACCTATTCTACATACGCCAGAGGTGTATCGGTTCTTGTCCATAAGAATTTCCCCTGTGTAATTGAGGAGATCCGTACTGATCCCCAGGGGAAATTTGTGATAGTGGTGTTCACGCTATGGTCTGTCAGGTATATTGTTCTTAATGTATACATCCCTCCCCCGTTTTCCTCCGCATTATTATATGAGGTTCTAGAAAAAATTTCACCTTTCTGCCCGGGGAAGGTTCTGGTAATGGGCGACTTTAATGCCATCTTATCACCTGAGCTAGATAGACCTGCCCCGACTAAGAAACAGTGTATGGACCTCTCTGCCTGGGCTCAGGCGGTGGGGCTGGTGGAGATCTGGAGGTGGAAGCACCCTACCACAAGGGCCTATTCATGTTTTTCGGCATCATATAAGACTGCGTCGCGGATAGACCTAGCCTTCTCCAACCCTGCACTGTTAGCGGATGTTCTGGAGACGTCCTATCTGCCTAGCAGTCTGTCCGATCATAATCCCTTAGTGGTGGTGCTTCGCTCCCCGGCTTCCCGGATCGCTTCGCTCTGGAGGTTGGGCACACAATGGGTCTCTCATCCTGACCTCGCTGGCCAGCTGCCGCCCCTGCTGTCTGAGTTCTGGGAAAATAATAAAGACTCCTCTTCTCCCGATATTGTATGGGATGCCTTTAAAGCTTTCACGAGGGGACAGTATATTTCTTCTATTGCTAGCATCAAACAACAACAATCGGCTGCAGCGCTGGCGCTGCAGAAGGCTGTTGAAGATCACACTGCTAAGTATAGCAATGACCCCACCCCAGTTCACTTTGACCTACTAATGGTGGCTTGGAGGGAACTGCAGTTGCACCTGGCTGAGGTCACGCGACTCGAGTCGTATAGAGGTAAACAGAGGGCCTTTGAACAGGGTGACCGGAATGGCCGCCTACTAGCCATGATGGCACAACACGACCAACCCCTTACACTTGTATCCACCCTGCAGACCCCGGGGGGCGGGACGGTGTCCTCCCCCTCTGATATTCTACAGACGTTTAACTCCTTTTATGGCAAGTTATACTCGTCCGGTCTGTCCTCAGAGTTTCGGCCGGAGGCGCTGAATGGTCTGTTAGACCCGTTGGCGCTTGGCTGGCTCTCGGACCACGAAAGAGAGATTTTGGTCCAACCTTTTGCGGTCTCGGAGGTCGTAAAGGCTATCCGATCCTTCCCCCCCGGCAAGGCGCCGGGGCCGGATGGGCTTCCAATAGACTTTTATAGGGCTCATGTGGAACTTCTAGCCCCCCTGCTGGCACAACTGTATACTGTATGCCTGACAGACGGTAGTCTGCCTGTTTCAATGTATCACGCATACTTGACACTGATATATAAGGCTCCCAAGGACCCCACTTCCTGTGCTTCATATCGTCCTATTGCATTGCTTAATTCTGACTTTAAAATTCTGACTAAGCTTCTGGCCCTTCGGTTATACCCCATGCTACCCTCAGTGATAGACCCAGACCAGACAGGTTTCATGCCCCGTAGGTCCACGGATGTGAATCTCAGAAGACTATTCACCAACATACACGCTCACCACCTCAATAAGGGATCTCGTACTGTGGCCTCTCTGGACGTGGAAAAGGCCTTTGATACGGTCGAGTGGCCCTTCTTGTGGGAAACTTTGCGCAGGATGGGGTTTCCTTTGCAGTTTATCAGGTGGCTCCAGGTGATCTACAAGTGCCCCACTTCCTCGGTGCGCTGGGGGGGTGGACTATCGGCCCCCTTCGGGCTTACCAGGGGAACGAGGCAGGGCTGCTCTCTCTCGCCGGCTTTGTTTGCCCTCGCTATCGAACCGGTGGCGGAGGCACTTCGCACCTCACCGCACATTAGGGGTCTCCGACTCGGGTTGCTGGAGGAGAGGGTGGCCCTGTACGCCGATGACATGCTACTCTTCCTAAATGATGCCGGCCCGTCCTTGCAGGGAGCGCTAAATATTTTGGACACCTTTGCAGAGGTCACCGGTCTTAGGGTAAATTGGTCTAAATCCCTCCTGTTCCCAATTGATCCAGCGGCTAGGTCCACATCCCCTCCTGATAGCCCCCTCCTGTGGGTAGACTCCTTTACATACTTGGGAGTACATGTCTCTGGTTCAGCCTCAGATTATATATCCTTAAATCTAGCCCCGGTACTGTTGGAGTCCCAGGCGAAGCTCAAATCCTGGAGTAATCTGCCCCTGTCATTATGGGGGCGAGTTAATCTCATAAAAATGAAGATTATTCCCAAACTGACATATCTTTTCCGCCACTCCCCACAATGGGTGCCCAAGTCCTTTTTTTAAAAATTAAACTGCATCTTTTCTTCCTTCTTATGGGGCCCCTCTCCTCCCAGATATAGGTTGACTACTCTAATGAGGCCACGAACGCAGGGTGGCATGGCATTCCCGGACTGTCATAAGTATTACCTCTCCGCGCAGTTGGTGACTGCGGCGTGGTGGCTGCAGCCGGACAGAACGAACTCGTCGACTGTGCTGGAAGCAACGGTGGTCGGTTCGTGGGAAGCTCTTCAATTACTACTTTTTAGGGGCCCTCGTGCCCCGTATCCTCTGACCCCTTCTATGCTTACCACCCTGCGGGCATGGCGGACAGGATTAGCTATTGAGAAATGTAAACAGTCTGAAATCTCCCCCAATGCCCCTATCTGGCTGAACCCTAGTCTATCTCACATCTACAAGATCCCTGACCCTTACGCGTGGACAAAATACGGCATCAAACTTGTGTCTCACATAATATCTCAAAACTCCCTACTCCCCTTCTCGCACCTTTCCTTCCAATACAACTTACCCGACCATTTCCTATTTAGATATCTGCCACTGTCCCACGCATTTACGGCGCAATTTCCACAATCTTCGTGCATTGTGGCCCAGTCGGAACTAGAGAGGACACTTAGATTTAGCTGTGAAGACAAACCCACCTCACATCTTTATTCGTTCTTGATCTTTGTGTCTCTTCCACCTCAGGATAAACTCTGGAATAAATGGCAGACTGATATCCCCACATTAGATAGGGATGACTGGGACGACGTGTGGGACCTCCCCTTCAACTCCTTAGTTTCCATGCGAGACAGATTAGTGCAGTACAAAATAGTTCATAGAGCTTATTTTACCCCACACAGACTGCATAGGATGGACCCGGCCCACTCCTCGGGGTGTTGGAGATGCGGCGCCTCACCAGGCGACTTCTCCCATATCTTCTGGCGGTGTTCAGGGGTCCAACAGTATTGGGAAATGGTGCTGGATCTAACTAACAGAGTTGCTTCAGTCGCTGTGCCTTTGGCAATGGAGGTGTGCCTTTTGGGGCTCATTGAGACCATTGTACCATCCTCTGCCAAACACACGCTAATTTCCTTGCTGCTCTTTTATGCCCGAAAGAATATTGCTATGCAGTGGAAGAGGCCTACCCCCCCCCACTTTGGCGCAATGGAAACACTTGGTAAACGGCAGCCTTCCTTTATACAAAGATACCTATGCCAATCGGGGCTGCCCACTGAAATATGACAAGGTCTGGCGCAATTGGTTAGATGAGCCCGAAACAGCCTAGGGAGTTGGGGGTGAACCAGATCATCGTGTCAAGGTTTTGCCTTGCTCTTTTACCTCCCTCTTCCTCCGATGACCTCTGATATGTGTTCATTGACTAGTGGGTCTTACCATATTGGGTGCCCTACTTGATCTATTTGGGCGGTGCTGCTGTACCCTTCCATGGCTGTGCATTGTATCGTTGGGTTCACATTGCAATTGTATTCTCATCTGTACATGTTCTTTTTTATGACTGTAGGTGCTTAAGCTGTATGTTTTGTACGTGTTAGAAAATTCAATAAAAACAATTTATAAAAAAAAAAAAAGTTTTGGCCAACTTCCGACCTTCCAGTGGGCTTTCAGTCCCACTACTAATCGCAACCTTGATGTCTGGAATGTTTTTATTTCGAATTTTGCTCAGTTTTTTTGTCTTTCTTGATCTGATTCCTTTGACTTTCCTCCTACTTGACATTCTGGTCTTTTATCCTCTCTTTTCCTCCACTAGGTCCGCGGGGTGTGTGCTTTGGGGAATGATCTTTTGCCTATTGTTAGATCTACTATGACGCTTAATTGGCTGTCCCTGAATGTTCAGGGTATGAACTCTCCTCAGAAAAGGGTGAAGGTCTTCAAGTATCTTGGGAGGCAGCGGATTGACATCGCCTGCTTACAGGAAACCCATTTTTCGGCGACTTCCTGCCCTAGATACTTTGATGCTAAATTTCCTCAGGTGTTTTTGGCAACTGCTCCAACCAAACAAAAAGGGATGCTCATAGCTTTCCGCAAGTCGGTCTCATTTAGTTGCACTAGACAGATTGCAGATCCTGATAGTAGATATGTATTGCTACAAGGCACTATCCAAGGTAAAGAGGTCACCATTATGACTTATTATGCACCAAATTCTAACCCAGGACCCTTCTTGACTCACGTATGCGCCCTGTTAATATCCCACCATAAGGGTACTCTTTTCCTTGCAGGAGATTCGAATTTAGTTTTGAATCCTGCGCTGGATAAATACCCCTCGGAGCCAATTGCTCCCTCGTCCGGGGCTAAAAAATTTGCTCGCTCTTTACAATCACATGATCTGGTCGATCTTTTGAGGGAATGCCATCCTCAGGGTAAGGACTATACACATTACTCCCACCCTCACCACTCTCACTCCAGAATCGATCATATGTTTATGCTGAGACGCCACCTTCCTATGGTGGTCAGGGCCTCTATCCTGGCAGCTCCATGGTCCGATCACGACCCTGTGCTGGTGGTCTGCCACTCTGTCTTGGACAGGCCCCAACTCTCGCCCTGGGTGATGAACGATTCGCTCCTATCGCTTAAAGAGGTCCGGGAAGATATTTTCAAGGCCTCAGAGGAATATTTCAGCGATAACCGAGGGTCGGTTGAGTCGCCTGTAACGCTTTGGGAGGCCTATAAGGCGGTACTCCGAGGCCACATTATTCGGCTGGCGTCGATCCGTAAGCGGGAACGGGGTCTGAAGCAAAGGGCCCTGGAGACCCGTCTGGAGGCGTTATCGGAAGTTTTTAAACAATCCCCCACCTCTAGCAACCGTAAACTCTTGGAGCAGGCCCGTTCGGAGTTAGATCTTTGTCTCACCGAGGGGGCTGAGCGCATCTTACGTTGGTCCCGCCAGAGGTGGTATACCAGAGCGAACAAACCAAACTGAATGTTGGCTAACAGACTTCGGACTTTCGCTCCTAAATTCACTCCCATCACTTTGCGCAACCGCCACAATGTCCTTACGGGTAACCCGTTGCACATCTTAGAGGAGTTTCGATTCCGTCTTACCAAACTTTACTCGGACCCGGAGCAGTTTAGCGCTCAGGACACTGCCGATTTCCTTAACCGCCTCCCACTCCTGACCCTGTCGGAGGCGCATGTCACCCTTATGGACCGGGACATACAACCTTCGGAGGTCCCCCAAGGTATAAAAGACCTTAAGGTGGGAAAGCGTCCAGGACCGGATGGCTTTACGGCACTTTACTACAGGAAACTGGCCGTTGTGATAGCTCCGCATTTAACGGCCATGTATAATTCTGTTAAAAACGGTCGCTCCCTTACCCCAGACCTCTTAACGGCAAACATTGTGATGATCCCTAAACCGGATCGCGATCACTCCTCCTGGGCCAATTTCAGGCCTATCTCCTTAATTAACATTGATATGAAAATTTTGACCAAAATTTTGGCTAATCGCCTAAACTCTTTTCTCCCTCGGTTGATCGGGAAGGACCAAGTTGGTTTTATACCTCGGAGACAGGCTGGTGATGCTATTCGGCGTATATTACAACTCCAACACATAGCTCATACCCGCTCGCTGGAAACCATGCTCTTGTCTCTGGACGTAAACAAGGCCTTTGACACTTTGTCGTGGCCTTATCTCATGTCTGTTCTTCGGCATTATGGCTTCGGGTCTTCATTTATGCATTGGATGTCTGTCCTATATGACTCCCCCTGGGCAAAAATTAGGTATTTTGGATTCGAGTCTCCTCTCTTTAATATTAGGAGGGGCACACGTCAGGGATGCCCCCTATCGCCTCTTCTTTTTGTATTGGCTCTGGAACCCCTGGCGGAGGCGATTTGTTCGCACCCAGACATACGAGGTATCGAAGTAGCGGGTTGTCCCCATAAAATTTCCCTATTCGCCGATGATATCCTTCTTACTCTAACCTCCCCCAGAATTTCTCTACCGAACTTACAATCCCTTTTGGATGCCTTTGCTTCCCTCTCGGGGCTCCATGTTAATCCCTCCAAATCGAAAGCATTATCGGTTAACCTCTCCCCTGGCTTGTTGGGGGATTTACAGTCAGCGTTCTCCTTCCAATGGGTCTCCTCACTACCCTACCTGGGAATCCACCTTACCCCTACTTACTCTGGATTGTACCAGGCTAACTTTCCACCCTTGTTCAAGAGACTAACGGATATGCTGTTGTCTTGGTCTCATTTGCCTCTGTCTTGGTTCGGCAGAATAACTGCTGTTCGTATGTCCTATCTCCCGAAATTACTGTATATTTTTCGTGTCCTGCCTGTTCAGGTTCCCCCGCATATCCTCCGCATACATCAAAACAGAATTATGCAATTTATATGGGGTTCGACCCGCCCTCGAATTGGCAGACAGGTCTTGTTTGCCAGGCGAATTAATGGCGGTCTTTCGGTTCCTAACTTACGAGCCTATTATAAAGCCGCCAACATAGCCCCCCTTTCGTGCCTTCATGAAACCTATCAGCTCCCACTCTGGGCTATGCTTGACCTGGTTGACACCGACCCTGTTCCTATCTCCTCATTACCCTGGCTCCCTCCTGGGCATCGTCCGACAGCTCTGGGGCCCTGTTTAGCCCACTCTTTGCGAATATGGGATTCGGTAAAGTACTCTGCAGGGTTGATCTCTCCTCATCTCCCTCTCTTACGACTATTACACTGCCCGCTATTTCCTCCAGGTCGTGATAATCCCTCCCAATTTTCATGGTGGTCCATGAACGGGTTCACAGATGTTCACTCACTATTGAGGCCTACTGGGATTTTGGCATTTGAAGCTTTACGCTCCTCTCACAACATTCCCTTGCGAGAGCACTATCGTTATTTACAACTTCGCCACTTTGTTCAGAGTCTTATTCGGTCTCAATCTACCCCTTATACTTTGACCCCCTTCGAGGGTCTTTGTAGAGCCAGACCCCATTCAACAGGCCTAATATCACTGATTTATTCGGCTGTGATATCTACAAAGAGACCCCCATTGAGGCCTTACCACCTACAATGGAAGAGAGAGCTGGGGAAGCAGCTGGACCCTGAGGACTGGCAGGCAATGACACTAACTATCTCCAAGTGTTCCCGAAATGTGTTAATTCTGGAAAATGCCTATAAAGTATTGTATAGGTGGTATTACACACCGGCGAGATTGGCTCGCTTTATACCAAATTATTCTCCACTTTTTTTTCGGGGGTGCTCCCAGGAGGGCTCCATGGCACATATCTGGTGGTCATGCCCGCGGGCGTGCAGACTGTGGATTAGGGTTTTCACTATCCTCCGTAATCTATTTCAGATCAACATTAAAAGGGACCCTTATGTAGCTCTCCTTGGTAAGCCCATCGAGGAACTATTGCGTCCAGAAAGGCAATTGGCCCAACATCTTTTTACTGCAGCTAGGTTGACAGTTGCGAGAGCTTGGAAGACCCCCGCACTTAGCTTTGAAGCAGTCAAAAACCGCCTGAACGATGTCATGGTTAACGAGAAACTAACGGCTATTCTTTCTGATACGCATGACAAGTTTCTTAAGGTCTGGCAACCATGGATCACATACCACCACCCTTCTAGGTTTGACGTTGCTTTACTATCACTATAGGACTCCTCTTGCGCGCACCTCGTGGACCTCCTGCTTTCCTCTTCTTTTCCTCCCTCTTCAGCTTCTACTCCCCTTCTTGTTCCGCTCCATTTTTTAATTTTTTTATTTAATTTCTCTCCCTCTTTCTCCATTTCTCTTTTGCTTTTTTTTTTTTTTCCCCCTCATTCATATAGTCACTTATTTTGCTGATAACCCTTTCTAACCTCTCTAAAGGATACTAACCTTCAGGTTTTCTTGTTGTGCATTATATGTTCACTCAACAGGTTTATAGACAGCCGGGCATGGCTCGGGTTTTGGACCATTTGGTCTTATGGTTTATTTTAATTTCTTCCTTTATTTGTGTATAGCATAGGATCGCGGCTCATGCTTCCTTAATGTTGATAAGGGCCTCCAAGCCCAGATCTGCTTTGTATTTTGTATGCTATAACACGCTATTGTAAACCTGTTCTGTCGGTTTGTATGACAATAAACCTTTTTGTAAAAGAAAGTAAAATATTCTCTGCATACAACAAGCTTCCAAGCGCATGATTCAATAACCAGCTAATAGGTTATGGATCCTAGACACCCAGGCATGGGAGAGGACACTACAAGCCTAGGCTCTGGAAAGAATTCTACAGAGAATCAGTGAGTACTGTATGCAATCTGCTGAAAGATGGCAAGCGGTTCAGATGTGAAGTTTGCAATTGCAAAGCTTAACAATGCCAATTACCAGCTATGGAAGTTTAAACTACAAATGCTTCTTAGCAAGGATGACTTGTGGCAAGTGTTAAATACAGACAGACCCACAGACGGAGAGATGGAGGACTGGGATAGGAAGGACAGACAGGCAAAAGCAATTATAAGCTTCCTAGTGGAAGATGAACAGCTTATCCACACAAGAACAGAGAAAACGGCCAAAGGTATGTGGACTTCTTTACAGAAACAGCATGAGTGCTCAAGTCTAAACAGCAAACTGTTTTTGCTACGCAAATTATACAAGATGAGACTAGAAGAAGGCCAGCAAATGTGTGACCACGTGAATGCTGTGCTAGAGTTTATGGTGGAGCTGTGTGCCATCGGAAAGGACATCAAAGATAATTATATTGTTGCCCTGCTCCTCTGCAGCCATCCGGAAACATATACTGCTCTTATTAACGCTTTAGAAACCAGACCCGAGCAGGAGCTGACACTGGAATATGTCAAAGGGAAATTAATAGATGAATATGACAGAAGGAAAGAAAATACACACTATGATGACAAAGCTCTTAAGATGTACAAAGGCACAAAGCACAACAAAGAAACCAGAGCCTGTTTTCGCTGTAAGAAGACCGGTCACCAGTCACAAATGAAAACTGAAGGCACATCATGGAGTGGCACCTTTAAAGTGATCAGGTACAGAAGCAGAATCCAGAGAATGGTCAAAGTTCAGGCCGGGTCAGTTCATCAGATGGGCAGCAATCAGGTTTGGAGGAGAAGCAGAAGCGAAGTCAGGACAAGCCGGGATCAGAGACAGGCAGCAAGCAGGGGTAGTCAGGGGGAAGCTGGATCAGATAACAGGTCAGCAATCAGAATCACAAGTAGCAGGGGTCTCAGGAAGCGCTGTAGACCAGACAGCAAGGCAACAAAGCAACAGTTCTCTTTAAATAGGCTTTCTTTAAATAGCGCCTGAGTGCTGCTATTGCGCATGCGCGCGCGCCGAATGGATCTCCTGCACACAGGCATTCTTTTGATACCCCTATTGCTGGGGAGAACGCAGAAACGTCTTTCCTGACAGCAGCAAGCCATGTGGCTCGTGCATAGACTCAGGTGACAAGCCACATGACTAGTGATGAGACCTTCTTCACAAACATTGATTACAGTGTAAAAGACAAAGTTTTCCTAGCAAACGGGAAAAGCATCACATCAGAAGGTAAAGGTGAGGGCTTCCTGAACTGCACTTTGAAAGATGGCGTCCAGAGAGAGCGAGCACTGGCCCCACCTCCTCTTTTATCCCCTCCCCAAGCAGGCTGTGCGATTTCTCATTGCATTCTGGTAACACAGTGACATTGTGGATACTTGTAGTCTTTCCTTCGCTCATGCCAATAGAGTCACTTCCTCCTTTACTACATTACCCACCATGCAATACTTTGTGGTTTAACAAACCCAAACAAAAGTTTTAATGCACTAAATCAAATGGACACCAGATGGAGCCGAACCCTTAAATAATAATACAACGCATTCCTTAGAGATACTTTAGTAGTAGAACCCTGCTACATAGAAATGGCCAGATGCATGTTGTCGGATGCCAACCTACCTCACAAGTATCGGGGAGAAGCAGTTATGAATGCAAACTACCTACAGAACAGACTACCCTCAAGAGCCATTAAAAGTACTCCATT
The DNA here is from genome assembly GCA_029206835.1 of Rana muscosa. Taxonomy (NCBI): domain Eukaryota; kingdom Metazoa; phylum Chordata; class Amphibia; order Anura; family Ranidae; genus Rana; species Rana muscosa. The sequence goes on from CM055118.1 coordinate 119,808,966, forward strand.
TGAAATGTGGCATGGATCAAAGCCTAGCACATCAGAGTGTTTGGGCATAAAGCATATGCCTATATTCCAAGTAAAAAACAATCCAAGCTGGAGAACAGAGCCATAGCGAGCATTCTAGTAGACTACAGTGAGCAAACTAAGGGTTACAGAATCATACACCCAAAGACTGACAAAGTGACAATAAGCTATAGCGTTTATTTTGATGAGAGCCCATAACCAAAACACTGATTCCTGAAAGCTGTAAAGTTGATATGCCAAGCAAACCAGCAGAAAAGGTTGATCAAAGCGAACCTGTGCAGGAGTCAGAACAAGAGGTGGAACTCACAATGCCTAAATCAAGTTCCCCACCAGATCCTGCTGAACTGCCTGTCAGAAGATCCACTCAGACTACAAAGGGGATACCACCCTGCAAGCTGTCATACACTGTCAAAACACACAGCATACTTGAACCAACATCCTGAAGGACATAGAAAAACTGCCCAAACGTGGAGCCAATAAATGGAGAAAGGCAGCAGAAGAAGAAGAATTAAAGTCACTTCAAGAAAATAAAACCTGGACACTCACAGAGCTCCCTCCTAACAGCAAAACTATAGGAAATAATTGGACTTTCAAAATAAAGTCAGATGCAGAAGGGAATATCCACAAATACAAAGCCAGACTAGTTGCCAAGGGTTACTCCCAGAAATTAGTAAAACACTCCACCATCAGAGCGCTTCTTAGCGTTGCAGCTGGGAAGGGCATGCAAGTCAAACACCTAGACGTTAAAACTACTTTCCTATATGGAGACATTAAGGAAGATCTCTACATGGAGCAACCACCAGGGTTTGAGCAACAAGTCAACCTTGTGTGTAAACTTCAGAAGAACATCTATGGTCTTAAACAATCTACAAGGATATGGAATGAGAAAGTGATCAAAGTACTTACCAGAGAGGGATTCTCAAGAAGTAAGGCAGACCCCTGTCTCTACTCCAAGAATCAAGAAGACAGATGGATATACATCCTTATCTTTGTTGATGACATTATAACCTGTTTTGAACAAGAAGGGGATTATAATCAGATAGTTCACAAGCTAAAAGAAAATTATGAAATCAAAGAGATTGGAAACATTAGCTACTATCTGAGAATCCAAATAGAGAGAGAAGATGGAAGTTATCTTCTGAACCAATCTCAGAAAATCTCGGAAATCTTGGAACAATTCCATATACAAGATGCAAAGGCAGTGAAAATTCCTATGGTACCAAGCTATCAAAAGAGCAATGAAGCATAAAAATTGCTACCCAACAATGACATGTATCGCAGAGCAATTGGTAAGCTGCTATATGTTGCCACTGTGACAAGACCAGATATAACCACAGCAATGGGTATACTATGCAGGAAAGTTTCAGCTCCCTGTCAGCGCGACTGGAACGCAATAAAAAGAGTGATACAATACCTCAAAAGGAACAATTCATATGAAGTTACGGCTACCAGTAACATCAAATCCAACACTGGCCAGATACGTGAATGCTGATTGGGCCGGGGACTGTACAGACCGCAAATCCACAAGTGGATTCATCTTCCAGTATGAGGAAGGAACCATAAGTTGGTCTAGTCGAAACTGTCGCTCTATCTTCAACTGAAGCAGAGTACATTGCAGCAGCACACGCGTGTCAAGAAGTGATATGGATTTGTCAACTTTTTGTGGACATTGGGATAGAGATGTCAAAACCAATTCCCATTTTTGAAGACAACCAGGGTTGTATGAAGCTTACGCAATCAGAAAGGGTCAATCCTAGGACCAAACACATCAACATCAAATATCACCTACTGAGGGACAATCAAGAGCAAGGTGTGTTATTGACATTCAATACTGCCCATCAGAGGAGACGACAGCCGATGCACTCACCAAGCCTTTATTGAAGGAACATCATAGTTATTTCCAGAAGAAGCTGGATATAATTTGACAAAGCACATGCTGTTGAGAAGGGGTGTTGGAAAAGAACAACAGCATGTAATGTAAAGCTGTTAATAAACTGACAATACTTTATGCATTATACTTATCCATGCAGCAGGTGGCGCTGTGGTATTATAGTGTATAGTTCATATATTCTATGATTCTATGATATGAGAGGAAGTCAGGGGTGGATCCGGGGGGGGCAACAGGGCAATTGCCCCCTCCCCCCCCCCGAGACCATCTGCCACACTCACTTGCTTGCTCTGTTTTTTTTTAAACCTTTTTTTTTTTTTTTAATCTACTTGTTCTGCGGCTGCCACTGCCTCTCTGAGTCTCTCTCTCAGTTTCTCACATCAGCCGATCAGCGGCGCCGAGAGAGAGAGACTCGTCTAATGTAGTTACGCGGCGCTGACATGATACCAGGAGAGGAGGTGGGTGGAGCCTCTTCCCTGCACTCATTGCTAACGCCTGGGCCGCTTGGCGTCTAGCAACGAGTGACGTCAGTGAGTCACGTCGGGGTGCTCTGCGGGCAGGTGCGATAGCGTGCGGCTCCACAGATGGGTAAGAAAGCGGGCGGCTCCGCTTGCGGCGCAGTTTGTGGGCAGACCGTGCTGCTAAGTGTGTTGGCAGCGCAGGTGAGAGTGAGAGAGCAGGCTCAGTGTGGCAGCTGGCCAATCAGCTATCCGGGAGCGGGGGAGCAGAGAGATGAGATCATCTCTAACCGCCCGTGCCTGCCCTGCATTCCTGCAGTGACTTCCACCCTCACTGTGCAGGCAGCAGAGAGATTACATTATTTCTCTGCTGCCTGACTCTGGGAGTCTGGGACACAGCAAGAGACAACCAAAACTACACCTTAGCAGGCAAGTTAGTGACAATCCGCAAGGTGTGGCAGGCGACGTGGCAAGTGACAATCCACAAATTGTGGCAGGTGACGTGGCAAATGACAATCTGCATCTGGTGGCAGGCAAGTGACAATCAGTAAGGTGTGGCAGGTGACGTGGCAAGTGACAATCCGCAAGGTGTGGCAAGTGACAATCCGCAAGGTGTGGCAGGTGATGTGGCAAGTGACAATCCACAAGGTGTGGCAAGTGACAATCCACAAGATGTGGCAGGTGACGTGGCAAGTGACAATCCGCAACGTGTGGCAAGAGACACGCTCAGGGCTCCCACTGATTGCAGGCGACGGTGGCAAGTGACACACTTGGGGCTCCCACTGATTATGGTGAGTTGAACTATTTAATTTTATATTACAATGTAATAATAGAAATAATGCGCTTCAATCATCCTGACACCATAACAACCATGGTGCCGGGATGATTGAAGCGCTGACACCAGCTATTTCCCCCGATAAATTGCCCACAAAAAAAACATATTTTTTGGCAGTGCCCCTCCCGAGAAAAGACTCTGTATCCGCGTGCACTTGTTTGTGTTGAGTTTCCTGTTTCCTGTTCCATGTTGTAAGACATGCATTGGTAATGGGATAACAGGCAGCAAATACTAAAAATGATCACCAGACATGTTCCTTTTAATAAATAAATCACTCAAAACTTATTTGGAATAAATATATGGCCACGGCCTTTATTATTGGTTTTAATAACAATTATATGATAACTCATTAAAATTCACCATAGGAATTTTAAACCAACTCAATATAAATAACGACCACTTACTCAGCTCAGCTATTACAGCTCAAGCTGTATTACAAAACCACCTCAGTATTTATTAAACTGTCCCCCTTTCTAACGAAAGGTGACCCACCACATTTATAAAGGCCGCGACAGGGAGGGGGGGTTGGGGAGCTCCTACAGCTATACCGTCCGCCGGCGACTGGCCACGGACCCAGTCCGGACCCACCTTATATAGGGGTCCTCGAGAGGTTCTGGAACATTCCATTACCTTTTCAAGGCTCCCCTCACAGGCAGTTACAAGGCTCCCTTAAAGCACGGGCCCCCTGACCTGCGGGGACACTTGTAACCTCCTCGCCGCCGTTATCCCATGAGGAAATGGGGGGCCTTGAAACTCCTATCCCCTTTTCCCCATATGGGATAACAGGCAGCAAATACTTAAAATGATCACCAGACATGTTCCTTTTAATAAATAAATCACTCAAAACTTATTTGGAATAAATATATGACCATGGCCTTTATTATTGGTTTTAATAACAATTATATGATAACTCATTAAAATTCCCCATAGGAATTTTAAACCAACTCAATATAAATAACGACCACTTACTCAGCTCAGCTATTACAGCTCAAGCTGTATTACAAAACCACCTCAGTATTTATTAAACTGTCACCAAATAGACAGACAGGGCTAAAAGCCCTTCTGGCTACACCAAAACCACGGCCTGCTCAATACACGTCTGGAGATCATTATTCAGTTTATCTAAACCAATATCGGACAGATGGACACCATCCGTCCGATAAAGGCCCGGAACACTCCCCTCTAATTCTAAATGACGAAAGGATAAACCATAACCAAGGGCCATAAATGTTTCCACAACTCTGTTAATACGTTTTCTTAATTTCTCAAAAGGGCGAAAAACTTCAGATCCCAACCATTTCAGTCTGGGAATGATTTCAGAGAAAACTACAACTGAGCTGGGATACATTGCCTTAAAAAAACGAATATAATGTTTAATCTGAAAAATCTAATTTAAAGTGTTTTGTTTACCTATATCATTCCCTCCCAGATGAATGATCAAAATATCTGGGAGAGGATGACTGTAGGCCATCGCACCCAACTCAGACAAGAGTTCCCCCCAAACCATGCCTCTTTTACCATGCCAACATATAGAGAACAGGTTAGGATCCAGATCCAGAAATTCCGTATAAATCCTAGACGATGCTCTTCTGTGCGCCCAAAAGATAAAGGAGTGTCCAATTATCCATATTATACGCTGCCCACCTAAAATGATTTAAAAATATCGTCAGGTCTCACATACAACTTGAAGGCATCTGATTTCTACCTACCCAATAGCTTAATACTACTAGAATCCAAACCCATCCTAGCTGCTTCTGTGGCAGCTCCAATACGAAACGAATGAGATGATATATGTGCATCACCTAAATCAAGACGACACAAAGACTTACAAAGAACAGCCTGGAATTAAAAAACAGTCAATGGAAAACCATTCTGATGCAGAAACAAGAATTCTCCCTCAGCCGGTCTACCATTCAAATAAGATCTTAACAATAAGACTGGACAGATGAGCTCATTGGAGCACGCAGCCAGCGTGATCCAAGATCCCTTACCTAGCTGATCAGTTTTGGATGTACCAATAAAAAGCTGAATATTTGTGTGGGTAATAATTATATCTTGAATCTTAAGGCCTGTCTTACTACCAGCATTCCTAGGTACTAATTCAGATACCCTAAGAGCAGCGAAGAAACAGATCGAAAATGCGGCTCTGAAAAGGCTTGCCTCATAAGCAGAAAACAAACCTTATCTGCAACAGTACACAAATCTAACAAAATTTCTGGAGTGATGGGACTTCTTTTATCCATAGAAAAAATTAGATTTTTTTATATCCCTTCAATGCTTGACGAACAGAGAAGAATTTGAAACAAGATGGTAAAGAATTCATTTTAAGAAAAAAGGATACACCCGATAAGGTTTTATTTATGTGAGACCAAGAGTAATTCTTTACCATCAAACTATTTAAAAATGATAACACTTACTGCTCAGAAACATCCCACATGTTGTGTTGTAAAGAATTAAGGAAAGACAGCCATAGCCACCAAACATTTTTGTACCCACACCATGTTGAGGGTGCCAAGGAATTGATTATGTTGTCCGATACTAAAGTATTCTCCAAAGCTGCTGGGGGCATGCAGATTCACTCCTGTCCGCTTCTGGAAACAGCTGGAAAAAACGATTCATTTGAAATCTTGAAAGAGCATCAGCTACCACATTTATTTTACCCGAAACATATTTGGCTTTAACCCATAGGTTCAAAGTCAAGCATTTATAGACTAAATATCTCAACAAGGTTATAACTGGTTTAGATTTTGAAGAGAGGCAGTTAATGGCATATAAAACACCCTTATTATCTGTACTACATAACAGCCTCTTATTCCTGAACCGTTCTCCCCAGATTTCAATGGCCACAATAATTGGAAATAATTCCAACAAAACAATGTTTTTTAACAAACCTTTCAACTTCCAATCTAATGGCCATGGTTCTGCACACCAATGGGTCCGCCAAATGGCAGCGAAACCCAAAGACCCTGCAGAATCTGTAAATAACTGAAAATCTTGATCTAAAATAAAATCTTCCTGCCACACAGATCTCCCATTAAATTCTAATAAAAATTTTTGCCAGACTAATAAGTCCGCTTTAATGTCAAGTGACACCCTAATATAGGAGTAAGGATTTTTAAAACCTGAAATGGCCAAATGAAGCCTTCTTGAAAAAATACGCCCCATAGGAAGTACTCTACTGGCAAATGCAAGGAGGACCAATAGATTCTGCATAGTTTTTAAGTAAACTTTTTTTAGCCTGTAGAATCTTAGAAATTAACATACATATTTTTTCAATCTTTTCTGGGGGGAGTCGAAATTCCATAGCCTTTGTATCAATAGTGATACCTAAAAATTCCAGGCATATGGTAGGAAAAACCGTCTTCTCATGCGCTAGAGGGATGCCAAAATGACTACAGATTGTAAAAAAGGAATTTAACAATGATGAACACTGATCTGACCCAGCTGGACCCAAAAACAAAAAATCGTCCAAATAATGCAAAATATTATTCGTGCCTGCTATTCTAGCCACTACCCATTCAATAAACGATGAGAAACTCTCACAATAAAAGCAAGAGAGAGAGCAACCCATTGGCAAACATCTGTCAAAAAAATACTTACCTTCAAACTGAAATCCTAATGAATTAAAACCATCCGGATGAATGGGAAGGAGCCTAAACGCTGATTTTATATCAGCCTTTGCTACCAACGCTGCATGACCAAGCTTCCGTAACTTACCAATAGCTTCTTCAAAAGACGTATAAGAGACTGAACACAAATCTTCCCCAATCTGATCATTAAGGGAATGGTCACAAGGGTAAGACAAATGATGAATCAATCTATAACTTCCAAACTCTTTCTTCAGAACAATCCCCAAAGGGGACAAACGGAAGTTCTCAAAAGGAGGGACGTTAAAAGGACCAGAAACTCTACCTTCCTGAAGTTCTTTATCAATTTTGTCCCTAACAATTGGGGCCAATTCCTCAGCTGACTTTAAATTTATAACGAAAGTACAACCCAAACCATTAAATGTGGGTAATTTAAAGCCTAACTTGAAACCTTCAATGAGTAATTGAGCCGTCACCCGGTCTGGGTACAGACGTAGCCATTGTTCCATGTTTTCCAGAATCACTGGGGTGGAAGCCTTTAAGAAAGGAATCTCTACCCGGTTGCTGTGGCGTCACGGAAGATTTCTTAAAACACTTAGTGACCGGATGAGGACCTGAACAAAATACACACTCATGACGGAATCTACAAGAATTAGGCCATTTGCATTGTGAGTCGTTAAATGAGAAACAAATGCCTTTTTTTATAAGAGCCTGTAGAAGCAAAAGGTAATGTGTTATTTAAACGAGGCGCCACCAGTTTCTGAGGTACAAATAAGTTTAACCAAAGACCTACGTCTTTATTCCCCCATTGAATTGAGGGGTGTACTGCCATCTTTTGTCTAAAAGATTCATCATAGAAATACCATGATAAACCCCCAAAAGACCTATAAGCCTCTAATATAACATCTACATGCTGAAAAACCCCGGACCCCATTCCGGAAATCTTTCACATGTGATGCTAGCATAAATAGAAAATGCTTGAAGCCAATTATTAAATGTCCTAGCTATTGTTCTCTTTTTATCATCTTCATTTTTATCCTTATCTGCGCGAGAATAATATTCTTTCTGTGAAGGAAGTAAGGATAAGATATCTATAAAATCTCCGCGCCATATTCTCTCTTTTATACTGCTTGATAAATGAAAACCCAAAGGGGACAATGTGCATTGCATGGCTTCTTTTCCAAAACTTTCCGGTACTTTATGTGATAAAGAATTACCTTGAGGGGGCACCTGAGAAGAAAGAGGTAACCCCATATGAGAGTTAACCTGTTCTGACACCACCTTACCTACATTAGCTGCCCAAACAGAAACCACCGCATTAGAATCCTCTGATTTCTGAGGTACAATAGTAGACAAGCTAGAAGCTAACTGCATGAGCGTAGAGGATAAGGAAGCTAAAACATTCATTTGTTCACACTCACCAATACTACCAGCAGCTTGCTCAGTAGCTATAGGACCTCGATCAATTACAGCAGTTTTTTCAACCGCCTCTGAAGACATCCCAGCTGTGACCGAGCCTGGGATAGGAATCGCAGCTGCACTAGATGTTTCAGAACACCGCCCTGACGTTGCAAGCTGACGTGACGACGGGCGACCAATCCGTGCCGCCGGGCGTGTCTTGATTGAAGGAAGCTCCGCCCCTTGAGGGATGACGTCGCCCGCTCTCCTCTTGCGAGAGGATGCTGCCGCTTCTTCACTCCCCCTGCTTCATTCCAAGGGAGCCGGAGGACTGTATGGCCTCTTCTGGCCCCTCCTTCTCTGGATCTGCCCCGCGACCTCAATGGCTCCTCCCCGTGAAGTATTGCTAATCCGACCTGGAACCAGAGACTCCGGCGTCACGACCTCTTCCTCCCGAGGCATCACAGCTATGTCGCCGGCATCCACCTCGTCTTCCTCGGCCGCCGGCCCATCCGTAGGGGGATCCTCGTCGCCGACTTCCGGATCTTCTTCCATCGGAGGTAAGGAGAGGCATCTTCGGATCCAGCCTTCTCCGCCTTCTGCATCCGCCCGCTCGAGGAGCTGCCGAAGCAACGTCTTCATGCCACTTTAGGAGGTAGGAAGCTGTGGGCTCAAAGGGAAGCTCTTTTGCCTGAGCTTCTACAGCTATACCGTCCGCCGGCGACTGGCCACGGACCCAGTCCGGACCCCCCTTATATAGGGGTCCTCGAGAGGTTCTGGAACATTCCATTACCTTTTCAAGGCTCCCCTCACAGGCAGTTACAAGGCTCCCTTAAAGCACGAGCCCCCTGACCTGCGGGGACACTTGAAACCTCCACGCCGCCGTTATCCCATGAGGAAAAGGGGGGCCTTGAAACTCCTATCCCCTTTTCCCCATATTCTCCATGAAAGTAAAGTATTCTCTGCATACAACAAGCTTCCAAGCGCATGATATAATAACCTTCTAATATCAAGTGCTTTAAAACAAAAGATGTGCAAAGTCTAATGCCTTGTACACACGGTAGGAAATTTCCAATGGAAAAAGTCAGATGTGAGCTTTTTGTCGGATATTCCAACCGTGTGTATGCCCCATCTGACTTTTTCCGTCGGAAATTCCGACGGAATTAGATAGAGAACATTTTTCCGTTTAAAAGAATTCCTCTCGGAAATTCCGATCGTCTGCATGCTTTTCCGACGGAAAAAAAACACACGAATGCTCGGAAACAATTCGACGCATGCTTGGAAGCATAAAACGTAATTTTCTCGGCTCGTCGTAGTGTTTTACGTCACCGCGTTCTTGACGGTCGGAATTTAGTGTGACCGTGTGTATGCAATTCCGTCTGAAAAACCATCCGAGTTTATTCCGATGGGAAAACCGGTCGTGTGTACAGGGCATTACAGTACATTTTTTTTAGAAAACAGCCACAGCCTGAGCAGAAAAGCCTGTGCCCTGCCAGAATGCTGCAAAGAAGGACCCTTACTTCATGTAGGGTTGCCACATTTTCTTTAAGCCAAACCCGAACACTTTACCGACCCATATTTTATTTTTAGGGGGAACCCCTGTGGACTCTGATGTAAGGGGGTTTCCACTCAACAATACCCCCACTTACATCAGAGTTCCCAGAATTCCCCCTTAAATCAAGGTTCACAAAGCCTCCCTTACATCAGAGTCCATAGAGCACCCTTACCCCTTACCTTAGCATACTAACTCGCTTGAAGGCAGGAGGGAGAAGGGAGGGAGGGGGAGATTTTAGTCACAGACAGTGGTAAGCTCACTCACCCAAGGGTGGAGGCTTAGACATCAGCACCTTTCATCCACAATGTATCTGCCGACTGCTGAATTCAAATTTCCTGACACAGAGAGGTAAGGGCAGGAGGAGGAGCAGATCCAGCTCTTTCTCCTCTCCCGTTCGTGTGAGGGGGACAACAGGATTGTGCTGGGTCTGGGCAGTGTGAGAGAGTGTCATACACTATGCTTAGACAACTGCAGCCAGCCCTCTGGGTGGTTGTCAACACTGGTGATTAGGGTTCAAACACAATGTTTGAGGACCGTAGATGCTGTGGTTGGCCAAGGGAACTTAATGCAGCAGATGAAAGACACATCATGCTTACTTCCAGTGGCGGCTGGTGCTCAAATTTTTTGGGGAGGCGCAAACAAACTGAAAAAAAAAATCATCAATTGCCGCCACTGTGCCCATTAAACGCAGCCACTGTGCCCAAACGCCACTAGTTTGTCCCCAAATGCAGCCAGTTTCCCCCCAATATACAGCCAGTTTCCCCCCAATATACAGCCAGTTTCTCCCCCATAATACAGCCAGTTTCTCCCCCATAATACAATCAGTTTGTCCCCCATAATACAGCCATTTTGTTCCCCAATAATACAGCCAGTTTGTCCCCCAATAATACAGCCAGTTTCTCCCCCATAATACAGCCAGTTTCTCCCCCATAATACAGCCAGTTTCTCCCCCATATGCAGCCAGATTCTCCCCCATATGCAGCCAGTTTCTCCCCCATAATACAGCCAGTTTGTCCCCCATATGCAGCCAGTTTGTCCCCCATAATACAGCCAGTTTCTCCCCCATAATACAGCCAGTTTGTCCCCCATATGCAGCCAGTTTGTCCCCCATAATACAGCCAGTTTCTCCCCCATAATACAGCCAGTTTCTCCCCCATATGCAGCCAGTTTCTCCCCCATAATGCAGCCAGTTTCTCCCCCATATGCAGCTAGTTTCTCACCCATATGCAGCCAGTTTCTCCCCCATAATACAGCCAGTTTGCCCCCCAAATGCAGCCAGTTTTCCCCCCAATATACAGCCAGTTTTTCCCCCAATATACAGCCAGTTTTTCCCCCAATATACAGCCAGTTTGTCCCCCAATAATACAGCCAGTTTCTCCCCCATAATACAGCCAGTTTCTCCCCCCCCATAATACAGCCAGTTTCTCCCCCAATAATACAGCCAGTTTCTCCTCCATAATACAGCCAGTTTCTCCCCCATATGCAGCCAGTTTCTCCCCCATATGCAGCCAGTTTCTCCCCATAATACAGCCAGTTTGTCCCCCAAATGCAGCCAGTTTTCCCCCCATAATACAGCCAGTTTCTCCCCCATATGCAGCCAGTTTCTCCCCCATATGCAGCCAGTTTCTCCCCCAATAATACAGCCAGTTTCTCCCCCATATTACATCCAGTTTCTCCCCCATAATACAGCCAGTTTCTCCCCCATATGCAGCCAGTTTCTCCCCCATATACAGCCAGTTTCTCCCCCATATGCAGCCAGTTTCTCCCCCATAATACAGCCAGTTTCTCCCCCATATGCAGCCAGTTTCTCCCCCATATGCAGCCAGTTTCTCCCCCATATGCAGCCAGTTTCTCCCCCATATGCAGCCAGTTTCTCTCCCATAATACAGCCAGTTTCTCCCCCATATGCAGCCAGTTTCTACCCCATATGCAGCCAGTTTCTCCCCTATATACAGCCAGTTTCTCCCCCATATACAGCCAGTTTCTCCCCCATATGCAGACAGTTTCTCCCCCATATGCAGCCAGTTTCTCCCCCATAATACAGACAGTTTCTCCCCCATAATACAGCCAGTTTCTCCCCCATATGCAGCCAGTTTCTCCCCCATATGCAGCCAGTTTCTCCCCCATATGCTGCCAGTTTCTCCCCCATAATACAGCCAGTTTCTCCCCCATAATACAGCCAGTTTCTCCCCCATAATACAGCCAGTTTCTCCCCCATAATACAGCCAGTTTCTCCCCCATAATACAGCCAGTTTCTCCCCCATAATGCAGCCAGTTTCTCCCCCATATGCAGCCAGTTTCTCCCCCAATAATACAGCCAGTTTCTCCCCCATAATACAGCCAGTTTCTCCCCCCCATAATACAGCCAGTTTCTCCCCCAATAATACAGCCAGTTTCTCCTCCATAATACAGCCAGTTTCTCCCCCATATGCAGCCAGTTTCTCCCCCATATGCAGCCAGTTTCTCCCCATAATACAGCCAGTTTGTCCCCCAAATGCAGCCAGTTTTCCCCCCATAATACAGCCAGTTTCTCCCCCATATGCAGCCAGTTTCTCCCCCATATGCAGCCAGTTTCTCCCCCAATAATACAGCCAGTTTCTCCCCCATATTACAGCCAGTTTTTCCCCCATAATACAGCCAGTTTCTCCCCCATATGCAGCCAGTTTCTCCCCCATATACAGCCAGTTTCTCCCCCATAATGCAGCCAGTTTCTCCCCCATAATGCAGCCAGTTTCTCCCCCATAATGCAGCCACTTTCTCCCCCATAATACAGCCAGTTTCTCCCCCATATGCAGCCAGTTTCTCCCCCATATGCAGCCAGTTTCTCCCCCATATGCAGCCAGTTTCTCCCCCATAATACAGCCAGTTTCTCCCCCATATGCAGCCAGTTTCTACCCCATATGCAGCCAGCTTCTCCCCTATATACAGCCAGTTTCTCCCCCATATACAGCCAGTTTCTCCCCCATATGCAGCCAGTTTCTCCCCCATAATACAGCCAGTTTCTCCCCCATAATACAGCCAGTTTCTCCCCCATAATACAGCCAGTTTCTCCCCCATAATACAGCCAGTTTCTCCCCCATATGCAGCCAGTTTCTCCCCCATATGCTGCCAGTTTCTCCCAATAATACAGCCAGTTTCTCCCCCATAATACAGCCAGTTTCCCCCCAATATACAGCCAGTTTCTCCCCCATAATACAGCCAGTTTCTCCCCCATAATACAATCAGTTTGTCCCCCATAATACAGCCATTTTGTTCCCCAATAATACAGCCAGTTTGTCCCCCAATAATACAGCCAGTTTCTCCCCCATAATACAGCCAGTTTCTCCCCCATAATACAGCCAGTTTCTCCCCCACATGCAGCCAGATTCTCCCCCATATGCAGCCAGTTTCTCCCCCATAATACAGCCAGTTTGTCCCCCATATGCAGCCAGTTTGTCCCCCATAATACAGCCAGTTTCTCCCCCATAATACAGCCAGTTTGTCCCCCATATGCAGCCAGTTTGTCCCCCATAATACAGCCAGTTTCTCCCCCATAATACAGCCAGTTTCTCCCCCATATGCAGCCAGTTTCTCCCCCATAATGCAGCCAGTTTCTCCCCCATATGCAGCTAGTTTCTCACCCATATGCAGCCAGTTTCTCCCCCATAATACAGCCAGTTTGCCCCCCAAATGCAGCCAGTTTTCCCCCCAATATACAGCCAGTTTTTCCCCCAATATACAGCCAGTTTTTCCCCCAATATACAGCCAGTTTGTCCCCCAATAATACAGCCAGTTTCTCCCCCATAATACAGCCAGTTTCTCCCCCCCCCATAATACAGCCAGTTTCTCCCCCAATAATACAGCCAGTTTCTCCTCCATAATACAGCCAGTTTCTCCCCCATATGCAGCCAGTTTCTCCCCCATATGCAGCCAGTTTCTCCCCATAATACAGCCAGTTTGTCCCCCAAATGCAGCCAGTTTTCCCCCCATAATACAGCCAGTTTCTCCCCCATATGCAGCCAGTTTCTCCCCCATATGCAGCCAGTTTCTCCCCCAATAATACAGCCAGTTTCTCCCCCATATTACATCCAGTTTCTCCCCCATAATACAGCCAGTTTCTCCCCCATATGCAGCCAGTTTCTCCCCCATATACAGCCAGTTTCTCCCCCATATGCAGCCAGTTTCTCCCCCATAATACAGCCAGTTTCTCCCCCATATGCAGCCAGTTTCTCCCCCATATGCAGCCAGTTTCTCCCCCATATGCAGCCAGTTTCTCCCCCATAATACAGCCAGTTTCTCCCCCATATGCAGCCAGTTTCTACCCCATATGCAGCCAGTTTCTCCCCTATATACAGCCAGTTTCTCCCCCATATACAGCCAGTTTCTCCCCCATATGCAGACAGTTTCTCCCCCATATGCAGCCAGTTTCTCCCCCATAATACAGACAGTTTCTCCCCCATAATACAGCCAGTTTCTCCCCCATATGCAGCCAGTTTCTCCCCCATATGCTGCCAGTTTCTCCCCCATAATACAGCCAGTTTCTCCCCCATAATACAGCCAGTTTCTCCCCCATAATACAGCCAGTTTCTCCCCCATAATACAGCCAGTTTCTCCCCCATAATACAGCCAGTTTCTCCCCCATAATACAGCCAGTTTCTCCCCCATATGCAGCCAGTTTCTCCCCCATATGCAGCCAGTTTCTCCCCCAATAATACAGCCAGTTTCTCCCCCATAATACAGCCAGTTTCTCCCCCCCATAATACAGCCAGTTTCTCCCCCCCATAATACAGCCAGTTTCTCCCCCAATAATACAGCCAGTTTCTCCTCCATAATACAGCCAGTTTCTCCCCCATATGCAGCCAGTTTCTCCCCCATATGCAGCCAGTTTCTCCCCATAATACAGCCAGTTTGTCCCCCAAATGCAGCCAGTTTTCCCCCCATAATACAGCCAGTTTCTCCCCCATATGCAGCCAGTTTCTCCCCCATATGCAGCCAGTTTCTCCCCCAATAATACAGCCAGTTTCTCCCCCATATGCAGCCAGTTTCTCCCCCATATTACAGCCAGTTTTTCCCCCATAATACAGCCAGTTTCTCCCCCATATGCAGCCAGTTTCTCCCCCATATACAGCCAGTTTCTCCCCCATAATGCAGCCAGTTTCTCCCCCATAATGCAGCCAGTTTCTCCCCCATAATGCAGCCACTTTCTCCCCCATAATACAGCCAGTTTCTCCCCCATATGCAGCCAGTTTCTCCCCCATATGCAGCCAGTTTCTCCCCCATATGCAGCCAGTTTCTCCCCCATAATACAGCCAGTTTCTCCCCCATATGCAGCCAGTTTCTCCCCCATATGCAGCCAGCTTCTCCCCTATATACAGCCAGTTTCTCCCCCATATACAGCCAGTTTCTCCCCCATATGCAGCCAGTTTCTCCCCCATAATACAGCCAGTTTCTCCCCCATAATACAGCCAGTTTCTCCCCCATAATACAGCCAGTTTCTCCCCCATAATACAGCCAGTTTCTCCCCCATATGCAGCCAGTTTCTCCCCCATATGCTGCCAGTTTCTCCCAATAATACAGCCAGTTTCTCCCCCATAATACAGCCAGTTTCTCCCCCATAATACAGCCAGTTTCTCCCCCATATGCAGCCAGTTTCTCCCCCATAATACAGCCAGTTTCTCCCCCATATGCAGCCAGTTTCTCCCCCATATGCAGACAGTTTCTCCCCCATAATACAGCCAGTTTGTCCCCCATATGCAGCCAGTTTCTCCCCCATAATACAGCCAGTTTCTCCCCCATATGCAGCCAGTTTCTTCCCCATAATACAGCCAGTTTCTCCCCCATATGCAGCCAGATTCTCCCCCATATGCAGCCACTTTCTCCCCCATAATACAGCCAGTTTGTCCCCCATATGCAGCCAGTTTCTCCCCCATAATACAGCCAGTTTCTCCCCCATATGCAGCCAGTTTCTCCCCCATAATACAGCCAGTTTCTCCCCCATATGCAGCCAGATTCTCCCCCATATGCAGCCACTTTCTCCCCCATAATACAGCCAGTTTCTCCCCCATAATACAGCCAGTTTCTCCCCCATAATACAGCCAGTTTCTCCCCCATATGCAGCCAGTTTCTCCCCCATAATGCAGACAGTTTCTCCCCCATATGCAGCCAGTTTCTCCCCCATATGCAGCCAGATTCTCCCCCATATGCAGCCACTTTCTCCCCCATAATACAGCCAGTTTCTCCCCCATAATACAGCCAGTTTCTCCACCATAATACAGCCAGTTTCTCCCCCATATGCAGCCAGTTTCTCCCCCATAATACAGCCAGTTTCTCCCCCATATGCAGCCAGTTTCTCCCCCATAATACAGCCAGTTTCTCCCCCATAATACAGCCAGTTTCTCCCCCATAATACAGCCAGTTTCTCCCCCATATGCAGCCAGTTTCTCCCCCATAATGCAGCCAGTTTCTCCCCCATAATGCAGCCAGTTTCTCCCCCATATGCAGCCAGTTTCTCCCCCATATGCAGCCAGTTTATCCCCCATAATACAGCCTGTTTCTCCCCCATATGCAGCCAGTTTCTCCCCATATGCAGCCAGTTTCTCCCCCATATGCAGCCAGTTTGTCCCCCCCAGCCCTGCACTTACCTTCCTCGGGCCAGCGCCGTCCTTCTTCCGTCCTCGATGTCTTCTCCCGCCCTCGATGTCACTTCAGCCAATCAGATTACCGGTAACCAGACCCGGTGAACCTGATTGGCCAGGGAACGCACCCCCGTGCGTCCTCTCATTAGATATTTAGAAGCCGAATACAGCCCTCAGGCTTTAGTCGGGAAGCCTATCAGAGCCGCTGGCTCTGATAGGCACTTCTAAAGGCCAGACGCTGTTATTCAGATGGCCGGCGCTCGAGGGGCCGGCCATCTGAATAGTGGGCGGCAGCAATACATAGGTTCATGCAATGCATGAACCTATGTATTGTTGTGAGTGACGGCCGGGCGCAGAAGCGAGCGGTAGCGGCGCTTCTGCACCCACTATGGTCGCGCCGCCATGTGTGAAAAAAAGAAATAATTAAAAAAAAACTCTTAAAGGGCCCGTTTTTTTTTTTTTGGTGACCACAGGAGGGGGGGCGGCGCCCGGGCGCCCCCTATGGACGGGCCGCCACTGCTTACTTCCCTTCAACATCAAATGTCCAGCAGTGTGGAAACAAGTGAGACCCAGGTACACCAATCTACTGTCCATGGGCGTCCGCTCCATGGGGCAAGGGAGGGCGTTCGCCCCCCCCCTGGCTGGAATCAAGAGACACCACATTTAGCCGCGCCGCCGCTGATTGTCACTGTCTGCCTCAGTGTCATGTCACTCATTTGTTTTCGCTCCGCTCCCGCCCCTGTTTGCCGCCAGCCAATAGTTGATCGCTCCCCCTACAGCCCCGCCCGGCGCCCATCCTGGCGGCGTGACAACACTCACGCCGGGAGGGGATTACAATGGGACTGACACTGATGGGAGGAGCGGAGAGCTGTCCCTGCTGCACCAAGAGGAGCCAGCGCGCCGCTGCTTAGGCAAGTTAGTTTAACAACACACTGACACTGTGAAACATCTGTATACCCTCCTACATGATCCTAAAAGCTGCCTTGAAGTTTTATCTATTGCACCAATGCTAACTAAGTACAGGATCCATCCCAATAGACCCAATACATGATGATTTGTATTGTAATTGTTATTCCAGCCCCATTTATTTTATAAGTGTGTGTCACTGAGTGAAGTGAAGCTGCATTGGTGGGCACAGGGAGGCTGCATTGATGGGCACAGTGAGGCTGCAATAATGGGCACAGAGAGGCTGCATTGATGGGCACCATGAAGCTACAATAATGGGCACAGTGAGGCTGCATTGATGGGCACAGTGAGGCTGCATTGGTGGGCACGGCGAGGCTGCATTGATGGGCACAGTGAGGCTGCAATGATGGGCACAGTGAGGCTGCATTTGATGGGCACAAATGAGGCTGCATTGATCTTTTGTATTATGTCAGAAGTCTCTGGTCATCTTTAGTATGATGTCCTCAGTCTCTAACCATCTCCTGTACCATGCCCGCAGCCTCTGACACCTCCTGTATCATGTCTGCAGCCTCTGACATCTACTGTATCATGCCTGCAGCCTCTGATCATCTCTTGTATCATGTCTGTAGCCTCTGACCATCTCTTTTATCATGTTCTCAGTCTCTAGGTAATATGAAAAATAACTTCAGCAGTTCCCGCGCTGCTGTGTCTCTCCCTCTGGCTGCATGATTAAGGTAGGAAGGGGGAGGGGGCTGTCACAGTCTATGTAACATGCAGGGGGTGCAGGATGCCGTGTAATGGAGTCCAGAGGTGCAGGGTGCTGTGTAAAGGGATCAAGAGGTGCAGGATGCTGTGTGAAGGGGTCCAGTGGTGCAGGGTGCTGTGTGAAGGTGTCCAGAGGCGCAGGGTGCTGTGTAATGTAAAGGGGCCAGTGATGCAGGGTGCTGTGTAATGTAAAGGGGTCCAGAGCTGTGGGGTGCTGTGTAATGTAAAGTGGTCCAGAGCTGTGGGGTGCTGTGTAATGTAAAGGGGAGCAGAGGTGCAGTCGTGCAGAGGGGGTAGTAGTGGCAAAGAGATATTGAAAGATGCAGGGGGCACAGTGGGGTGTTTTTACATTTTAACGTGGGAGGGGGTCGCTTTTAACCCCCCCCCCACCGCGGTCGAAGAAAGAGTAAAATGCGACTGTGTATCGCCGCTGCCGAAGCGCCCCCCCCCCCCCCCTGAAAAAAATTCAGCGGACGCCCATGCTACTGTCTGAAGAAGTTTTGCCAGAAGTGTTCATGGAAGAATTATGCCCAAAAAGCCATACCCCGGCGTGAAAACAAGCCTAAGTGACTCAACTATGCACAAAAACATAGGAACTGGGGTGCAGAAAAATGGCAGCAGGTGCTCTGGACTGTTTAGTGTAAAATATTTGTCTGTAGCAGGAGGTAGTTTATTCAAAGAAGGGCTGGAGAGCGGTGTAATAATGAGTGTCTGCAGACAACAGTGAAGCATGGTGGAGGTTCCTTGCAAGTTTGGAGCTGCATTTCTGCAAATGGAGTTGGAGATTTGGTCAGGATCAATGATGTCCTCAATGCTAAGAAATACAGGAAAATACTTATACATGATGTCATCCCATCAGGGAGGCGTGTGATCGGCCCCAATTTTATTTTGCAGCAGGACAATGAATCCAAACATACAGCCGATGTCGTTAAAGTGGAGGTCCACCCTAAAAAAAAAAAAATTACATAAAAATCCTGCAAAAAAATAGAAAATTTTTTTTTTTTTACTTACCAGAAATTGTGGTTGCTAGGCAGATCTTCCTAATCTGCCTCTTCCTAGTCCACGGCTGGTCTTCTTCCTCGCGTTGTCTGTTGGGGAATGGGGCGCAGTGTCTTTTGGGAACTGTGTGTATCCCAGAGAACAGCCGCCCATTCAGAAAACGCCACGCGACTCGCGCATGCGCAGTAGGAAACGGGCAGTGAAGCCGCAAGGCTCTACTGCCTGTTTCCCTTAGTGAGAATGGCGGCGCCTGGACCTGCTATGATCGAGGGCGCCTAGGACGGGTAAGTGTCCTTATTAAAAGTCAGCAGCTACAGTGTTTGTAGCTGCTGACTTTAAAAAAAAAATCGTGGCTGGAACACTGCTTTAAGCACTATCTTCAGTGTAAACAAGGACTCCTGTAAGTGATGGTTTGGCCCCCACAGCCCTGATCTCAATATCATTGAGTCTGTCTGGGATTACATGAGGAGACAGAAAGATTTGAGGCAGCCTACATCCACATAAGATCTGAGGTTATTTCTCCAAGTTCCTTCAAAATCTGTGTGCAAGTGTACCTAGAAGAATTGATGCTGCTTTGAAGGCAAACGGTGGTCACACCAAATATTGATTTAATTTTGATCTCTCTTCTGTTCATTTACTTTCCGTTTTGTTAATTGAGGACATTTTTTTTTTTAACACTTTGATTTCTGAAAGCTTCCTTTAATTTACAGCATTTTTTCACACCTGCCTAAAACTTTTGCACAGTACTGTGTATATATTCATACACACACAGACACACACTCTTATAAAATAATGTAAACAAACATTTTAAAATGTATATAAACATAGACGGTGTCAGTAGGGCAGTGGGTGGTGTCAGCAGAGCAGTTGACGGTGCCAGTAGAGCAGTGTATCCACTGCTCTACTGGCACCGTCAACTGCTCTGCTGACACCACAGCAGTGGATGTGTCAGTAGGGTAGATGTTGGTGTCAGTAGGACAGTGGATGGTGTCAGTTAGTGGAGTTGTGGATGGTGTCATTAGGGCAGTAGACTTTGTCAGTAAGGCAGAGGACGGTGTCAGTAGAGTATTGGACAGTGTTAGTAGGGCAGAAATTGGTGTCAGCTGGGCAGTTGATGGTGTCAGAAGTTTATTTTTTTTATTATTATTTTTTTACAATTTCATTTTCATAATGATTTTTTTTCAGTTTTTTTTAGGAGCCCCATTGGGAGGCTTTGGTGAAATATCAGGGGTCTAAACCCCTGATGTCTAACTTTTGAGACAGAAAAAGGGACTGAGGACAGATTCCACAGTCCATTTCTTTGCAGCCTCAGCTGCACTGGACAACAAATCAATGGAAAGTGCTTTGTGCTGAGCACGTTCCCATCCATTCAGAAACGGAAGCATAGTAAACAGTTTGCTATGCTTCAGTTGGAGGCACAGGCATACCCAGCACACCCCATGAGCACACCTATGATGTCCAGGTTTCAGGTGGCCTTAAACCTGAACACATGATTTAAAAAAAAACTGGACTGTTCAGGTGAATCCCAGACGGGTAGCAACCTTTCTGTGTGGAAAAAGTGGTATTTAGGGGTTTTAATTTTCTTAGAGAGCATATTGGTTTTCCATTTATGTTGGTAGAACCTTCATCTTAGGTAAAACTGTCTTTTTTCCTTTAAAGGCTTTCCTTAATAAGAAAAAAAAAAGGGGGGGGGGGTGTATTTTGGGTTTTTTATTTAATTTGTGTTTTTTTATTAGAATTTTATGTTGAAAGCTTGGGGTGTTCAAAGCAGATCATTCACTTGTTATTGACCATCTATTTTTTGGGCTGCCTATTGTTTGTAGCAAAATAGGTGCACCTAATCCACCTCACTAATTCCTACTGTCATGTTATTTCAAAGATTTGTATTTTTTCAATGTTGTCCTTAACCACTTGCCGACCGCCGCATTTACATATACATCGGCAGAATGGCAGGGCTGCGCAAAGAAACGTACCTGTACGTTGCTTTGAATTTGCGGACTCGATGTCCGCCGGGTGCCCGCGATCGTCTCATGTAAACAAGGCATTTCCCTGTTCTGCCTAGTGACAGGACAGAGATCTACTGCTTCCAGTGATTGGGAGCAGTGATCTCTGTCATGTCACTGGTATCCCATCCCCCCCCCCCCCCACAGTCAGAATCACTCCCTAGGACACACTTAACCCCTTGATCGCCCCCTAGTGTTTAACACCTTCCCTGCCAGTGTCATTTTCACAGTAATCAGTGCATTTTTATAGCACTGATCGCTGTATAAATGACAAGGGTCGCAAAATAGTGTCAAAAGTGTCTGAGTGTCACAGATCGCCGCCATTATTAGTAAAAGAATAAAAATTTATAATAAAAATGGCATAAAACTATCCCCTATTTTGTAGACGCTATAACTTTTGTGCAAACCAATCAATATACGCTTATTGAGATTTTTTTACCAAAAATATGTATAAGAATACATATCGGCCTAAACTGAGGGAAAAAAATGTTTTTTTGAAAAAAAATGTGGGATATTTATTATAGCAAAATGTAAAAGATATTGTGTTTTTTTCAAAATTGTCGCTCTTTTTTTGTTTATAGCGCAAAAAATAAAAACCGCAGAGATGATCAAATACCACCTAAAGAAAGCTCTATTTTTGAGAAAAAAAGGACATCAATTTTGTTTGGGTGCAATGTCGCATGACCGCGCAATTGTCAGTTAAAGCGACGCAGTGCCGTATCGCAAAAAATGCTCTGGTCAGGAAGGGGGTAAATTCTTCCGGGGCTGAAGTGGTTAAAGCCACATTAAAGGGTCCCCTCCACACTGTACAGCAGGGGTGCCCAACCAGTGGCCTGGGGGCCACATGGGGCCCGCGGAGCCCTCTGACGTGGCCCACGACCTCCTGTTCTGGGATGGAAACAAAATAGAATACTGTTATTAAAGGTCAGTTTATTACTAAAATCAATAGTGTATATATGGGCATATCTGTTCTGCAGTGGTTACTGGGCTGCTTTCAAACTGACCCACAGATGCAGAGCAGCGCACCTTATTACCTGTGAGTTTGGTGCGCTTTCTGAAAGTGCACCAAACCTGCAGAATATAATAGAAGTCTATTGCAAAGTGCAGGAAAGCCAAAGGTTGGTAAACCGCAGCGCATCAGTGTGAAAGCAGCCTTGGGCCCCTTTCACACGGTCAGTCCGACCCAATTGGACCCTCCATTCACCTCTAAGGAGTGGCAGATGTAAACCGACTTGTGTCCTACCTCCAATCCGAAAAATAAAAAATATGCCATCTGCCCGCTCCGTTTATTGTGGCCCGGACCGGTTACCAAGTCGCTTAGGTGGCCCTCGTGCTTCAAAAGGTTGGGCACCCCTGCTGTACAGAATAATAATAAAAAAAGTTGCATTGGTATATGCGCCCCCCCCCCCCTCATTGTAGTGCCCATACCCACTGTACCATACCTTTTTCATTGACAATAGTTTGCCTAATAACCAAATCCTCCCCTCCATTAGCTTTAGTGCATTTGGCCTTTAAGTTTGGGTTTGCCAAACTTTTAGGAAATCAAACCTGGGCACATTCACCCGTGTTTTAAAGTATAATGCTCGGTACACACAATGAGATTATCGGACGAATGATTGTCCATTTTGTTTTGCATGCTAATCTCAGATCAAATCTGAAGAGTTTACTAGTCGCGAAAATTCTCGTACGACAGAATAAAAATTCGGAAGTGTTGTCATGTGTTGTAATGCATTTGTATTGCATTTTCGAACGGCAGCTGTACTGATTAAATGAAAATCGTACGATCTGGCATCAGATAAACTGTCATAATCGGCTCTCGAAAGCTCTGTACTAATGATCCGATTATCGTACGATCACTTTGAAAGCGGTATTTTTCGTACGATTTTCTGATTGTGTATACGGGGCTTTACCCTCCTCTTACAAAAAATAATTGTGTAACTCCAGCCAATTTTTTATTAGCATTGCATAAAGTGCAGAAGTATTACAAGTTTTGTCAGATTTTTATTGCTGTCTGTGTATTTTCTTTTTTTTCCTATCTAAGACCACTTTCACACTGAGGCACTTTTCAGGCGCTTTCACGCTAAAAAAAGCGCCTGAAAAGCTTACGAAAACGTATTTCCATTAAAATCAATGAATGCTTTCACACTGGGGCAGTGCGCTGAAAAAACGCCCCTCTCCATTGAAATGAATTGAAAGCGCTTCAAAAGCGCCTGAAAATCGCTTCCAAAGCGCTCAGTGTTTTACTGGCAGTTTTTCAAGTGCCTCAGTGTGAAAGAGGCTTAAGCCCTGGTTCACACTGGTGTGATTTGACATGCGATTTGACATGTCAAATCACATGTCAAATCGGCGAAATTTGCAGCTAATTGCGGGCAATGGCACCGTCCTAATCGGTGCGACACCGCATCTGCGGCGCTGCACCGATTTCAAAAAGTAGTTTCTGTACTACTTTTTGCGATTTCAGCCGCGATTTACATTGACATCTGTGTCAGATGTCTCTGTAATCGAGCTGAAATCGGGACTGACAGGCAGGAGTGAAATCGTGCGAGTTCAGCTGAACTCACACGGCTTCACTCCCGCAGCCCCAGTGTGAACCTGGGCTAAGAGTCTGAGCAGAAAGTGATAGGAAATAGCTCAATTGTGGGGGCAATGTTACAGGTGTCCCCAATTTACATGATTTGCCCTCTATTTCTGCTGTGGTTACAAATGTAAACTTGTGGATTTCCCTTCACTTTTTGTGCAGGTGACAATGGTCACAAAGAGAAACAGAGAGGGTGGATCTCTGCAATCAGATCACAGAGAGCAATTAATAGACATGCACAGCCAAAAAATGTGTTTGTTTTCATTTTATTCGTTTTTTTTTAGTTTTTCGGGTCATTCGTTATGGTCACAATTCGTAAATTTGTAAATTCAAAGATTCGTAAATTCGAAAAATCTAAAATCCGAAAATTACAAAGAAAATCCGAAAATTCTAAAGAACGAAAATCCAAAAGTTCTACATAATAACTACCTAACTAATAATGACTTAAGCCCTATACACACGATCGGTTTTACCGATGAAAACAGTCCGATGGACTTTTTTCATCGGACAAACCGATCGTGTATGGGCCCCATCGGTCTTTTTTCCATCGGTTTTTAAAAATAGAACATGTTTTAAATTTTTCCGATGGATCAAAAAGCGATAGCAAATTCCGATCGTCTATGGAACAAAAACTCACGCATGCTCAGAATCAAGTCGACTTCATTTTTCTCGGCTCATCGGAGTGTTTTACGTCATGGCGTTTGGAACGGTCGGTTTTTTGACTGATGGTGTGTAGGCAAGACTGATGGAAGTCAGCTTCATCGGATTTCCGATGGACAAAACCATCGGATTAGAATCCATAGGATATCCGATCGTGTGTACGAGGCTCCACTATTAAATTATAGGTATTGGAATTTCCTTTCAAATTTGGCTGTTAGTGAACATAACGAATACAAATTTATCCAAAGTTACGAATTATCCAAAATAACGAATGCCGCATCTAAACAAATGAATGAATTAATAATAAATCATAATAATAATAAAACGTTTTTATTATTATTATTGTTATTTATTATTATTAATTTTTTACGTTCCATCCGTTTAGATATGGCATTCGTTATATCGGATAATTCGTAACTTCGGATAAATTCGTATTCGTTACATTCACTAACAACGAAATCTGAAAGGAAATTCTAATACCTATAATTTAATAGTTATTATTTCAGATTTTCAAATTTTTGGATTTTCGAATTTACAATTTATGAATTTACAGATTTTTATCGTGACTGCGACATTATGGCGGACACATCGGACACTTTTGACACTATTTGGAACCATTGTCATTTTTACAGCGATCAGTGCTATATGACACTGGCAGTGAAGGGGTTAACCCGGAGGGGGCGCTGAAGGAGTTAAGTGTGTCCTAGGGATGTGTTCTAACTGTAGGGGGGATGGGCTACGTGTGACACGACACTGATCACTGCTCCTGATCACAGGGAGCTGTGATCAGTGTCCTGTCACTAGGAAGAATGGAGAAATGCTTGTTTACGTCAGCATTTCCCCGTTCTTCCTCACCGTGAGACAATCGCGGGTATCCCCGCGGACATCGAGTCCGCGGGACCCGCGGTTGGACTCAAGGAGCTTGCGGTGGGTGCACGCGCCCACAATGCCGCTTCTTAAATGGCAACGTATATATACGTTGATCTGCCCAGCCATGCCATTCAGTCGACGTATATCGGCGTGAGCCGGTCGGCAAGTTGTTAAACCACAGTGCACCCCCCTTAACTTATGCTGACTATACACTGCACGAAAAATCGGTCAAAATTCGGTCATTTAGACAGTTCGTTCGTTTTTCGGCCAGTTAATAGGCACAAAATCAATAATCGCTGGGACGTTTTTGAGCCGAAATAACGAATGACAAGTTTGGAAATTTTCTGCCCAACGAACGATAAATTGAAAGGTTAATAATGTTAAAAATGCATTCATTTATGTCCACTGAACGATTTATCAGTCATTACATGATGGTACTATCGTTTGCTCTCACGGCCGAATGTTCATTTTTCGAAAATGGGTTAGGTCGATTTTTCTGATAGTGTATAGCCAGCATTATGCTGCTGCTGGGAAGAAGCTTGGCAGAGCTGGAAAAGCAGAAAGTGCAGGGTCTGGAGGAGGACCAGAGGAGGTCTGGAGTCTGCAAAATGCTGTCACCATGGGGAGGCAGAGAAGGGCAGAGATGAGGGGGGTGCTTCAGCTGAAGGAGTGGTGCGAGGGCCATATAAAAAGGGCACCTCCTGTTATAGGGTGACACCCACATTACGTAGGCATAGTCCATTGTTGTCGCTATCAGTAAACTTGCTAATGTAAACTCCGTGCAACCATCCTTGGAGTGCACGTAGACAGACGGTAGCTGCCTGGGGTTCAGCAGCACTGAAATGCATCAAAGGTTGCAAACATGTATTTTATTTATAAAAAGGAAACTGTTTGTAATGCACATCATTTAGCAAACTGAATATCATTCAGTTAGGGTCTCCATTATCCGAAAGATGGCAGGCCCTTGTAAATTTTCTGGTGGTCGATACAGAGCTCACTAGGCATGCATCTTTAAAATCCATGTTCTTAAAATCTCTGACATAGCAAATGACTAAATTCCATCTGATATACAGAGTGGATTAAAGGATTAAAGTTCCATTTGAAGTTATGTATCATGTCAGTTAATCAAGGCGGTTTTACTAGTGGTTCTCAAATTCTATACACATCATCAGATCTTCTGTAAATTAAAAACAGAATACCGGCACTTATATTGTGATATTTTTTATTGGCTGTCATTCTACAAAAAAGGCAGAGCTGGAGGTTAGGAATTATTTAATCCTTGCAATATTGGCGATCTATTGCCACCTGCTGGTAGCTACAGTGCTCTGCTCAGTTACAAAAAGCACCAGAAATATTGCCTAATGCAAGGGGTCTCCAAACTTTTCAAACAAAGGGCTAGTTTATTGTCTTTCGGACTTTAGGAGGGCCCGATTGTGGCCAGCAGGAGCAATAGATGTCAATGGCCCAGCATCAGTGAAAATATATATGGCCCCAGTGTTAGTGGTTAATAGGAAGAGGAGTAGTATCTGTAGCGGTTATTTCAATTTGGGGGGGAGCATCTGGGTCATTTAACCCAGATGTACTAATTGTTAGGGAATCTGAGAATCCCTTTTGTGGTTCTTGGAGGACTCTGGTGGTGTGAGGTTCCCTGTGGCCTGCAGGTGGCGTTGTCGCCCTGGGCCGGAGTTGAACCTGCACCGCAAGACTGTTCCTTTTTGTCCTTTCCTGGCGCCGGTACAGCGGGGCGGGGAACCCGCTGTGACGCAAAGGGAGAGGAGATAAAAGGGGCGGACGCCCTGACCTTGGGGTTCAGAGTTGGAGGACGCGGCCGCGCCCAGGCACCTTCGGCCTGGGTGCTGGCGTTCCGGAGTTCCGGGCCCAGGTGCCCTTGACCTGGCCGGAGCGAGGGATGGAGTCCATCCCAGGCACATTAAGCCTGGGGTGAGGAACTATGGCCAAGGCCTGGAGCCCAGGACTTTGACTGGGTTCCGTGAGGGTGGAGGAGTCCGAGGGGCCCTAAGGTGTTGGGACCCGTATCTGAGGTGAGGAGGCCGGGGAGTGTAACCCTTCCGAATAGCCCGGTACAGCATTAATCCGGTGACGGCGGGGCCTCTGGTAACTCCCTTGGAGGGATGTCTTCCCCCTGACAGGGGCTGCAACGTAGCGAAGGTAACTCCAGTTCCTGTTCACTAGAGTCGCTGGTAGAGACTCTGCAACTAAAAAGTCCATTTAACAGCCACTGTGCTTAGCAACTGTTGGTGAAACCTCAACGGTTTAGTTTCTTTGAGGATTGTGCCTTGACCTACTCCCCACCAATACTGGACTGTTCTATGGGTCTCAAACTGTCTGCTTGCAAAGGACTATTTGTTTGCCGTTATGGAATAAATACGTGTTGGACCTTTTCAGTGTGTGGTACTCCAATTACTGGGAGCAAAGGGGGTTATCAGCAGAACAGACTTGGCTCTGAGCATATACACAGCCTGAAGGTAATCTGGTGCTGGCCTTCACCTCTACATGCTGTAATCTAGAGGACATGGGCCGTGGCGCACCTCGCTCTCCCCTTCAAGGTACCCCTAGAAAGGAGCCAAAGTAACCGCTTAAGAAGAAGAGAGGGTGAGGCTGCTACATATCCCATCATTGGTATCGGTGGAAGATATAGTGCCTAGAGTGACCACATTTCCAAACTACCATTCAGGGACACCCCCCTTCACAAAAATCAGCTTGTGCTGTAACTAATCACAGCACAGTGATTGGACACAAGAGGCGGGATTTATGATTTCTCCAATCACAAGCAGAGGGCGGGGATTGTGCTCCTCCAGGCATTCCTGGCCAGGACAAGTACTGTCAGTGAGTAAAGCAGTGATGTGGCGGCCTTTTTTGGGGGCATCAGATTGGCCCAGGGGGTGGCTGTGTCAGTTTCATTCCGGGACACCTTTATTGTCCTGGAATGAAGGTGCCCGGGACAGATCTGCAAAATGCGGGACTGTCCCGGGCAATCCGGGACACGTGGTCACCCTAATACTGCCTCATTGTTGGTGTCAGTGGGAGAAATATTGCCTCATATCAGTGGGAGGAATAGTGCCCCAAGGGCCAGATAAAGGCTAGCAATGGGCCACATCTGGCCCTTGGGCCGCAGTTTGGAGACCCCTGGCCTAATGTATATGTCAGGACATCCTTTCTAAACACAAGCAGTACACCTACACAATTCGTGTATATTTCCCCATGTTTTATATCTTTAAAGCGGTGTTCCAGACGATTTTTTTTTTTTTTAAAAGTCAGCAACTATAAACACTGTAGCTGCTGACTTTTATTAAGCACACTTACCTGTCCAGGGAGCCCGCGATGTCGGCCCCTCAAGGCCGATCCATCCACGTGATCGGGTGCCAGCGCCGCCATTCCAATTAAGGGAAACCGGCAGTGGAGGCTTGCAGCTTCACTGCCCGTTTCCTACTGCGCATGCGCGAGTCGCCCGGGCGCTTTGTGAATGGCCGTCTGTCTTCTGGGACACACACAGGTCCCAGAAGACAGCGCGGGAGCTCACCGAAGAGGAGGAAGTGACCAAGCAGCTCCGCGGAATAGGAAGAGGCAGATTAGGAAGACTGCATAGCAACAGGCGTTTCTGGTAAGTAAAACATTTTTTTTTCTCAAAATGTTTCTTTACATGTTTTAAAGAATCTGTTAATGTAAAAATTTTTTTTTAGGGTGGATCTCCGCTTTAAACTCCATGCATATACAGAAAAAAGGAAGTAGAAAATGGGATGGACTCTGAGATAGGACGGGGGTAAACGGGCACAGGTCCATTTACATTGGGCTACCTATAGAGCTGCATAAAGCTTCCAATCAGATCTGCATGAAAAACTGACAATGCGGACCTGATTGAAAAACGCTGATGTGAAAGGGCCCTAACGCTACATTTACCTCAGACTGACAAGGCTGCTGTCCAGGGGTGGCTCCATTGCTGCGCCATGGAATGGAGCCACGCTAACACGGGAAGTATGTTACTGGCCAGATCAAAAGAGTAAAATTAAGAAAAATAAGCCTAAAAATATTACTAATGCAGCCATTATGTTTAAGGATTATTAAGCTGCAATGTACTAACATTTTGCTTTTTGGGTTTAGATATACTTTAACCACCTGACCTCTGGAAGATTTACCCCCCTTCATGACCAGGTAATTTTTTGCAGTATGGTACTGCATTACTTTAACTGACAATTGTGCTGTCATGCAACGCTGCACCCAAAAAAAAATTATGTCCTTTTTTTTCCCCACAATTTTTTTTTTTGCGCTATATACAAAAAAAGATTGACAATTTTGAAAAAAATATATTTTTTACTTTCTGCTATAAAATATATCCAATAAACACATTTAAAAAATCGAATTTCTTGATAAATTTAGGCCAATATGTATTCTGCTACATGTTTTTGGTAAAAAAAAGTCCCATTAAGCATATATTGATTGCTTTGCGCAACAGTTATAGCATCTACAAACTATGGGATATATACTGTAACTTTTTTTTTTTTTACTAGTATTGGCGACAAACAGATACTTATAGCGGGACTGTGATATTGCAGCAGAGATTCTGGATTGGGAACCAGTGACAATAATACAGTGATCAGTGCTAAAAATATGCACTGTCACTGTATTAATGACACTGGCTGGGAAGGGGTTAAACACCTTGGAGATCAAAGGATTAAATGTGTGCCTAGCCAGTGTTTTAGTGTAACAGTGTGGTGCTTTTACTAAGGCAAGTAATTAATTTTTTTCCCTGCTTTGTGGGGAAAGAAAAAAAACATTACTTCCCCACTGACAGGACTGAGCTCTGCGTTGTTTGCATAGGCAGGGCTCTGTCCCGTGTAAATTCCAGATGATCGACAGGTGCCAGCGGTAGTCCATTGACTGGCACCCGCTGACATCTGCTGTGTTTAATCATAGCATGGCCGGGTCGCCGGCGCCACTCCCCCTACCTAGAAGTTCCAGATCACGTACCAGGTATGTGATCTGGCGCAGCAGAGCCGCCTTGCCGCCATACGGTTTAGATATACATCTATGTTATACAGTCAACAAGCGTTTAAACCCCATTGTGAGTGGGCAACAAACAGCCTTTTTGTGGACTGAGTGGTATCATTCCTGCCAGTTGTCTTTTGCTAAACTAATCAGACTCAATCCTTAGTCTATTCTACACTATGTAAGGACTTGTAAAAAGAAGCAATTTGCACTGCCCAAACTAAATATAAATTGAGTGCAGCTATCCATACAGTATCTTACAAAAGTGAGTACACCCCTCACATTTTTGTAAATATTTTATTATACCTTTTCATGTGACAACACTGAAGAAATTACACTTTTGCTACAATGTAAAGTAGTGAGTGTACAGTTTGTATAACAGTTTAAATTTTCTGTCCCCTCAAAATAACTCAACACACAGCCATTAATGTCTAAACCGCTGACAACAAAAGTGAGCACACCCCTAAGTAAAAATGCCCAAATTGGGTCCAATTAGCCCGGTGTCATGTCACTCGTTAGTGTTACAAGATCTCAGGTGTGAATGGGGAGCAGGTGTGTTAAATTTGGTGTTATCTCTCTGACTCTCTCATACTAGTCACTGAAAGTTCAACATGGCATCTCATGGCAAAGAACTCTCTGTAGATCTTAAAAAAAAGAATTGTTGCTCTACATAAAGATATCCTAGGCTGTCAGAAGATTGCCAAGACCCTGAAACTGAGCTGCAGCACAGTGGTCAAGACCATACAGATAACAGGACAGGTTTCACTCAGAACAGGCCTCGCCATGGTCGACCAAAGAAGTTGAGTGCATGTGCTCAGCGTTATATCCAGAGATTGTCTGTGGGAAATAGACGAATGAGTGCTGCCAGCATTGGTGCAGAGGTTGAAGTGGTGGGGGGGTCAGCCTGTCAGTGCTCAGACCATACGCCGCACACTGCATCAAATTGGTCTGCATGGCTGTCATCCCAGAAGGAAGCCTCTTCTAAAGATGATGCACAAGAAAGCCCGCAAACAGTTTGCTGAAGACCAAGATAAACTTATTTGGTTCAGATGGTGTCTAGCGTGTGTCACGGCAACCAGGGGAGGAGTACAAAGACAAGTGTGTCTTGCCCACAGTCAAGCATGGTGATGGGAGTGTCATGGTCTGGGGCTGCATGAGTGCTGCCGGCACTGGGGAGCTACAGTTCATTGAGGAACCATCAATGCCAACATGTACTGTGACATACTGAAGCCGAGCATGAACCCCTCCCTTCGGAGAATGGGCTGCAGGGCAGTATTTCAACATAATGACGACCCCAAACACACCTCCAGGATGACCACTGCCTTGATAAGGAAGCTGATTGTAAAGGTGATGGACTGGCCAAGCATGTCTCCAGACCTAAACCCTATTAAGCATATGTAAATATGGTAAAAACGGAAGGTGGAGGAGCACAAGGTCTAACATCCACCAGCTCCGTGATGTCATCATGGAGGAGTGGAAGAGGACTCCAGTGGCAACCTGTGAAGCTCTGGTGAACTCCATGCCCAAGAGAGTTAACTACTTGAGGCCCGCGCTATAGCCAAATGACGGCTTCAGCGCGGACCTGAAAATCCGGGAGGCCGCCAATTGACGGAGGCCGTCAATAGTCAATAGACGGCCTCCCCTTCGCGTGCTCCCCGCCGCACGCTGTGATCACCCGAGTCACTGAGACTTGGGTGATCACTGATCCGAGTAAGGGGCCGATCCCCACCCCTTACCATGTGATCAGCTGTCAGCCAATGACAGCTGATCATGTGATGTAAACAAAGAATCGGTAATCTTTTTTTTTCTCCTCACTCTGACAGCGTGAGGAGGAAAAAAAGCCGATCACCGGCTCTTTCACAAGGGACATCGGTCCCGAAGAGGAAGGAGGCAGATGTGCCACCGGCTCTTTCACAAGGGACATCGGTCCCGAAGAGGAAGGAGGCAGATGTGCCTCATCAGTGCCAGCTGCCAGTGTCTGCCAGTATAATAATAATTGCTACCTGCCAGTGCCCACAGTGCCACCTATCAATGCCCACAGTGCCACCTATCAATGCCCACAAGTGCCACCTATCAATGCCCACGAGTGCCACCTATCAATGCCCACAAGTTCTGCTAATCAGTGCCTCATCAGTGCCACCTAGCAATGCTGCCTATCAGTGTAACCTACCAGTGCCCATTATTGCCACCCATCAGTGCCCATCACTGGCACCCATCAGTGCCCATCACTGCCACCCATCAGTGCCCATCACTGCCACCTATCAATGCCACTTATCAATGCCACCTATTAGTGCCACTTCTCAGTGCCCACCAGTGCCACCTATCAATGCCCTTCAGTGTCCCCCATCAGTGCCACCTCTCAGTGCCGCCTATCAGTGCCCACCAGTGCCGCCTATCAGTGCCCACCAGTGCGGCCTTATCGGTGCCCACCAGTGTGGCCTTATCGGTGCCCACCAGTGCCACCTTATCGGTGCCCACCAGTACCGCCTTATCGGTGCCCATCAGTGCAGCCCATCAGTGCCCATCAGTGCAGCCTCATCAGCGTACATCAATGAAGGAGAAAAATTACCTGTTTACAAAATTTTATAACAAAATATTAAAAATATATATATATATTTTTTAAAAATCAGGCTTTTACATTTTTTTTTAACAAAAAATAAAAACCGCAGAGGTTATAAAATACCACCAAAAGAAAGCTTTATGTGGGGAAAAAATGATAAAAATTTAATTTGGGTACAGCGTTGTATGACCGTACAATTGTCATTGAAAATGCATCAGCGCTGAAAGCATAAAATTGGTCTGGGCAGGAGGGGGGTTTAAGTGCCCAGTAAGCAAGTGGTTAATATAGAGCTGGAAAATAATGGTGGCCACACAAAATATTGGCCTTTTGGGCCCAATTTGGACATTTTCACTTAGGGGTGTACTTACTTTTGTTACTAGCGGTTTAGACATTAATGGCTGTGTGTTGAGTTATTTTGAGGGGACAGCAAATTGACACTGTTATACAAGCTGTACACTCACTACTTTACATTGTAGCAAAGTGTCATTTCTTCAGTGTTGTCACATGAAAAGATCTAATAAAATATTTAAAGAAATGTGAGGGGTGTACTCACTTTTGTGAGATACTGTATGCGTCCTAAGTGAAAGATTCTGAAATATTATTATTGTACATACAATGCAGCGTACTCCTAACAAAACTTTCATAAAACAAATGAAACATGTTATGTCTGTGCTGTAATCAAAGCATACACAATGTGTCAATGTGACTGTCACTGTATTAAAGTTTCCAAAATCCACTGTGATCACTTGATGAAAATATAATCCATAGTGCTACTATTACAAACAAAAATTGGGCCCTTTTTGGATAGGGTGGGTTTTTACACTTGTGGCAGGTTCTTGGGATACCTACATAGTAAAGGTAAGTCCTTTGTCACTCATATAACTAAGAAAGAATACTTGGTGGGTGTTTCATTTGTTTTACTCGAAATGTATTATGCAGGCACTACATTATTATAAATATATATGTACCCATTCTATGCGATTCCAAAATTCTACCGTAGCCACTATACTTTTGAGTGATGACTCTAAAAAGGGGCTTATCACCCAATTGTACACTGTCCTACATGCTAAGTTACAGGATTAAGTGAAACTCCAGGCCTGAGAACAGTGGTCCAAAGATTTGGGTCACCGTTTCTATGAACAGTGGGAATTAGGATTAGCTGCTCTACCAATGGTGTCATTGTCCCCTACTCATAAGCTTATGCAACTGTTTTTCCTACACAGAAATTATCATAATCCAGAAACCATAGGCTTGGCGAAGGAGAGACACCCGCTTTGCCCTAGATGTGGTGGTGGTCCTGATAATCTTATTCACATGCTCTGGTGATGTCCCAAACTTCACTGATACTAGGAAGGGGTGCTAGCCACTCTAAACAACGTGTTTCAAGTATCTCTAGCGGCAGACCCAATTGATTGCCTTCTAAGTACTATTGATGAATCTACCTAGCCTGACAATAATTACATACCTGTTGTTAGAGTGCTTTTTCAAGCCTGAAAACGAATTTTCCCAAAAGTGGCATTCCCCCCACCCCATACGTGGGGGGAATGGAAAACTCAAATTAACACCAATCTATCATGGTAGAAACTTATCTTTTAACATAGGAATTGCTCAATTTGTTTAGAAAAGATATGGGACCTGTGGCCAGCCACCCTGGGCCTGACCCCAACCTCACTTATCTTAAATAAACTATTGTTATGCTAAACGACTTGCTGGATGACTTGTGTCCCTTAAAGGGGTTGTAAAGGTACATGTTTTTTCACCCTAATGCATCCTATGCATTAAGGTGAAAAAACATTCGACAATACCGCCCCCCCCCCCCGAGCCTCCGTTTTACTTACCTGGCCCCTCGAAAGTCCCGCGCTCGCTCCCGTCGTCCTCTGAGCGTTGATTGGCTACTGTGGATGGATTGAAAGCAGCGCAGCCATTGGCTGGCGTTGCTGTCAATCACATCCAATGACGCTGCGCGCCGGGGGACGGGGCCGAATGATACAGTCGGCGGCTATGGTCACCGCTGTATCACGGCAGCGCGCCCACAGTAACTCCACACCATGCGAGCTCGCTCTCATTATGGTGTGGAGTCCTTGCGGGGAGGAGCCAAGACAGCCGCCGAGGGACCCCAGAAGACCAGGATCGGGGCCACTGTGTGCAAAACGAGCTGCACAGTGGAGGTAAGTATAAACTGTTTGTTATTTAAAAAAAAAAAAAACGGGAACCTTTAGTGTTCCTTTAAGGTGTACCACTTTTCTCTTAAGCATCTCATGAACTGATTCTGGCTCCACTGGCACTACTTAACTTTACAGCCTCGTACACACGGGCGGGAATCTCGTCGGGAAAAAAAAGTTGGTTTTCCCAACGAGATTCCCGGCAAGCTTGCCTTGCTCGCCGAGTGTACACACGGCCTCCCGGCAAGCTTGCCTTGCTCGCCGAGTGTACACACGGCCATTCAAAAGAACCGCCGTTCTTTTGAATGGCAAGAACGTGGTGACATCATCGACTACGACGAGCCTGAGCTCGTCACATTCAAAGCCGTCGCTGCCATCTTGCTACACCCTACACTACCCTTGTATGCTATTGTGCATGTGTCTAAGTCTTTTCGAGCATGCGCTGGTTTACCATGGACAGGTTAGCATACACACTCACGGTTTTCTCATCGGGAAACAGGCCGACGAGAATCCCGATGAGAAAATAGAGAGCAGGTTCTCTATTTTTCTCGTCGAGATTCCCGGCAGTTTTCCCGACAAGAATCCCTACACACGACTGGTTTTCTCTGCAAAAAGCTCTCCCAGCAGTTTTCTTGCCGAGAAAACCTGTCTTGTTTACGAGGCTTACAAGTCATATGGCTTAACATATACAGTATGAGGTTTTATTAATTCCAGCAGCTACAGAGGGCATTGTGTTTTGTTAGTTTTTGTTATGTAAGGGTCTGTGTTCTCAGGTGAGGTCCTGACAACAAACATAATGCATTTTTTGTTAGTCCCATTAATGTGACGGTATGACTGTATTTTACATTTTTACACTGTGAACATAGATATTGTATGAAAGATGTTTGTTGTCACGAAAGGTTGTTTTGCTCATGTAAAAACCTGAAAATTCAATAAAAAATATCTGATCAAAAAAAAAAAAAAGATAGCTCGTTTATAGTGGTTCTAGAAGCTGAAGGTTTTTTTACCTTCATGTATTCTATGCATGAAGGTAAAAAAACCTTCAGTGTGCAGCTCCCTGCAGCCCTCACTCACCTGAGCCTGTTCCTGATCCAACGATGTGCACACTAGCAGAAGCTCTCCTCCTCATTGGCTGAGACACAGCAGTGGGAGCCATTGACTCCTGCTGCTGTCAATCACAGTCCATGTGGAGGGAGGGGGTGGGCAAGGCCGAGCTCTGAGGCAAGCATGCACAAGTGCACCAGAGCAAGCAGCTTGCTTTGGGGGCACTCAGCAGATGGGAGGGGCCAGGAGCGCAGGTGATGGATCCAAGAACAGGAGAATCAGGCCTGCTCTGTGCAAAACTATTGCACAGAACAGGTAAGTATGACATGTTTGTTTGTTTTTTTAATTTGAACCTTTACACCATTTTGAAGGCTGACCATATGCTATACAATCTGATTGTACAATCTCCTTTAGATCTACCATCAACCGTGCGGTACAAGAGCCTTTTGATACTAATTGAAAGGATTGTTCTGGTTTGTCCTAATATTACTTAGTTTTGGTAAAGCTAAAGGATGCTGTTCAGACATTGTGGAATCAGACTTTAGGCCCCATGCACACAGGGCGTTTTTACAGCCACGTTTTTTACAGCTTAAAAACGCCTGTCCATTTTTTTGACCTTTTTAACCCCTTCCATACCGGGCCATAGCAGAATGACGCCGGCAGGAACCCTCTCTCCCTCCGGGTGGACGTCATATGACGTCCTGGGTTTGAGGGGGGATATCTGAATGATGCCTGCAGCTAGAGGCATCATTCAGATATCCTTTTTTTCAGCCGGCGATCCTGCGCACAATAAGAACGATCATAGCGGCAGTTCCACCGCTTGATCGCTTTTATAGGCTGTGGGAGGGGACATCCCCCCTCCCGCCGCCATCCGGTGCTTCTCCGGGCTCTCCCGTGTGATCGGGGACCCGGAGAGAATCGTCGGCGCCGGTGGTGGGTCACGTGATGAGCATAGAGATGACTGGTGACCAGATGGTCACCAGTCATCTCTATGATCGTCGGAGGCCCGGTCGCGATGTGATGATGTCACGCCCGGGTCCTCAAATGTAAACAAAGCCACCATTGCGGCTAGTAAGTATGAGATTGGTGAAAAAAAATTCACTGATCTCCAGCCTAAAGGAGAGATGTGGGGTCTTATTGACCCCGCATCTCTCCATAAAGAGGACCTGTCACATACATTCCTATTACAAGGGATGTTTACATTCCTTGTAATAGGAATAAAAGTGATCAAAAAAAAAAAAGTGTAAAAAAAAAAAAAGTAAAAAAATAAATAAATAAGTAAAATAAAAAATAAATAAATAAGTAAAATAAAAAATAAATAATATATATTTTTTTTAAACGCTCGTCCCCAATAGCTCGCGCTTAGAAGCGAACACACACGTAAGTCCCACCCGCATATGTAAACGCCGTTCAAACCACACATGTGAGGTATCGCTGCGTGCGTTAGAGTGTGTGCAACAATTCTAGCACTAGACCTCCTTTGTGACTCTAACCTGGTAACCTGTAAAAAATTTCAAAGCGTCGCCTATGGAGATTTTTAAGTACCGAAGTTTGGCGCCATTCCATGAGTGTGCGCAATTTTAAAGCGTGACATGTTAGGTATCTTTTTACTCGGCGTAACATAAGCTTTCATATTTTACAAAAAAATTGGGCTAACTTTACTGTTTTGTTATTTTTTAATTCATGAAACCATTTTTTCCCCCCAAAAAAGGCGTTTGAAAAATTATTGCGCAAATACCGTGCAAGATAAAAAGTTGCAACGACCGTCATTTTATTCCCTAGGGTGTCTGCTAAAAAAAACATATACCGTATATACTCGAGTATAAGCCGACTTGAGTATAAGCCGAGGTACCTAATGTTGCCACAAAAAACTGGGAAAACTTACTGACTCGAGTATAAGCCGAGGGTCAACAATCCCTCACTGTTCCCATCCTTATTGTTCCCATCCTTACTGTTCCTATCCTCACTGTTCCCATCCTTACTGTTCCCATCCTTACTGTTCCTATCCTCACTGTTCCCATCCTCACTGTTCCCATCCTTACTGTTCCCATCCTCACTGTTCCCTAGCTCACTGTTCCCATCCTTACTGTTCCTATCCTTACTGTTCCTATCCTCACTGTTCCCATCCTCACTGTTCCTATCCTTACTGTTCCCTATCCTCACTGTTCCCTAGCTCACTGTTCCCATCCTTACTGTTCCTATCCTTACTGTTCCTATCCTCACTGTTCCCATCCTCACTGTTCCTATCCTTACTGTTCCCTATCCTCACTGTTCCTATCCTTACTGTTCCTATCCTCACTGTTCCCTAGCTCACTGTTTCCTATCCTCACTGTTTCCTATAAATTTGACATTGTAAATAGTACCTGTAAAGAAGTTGCGGCTGCTGCGTCCATCGTTCAAATTCCGCGGTCTCTTCCTGTTCCTTCCGTGATAGGCGATTCTCATCAGACACTCTCCGCCTATCACGAACATTCTCTCATCCTCAGTTTCCCAGCAGACACTGTGTTGGGTGTTCCGCCAATCACAGACGTCTGCTGGGAAACTGAGGATGAGAGACCGTTCGTGATAGGCGGAGAGTGTCTGATGAGAATCGCCTATCACGGAAGGAACAGGAAGAGACCGCGGAATTTGAACGATGGACGCCGCAGCCGCAACTTCTTTACAGGTACTATTTCCAATGTAAAAATTTTGCTGACTCAAGTATAAGCCGAGGGGGGGGGGACTTTCAGCCCAAAAAAAAGGGCTGAAAATCTCGGCTTATACTCGAGTATATACGGTATAATGTTTTGGGGTTCTGAGTAATTTTCTAGCAAAAGAATGATGATTTGTACATGTAGGAGAGAAGTGCCAGAATAGGCCCGGTATTGAAGTGGTATAAAAAGTCCTGTATGGTAGTGGTTAAAAAAAAAAAAATGCTGGAGCTCAAAAACGCAATTGCGGCGTTTTTGCTCGTATTTGCAGTGTTTTTGCGCGTTTAATAGCGTTGGACGTTTTTGCAGCTCGAACCTGGAGCTCCAGAACGCACTGGTCTTGGGTTTTTTTTGCAGCTGGAAAATGCCTATGCCACTTGGAGCTCATAAAAGCTCTATGTGTGCATGACACAATAGAATAACATGGATGGGCGTTTTGCAGCTGTAAAAAAAAACGTCTAACGCTGCTAACAGCAGCTGCAAAAACGCCCTGTGTGCATGGAGCCTTATAGTGTATTGCCAGCTTCTAGCACAACCATAGGCGTGCACACAGGGTGGGCCAGGTGTGCCTGGGAACACCCTAATCACCCTGTGTGGCACAGATTCCCCCTGTTTAAACCCTTGATATTTCAGCAAAGCCCCATAGCTCATAAAAAAATTGTCAAAAAAAACAATAAAATTGTAAAAAGTAATAAGAAATTAAATAATAAATACTGGTAATACCATCCATTGCCCTACTGACACCAATCTCTGCCCTACTGACACCATCGGTATATATACACATGCATGTGTGTTGAGCTTTAAGGTGCACACCCTAATGCAATTGGCTGTGCACACCTATGAGCACAACTCTGGACTCTGATTTCCCTTCCTCCCTATTGTTGCCCCTTACTCTTTACTGGAGTATCCCTGCACCTTACAAATATCTCTATACATACATTTTTTAGTGTCTTTGGTCTAGTGACGTCACAGATCCTCTTCATCCTCTTACTCCTCTGGCATCTACTTTTGCCTGACTCTAAGCTGAGAACCCTCCACCCCGGCTACGCCACCTTCTCAACAGTTCTTTTTAAAAGCCTCTACTGACTGTTAAAAGGACAAGTTTGAGTTTAGCTCTAGGATGGATGTGGCCTAATTCAATGACTGGTAGGAGTGGAGTACCCCTATATATAATGCACCTGAGATCCAGAGAGCTATTGTGTGGGCCCTGGGTACACAGATGTAGCGGCCTCACTCTCTCTCTCTCTTTCGGTCATACGGCTGTTGTCTAGGGGTACCTGCGAGGAGAGAGTGCAGGAACACTACGCCAAGCTCTCACCTCGTATGCGTATGAGGGTTGAGCAAAGTCACTTAAATCTACCTTCGGGTCTGTTCTATGCATACGGAGCCCCTGCTTCTTCCGTGGAGATGTGTCTGCCAGTAACAGAGCCCCACAACATTAAAAGTCCAACACTCTTTTATTTCTCCATTTGCCAGGATGAACATAATCAGTTGAACTCTTATAACAGACAGACAGGGGTGTGGATGCGAGTAAGCCCAGGCACAAATGAACTCTCCTATTCCTTTTGCGTGCGAATAGGCTTGGCTTGGTCTCTGCCACCGACCGTGATGTTGGTAGCTGCCACCTACCGGGTGAAATGTTTCAGCCCCTGCCACAGGCCTGGATGTAACGGTCTCTGCCACCGACCTTAGAACATGGACCCCCTTCCGTGTGAATACAGCCCCTGTTTGGAAAGGACATCCATCCCGACGGTCTCCGGAGGCCCTGTCCCGGCACTGGCAATATGCTGCACCAGATCTACGGGAAGGTCACCTGCACGGTCCATTATGCCTGGATTCAGGTACCCGATACTGTGGGCACCTTAGGACGATTCCTCCCGGGTGGGACCCAGTGGAAGAAGCTGGGCCCCAGGCCTGAAGCGATGTACCTCACCCCAGACTAAAGGTGTGGGGTGACTCCCGAACTCAACGTGTCCTGGCCTAGGCCACCTGGACACCGACCGTGGACAGCAGCCCTCAGGCTGAAGGTGCCTGGGGCTCGGACCTCGTGGCGAAGATGTCCGCCCCCTTTATACCCTCTCCCAGCAAGCACAGCGGGTTCCCCGCCCCACCGTACAACTGCTGCAAGAGGTCGCAAAGGGTGCGGCACTGCAGTGATGGTTCAACCCCTGCCCAAAGTGACAGCGCCACCTGCTGGGTCGCAGGGAACTAGACATCACTGATGTCTTTACCCAAATTAACCATTCTGAAAAGTACATACCCGCTACACAGAGATAGAAGATTATCATCTTTTTCCCATTATTGCTAATTTGGATATTTGTATGACTTCATCCCTAGTGAAGGTCTATATGTGGTATAGCATGGTTAAAAACAACTCATATTGCCAAAATATATGAATTATTTCCATGTGTCTTTGTTCGCAAGTGAGGAAGTTAATAAACTTTATCTTATGACTGTGACATGACTGTGGTGGCATTTTGTATTTTTGTCACTTCTCTTTTTCTAGCTGAGCGCCATTGCAACACATATAATATTGTTCTCTACGGTAAAGTGATTGTTCGGGGCAATGGAAAACTTGTGTTGGAAGAGGTAATATTTCTGGAGTAGGGAAATAACGTTAGCCGTTATTTCCCTACTCCAGAAATATTACCTATTTGTTTCCTAAGCGGTATGACTATACCGCTTAGGAAACAAATGGCTATTTATGTACATGTGTACCTGAATGTTCTCATGTTCTGTAAACTGTATTAGTAATGGCTTGATAAATAGCCACAAGCTTAAAGTGGAACTAAACTCTCCAAAACGTATCCATCCATGACAATGCAATGAAAGCAAGCTCCCTAGCCGGTGTTCTATCGATATGTGCCCGCCGTCGAAAAGTTTCCACACATGCGCAGAATGGAAGGGCACTCCAGCTGAGTTGCCAAACCGCCCCAGTGTGAAAGGGGTTTTAGGGTGAAAAACCATCTGTGCTCCAGCTCCCTCTCCCTAGACCTCCCCTTTTCTTACCTGAGCCCGATCCAATCCAGCAATGTGCA
Organism: Rana muscosa; assembly: GCA_029206835.1. NCBI lineage: Eukaryota > Metazoa > Chordata > Amphibia > Anura > Ranidae > Rana > Rana muscosa. The sequence continues at coordinate 119,850,598 of CM055118.1, forward strand.
TAAGTGCAGCGGCTCCAGCTGCTGTCGCTCTTCTCATTGGACAGATTGATAGCAGCAGATGCCATTGGCTCCCACTGCTGTCAACCAAAAACTGAGACATGGATCAGGCTTTTGGTGCTGTGTTGCTGTTGGTGAGATTCTCCCTCCCTATTTGTGTTGGTGACCATTATCAGAGGTTGATAGGAAATCCAGAATTGTACAATTGTCACTGGTAAAGGGAAATCCTCCAGTGGGGATACCAGTTCCAGAAATCAGAGAAATAGTGACCCCTCATCTCCTGTCCTGGTGACAATCCTACTATTTAAAATTTCTGATTAATGTAACTTCAAACACTGAAAAGGAGCTTTTTACAACTGTGCCAGACTGAAAGAAAGGCTGGAGGTCAGCTTTAAAGAAAGAAAACAAATAACACATTTACTTGCTAAAAATAGCATTTTATTACGTTTTCAAAAATGAATACTTTATAAAAATTTTTTATTGGAAACAGTAAAAAAATAAAGGAATAACTAACATCTCTCATAGTTCATACATTCTGCAGTGGTATCAAATAAAATTAATAAAAGAAAGATTGTCAGCTAAATAAAGAATAAGTTATAGAGACCAGCTCTGTTTGTAAGAAAATATATGGTATAATTCCAGTGCCAAAATAATGACAAATATAAAAACACTTTGAAAAAGTTCTATGGTTATCTTCAGGTTTCAGGTGTTCTCCATGTAGAAATAAAACCTAAAGGAGAACTTCTCCCTTACAATTTAACTGAGTTTTGGTAGAAGACAAGCGACGTTATACCTACTCTAGTTATCCTTCTGTATATATCAATTGCTATTAAGTTACCCTCAACAACTTTCCTCTTCCCACTTCCTGCTGTGTCAATGTGTTTGGGCACCCTAACTTGAAAAGAGTGGGGCCATTTTGCATAGGTACTTCTTAAGGCTCGATTCACACCTAAGACGTATCCGTCTCACAGCAGGGGTCCGGTGCGTGCTGGTTCACCGTTTCTGGTCTGATTTCAGTCCGAATTGTGGGCTAAATTCGCACCTGAAACGGACCACCGGATCTGCTGCAGAGATATGTGAACCAGCTCCATAGAGAGCCGGTCAAAACCTCCTGCTATTGCGAATTGGATGCGGGGATCTGGCATCCAATTCGCAATGGTGTGAACCCAGCCTAAAGCGTCACTGTTTTTAAAAAGTGAACAGTGACATTCCCATAAGAGCAACCTACCAATATTTACCTGTCGCACTGACTGCACCACCAAATATGTGTTGGTGGTGCAAATGTTGAAGAGATAGCGTTCCTGAAAGATCTAGGATCCCCCACACTTCTGGGCGTGTTGGATTCCTGGCCCCCTCTGTGATTTGTTCATCCAGTTCCTGTATTCTGTAGTAACGTAGGGTCTGATGGATGAAAACACAGAGCACAGGAGGACACCGGCATCCAACACTCCTGAAGCTGTTGAATATAGAAGGTTTTTTAAACACAGAATAGTTGGATGTCATAGGCAGAGGGACCGGTGACTCTAACTTCTTGCTTTTCAGGAAACCTTTTAAAAATAGTGACAGCACACCTATAACAATAAACACTTAAATAAAATAAAAGGGGGCATCTAACCTTAAAGGCACCAAAGTGAAAAAACTGAAGTGATGCTGCTGTCTCTTTACGTGTATAACAACACTGAAAACAATCTCTTATGCCCTGTACACACGATCGGATTTCCAATGGAATAAAATCCGATGGATTTTTCCATTGGAAATACGATGAAGCTGACTTCCATCAGTCTTGCCTACACACCATCAGTCAAAAATCCGACCGTCCCAAACGCCGTGACGTAAAACACTCCGAAGAGCCGAGAAAAATGAAGTTCAATGCTTCTGAGCATGCGTTGACTTGATTCTGAGCATGCGTGGGTTTTTTCTCCGATGGAGTTCCACACAGACGATCGGAATTTGCTATCGGTTTATTTTCCATCGGTATAATTTAAAACATGTTCTATTTTTTTATACCGATGGAAAAAAGACCGATTGGGCCCACACACGATCGGTTTGTCCGATGAAAAAAGTCCATCTGTCTTTTTTCATCAGAAAAACCGATCGTGTGTACGCGGCATAAGATTGTAAGCTCTAACAAGCAGGGCTCTCTGATTCCTACTGTAATGAAGTGTTTCGTATTTGTGCCGTCTACCCTCAAGTTGTAAAGTGTTATGTAAACTGTCAGCGCTATGTAAATCCTGTATAATAATAACAATAATATATCCATACAGAGATTAAAGCGCTTTATATGTGCACTGAAATTCAAAACAAAATCGTGAATGCATACGCAAATATACAACCATACATCAACACCTTATCATGCATTAAACAATCCTTAAGCCTGGGTTCTCACTTGTGCAAACACAGACATAGCATGTGATTTGCACCCGCATTGCTGTGCCGATCGCATGCGATGTCTGTGCAATGCGAGTTCAGCCATACCGTTGTATGGCTGAACTCGCATTGGATTCCCAGGAAAATAGTGCAGGGACTTTTTTTTTCCCGCACTGAAATTGGATTGCATGGGTGTTCTCACCCAATGTGATCTGATTCCTGTGCGAGTTCACAGTTCGCACTGCGATCTACGAACTGAGTACACTCCTTTTTATTAAAATTGCCCACGAATAAAACAATATGCCAATGCCCTTACACGAAATGTACTGCAACCATTTTTATACACAGTCCCCCCATTTTCAGGGGCTCAAATGCAATTGAACAAATTATTTTAATCATAAATAAAATGTTCATTTTTAATATTTTGTTGAGAATCCTTTACTGGCAATGACTGACTGAAGTCTGGAACCCATGGACATTATCAAAGACTGGGTTTCCTCCTTTCGGATGCTTTGCCAGGCTCTAACTGCAGCTGCCTTTAGTTATTCTTTGTTTGTGGGTCTTTCTGCCTTTAGTTTTGCCTTAAACAAGTAAAATGCATGCTCAATTGGGTTGAGATCAGGTGATTGACTCAGCCATTGCAGAATATTCCACTTCTTTTCCTTCAAAAGCTCCTGGTTTGCCTTTGCAGTGTGTTTTGGATCATTGTCCAAACTTGCCGACTGGGATGTTTAATCGCATGATAAGATGTTAATGTATGGTTGCATAGTTGCGTATGCATTCACAATTTTGTTTTCACATTTCAGTGCAAATATAATGGTGAAGTGTTTTAACCTCTGTATGGATATAACATATTTTTTCAACATACTGCGCCACACTGATTTTATAACACCTTGGCTTTAAAGCTTAAGTTTAGTTATTTTTATTTAATTTTCTTAATCGGCACAAGGAAGGGTACTTACATTGAATGAGAAGTGTCCCTTGTGCTGGTGGCTGCTCTGTTTGATGAAGTCATCTGCCCCTTTGCATACGCTGCACTCATGATCTTCTGGTGTTCCAGGGCTAATAGGCGCTAATGGACCTGCACAGGCATTCATCAAAAGTGCTGACTATGTCCACCCTTTCTGCCCCCTCCTTCATTTATAGAAGCTATACTATGGCTTCCTGCAATGGAAAGCACTCCATGAAATTAGGATGGACAGTTGAATGAAAGGACCTTTCAGTCATCCTCTTGTCCTTCTTTCATAGAGAATTTTTCATTGTGGGAAGAGATAGTACAAATTTTATGAATGGAACAGGGGGCAACCAGGGCAGGCATTGTCATTTTTGCTGAGTGGTTCAGGTTCGGCAGTTTGTATTAATCCCTGAAACACTAGAAGATTACAGCTGCAGGGTATGCAGGGAAAGAGGGGGCGGGGGCAGACGAGTTTGGACTTTAACAAACAGAGCAGTTACCACAACAGCACAAGGGACACTTTTCATTCAAAGGGACACTCAGGTCGCTCCGACTTAGAAAAAGGTTCCTGTACTTCTTTTGGGGGTGACTTAGGGTGACTTGCATTGACTTCTATACAGAAGTCATTATGCAAATCGCCTCAGGCGGGCGTCTCAAGTCGTCTTGAGATCGCGCCGCCGAGTCGCCCCCAAAGTCGTGCCGCCCCTGTGTGAACCGGGCTTAAGTTAAAACTGACCCAAAACCTTAAGAATAGTATAAAAATATTAATATATATAGTATACATACTACTACTCTCATGTTTGTGTATTGAAATTACCAGAAAATCCATAAGCAAACTAAAATCTGAACAAAGAGAAGCATATTGGGGTTGCAAATAATAGCCAATCAGATGCTTGCTTTCATTCTCCATGACTAGCCAAAGACAAGCAGCTTCTTCAATATTTCAGGCAATAAAAACAGACATAGTATCATTTCAATCCCCTTTTCTTATAGGAAAGAGAACATCTGACGTGCAAAATATTTTGGGTGCAGTAATGATGACTTCAAAGTAATAAGTTATATATCCGTGTTAATGCCTACATGACCTTAAAGTGTATGTGAACTCTTACCTTGTAAAACAACTTTAGTTTAAATTAGAAATGAAAGGCAAAACATATGTGTTTATATAAAAAAAAATATATATATATATATATATATATAAAAATACTTTCTTTTTTAATTTTAATTTTGTTTTATATAAGTGATCACACAATCACTATTCTCAGTTGCATAAGGGGTTTGGAGAGCTAGGGGGGGGAGAAACAACAGTACACTAATCTTCTTGGCTGTAGGGGGGGATGTCAGCACAAGTCTTGGCCATTGGAAGACAGGGATGCAGCCAGAAAACTGACGGATGGATGTGCTCCCATGCCTAGTGTGGTCAGTTTGAAAAAGGAAAGCGTACTAACTTGATGTAGAAAAAGGAAAGCTGAAATATGATTGGCTGCTGTAAGCAACACCAACTATTTCTTCCTATCTCGGTTAACACATGACACCCAGTTTGATATTAGAAGCAAAGAAAACAGATTCTTCAATTTTATCAGAACATAAATAAACAAACGCTTTAGATTTTAAATCACAAGAACAGGTGGAGGTAAAACAATACACAAAAGTGGAAACCTGCTGGCCTATTGTCACTGAAGACTGAAGAATCAGCCTTCTCTGATCAGGCTGTAGAGGCAGAAGGCACGAGCTTGTCTGAATGGCATGTGTGGTAAGTACTGTAGTATACGCAAGAGAGGCCGCTGTCTATAGCTTCTTATCCTTTTTCTTCTTCTTTTTCTTTTTTTCCTTTATTCCTTTATGTTTTTCTCCCTTCTTCTTTTCATTCTTCTTACTTTTATTTTTCAGACTGTGAATTAAAAAAAGACAATTGTTTTTAAGAGCTCTATTTTTTGTATCTTCACTGACAATTTCTTTAAAAAAATGTTTAGGTTATTTTATAAAGCTGTGCAAGAGCAAACCTCAAGCCATAGCTGCTGTAGGGACCAATCAGAAGGCATCCTCTGCTACCCCAAAATTTGGTTAGCTGCTGTTAATTCCTGTACTTGCCCTTTGATTGGTTTGCTTGGCGATGAGAGCCCAGAGATGGGCTTCAATTACAAAATCCTTTCCATTTCCAATTGCGCCCTTTGTCATTTCCTAAAACTATTTAAAAAAAAAATGTTTTTTGCAACATGGAAAAATCGTGTACAGAATCTCCCCAATAATTAAAGTTCCTGTTTGTGTGCTTTTTCTAGTAGTCTGCACAGAGATACAGGTCAAATTTTAGGCATCCCCTGAAACAGCACTTTTATTTTTGGTGAGCTACTCTCCACAGGTTATCCTTCCCATAAAGAAGGCTAACATTGCAGTTTTTCTTTCATTACGACGCAAAAATTACGGTGATTATACTAATGGCAGAACCTCCCATCCAGAAACCATTTTAAAGGCTCATGCACACAGACGATTAGGGCTGTATACTGCTCCGAGTATTTCTGCGGTAGATACGGCCAGATTTTCTGTCCAGCCACAGATAGTAATCCTGTGCAAGTCAATGACAGGCTAAAACCATCCACAACTGTCCAAAGCTATTCTCATGCACACGGAACAATTACCTGCGGTTAGGGATGGATGTGCATCCTTGGAAGTAAACTGTCTGCACCTAGGTGTGTGCAGCCATCCCTAACTGCAGGTAATCACTCCATGTGCGATTACATGCAAAAATCTGCAGACAGCAGCAGAAACTGTAAGCCTGTCATTGATTTGTTTTCAGCCATATTGTCAGCAGCTGAAAAGAAACACTTGGCTGTACCCAACATACATTATGCAATAACACTCCCGGTCGATCCACTTACATCTGCCCAAACTCTGGGTATCAGTCCAGCTCACAACTGCCCAGACAGCAAGCAATTGTGCTGCAAGTTTGAAAATGACTTACTAAGCTATTGCCAGACTTCACAAGTTTATTGCACAATTGCAGCAAGTCCGCATTGCATGAGCCCAGATCAACTTTCTTTGCAAACATTCTGCAAGTCTGCTGCAAGTTATGTTGTGCAATAGTCATCCCACCACACGGGGTCACTGTGGCTGAATTTTCATGCTGTAGACTTGCAGAGCTCTTGCTGTAGACTCACCACTGCAACTTTGCTCTTGCTAGAGACTTGCCATGTAAATTTGCTACAATTTGGAAAAGTGTCAACTAGAACTTGTCCTTCAAGTGCTCTGCAAGTGTACAACTTGCTAGTGAAAATGTGTAGCAAATTAGCAGACTTACAGTTCAACGCTGCCACACATTTGTGGCAAGTTATCCTTGCTATCTGGGTGTAAGCTTGAAGTAAAGAATGGAGGATCACTGCATTCCAGTAACGTCCACTTCCTTTTTTTTTTTTTATATCCATAAAAACAAGTACAATGCAGCAAGAGAGTAGTGGCCTCATCTCCCTTGCTGCATTGTACTTGATGTTATGGATATTCTATAATGAAGTGGATAATAAAATAGAACTATAGGAAAAACTTTTCATTTTGGATAGAGCAAGGGAGGGAAATAACCCTTGTCAGCTTTTTTTCCCCCCATCTGTGTCCCATTGCGGAAATTTCCCTTCACTTCCTGTCCCATAGCTAAACAGGAAGTGAGACAAAATTCCTGTGTCCATTGAAAGATTACCCTCTATCACTTTTCTGGGAACAACACAAATTTTTGGATTTTCTTTCACTTTCAATGATAAAGGTAAACAGGACAAATAGAGAAGGTGAATCTCCCTAATGGGGGCACAGACACCAATAAAAACTGACAGATGCTATATCCTCTCCAATCCATCCAAAACTAAAAAAAAATGTTTGCTTTTAGTTATACTTTAACTGGAGTGCAGTCATCCTACATTCTTTACCTGCCCGTACCTGATCTAAGGCAGGGCATGCTGGATCAAACAGCAAGGGAAAGTTATGAAGCTGCAAGAAAGTAATTGGAGTTACAATGTAACAAGTTAATTACAAGTCACACTAATGCGTTTTTTGGTGCATTTTGCATTTTGCAGAAATGCATGGAAATTTTTTAACATGGGTCCCTATGGAACATGTTCACATCAATGCATTTTTGTACCTCTGCGTTTTTGGAAAGGGTCGGGGACTTTTTTTCATGCAAAAAGCAGCGTTTTGCATGTAATAGAAGTCAATGGACCTGCATCAAAAACGCAAGTACCAAGTCTTTGATGCGTTTTTTACCGCGTTTTTACCGCGATTTGCGTTTTTTTCATGGAAATGTATAAAAAGAAAAATTAATTTATAAAAATTTATAAAAAAAAAACAAAAAAAAAACGCAAATCGCGGTGAAAACGTGGTAAAAACGCGGCAAGCACCGCAAAAAGCAAGGCAAAAACGCTCAAAAGCAACATGCATTAGGCTCCATGTACACAGAAGCTGATAAACTGCAGTTAATGGGCGTTTTGCCGTTTTTTTAAAAAGCCCATTAACTGCACTCTATGTTAGCCTATGTGTTCATGTACACATAACGTTTTTTAGCTTTAATGAGCAGTGGAGTTAATGGGCTTTTTTCTGAACGCAAGAAATTTGCGTTCAAAGTGCCGGTTTTCGGCAGAAAAAAACGAAAAACTGCGAAAAACGCTCATAAACGCTCAAAAACGCTGGCGCGAGCGTTTTTTTTGCGTTTTTTGGTCCATTGAAAAAAATTATTATTATTTTTTTTTTTTAAAAGCTAAAAAAAGCTACACTGAAAAACGCTAATAAAAGCTAGTAAAAAAACTCTGATAAAAGCTAGCTTTTTCTGCTGCTTTAAAAACGGCCGTTTTTGAGCTTCTGTGTACATGGAGCCTTAGGCCCCTTTCACACTGAGGCATTGAAAAAACGCAAAAAAATAATGAAATTTTTTACCGCGATTTTACCGCGTTTTTACCGCGATCGCGGTAAAAATAGCGCTAACGCCTATGCGTTTTTACCGCGATTTTACTGCGATTTTACCGCGTTCGCGCTAAAATTAGCTCGAACGCGGTAAAAACGTGGTAAAAACGCATAGGCGTTAGCGCTATTTTTTAACATAACGCTTATGCCTATGCGTTTTTACAGCGTTTTTACCGCGAATCCCATTCATTTCAATGGGGATAGGCGTTTTTACAGTGCTATTTTATGCGCCCTAAAGTTGCTCTAAAAAAGCTGTTTGCAGGATTTTTTTCAACGCCCAGCCAGCAAAACGCCTCAATGTGAAAGCCCTCAGAGATTTCACATTGAGAATGCTGGGGCAGGATTATTTCAGGCGTTATTACAGCGCTATTTTTACCGTGAAAACACGGTAAAAACGCCTCAGTGTGAAAGGGGCCTTAGTGTTTGCGGTGCTTGCCGCGTTTTTCAACATGCGTTTTTACCGCGTTTTTACCGCGATTTGTGTTTTTTTTTTATTAATTTTTATAAATTCATTTTTATTTTTATACATTTCCATAAAAAAAAAAAAAAACGCAAATCGCGGCAAAATCGCGGTAAAAACGCATCAAAAACTTGGTACTTGCGTTGTTGATGCAGGTCCATTGACTTCTATTACATGCAAAACGCTGCTTTTTGCATGAAAAAAAGTCCCCGACCCTTTCCAAAAACGCAGAGGTACAAAAATGCATTGATGTGAACATGTTCCATAGGAACCCATGTTAAAAAATTCCCATGCATTTCTGCAAAATGCACCAAAAAACGCATTAGTGTGAATGGAGCCTAATACTTACCTTCCAATTACTCCTCCTAACACCCTTTTCACTTACATGAGTAAGGAGAAGAGGCCCTGCATATGCTCTAACTTGTGATGTGGAGCTTACCCTGGGTTGAGGAGGAACCCAAAGACAATCAGCTCACCACAGTGTCATAGTAATCGGGAGTTTACTGCAGGTGGTGCAAGGCAGCACTTCTTCCAGAGTACAATAGCGGATCAATAAACAAAGCGTGAATGTGACAGCGTGAATAATGATCAACCAATTGCCAAGCACTATCACAGAAAGGGAAGAAAGGAAGTGAGTCACGTGCTTCCTCATACTTGGAAGTACTGCGTATTGCATTTTGTTGGAAAGGTAAGAGATGGTTAAAGTGGATGTAAACCCTCACATATACCCAGTGAAGTGAACAGCCTCAGATAATACACAGAGATGAAACAAATCTCCCTACATAAGTTTTACATGTATATCTGCTGTCTTCCGCTCTATATACTGTTTAGAAAGTGCACGCCCCGTTAGAATTTTCTCTTCCTGTTCCAGCAAGGGGAGGGGAGTCTTGCTATACACTGTGCGACAGCTGATTGGAGGAAAGGCACACACTCCCAATTTCAGGCTGGTTTTATCACGTGTCAGAGAACTTGTCAGAAGTTTTCAGGCTGATTACAGAAGAACAGAGCAGGAGAAAGCCACGGGACTTAGTGCTTTGGAGAGAGATAAGAAAACACTGCAGATATATGTGCCCAGCTCAAATTTCATGAATCGGGTTTACATTCACTTTAAGTACAAGCAGCTGCAGGAGCCATCCTTGTAGGGCAAAGCACAGATTCACTTTAGGATCAAAGCCCAAGAGCCAAGGGCTCCTGTAGGGTTTTCTGTAGGAACACTTGCTGTTTTATTACTCCCCCAATTCCAACTGTGAGAGTTCCAAAAAGTTCACCAAAACATACCAATCTTGTGCAGTCAATGTAGTACATAGGATATCTTACCTACTTGTAACATGACCATTCGCTCCAGGATGAGTTGAAGAACTTGTCTTTAGCTTGGACACAGAAGGATTCAATGTGTTTGTCCTCCAACTTAAAGGTGGTATGATCAGTTTGATGCTAAAATGTCAAAAAGAAGTGGCATTTACTTTATAGCACATACTTATTTTTTTGTTGAGACATTAAAGTACTAAAAGGCAAAATCAAAAATGACATATTTGATGCAGGCAGTCACTTATATTAAAGCCTCGTACACACGGGCGAGAATCCCGTCGAAAAAAAAAACTTTGGTTTTCTCGACGGGATTCCTGGCAAGCTCGTCTTGCCAAGCCCTGTGTACACACGCACATTCAAAAGAACCGCCGTTCTTTTGAATGGCAAGAACGTGGTGACGTCATCGACTACGACGAGCATGCGCTCGTCACATTCGATGCTGTCCCCACCATCTTGCTACAACCTACACTACCCTTGTATGCTACCGCGCATGCGTCAAAGTCTTTTTGAGCATGCGCGGGTTTACCTGGAGACAGGTAAGCATACACACGCACGTTTTTCTCTTCGGGAAACAGGTCGACGAGAATCCCAATGAGAAAATAGAGAGCAGGTTCTCTATTTTTCTCGTCGAGATTCCTGGCAGTTTTCCCGATGAGAAACCGTACACACGACCGTTTTTCTCTGCAAAAAGCTCTCCCAGCAGTTTTCTTGCCGAGAAAACCGGCTGTGTGTACGAGGCTTAACACAGTTTTTTGACTCCCCAGGACATTTTTTTTTTTTTTACCTGTTGATCCTGCAGTTTTTTTTTCAGCTTCCTTTAACAGACCAGGCTGTCCAGCAAAAGTGGAGGTTGGAGGGTTGAAACAAGCCATTTAACGCTGACAGGGATGCTTACATTGGTCAGTTTTTATTTATTTATGTAAAACCTTTATCCCAAAAGAGAAAAAAAACAGTTTTTGTAACTGCTTAAAAAAGCATTAGCTTGAGTTCGGTCTTAAAGCAGAAGTAAACCGCGGCACTAAAAAAAATAAATAATCCCCTGCAAGGCAATTGCATAATGTGCTAGTATGCATCACATACTAGAGCATTATGAAATACATACCTTAGAATGAAGCCCTCCAGCGGTGCACTGTCACCGCTGACAAGTCTTTCATCTTAAACTGATCTTCCTACCGGGTTCAAGGGATCTCGGAAATTGAATGGCCGAGCTGTGGTGACGTCACTCCCGTGCATGCTTGTGGGAGTCAGGCAACGGCACATCACTCTCAAGAAATGGCACAAGCATGCCTAAACGGTGCGCGTTGAGCAGATATTAATTTTACCTACAGGTAAGCTTTATTGTCGCTTTAAGTTGTTAGTCACTTATGTAAAATTCATTTAATGCCACGTACACACGATCCGAAAATCGGACGACGGATCGTCCGACTTTTTTCGTTTAATAGTCGCAAGTAGAAATTGAATAGGTTACTAAAGTCACGAAAATTCTCGTACGACTGTACTGACTAAACGAAAATCGTATGATTAGGTATCATAAGAGGAATATTTTCGTGCATGTCCGATAAAATAATATCGGATGAACTGTCATGATCGGCTCACGGAAGCTCTGTACTAATGATCCGATTCTCGTACGATTCTTCCTCGGACGACATTTATCGTACGATATTCGGAGGATTGTGTGTATGGGCCATAAGTCTGCTAGTCCATCTAACACTACCATTTCCAGAATTTTCTTGCTCCTCCATAGATGGAGAAGACATCCTAAGACATTAGGTTTGTTACTGGCCAGATAACCAGGTGAAAATCAAGAAATCAAGGAAAGAAAATCGCTTGAGTACATTAGCATCTGGGTTTAAATGGTAAGTTCACCTTTTCACAAAAATTATAAGGTAAACTAACTCCAAATATCCTGGCCACCACTCCGGACCCTGCTGCACATACCGGCTGTGATGCCCCATGCTGCCAATATAGAGATCCATGTACACTGCTACACAGCCCCATCTATGAGTTTTCATCATGATCCTCACAATGGAAAGTGCTCATTGGACAGCACAGCTACATGACCAATGTGCTGAACATATACAGGGAAAGTTAGTGTTATAGTAACAGGAAGGGTTGGCATTTGGGTTACAGCGAGGATTTGATTTGTTATAGGGCTACAGGGAGGGTGGAGGTGTGAGAGATATTGAGAAGGTTATTGTTAGAGTTACAAAAATGATAGAGTTGCAGGGAGAGTTAGTATTGGGGTTACAGTGGGGGCAAGTGTTAAGGGAACAGGGAAGGTAATATTAGGGTTAAAGGGAAAGATATTATTGGGATTATAGGGAGGGATAGTGTTACAGTTACAGGGATGGTTGGTGTTACAGTTACAGGGAGAGTTAGTGTTAGGATTACAGGGAGAGTTAGAGCCCATTCACACAGGGGCAACTTTGGATCAGACTTCAAATTGCCCCAGGTCGCCCCTAGTTGCCTCAAGTCGCGCTGGCTGAAGAAATCAATGTAAGTTAATGGAGCCGTCTTAATGCACACTACTGCAGTCGCTCCGACTTCAAAAAAGGTCCCTGTACTACTTCAATCCGACTTCTAGGCGACCTGTACCCATTGATTTCAATGGGAGTTGCCTCTGAAGTCGGATCACTGTCTTAATAGAAGCAACTCTCCAGGAAGAGAAAATACATTTCTCAGGCAAACCTCTCCCTCCCACAGAGCTGATTCTTGTTTGATTGGCCACTGGAATGTCTCCTGTCCTGCAGGCAACTTGAAGTTGCCTTGTAAGTAGCTCCAGGTCGTGCTGTGATTCACTCAAGTGTGTCTGAGTTGCCTCATAAAATCGCGCTGGAAGTCGTGTTGCCCCTGTGTGAATGGGCTCTTAGTGTTAGAGTTTCGGTGAAGTTTAATGTTAGGGTTACAGGGAAGTTTAGTGTTAGGGTAACAGAAAGAGTTAGTGTTACGGTTACAGGGACAATTAGTGTTAGGGTTACAGGGAAGGTTAGTCTTAGGGTTATTGTTAGAGTTACAGGGAAGGTTAGTGTTAGGGTTTCAAGGAGGGGTTAATATTTGGGTTTACAGTGAGGATTTATTTTAGAGCTACAGAGCTACAGGGAGGGTGGATGTAAGAGTTACTGAAAAGGTTAGTGTTAGGGTTGCAGAAAGGGTTACAGTTACAGAGGTGTCAGGGCTGTGTTCAGCCCTTCCTTCTTTGTGCTGGTAGCTCAGCTGTCAGCTAATTCCAGCTTCCATCTCTCCAGTGATCCACCTGTTGATGATCCGCTCGTCAGCTGCCTACTTAAGGACTTCCAGTTCATTTGCTCTTCGCCTTCGCCTGTGTTAACATCACTACAGACTTTCTCCTGCGTTCCAGTGGAAGACCTGCTTGACTACGTTCCCTCTGGCTACAGATCCTGCTTGCTGGACTCTACCTTTATCCCTGGCTCTTGGACATTGGCTTGGCTGACTACCCGCTCCGGTTACTGAACCGGTTTTACTACGCTTACTCTGTTTGCCTTTTTATTGTTATTATTAAACAAGTGTGATTTAACTGTACTTCTGTCTCAGTCTGATTCATGGTTCCTGACAGAAGGTTAGTATTGGGGTTACAGGATAGGCTGTTGTTAGAATTACAGGGAAGGTTAGAAGAAGGTTGGGGAAGAGTTAAAGGGAGAGATAGTGTTAGGGTTACAGGGTGGGTTAGCATTAGGGTTACCTGGAGTGTTAGTGTTACGGTTACAGGGACAGTCTGTGTAGGAGGGTTGTAGTTAGGGTTGCAGGGAGGGGTAGGGTTAGAATTACAGGGCAGGTAAGTGTTAGGATTTTAGGGAGGGTTACTGTAAGTGGGACTTTATTTTGAGCATTGCTTTCTGTACTGAAACTACCAGCACCAAGATTTTATCACTAAAGATAAAACATTGTAGTAAGTGAGCCCTCTGTCAGTATAAGGTGAGCATGTTCTGTACCTATGAATAACCACTAGAATAATTCAAACAGGTTTTCACGGTATGCTAAAGCTAAAAAAAGAACAGCTTTAATGTGATATTACAATAACAAATACAGTATACACGTAACGTACCACAAAACAATGGTTTGAATCTGTCCTGCCCTGACTGTTATACCGGTAAGTTTCCAGGAAGTTCTGTGCAATCTACATTTCCAAATACCCTTGAGGCACAAGGAAACAGGTAATTGCTGCTACAGAAACACGCTTCCAAACATAACTAAACTTGCTCAGTACATTCTTTTATTTCGTGAAGTGTATAATATTTTACAAAGAAGCATATTTACATGTAATTAGTTATTGGTTTCTTTTTTACTAAAGATTTTCTGACCTTTTTACGTATTATACGTAGAGGCATTTTTGTATTATACGTAGAGGCATTCTATCATATAAAAGCCTGCCAACTGCCTATTTTACTAGCTTGCTTGTAAAAGGACAATTAAAGTCAGTTAATGGGAGGAAATTACAAAAACAGAAAAGGCCATTATTGTTTTGTTGCAATTGCTGTGATTGACAATCTTGACCTATTATCGGTGGTGGATTTATATATTGGGAGCCTATTGGCAATGTAAAGCACCTCCCTATAAACGGTGGTGGATTTATATATTGGGAGCCTATTGGCAATGTAAAGCACCTCCCTATAAACAACCACACCCTAAACCACGCCCTTGTTGTGCTGCTTATTTTTTTTTTCTTAATCACCGTTGCACATTGTACTTAAAAAAATCAACCATTTGAATAAAATAATGAATATAGAGGCTTTTTTTTCTTAGAGATAATATCAGCTTACCTCTGTAGTTTTTTCATCCTTTTTTATCTGAACATTGAAGATGAGTGGGAAAAATGAATGGCGGTTACACCAGGTTTTTGGGTACTTCCAGTGTATGGAAACATGTTTGTGATCTTTTGTGTTGTTAATATCTAGTTCTTGAGGGGGATCAGGCTTGGCTGTAAAAAAGAATCACATTATGGAAGAGTTAAAGAAGGACTCCAATGTAAACAAATCACTAAAATAGCTGGCCTCGGGGTATGGATGACCTTGAAATGTAGGCACTGAGATTGCAACCTAAATGTTTTTGGATAAGGTGGGGAAGAAATTAGACTTCTGTGAGTTATTTTGTTATTTTTGCTGTGCCCATACTCTTCCTGTCTCAGCGTACACAGTTGCTGAAACAAGAAGTTAGAGGAAATTCTTCAACAGGGACCCAGGCAGCCGTAACAACTTTTTTTTAAATTACACTTTTGGCTACAACGCTGTAATTATTGTGATTTCTATTTTCATATACTGATATCAGCATAAGACTGTGCAATGATAAGGTTTTTTGAGTACTTTGAGTATTTGATGATTATTTTTGAGTATTTGAGGGATGGTATTTTTCATCTCATATGCTTTCATATGCGAGAAACTAGGGTGCATTTGATGCATGTTTTCCTTTCGGTTTGCATGGTGCTTCTGCCAGAGAATGAGAGACAAGTTTCAGACTACATGGCCAATATGCAGCTGTTTATTTAGATGATGTAGACATCCACAGCACTGATGTCTCATTTGCCCCAGGTGCATGCAGTAGTAGATTCCAGTAGGAAAGCAGGACTTACAGCCAACCCCAAAAAGTGTGCTATAGGTTTGGAGGAGGCCAAATACTTTGGCTACATCATTGGTCGAGGGCTGATTAAACTTCAGATCCATAGGATTGGGGTGATTAAAAAGTGGCCCCAACTTATCAATAAAAAGTCAGAGCACTTCTTGGAATCATAGGCATTTTATTCCCAATATTTCCACCATTGCAGCCCCACTGATGGACCTGACGAAAAGTCAGTTAGGATTAAGTGGAATTCTGATAAGACATTTCAGACATTGAAGCTCTTTATGCTTAACCAGTGCCCCCTGATCTCACATAGGAGTTTGTGGTAAAGACAGATGCATTTGATGTGGGATTAGGTGCTGTACTGTCTCAAATCAGAGATGGGGAGGAGCACCCTGTGGTCTACCTTAGCTTAGCAGAAAGCTTAAAAGACATGAGAAAAAAATTGCCATTGAGAAGGAATGTTTGGCTATCAAATGGGCCTTATATGCCCTCAAGTATAACCTGTTTGGTAGACAGTTTAAACTAGTCACTGATCATGCCCCTCTTATTTGAATGAGAGATAATAAGGAGAAAAGTGACAAGGTGGTTTCTGGCTACAAAAGCATTTAAGTCTATGGTGGAGCATGGAAACGTCAGGACAACAAAGATGCCCTTTCTTGTGTCCATTGCCTTGTTGGGACAGTTGCTCAGCTGCAGTGGCTTGAGCAGAGGGGGGATGGTATGTGACATAATGAGAGACAGTATTTTTGACCCCACATTTTTTTATATGTGGGAAACTAAGGTAGAATCTGGTCCATGTTTTCCAGCTCACCTTGGCAGTGTGGAATCCAAGCCGAGTTTTGCTGCTGATTTTGACTAGCAGCAGGTGGGATAATTAAGGAACAGCTGGAGCAAGAGGTTGCTCTGGTCTGGGACTCAGGAAAACTACATGAGAGAGCTGTGAGTGGAAATTGCTTTGTAAGGCCCCTTTCACACTACTGCGACTTCAAAGTCACGTGATTTTGTCACGATTTAGCGCCCGTGATTTTGCCACGATTTTCCTGCGATTTCAGGGAGACTTGAGGTCTATGAACCTGAACTTGCATCAAAGTTAGACCAAAGTAGTGCAGGGACTACTTTGAAGTCGGCACAACTTGAAGTCGTACTAATATGAATGGTTGTCATTGGAAATCATGGGGAACGACTTATCATGTGACTTTGCAGTCCCAAGTCGTAGGACAAGTCGTACAAGTGTGAAAGTGGCCTAATGCCACGTACACACGGTCCGAATTTTCGACCAAAAGCTCACATCTGACTTTTCTTGTTGGAAAATCCGACCGTGTGTATGGGGCATTAGAGAAATGTAGATGACAGAGAGAAGTCCTTCACCTGTCAGAGAGGAATCTGTACTGTTTAGTTAGTGCCTGGGTGGCAAGGATTTATATTCTGTTTTGTTCTGTTTGATTTATTGCAAACTATTAAAACAAAACTGAGTACAAGTCAGACTTTAGGAAAGACATGCCTTAGTTCAAAGCATAGCCACCATACTCTACGTACAGCATGCCCAAGTGCTAACCCACAAAAAAATCCATGCAAATAATTGAAAACAGTGGAGATAACTCAAAGCAACAGCATTTTATTGTCAAAATTTCAATGGAGCTCAGTACATCTTTCTCAAGACATGTATCTTGAGAAAGATGGCCTGAGCTCCGTTACTAGTAGACGTCAGTGTCAGGGTGTTTCCTTTACGCTTGCTAACAAAGCAGCAGGGAGAGAAGGGAAATTAAGTACAGGCATACCCCGCTTTAAGTACACTCAATTTACATACACTCGTGAGTAAGGACATACGCGTGAGTGTATGTAAAGTGGCCCTCAAGCTAAAGCTGCAGCTGAGTAATCTGTGCACGGATAGTTCAGATTCCCCGCTACTTGGAAACACACTTACTGACCCACCCCACTACAGTCCCTGACACCCCCTCTACAGTCCCTGATACCCCCACTACAGCCCTGACGCACCCAGAAGTGAAAAAAGGTATTGCTTCACTTTAAGTACATTTTCGTTTTACATACATGCTCTGGTCCCATTGTGTACTTAAAAGTGGGGTATGCCTGTATGGGCTACTGGGGGTGAGGTAATGAAAGTGAACCTGTTGCCTTGCCCTGTATACACAAAGCATATGCCTACTTTTCAAACCATATAATAACAACAAATAGGAACAGGTTGTGACAATTCAAGCAATACTTTTTTTATTATATTGCAGTTTACCAATCATTAGATGTGATGGCTGCATTTGTTTATTTTTTAGGCTTTCTTTCTTCTGGTCATCCAGCCAGTAAGTCTGATATATGAATTACTGGGATGAGGTGCATTACTTCACTTTGAAAATTACTCAAAACTCCTACTTTTCACCCAGTAAGTCTGATGTTTTTCAACAGAACAAGCTCTTTTGCAAATATTACAGTTACAGTGATGAGCCAAACCATTTACCACTGACAGGGGTGCTTACAATGGTCAGCTTTTATTTACTTGTATAAAACCTTTCCCCCAAAAAGAACAAAGCGTTTTTTTGTAATTGCTTATAAAGTGTTAACCTGGAGTTTGACTTTAATTTGTCAGTATATCTAAACCTTCTAGTACATCTAACACTCCCCTCCCTCCAGACTGATAATGCTGCTGTCAAAATGTGCTCCTTCATCCAGAATAAGGGAACTCTAATAAAGTAAGTGTATTATTGGCCAGATACCCAGGTGGAAATAGAGGGAAAAACTCAAGAAAAAAGAAAACAAATGCAGCCACCACATCTTTTGATAGGTAAGCTGCAGTATATTACATTTTTTTATATTGGATTTAATACCACAGTGACAGCTGAAAGCCAAAAGTTAACAAAAGAACCTTTCATCACCTGTACTTAACACATAACCCATAAACCCACCCACAAGCATTATAACCTTGTCAGCAAAGAATACCAACAACATAACGGTATAGTGAGGGAAGCTTTTTCTTGCCATGGGTCCAGCAGTATTGGTCCCTCTTACAATACTTTAGGGCATCTATAAAAAAAATTCAGGTCTTTGCAGAAACATAGATAATAAAATAATGACCCAACCCCTACCATCCTAAACCTAGGTGAGCCACAGAATAGCATCCAAAGCCACCATTGAGCGTCGCTGCTCTATAACCTTTGGTCAGAGAAAACAATTTAAAACACTTACTGATTTCCCTTAGCATGAAAGCCAATGTATAATTCTCGTATTTATGTTGTTGAATTACATGCAGATCAACCGTGATGCTTTGTTCCTCTTCTTCATAAATGCAGGATTGGATATCGCGGCACTCCACACTGTATTGACCTTTATTTTTAACAGGCTCATCGCAGGATATACTGTCATTATCACTGCATAATACACATTTGAGTTAGTATAATACAGATGTCAGGCTGCCAAGTGTGTACATAAAATGGCTAAAAGCCTATAAACTATACATTTTTGCCATGTTTTATAATAACTCCAGCTAAAATGTTTTGTTTAGCTTTGGATAGACTTGAGATGAGTTAATAACTTAGGACCCCACTGGGAAAACGTTACCTCCCTTACTGTAACTTTGACACTAGGAAAAGAAATGAGGAGCCAAAACGACTATGGCCTAGGGCGGCATGGTAGGCAGGGGGGCTCAAATCCTCTATAAATCATGTTCAGTAATACATTTCCATGTATAATAATTCAGGTTATTTTCTTTCTCTGTATATCTTGTGCTTTTTTCACTTTTACTAGTATTTGTAAATATGCAATGATCAGAGCTTGGTTATACAGTTTAATGCAGCCATTCTCAACCAGGCTTCCGTGGAACTCTTGGGTTCCTCCAGAGTTTGCTAGGGGTTCCTTGAGCTGTGGCTGATGAACCACCTATTTGATGATGCCTACAGAGTTCAAGGTTCAGCACCATTTAGCAAATCCATCAGTATGACACCAAATATCTTTACTCTTTCGTCCATGGACCGACACAGCTTCTCTATTGACAAAGTGGGTATTATCCGTTAATTAGGAGTGACTAGGCAGAAAAACTTGTAAAAAGTGTTGCATCACACCTTCTACAGTACCGCCCAGGGGGCGGACCCTCTGGGTATACCCTCTCAGTCTGCATCTTCGCAGATCAGTTTTTTTCTGTCTAGCAAGGAGTAGGACATGGCTCCCTTCGGGCCCATTGGTCCGGGGAAAAAAGATATATATATATATTTTTATTTTTTTTGCTACATTTGTTGTTTCCTGCGATCTTCGATCAACTGCCGACTGGGTGACAGGCTGGATCCTCGATCCTTGTAGTCTCCCCAGTTTCGGCCATCGAGCGTGTGCCGACCCTAGCTACGCGCTGGGTTTTCCACGACATGCCCGTCGCTCCACGGGTGGCCGGTGAGCTTACGCTCCAGGGCCTGCATCGGACCGCTCAGCTTCGGCTGACCTTACGGCCGAGTCGCAGCAGCCTGTCCGGTGAGCGTCATGCTCCAGGGCATACATATGATCGTCCCTTCTGGGTCCAATCACAGCATGCCTGGCCAACAGTCACCTTCCGTGCGCGGACGATGATCTGTTTGGAATGTCTTCCAGCAGAATACATGCAGGATAGGTAAGTAAAACTCCCCTGCCTCGGCTTGGTGATTTAGCTGGACATTCCTGGAGAGATCAAGTAAGTGGTTGTGGCCCCTTTCTTCCCTCTCTCCCTGCCTTTCCCTCCTCCCTGGGCTTCTAGCTAAAGGTTGCTGGGTGCTGGGGGTCACCTAGGGGGTCCCACTGGAGCGGGGCTGGCTGTTACTAACATTTAAAAGAAATGTCATTTTTTCTTACCTGTGTTTGTGTCCTTCCTCCTCCATGCTGTCGGCGGCCATTTTGAGGTGGTCCATGCCAAGTTTGGCCTCTTGTGACTGCCCAGCGGCCATCTTCCTGTGGTTCGGCCACACCCACTGGCCCCTATCAGCTGATCGGCGGCCATGTTTGTCCACCCTGTATGCAGATATTGCCGTTCGGCGGCCATCTTTTTGTGGGCTATGGCTGCTTGACCTCTATCTTCTGTCGGCGGCCATTTTCTTAGAGCCCACATTATCTTCCATACAGACGTTTTTGGCAACCATTTTTCGAGAGCCTCCGGCCTCTAGGGTGCATTACACTGGCGCGAAAATTCACACAGGAAGTGCTGATAAAAGCAAGCAGACTGACACAGCAGCAGAGGGACAGCATCACAGGCGCAGCATAGCAGTACCTATCCAGGGTGGTGAGTCCTCTGGGTGACCCGGCCTCTCTGCAGCACAGGAGGGTGGCCTATTGATATCTTGCCTGGAGCCCTGTGAGTGTCAGCGTGTGGTCAGCATGGCATCTGAGCCAGATGTCTTCTCCCCTGAAACACCAGATTTAGCAGCTGGTGCCCCTGAGGTGTCTATGAACGCTATGACTGCAATCCTAGAGGCGTTTGCTGCCAGGGTGGAAGCAGCACACGGGAATACAGGGGGTAGTAAACGCCCCATCCCCTGCAAGCTTCTGGGGATAATTCTGGTGCAGAACCAGGTCCAGCTACGGCTCGGGGCCCAGATTCTGACGCATCAGAGACTGCAGACCGTGACCGGACAGTGAGAATGACTCAAAGTCCAGGTCAGTACGCGAGACGGCTTTGGTATCTGACCTTATTACTGCAGTGCGGGATATGCTAAAATTGGAAAATACTGCAGAAGCAGCAGAGACTCCGGTCCACTTGGGTTTCATAGACCTGCCCACACTGCTAAGGTGTTCCCTTGTGTGTCTTTTGATAAACTCTTATACAAGGAATGGGAGAACCCACTGAGGGTCTTTACAGCCCCAAAGAGGTTTGCGGTACGGTACCCCTTTTGAGGAGAGTTTTCTGAAGAAATGGACCTCTCCCCCCTATAGTGGACCCTCCGGTGTCCAGACTTAATAGAGCCACCACAATTCCTGTAGAAGGGGCTCCTGTTTTCAAGGACCCTGTGGATAAGAAGGCTGAAGCACTCGCTTGCTACCTATACTCAGTGGTAGGCTCGGCAGTACGCCCGGCATTGGCGGGGGCCCTAGTGTCTCACACACTTACTGAATGGGCAAGATTGCTACTCCAGGGGTTAAGGAGCGAGATGCTCCTCCTGATGAGATAACATTGGCCGACCTGTTGGTCCAGGGCCTTAGGTTTGTCTGCGAGTCAGACATGAATACTATTCCCCTGCTGTCTAAAACTTCGGTTTATGCAGTAGCAATACACCGCCTAATCTGGCTAAAAGGCTGGTCTGCGGACCAGACTTCCAAGAAAGCCCTGTTGGATCTGCCTTTTAAGGGCGACAGACTTTTTGGGGCTTCTCTGGATGACATCATCAAGGATGCCACAGGAAGTAAAAGCACTTTGCTTCCGCAAATTAGCAAGGGTAAGGGGCCACGCCAAGGGCAAGGGCCCTCCTTTACTGCACACAAGTGTTTTTTTCGTCCCCCTAGGGCGACAGGGAAAAGACCTCAGGCCGATAAAGCGCCTGCCCAAGGACAAAAGCGTCCCTGGTCCCGCATACCCAATAAGCCTGCGGACAAATTTGCGTCCGCATGAAGGTCCACCCCGCTCTCGGGTGGGGAGACGTCTTCGCAAATTCGCGACTCAGTGGACAGCACTAATCTCCGACAGGTGGGTTTGCGAAGTAATCTCCTCAGGCTACAAGATAGAGTTTCTCTCTTGTCCACCGGACAGATTTAACACCTCCAATCTCCAGCTACTACCGACCCGTCGGGAGGCCCTGTATGGGGCGGTCCAGGGTCTACTGGAACGCGGGGTAGGTATTCCAGTTCCAGAACTGGAACGGGGTTTTTACTCAAATCTGTTCATTGTGCCAAAGAAGGAGGGGGTTCGTCCAAGCTTGGATCTCAGAGCCCTCAATTGCTTTGTGAAGGTACAAAGTTTTCGGATGGAGTCGGTTCGATCTGTAGTCACGGCTCTCCATCTGGGGGACTTTCTGGCCTCCTTGGACATCAAGGACGCATACCTGCATGTCCCCATATACTCCAGACACCAGAGGTTTCTGCGATTTGCTATCGGGAAGGACCACTACCAGTTTGTGGCCCTCCCGTTGGGCCTTGCCTCAGCACCCAGGACGTTCACCAAGGTGCTCGCTCCGATTCTGGCACTTCTAAGACAGCGGGGTATCGCTATCACAGGCTACTTATACGACCTTCTGCTGAAGGCCCCTTCAAGCTCAGAATTAGAGGTAAGCGTGTCCATTACCTGTCAGACTCTTCGAGACTGTGGTTGGATACTAAACACGCAAAAGTCAGTATTGGTGCCCACTCAACGCCTAGGGTACCTGGGGTTGATTCTGGATTCTTCAGAGGCAAAGGTATTCCTCCCTGTGGAGAAGTTGCAGACCCTCCGGGCTGCAGTACGGCAGCTGACTTCCAGGAATTGGTCGTCACTCCGTTTTTTGCATGCGAGTGTTGGGCCTCAGGGTAGCCTCCTTCGAGGCGGTTCCATATGCTCAATACCACACTCGAGTGTTACAGAAGGAAGTTCTGTCCAGATGGAACAGATGTCCATCATCTCTGGATTATCAAATCCGAGTGAGCCACATAGTCAGGAGATCCCTGGTATGGTGGCTGACAGCACCGGCTCTAATGGCCGGGAAGTCATTTCTTCCAGTTTACTGGATAGTGATCACGACGGACGCCAGCCTTACAGGTTGGGGGGGAGTCTGGGGTGTTCAGTCGGCGCAAGGTCACTGGACCCCAGAGGAAGCCCTCCTGCCGATCAATGTCCTGGTAATCCGGGCGATCAGGCTGTGCCTCTTCAAATGGTCTCAGAGGCTGCAAGGGCGTCCAGTCAGGATCCAGTCAGACAACGCCACAGCAGTGGCATATGTCAATCATCAAGGAGGAACAAGAAGCTCAGCTGCAACATCGGAGATCGCTCGCATCCTGAAGTGGGCAGAGAGGAGCGTACCGGCACTGTCGGCCGTGTACAGTCCGGGTGTGGAAAACTGGCAGGCGGACTACCTGAGCCGCCAGATGCTGGACCAGGGAGAAGGGTCCTTACACCCGGAGGTGTTCCAACTCCTCTGCCAAAGATGGGGCACACCAGACGTAGATCTTCTGGCTTCCCGACTCAATCGGAAGGTATTGAGATTTGTGGCCCGGTCAAGAGACCCATGGGCAGACGCAACGGACGCGTTGGTAGCATCGTGGGGTCAGTATCGGCTAATCTATGCCTTCCCTCCCTTAAGGCTTCTTCCTCTTCTGCTCCGCAGAGTGGAGGCAGAGGGAATTCCAATGATCCTAATCGCTCCAGATTGGCCTCAGCGTCCTTGGTACGACGATCTAGTACGTCTGGTAGCAGACGTCCCCTGGCGCCTACCACTACGGAAGGACCTGCTATTGCAAGGTCCCATATTCCATCCTGCTTTACAGTCATTGGCTTTAACGGCATGGCTGTTGAGAACCAGGTACTGAGAGACCGGGGCCTGTCAGACTCAGTAATCTCTACTATGAGAAGTGCTCGAAAACCGTCCTCTAGGAAGGTCTATCACCGCACTTGGAGGGCCTACATCTCCATGTGTGAGGAAATGAAATGGCATCCACGTACCTATTTGGTTTCCAGAATCCTGCTGTTTTTACAGCATGGGGTGGACCAAGGGCTTGCCCTAAGTACGATTTAAGGGACAGATATCTGCCCTGGCTGTCTTTTTTTTCAGCGACCCCTGGCGACTCACTCTCTCGTGAGTACATTTGTGCAGGGGGTCCGACATGTGGCCCCTCTGGTCCGTCCCCCGTTACCTCCGTGGGACTTGAACCTGGTCCTCTCGGTGCTTCAGAAGGCACCGTTTGAGAATATTAGAGATATTCTCCTGTTGACACTTTCTCAGAAAGTGGTCTTTTTGGTGGCTGTTATGTCAGTTAGACGAGTCTCTGAGCTGGCAGCCTTGTCCTGCAAGGCTCCCTATTTGATTTTCCACAAGGATAAGGTGGTGCTGTGGCCGCAGAATTCCTTTCTTCCGAAAGTCGTTTCGGCTTTTCATCTCAACGAAGACATTGTACTTCCATCCTTGTGTCCTCAGCCGTCGAATCCTAAGGAGTCGGCGTTGCATTCCTTGGACGTTGTCCGAGCTTTGAGAGTATACCTATCTGCTACTTCCCTGTTCCGGAAGTCAGACTCACTGTTTGTTTCGGTGGCTGGTCCCAAGAAGGGCCAAGCAGTCTCATCGGCCACCATCTCTAGGTGGATCCGACAGATAGTAATCCAGGCTTACGCCTTAAAGGGTCAGGCGCCCCCCTTTCCTGTCACGGCGCATTCGACCAGGGCAATAGGTGCCTCTTGGGCTTTCCGACATCAAGCGTCTGTTTCCCAATTATGTAAAGCGGTGACTTGGTCGTCCGCTCACACTTTCACAAAATTCTACAAAATTGATGTAGGTGCATCTTCGGATGCCTCTTTTGGCCGCAAGGTTTTGCAAGCGGCTGTTTAGAGTTGCAACTCCTCCGTTGGAGGAGTGCTGTTTTGTGTTTGGGGTGAAGTTTATTTTTATGCTGTTACCACCCCTCGTTTGTTCTCTGACACTGCTTTGGGACGTCCCACTTTGTCAATAGAGAAGCTGTGTCGGTCCATGGACGAAAGAGTAAATAGGATTTTTTACTCACCGTAAAATCCTTTTCTCTGAGTCCATGGACTGACACAGCACCCACCCCTCCTTTTAAGTTTGTACTGCTTTTTGACGAACTGATCTGCGAAGATGCAGACTGAGAGGGTATACCCAGAGGGTCCGCCCCCCTGGGCGGTACTGTAGAAGGTGTGATGCAACACTTTTTACAAGTTTTTCTGCCTAGTCACTCCTAATTAACGGATAATACCCACTTTGTCAATAGAGAAGCTGTGTCGGTCCATGGACTCAGAGAAAAGGATTTTACGGTGAGTAAAAAATCCTATTTTTAGCTGTCTTTAAGGCCTCATGCCCACTGACGTTTTTACAGCTGCGTTTTTTACAGCTTAAAAACGCCTGTCCATGTTATTGTAAATTATTTTATTTTTTTTTGAAAAAAAAAACCCAAAAAAAGACGGAGCTAAAAAACGCGACCGCGCGTTAGTGCGCGTTTTTGAGAATTTTTGAGCGTTTTTGAGCGTTTTTTGACGCTTGCGTTTTTTTCTGCCTAACTCCGACGCTGAGGAACGCACTGGTCCTGGGTTTTTTTTACAGCTTAAAAAGGTCTATGCTATTTGCAGCTCAAAAACGTCTAGGTGGGCATGAAGCTATAGACTAACATGGACAGGCGTTTTTAAGCTGTAAAAAACGCTCAAAAACGCGGCTGTAAAAACGTCCGTGGGCATGAGGCCTATGGGTGGCATTCTGAGCACCACTTTAAGGGGGGCATTCTTGCTATTGAACACCAATATAAGGGGCATTGTTCCTATTGGGCCCCGGTGAATTGGTTTTAGTAAGGGTTCCTCGAGACATGAAACTTATTTTTGGGGTTCCTCTAGGGTTAAAAGGTTGAAAAAGCTTGGTTTAATGTAATGTAATATATATATTTTATTTTATGTTTATTATATGTTTAATTTATGTTATCGATTTTACTTGTCTTTTTCAGCACCGCTGCTCCAAATTTAAGTGGTGTTTTCTGTTCTTGGAGTGTAGAAATAGCTTATACTTTTCTTAATTAAAAAAAAAATGATTTTGGGTTCCTGGCATTCCAGATAACAGATCCTAAACCCATATTCATAAATAATCAATACCATTTCAATATTTGACCTTCATAGGTGACTTACCCTCTACGAGCTTTAAAGAAAAATTCAATATTGCTGTCATCTGTTGAATTCCAGAAACAACTAAAGTTGCCACTGTAGTTTTTTACTGAACATTTCAATATTTCTCCGGACTCTAATAAAAAACAGCAGAAACCCAAACAAATAATGGTTAACTGTTATTCAAAACGTAATGAAAACAGTGACAGTAAAGGTCAAGTAAGTAAATATGAATGCATGATTTACGAAACAGGATTAAAACAGCTATTCGCAATAAACTTACTTGGCAATATCTTCTTGCGTTGCTCTAAGTTTTCCTCATGTAATAGAATGACTTTATAATCCAGAATGAGTCCTTTATCTGAGTGACAAGTAAAATTCCCAACGTCAGCATGTTCCGCCACTGTCAGCTTTAGTATCCCACTGTCGGATCGTTGCTTTCGGGTTTTCTTCTTCCAATGTACAGTTTGATGGTCCTGAGTGCGGCACTTTACATTAACTGATGGATTCTCAGGAACATCTACTACCATTGCTGAATGGAGAATAATGGAACAAAATGGAGACTAATAAGCAAAATGAAGGAATCTCATGGTAATAAAACTAGACATGTTCAATTTCTTTCCTTTCTTTTTCTTTCTCTACCATAAAATTAAGCTACTTGAAAAGAAAATGCTTAACCAATGAAGAAATGACAGGGAAGGCTTTATTATAGGGTTACCAGCTAGGTGCTGTCAACTCTAATCTTAAAGCAGAACTAAACTGTATCTGGACACCACAAAATAAAAACACTAATTCATAAATTTTAATATACTAAGCAAACTCGCCCACCCATTCATGTCTTTGTGCTTTATGCTTTATTGTGTTAAGAAGTCACTTTGAAAAACACCTCCTAGCATTTCTAGCCACAGATCCACTATATTAACATTCATAACATCATTAGGACACAGGGGATTATAGAGGACAATAAAATATATCTTTGCAGCAGGAGGGGAGGGGTGGGCACTAACACAGTAGCAGACAGGCAGGGTGAGGACAGAGGAGAGTACAAAGAAGGACAGGAGAGCTGCGGCTGACGGAGGCACATAAACTGACCACGTGTCAGGGCTCAGCAGTCATGATACACTGTGGTCAGTTTACAGGGGGAGGGTAAAGCCAGGCAAGATCAGCCAGGTATAACAGGTGATACAGGGGCCAAATTACACAGCACAAGCACTGTGCTGTATAATAGGGATGAGCCGAACACCCCCCTGTTCGGTTCGCACCAGACCCTGCGAACAGACAGAAAGTTCACGCAAACTTTAGAACCCTATTAAATACAATGGACTCGAACGTTCGAAATCAAAAGTGCTAATTATAAAGGCTAATGTGCAAGTTATTATCCTAAAAAGTGTTTGGGGACCCGGGTCCTGCCCCAGGGGACATGTATCAATGCAAAAAAAAGTTTTAAAAACTGACGTTTTTTCGGGAGCAGTGATTTTAATAATGCTTAAAGTGAAACAATAAAAGTGAAATATTCCTTTAAATTTCGTACCTGGGGCGTGTGTATAGTATGCTTGTAAAGCAGCGCATGTTTCCTGTGCTTAGAACTGTCCCTGCACAAAGTGTCATTTCTGAAGGAAAAAAAGTCATTTAAAACTCACTCGCGGCTATAATGAATTGTCGGCTCCCGGCAATACAAAGAAAAGTCATTGGTAGAAAAAAAAAAATGCGTGGGGGTCCCCCCAAATTCAATTACCAGGCCCTTCAGATCTGCTATGGATATTAAGGGGAACCCTGACGAAAATAAAAATAAAAATGCGTGGGGTTCCCCCCCAAATATCCATACCAGGCCCTTCAGGTCTGGTATGGATTTTAAGGGGAACTCCACCCCAAATGTAAAAAAAATGGCGTGGAGTTCCCCCAAAAATCCATACCAGACCCTTTATCCGAGCACGCAACCAGGCAGGCCACAGGAAAAGAGGGGGGGGACATCAGGTCCGCTCAGGCTCAGCCAATGACATTTCGTGTGGACAGCGCTGGACATAAGATCATCGTGGGACACTGGATTTCATCGCTGGAATGTTTTTTTTATTTTTTTTATTTTTAATAAAGAACTTTCCCAACGGTGTCTGTGTTTTTTTTTTACAATTTGTTACACTTTCTTTGTGAAATGGTAGGGGTACAATGTACCCCTTACCAATTCACATGGGGGGGCCGGGATCTGGGGGTCCCCTTTGTTAAAGGGGTCTTCCAGATTCCGATAAGCCCCCCACCCGCAGACCCCCACAACCACCGGGCAAGGGTTGTGGGGATGAGGCCCTTGTCCCCATCAACATGGGGACATCCTCCCCATGTTGAGGGCACATGGCCTGGTACGGTTCAGGAGGGGGGGCGCTCTCTCGTCCCCCCTCTTTTCCTGTGGCCTGCCAGGTTGTGTGCTCGGATAAAGGGTCTGGTATGGATTTTTGGGGGAACTCCACGCCATTTTTTTTTATTTGGGGTGGAGTACCCCTTAAAATCCATACCAGACCTGAAGGGCCTTGTATGGATATTTGGGGGGAACCCCACGCATTTTTTTTTAAATTTGCGGCAGGGTTCCCCTTAATATCCATACCAGACCTGAAGGGCCTGGTAATTGAATTTGGGGGGACCCCACGCATTTTTTTTTTTTTTATCAATGACTTTTCTATGTATTGCCGGGAGCCGACAATTTATTATAGCCGCGAGTGAGTTTTAAATTACTTTTTTTCCTTCAGAAATGACACTTTGTGCAGGGACAGTTCTAAGCTAGGGAAACAAGCGCTGCCTTAGAGGCATACTATACACACCCACTAGGTACAAAATTTTAAGGAAAATTTCACTTTTATTGTTTCACTTTAAGCATTATTAAAATCACTGCTCCTGAAAAAACATTTGTTTTTAAAACTTTTTTTTGCATTGATACATGTCCCCTGGGGCAGGACCCGGGTCCCCAAACACTTTTTATGACAATAACTTGCATATAAGCTTTTAAAAGTAGCACTTTATAGCATTTTACTTCTATGATCTTCCACAAATCATACTTACCTCTTTTTTGTCCAGAACTGCCTGACATTTCTATGCCCTGATGAAGAACTTCCGAAATTAATAGAATTTTTAATGGATAGCCTGAACAATAAACTATATTTGGACTTCAGTACTTGTTTGCTGCTTCTATTTTTCAAATTGTTTGTTTCAATAGCATAACAGTGCCCATTGCGTGCCAGAGAGCTGCCTCTTGAAAAAACTCCTGCATCAGAAGACAGCAGAAATCCATATTCTTCACCTGGTCCTGTCAGATAGTATTGATCACAACATGCTTGGGTGCACTGAGGTTGATTTACTAAAGGCAAATAGGCCGTTCATTTTGCAAGGGAATTTGAATTTTGCAAAGGAATTTGCCTCAGAGCTTAGTAAATGTGGTGAAGTTTCACTTTGCAATAAATACCCACTCACGTGCAAATAAAATTTGCTTGCACATAATTGGATGATGGAAGTCAGCAAAACTTCAACTCATTCACTAAGCTCTGGGTCAAATTCCCCTTGCAACATGAACAGTCTATTTGACTTTAGTAAAACAAATCCACTATCTCTGCAGAAGTGTCCTCCAGACTGTGTGAATAAAATGTGGGCAACTATGCCACGAGAATTCAGCATCATCAAACAAACACAGAGTCTGATCTGAGCTGGAGCTTAGAGCTCCTCTCCAAGAAGCAAATACCTGATACGTTAAGGTGGGCCGCTCCCTCACTTTTCCCTCCCTTTAGACCAAATACATCAGGCCCCTGAGGTAGTAAAAACATAAATCACACTTACTGTTTTTCTTGACCTGCAGTTCCCAGGCTCCATGCAGTGGATCCAGGTATAGCAAGAAGAACATTAGAGTCATCGGTAGATGCATCATCTGTAAGTCAAAATGTTTTATGATCTGTATGAGCTGGTAATTAATGTTCTAATTCAATAGGAATGAATAAAACAACTAAAGAATGAGGAACAATTTATCACTAAATTTTTTCAAGAAGATTTCATTTAGCCTCACCTAACTTGGAAACTCCATCTCATGTTAATGGGCTGGCTAAAAAGTAAGTGCTTGTAAAAGCTTTCTGTACAC
Organism: Rana muscosa; assembly: GCA_029206835.1. NCBI lineage: Eukaryota > Metazoa > Chordata > Amphibia > Anura > Ranidae > Rana > Rana muscosa. Next base: position 119,881,037 of record CM055118.1, read on the forward strand.
ACTACCTACTACTGGTATACAAACAGAAGCCTGTATATAAAATGCCTAACTGCATGCCAGCAATGTGTAGGATTATAAGGTCAGCCATAGATCTACAAGAGTACCCACCCGAACAATGTTTCCTCTGCTGGTGGCCGGCCACCAACTGCCTGCCTCCACAGACATTACACACAGAGATCGTGACTTGAACCATTCAAAAAGATTTCTAGATTTTCTCTATGACATAGCAGTTATCTACTTTTAGAGTGCAGGTCTCCTTTAAAGTCAAGAGACATATATGTAAGCTATTATTGCTAGTATCATTGTGAAATTACTAGTTGCCTGGCTGTCTCCAGGTTAATTACTTCTATACCACTAACTTGGAACAAGAATACAGCAAAGAAGTATCAGATAAGTGTTGAATTTCTACTTCTTTTTTTATTGATACTAAAGCCAACATATCAGCATACTAGGTAGACAAATAACATTTTCTGCAATGTCAGCTTCCATATTTGTGGGTTCCTGATGAAGCAACAACACCACAACATGTAAAGAGGAAAGGATCCCCACTACTCCCGACCAGCCCAGGTGAATGGATGATAAGAAGCGGCCTTAGCCTACATGTCTCCACCACATCACACACCCTGATGCATTTCGACCCGCCCACCAGAGCTTAGTTACTCAATCCTCCGGGTGGCTAGACTGGTCCCTGCTGCCTCTTCTACCCTGGACTCTGGCAGTCTAAAGTCCTCTGACTTCATCAAGACCAATGCAGATGACCACAGCCCTGCACTGGACATGAGGACGACGAGGTAGGGTTCACTGCCGGAATGGGGGGTAGCACTCTCTAGTGTGGAAGTGGAGAATCAGGTAAATAAATTGCTTTTATCATCCCCTAGGTCTAAATGAGTAGTTAACTTATGCAGTGTGGGCACAGCCCCACTATCAGGGAGGAGTTTTAGGTTTACTGGAGGTAGGCTTTAAAGGTTTCTGGTTGCTAGGTAATATTTACTTCTAATAACATTGCATCATTTATGGGGGGGTTTTCTGGACATAGTTGATTTCTAGAAATTCATATATAGTGAGGACACTTTGTGTAAGGAAACCTGTAAGCGGGTGCTTAGTAGGGGATTGCTGTAGCTGTACTATGTGTCCTTTGTTTTTTTCTTAATGTTTTGATTGTTGTACTGGTTTGCTATGTTGCCCTGCAGAGCTGGTGCCTTCTGAGAGTTATGGATTAACTCTGTTGGCCAGGTTTTCCTGGGCTTTTTGGGTGGTACCACCCTCTGCTGGGGCAACTGTGTATATAAAGAGAACTGCCTCTAGATGTCGGTCAATCTACACAACAGGAAGGGAACAGGAGCTGTGCTCATTTGCGATTGCTTTCTTGCTTGATACCATGCCTTGGTGGGAACCCAGTCTGGATTTGTGCTATTAATTTAAGAACTTAAAAGAACCCTAAAGATGTTCTATTTACAAGGTATGACTACCTCAATGGGCAGGGGCACCAAGGGACACTGAGAAGGCACTTTGTGTTAGGAATGGATGGAAGAAGCTGTAATTGTTTAATTATACCTTAACAACTTTAGAAAATAAATGTTGTATACATCTTTGTCTGGTCTGAAGTTATATTAGAAGAAGGGGTGCATGCATGCAGGGCATATCAAACATACAGTATGGTTCACACCAGGGGACAAGACAGAACAAGAAAAGATACATTACATATGTATAAAGTGCAGTAGAACTAACTAGTAAAGGCCTTTGCTAATGACTACAGTACTAATGTCTAGGTGCAAATAGCAGCCAGTTGGGAAATGGAGATGACTTGGCATAGCTCCCAGTAGTGAAGGAGCTGTTAAGCTTAGGCACCTTCCCTAGCAAAGGAAACCCCAATCTGGGTCTGACTCACGGTACGGGCATCGTAAGGACCCAGCCTGTATGTCGTGGAAGATGGAGTGATGACTCAAGGAAAAATTAAGCACGAGTTATATACAGATTTGAGCTTCCTGGGATTCAAGCTTAACATACGGATTGGTGTTATTGGAATGAAGTGACAGTGTCTGGTGCATACTCCGTGACACTGGCTCAGAAATGCTGCACGAAAGTGCAATAGGAACTGTTATCCATAGCGTACAGAGTATAAAGAAATAAAGAACTGTGCCACGGACTACAAGAAGTTCACTAATGCCTGTGTGGAGAAGTGCCGCTATTATGGGGAGTGCTGCCTTAAACGCCATACCTGTGTGTAGGCATGTGCCTTTGTCAGACTTTAGGGTAACTAATGAACACTGCTCCCCGGCCCCACATGGTCACCACCTACACACCTAATGATGAAATTGTCTGTAAGGGTGACATTTGTCCCACTGACCAGTGATCTAAGTGCCATTCTTCACACTGACTCCTAATATATTGGATTGTTCTATGTCACACCACATTCCTTATTCTTACTGTATATTCATTATTATGCTTACAACTTACTGATCGTGCAAATGTATTCTAAATTCTAAATTTAATGGACAAGTTTACAAGTTCAGTAAATCCCTCTTCCCTGTTTTTCCTTTTTACAATAAGTTGAGACATGCCCACTACAGGTACATACGTGTCTCCTCTGACACCATCAGCCTTCCACTATTTCTGAACACTGGCCAGGAAAAATCGAGTGCCTGCGCATTAATGCCCCATAGCCTTAAAAATGGGACCTGCAGTACAGGTAAATCCCATTTAAGCCTATTGGATGTAAATGGGCAGGCGGGTAGCTGAGAACTACATGCCTGTATTTTTTACCCCCATAATAAGAACCAAAAATAAAAAAATAGTAAAGAAGAAAAATAAGGTGGCAAAGCAGGTGATTTGCCCAAATAGCTAGAAATCAGAAGTAAACCAAAGTAACTGAACCTAACTTGTTCGTATGCAGTTTGTCATCCCTCCCTATAGCAGCTCTCAGTACACAATGGCTGCTTTGAGCCTCCCTACCTTCTACAATGAGCGGGTTAGCTTATAAAAAATTCCTCTTATTGACCCTTTTAACCCTACTGGACATGGTTCAAAGGCCATGCAGTGCATTATGGTTGAACAAAAATTGCCAGCACCACAAGTTTGGAACTCACAGGGTTTGCTGCAAGCCCATGGTAGTCGAGAAACTGACACTCATTGTACTTTCTATAATAAATAATTATGAATATTTGGTATTTGTGTGGTGCTTGTATACATGTATGCATGTACATGATGGATATAAAAAGTAAGATAGACCTATAATTATATTAGGTGGAGCTTATTTTTCTAATGGCATATACAGTAGGTAGAACATTTATTTTAAATAGCAATACCTTGAATGGCAGTGTAATTAGCTGCCTGCTGGGACTTTCTAAGTGACAGCCTGAGAATATAAAAGTGAAACACTGACCATATTCAAAATATTATCTACTTTTGAAAGTTACATTTAGGCCTATATATTTGTGTTATATTAGCCTAAAGTGATTCTTTACTCCACAGGATATTGTCGAATATTGCAGACCACAGTTGGGTGATGTGACACTGAGGAAGGCACATTACTACACAAATGGTGGGAATATTTGGCCTGCAAGGTTCTAGGGAGACATACCCTGCACTAGATTTCTTGACTTCACACCCACATATTACCTATGTCAGTCCACCACCGACTGTTGCTTAAGGTACTGTCACAGTGAGGAGAACGCTTTGCAGTTGTTCCATCTATGCAAGGAGATGTCTAGATAATTTTTCACCAATCATATGTTATTATTAAATCAGCACATGCTTTTATCTCATTGAACATTTTAATTATTTGACTGTTTGTCCTTTCAAGACTGTCCCGATCAGCGCTTTCAATTGTGGTTGCTCCTGAATGTTTACACTCATACAATACCTACTGCACCATGCAGCCATCCCCAAGCAGCATTATTCCAAATTCTTAGCCATGTACATGATTATTGTGGCTAGATGGTGCATTCTGACACTTGGCGTTTGTAACGGCACCCCAAGTATGAAAGGGGTTAATGCTGTTTAGGATATTCCCTCTCTGGACACATATCCACTGCCGATCCTCCACAGTCAGGCGACCGCTTCCCATAGGATTAATCCTTCCAAACATACGAGACAAACACTCTGTATGAAGTTTCCAACTGGACTGCCAATCTTTAATGAGAGCAGGCTCTTTTTATACACCAAAATAATACTGCATTAACCTAAATGAACAATGGTCCAACTCCACCCACAACATCACACAATGGTTACATAACGAGCTCCCAATACACATATTCTGACATCTCTTAGCTAATCCCTTTACATTTTAAATGACTATGCATGACCTCTATATTCACCAGACTGTCTGTCTGCTTTACAATACACACAAGTACAGAGTTAATTATCACTATTCACAATGAAAGGATCTGTAGCATAGTTGAGATTCATTAACATTACACAAGCAGACAGGTGACACATCAGCATCTCTTAATTAACTTGTTGAGTTTAGAATCAAACAACCAGTACATTTTGTGGATTAATATTACTATCCCAATTTAAAGCAATCCAAGACATTTTTAATGTCCATTATTTCCTGGCTCACCCTGTGCCCAAAGTGACCCCTGTCACAGCATTCCAAACAGACTCCTACGTTGCAGGAATGGTTCACACTAATCAATACGGTGGTGAATATGGAGCAGCTGATACATATTATGCAATATAGGCTGTCCAAGTGACATGGTATGTGTTGGTTACACTATAAAACAAATGTTTAATAAAAGGGCATAATGCATTCCTTTTCTTAAGTGGTCTGCCGGATGCTTTCTTGCAGGACCATTGTATATCTACTACAGTGTCGTGACCACGCTGTATGTGGACCAGTGTTGCCAACCTAGCAGATTGAAATTTACTGACACAACACCCAAAATGTACTGGCACAGCCAAGTTTTTACTGGCATTTCCAAAAGTTACAAAATTACAGTAAGGGAAATTCCTGTATTTAGGCTACAAAAAAGTACACTATGCAATTAGCAATGTGATTAAAGGTAGATATTAAGGCAAAAAGCATATTTCTTATTTTATTTTCAATATAGTAAGTGGCTCAGGGGCAGGAAGTTAGAATGGGCGACACACACATGAAATGGACTCTCACGTGCCAAAATGCTAGCAATAGAAAGAGATCAAATTCCAGCTTTCGAAAAAAAACTGGAATCCTTGGATCAAATACCACTTATCACCACTCTGTGATAACACAATTCTCATGCCATGGTAGCTGACAACCCTACTCAGATAAAAGTGATTTGCAATCCCAAACCCAAGATTTCAGAGCCTTGGTGCTACCCTACTTTCTGTTGTGAATACTATAATGCTTTTTACACCTTCAGACAGGAAGCCATACGATCTGAGCTAATCCAGTGGACTCCTGCACTTTCTTCTCTATTCTCCTCACTATTTTATTCTTCCTTTTATGGTGTCTCCCTTTTTCAGTGTGTTCTTTTCTTTTCTTTTTTAATTTTTTTTCTCTTCGGCTCTATTTTTTATTCTTTTACTGAACAGTAATGAAATATTATTCTATTTAACAAATTTTAACAGCTCTGGTCCAAGCTAATACTCTATATGGTAGCATTATTTCAATCGTAGTTAATTATTCTTAGTTATATTAACTAATTTACTTTTATTTTCTGTAATGGTCAAATAACCTACCTAACAGTAGCTACTTAGTGGACCTTAAAATTCTACCATTTATGTTAAACATGGTTTGCTTACTGTTGTATTATTTATTACAACTGCTTGTATTTACTTGTTGATCCAATCAATAAAATGTTTTGACAAGGGAAATGGACTCTCACAGTGACACTGACATTAGTGTGAAGCAGCACAGATTACTGACACGTCTCATCTTGAGTCACAGTGACAGTTTTTCTCCATGCCAGGTGGTCCTCTCAGACCACTCCAGTCCAAACAGCACTGACAGTCCCGCTCCTGGCTTGCCCTGCTCCTGTCCCACAGACCCACACACAAGACTCTAGCCGCTCCGCTTTGCTCCCTTGCACCATGACACGCTCAGGCACTGTCTCCGCTAGACCGCCCCCCCGCCGGTACCACCCGAACACACTGTAGCCGGCACTTGGATGGTCCTGGCTGGGTCCGGACCCGAGCTGCGCATATGCACAGTTCCGAGTCAAGCGTCAAAACCATATTTTTTACTGGCGACCTTTTCCTCTTACTGGCATTTACTGGCAGGAGAAAAGTACCCATTTTTTTCTGGCTGCCAGTAAAAATACTGGCGGTTGGCAACACTGATGTGGACCCCTTCAAACTTTAAAGTGTGAGCATTGCCCTGATAAAGAAATAAAAAAATCATCTTCTTGCCTTAAATCATGTCCCCCACCCCACTCATGTGTCCCACTCCCTAATTGTCCCTTTCTCATCAAACGTATAACCCCCAACTCATACCCCTTAACCCCCTGTGACTTACTGAATGTCCTGTTATGTATATTGCATTCTTGTTTTGTGATTGCACAGGCTAGTTATACTGATTGGAAACCTGTACATGCTGTACTGTCTCCTTTGTTGTTTGTAATTTTACATAAAAACTGAATAAAAACATTTATGGAAAAAATATTATAAAGTCTTGTCAGATAATTAATGAAATGATGGTTTAAAATAGGCTCAGAGAACCCAAACAAGCCCATAAAAATGTCCCTTTACTTTTTGAAGATTCAAATCAAATAAGAACAGCTGTTAACTAGGACCTCCTAGTGTTTGCAGATGTGACAACATTATAACCTGACTCACTGCGGTGGCAGTCTTGCAAGAATGCGGTGATCTTTATTTTTATATAATCTAATAGTGTAATTGTTTTCCTCTCCACGTGCTGGAATGCTGACTTCCTGCAACAATTTCAATGTGCAAAACAATTCAACATCGTGCGCAAGGCCTAATGTTTACTTGGGTGTGATAACAAGCTTTGTGGGCCCATTCGTGCTTGTGTGTTGGAGGAACATGTGCTAAAAACACGCTAACGTACGTTACCATGAAGCATAGCAAAGCGCCTGCCCTATTGAGCATGCCTTGCATTGCCATTTATTGTGAATGACACCCCAGTGCATGGTTTATCCAAAAGCCCTCTGATTGGCCCTCTTCATCCAGCTGGCCATAGTTCAAAAGCCATGCAGTGCATTATGGCTTTAAAAAAATTATCCTGAGTGAAACTGTGCAAAAAAACTTACAGGGTTTTTTCCACCCAACAGATGCCTGTAGTGACAGTCCTGCAGGATCTCACAGTTTTTTAAACAGATATATTTATTGATTTTCAATTAACCACTTCAGCCCCGGAAGAATTTACCCCCTTCCTGACCAGGCAATTTTTTGCGATGTGGCACTGCGTCGCTTTAACTGACAATTGCGCAGTCGTGCAACGTTGTAACCAAACAAAATTTATGGCCTTTTTTTTCCACAAATAGAGCTTTCTTTTGGTGGTATTTGATCACCTCTGCAGTTTTTATTTTTTGCACTATAAACAAAAGAAGAGCGACAATTTTGAAAAAAAAAACACAATATTTTTTACCTTTTGCTATAATAAATATCCCAATTTTTTTTTATATAATTTCTTCATTAGTTTAGGCCAATATGTATTCTTCTACATATTTTTGGTAAACAAAGTCTCAATAAGTGTATAATGATTGGTTTGCGCAAAAGTTATAGCGTCTACAAAATAGGGTATAGATTTATGGCATTTTTATTATTATTATTATTTTTTACTAGTAATGGAAGCGATCAGTGATTTTTATCAGGACTGCGACATTGTGGCGTACAGATCAGACACTTTTGACACTTTTTTGGGACCATTGACATTTATACAGCGATCAGAGCTAAAAATAGCCACTGATTACTGTATAAATGTCAGTGGCAGGGAAGGGGTTAACACTAGGGGGCAATCAAGGGGTTGACTACAGGAGGAGCCAGATCGTTGTTCCTAGAGGCAGCTCTTTAATTAGGCAAATTAGGCGGACGCCTAAGGCCTCGCACTCACAGGGGTCTCGCGGGCCTAGCTTGCCTAACGCATTACTCCAGTTTTGAGGGACAGGCAGGGCTGGCCCAAGTCATTGTGCTGCCTGGGCCCATGAATGAAATGCTGCCCCCCCCCCAAAAAAAAAATCTTACGCCCATCCAGCAAAGAGACATTTCCATAAAGCAAAGAGACAGCCCCATATATTCAGCAAGAGACATCCCATATATTCAGCAAAGAGACAGTTCCATAAAGCAGAGACATGACCCCTCCTGCAAAGAGACATGCCCCCTCCTGCAAAGAGACATGCCCCGTCCTGCAAAGAGAATTGTGTAGCTCCCCCCTTCCATAAAGAAGAGACATGCCCCTTTCTGCAAAGAGACATGCCCCTTTCTGCAAAGTGACATGCCCCTTTCTGCAAAGAGACATGCCCCCTCCTGCAAAGAGACATGCCCCCTCCTGCAAAGAGACATGCCCTCTTCTGCAAAGAGACATGCCCCCTCCTGCAAAGAGACATGCCCCCTTCTGCAAAGAGACATGCCCCCTCCTGCAAAGAGAATTGCGTAGCACCACAAAAGCTCCCCCCTTTCTCTCCACTGCCACCGACCAGCTACGCTCTGATCCCAGCTCAGTGATGCAACATGCTGCAACAGCAGCGCTGCAGTGGCGGCTAGGGTGACCACATTTCCAAACTGCCATTCAGGGATACCCCCCCTTCCTTCCCAAAAAAAGATGGGGGGGGGGATGTAGTCTCGGGGGTTGACAGGGAATTTGGCAGCGGGTGATTTGTCGGGTGAATGGCTGGTGTTAGCACCTAAATCATGCTAACATTATGATTGATATGGTGTCAGGATGATCAAATCACATTATTTCTATTATTACATTGTAATATATAATGAAATAGTTCAACTCACCATAATGCAGAATCAGTGGGAGCCCTGAGCGTGTCACTTGCCACCGTTGCCTGCCACCAGATGCAGTGTGCCAATTGCCATCCTCAGCCGTGTCAATTGCCAACCATAGCCTGCCACAAGATGCAGCGTGTCACTTGTCACCATTGTCAGTCACCAGATGCAGCCAGTCACTTGTCACCATTGCCTGTCAGCAGATGCAGCGTGAAACTTGTCACCAATGCCTGTCACCAGATGCAGCGTGAAACTTGTCACCAATGCCTGTCACCAAATGCAGCGTGTCACTTGTCACCAGATGCAGCGTGTCACTTGTCACCAATGCCTGTCACCAGATGCAGCGTGTCACTTGTCACCAGATGCAGCGTGTCACTTGTCACCAATGCCTGTCACCAGATGCAGCGTGTCACTTGTCACCAATGCCTTTCACCAGATGCAGCGCGTCACTTGTCACCAATGCCTGTCACCAGATGCAGCATGTCACTTGTCACCAGATGCAGCGTGTCACTTGTCACCAATGCCTGTCACCAGATGCAGCGTGTCACTTGTCACCAGATGCAGCGTGTCACTTGTCACCAGATGCAGCGTGTCACTTGTGACCAATGCCTTTCACCAGATGCAGCATGTCACTTGTCACCAGATGCAGCGTGTCACTTGTCACCAATGCCTGTCACCAGATGCAGCGTGTCACTTGTCACCAATGCCTGTCACCAGATGCAGCCTGTCACTCATAGCCTGACTCTCTCTCCCTCCCCTTCAGGCATGCTGGGGGCTGCAGTTTCCCCCCCTAGAATTGCAATGGGCCAGCCAGTTATTGGGACTACATCTCCCATAATCCTCTTTTCTCCTTTTTGTTTTTTTCCCTGGCCAATGGGAAGAAAAAGAGGAAGAAACGTAGTGGGCGGCTGTCCTGGGAACAGCAGCATGAGGAGGAGAGGGAGGGGAGAAGAGCCTGCAGCTGTTCTTTACACACACACAGCCGCTCTGATCTCATGCTGTTCTGCTGCCCGCAAATAGAAGGGGGCTGGGCAAGAAACAACAGAGTCCTCTTCTTATGTGGCGCCTCGAGGGGGGAGGAGGCAGGCAGCACAGTTTATGATCCTTAGACCGGACCGCTCGCCGCTCCTAACATTTGCTAAGGGGAACATACAGGGAGGAGGTGGGTGGAGCTAGCGGAGGAGGGGAAAGTTAAATGCTCCTCAGCAATGAATGGTGGGCCGCTCTCTCCTTCTCTCCTGACGTCACTGGTTGCTAGAAACAAGGCGGGCCGCGGCTAGCATTCAGTTTGGGCAGGGAAGCAGGGGCCGCTGGTGAGACCCTTGAAGTGGGTCTTGCCACTGTGGCCAGTGACAGCCGCGCCAGCGATGCAGTGCAAGGATGACACTGCACACTAGATGGAGGGAACCCCAGGTCCTCAGGCAGTGCGCTCCTGTTGCCGCCCCTCCTAAAGTGCCGCCTGGGACCATGGTCCCACCGGGTCCCATGGTAGGGCCGGCCCTGGGGACAGGGGACCTTAATGCTGCTGTGCTCAGGCAGCGTTAAGAGCCCTGACTCAGGAGCGGGGCCGCGAGCCTCCCCAACAACCAGTGAATATCGGTGACGCCACCCCTTGTGACGTCAATGACCCAGCATGCCCTCAGTCAATGACGTCACAAGGGAGCGGGTTCACCAGGTGACATCTCCGTGTGGCCCCCACCCCTTAGTTATTAAAGGGGGTTCCAGATTCCGATAAGCCCCCTGCATGCAGACCCCCCCAACCACCGGCCAGGTTTGTGGGGAAGAGGCTCTTGTCCTTGAATTATTTTTCCCATCATGGGCGTGAGTGGGGCCCCATGTCAAGTTTTGCCTAAGGCCTCAAAAAGCCTAGAGCCGCCTCTGGTTGTTCCTACTTAGTAGGAACAGACAATCTGTTTCTCCTCCCCTGTCAGAATAGGGATTTGTGTGTTTACAAAGGCAGAATAATTAGGTAAGTATGAAGAAAAAGTCACAAGGATAAAGATATGTATGATTATTTACTTCCTCCCTAGTCAGGTTTAAATACTTATGTGCCGAACCGTGCCAGACAGTTGGAGATCTCTTCAAGATCAGATCACTCAAATTTGATTCAGATTAAGATTGTATTACTTGTCATTTTTGTTCAGGTAATGGCCAGGTTAACGATTAATTTTTCTCACCTTCACCTTCGATTATTTTAGTAAAATCTAGTCCTAGAAGGGTTCTGCTTTATATACAGAACTACTTTTCAACTATACAGACCCCCTTGAAAAAAAAAAAAAAGAGCAAAGATGGGTTCATGTACTGTAAAGAGCCATTTGACTCCTCTCAACATAACATACACCCCATTCTCCTTACAGTTCTCTTGCAAGTGTTCTAAGGTAGGGTGACCAGACATCCCCGGTTTCCGGGGACAGTCCCCGGATTGAGGACACTGTCCCCGGACCAAGTCTGTCCCCGGTTTTGTCCCCGGATTGGATTTGAACAGGGGCTGGGGCAATTTCAAAGACAGTCAGTACAGAATTACACCCCCCCCCGCTCCGCTGCTGCTACTAGCTTAGGGGGGTGTATTTTTTTCTATTGTCTGTGCCCCTTTCTGATGATCATGTGCTGGTCGGAGCGGAGGGAATATTTCTTCAGTTTCGGGTGCATGCCCATTCAGCTCCCCTCGCATGTTCTTCTGCCTTGGCTCAAGTCCCGGCCAGCCGCCTGCTTGTCTCCTTGCCTTCCCTGGTGGAGTGATCTTCCTCCGCTCCCCACCCAGTAGTAGCCGGGGACCCAGGGAGTAAGACTTGACAGGCTGTAAGGTGAGCGGCGACGGTCAGAGAGTCGCTGATTGCCACCATTACTACTAGAAAAAAAATATGTCCCCGGATTTAATGTAAAAAATCTGGTCACATTATCCTAAGGTGGCCAGAAAAGAGAAACAAAGTAAGAAAAAGTTTATCAATTTGTAAATTCTGATACTTGGTGCTGTCCCTTCTTACCCTGCTGCCCCAGTCACCGGCCACAAATCCTTTATTGTAATTACAGACCTGGTTTTACCATCACGTAATTCCACCAGGGGAAAGAGCTGCTTACTTTTGTTGCTATTTTGTCACACAAAAGCTGCTCTATGGAAACAGTCTCACCTATCATTGTCATTAGTATAGATCTTCATAATATACCAAAGAGCTGAATTCTATTAGAAATTATATACTGGGAGTTGAAAAAAAAAAGTCAATGTATAACCAAGTTATACAAAATGGGTTAGAAAACAATTTCAAGAAATTTTACAAAAAAAAAAAAATAGTTTCCTTTTTTTAAATAAAAAAAAAAGTTAAGATAGTACAGTAATTTCAAATTATGTATTTTGCTGTTTACCCAGGGTTTCACTTAAAGGGAATTTAATATATTACTATATGGTTTAATGTACCATATTCCACCCAATACTACATTGTTAAATTGGCCTTTACAATATCTCTTAATATTATACTTTATATTATAATTCTATTTTTTTAAAAATATTTGTTGACTAAATTATGCGTATAGAGGTAAGTGTGCTTAGATTCTTACCCACGTAATGTCAAGTACCATTTAAAATATTAATTAATACTAAAACTCGAGGCAAAGAGTTGAATCAGCAGATGAAATAAATGAAGGGGGGGGGGGGGTATTTTACCTGACAAAGATTTTGAATATCTATCTATACAGCTCTGGGATTTACACAGCTCTGCCACACAGACAGAAAACATATTTAATCTGCTCCATTTCATTAACACTTACAACTCTCCTCTCAGTCTCTCTGTCACTCAGTTTACTCCTATCAGCATGTTTCTGGATAGCATTGAACACAGCAGCACAGCTATTTGGCTCCCTGTGCTGCTTCTCCCTGCCTCAATCTGAGCTCTGCTGTACAGGAATTGTAAGAGACTGAAAACAAGCACTTTCTCTGCTTGCATTAACCGCTTGCTGACCGATGCACGACTGTTTACGTCGGCAGAATGGCATGGCTGCACATATGGACGTACCTGTACATCCCCTTTAAATCGCGTGATTGTGGGCGCACGCGCATCCGCCGCGACCTCCGTGAGTGTGACCGTGGGTCCCGCAGACTCGATGTCCGCCGGGTGCCCGCGATCGTGTCACGCAGAACAGGGGGATGCCTATGAAAACAAGGCATTTCCCTGTTCTGCCTAGTGACAGGACAGAGATCTACTGCTCCCAGTGATCGGGAGCAGTGATCTCTGTCATGTCACTGGTAGCCCACCCCCCCACAGTTAGAATCACTCCCTAGGACACGCTTAACCCCTTCCTCACCCCCTAGTGGTTAACCCCTTCCCTGCCAGTGTCATTTACACAGTAATCAATGCATTTTTATAGCACTAATCGCTACATAAATGACAATGGTCCCAAAATAGCATCAAAAGTGTACGATGTGTCCGCCATAATGTCGCAGTCATGATAAAAATCGCAGATCGCCGCCATTACTAATTAAAAAAAATGCTATAATTCTAGCCCCTATTTTGTAGAAGCTATAACCTTTGCGCAAACCAATCAATATACGCTTATTGCGATTTTTTTACCAAAAATATGTAAAAGAATACGTATCGGCCTAAACTGAGGAAAAAAAATATTTTTATATATTTTTGGCTGATATTTATTATAGCAAAAGGTAAAAAATATTGCTTTTTTTTCAAAATTGTCGCTCTTTTTTTGTTTATAGCGGAAAAAAAAAAAAACGCAGAGGTGATCAAATACCACCAAAAGAAAGCTCTATTTGTGGGAAGAAAAGGACGTTAATTTTGTTTGGGTACAACGTCGCATGACCGCGCAATTTTCAGTTAAAGCGACGCAGTGCCGAATCGCAAAAAATGGCCCGGTCATTGGGCAGCCAAATCCTCCGGGGCTGAAGTGGTTAAAAAAAACATTAATCATAGAATCATATACTAGTAAAAATACTCTTTTTCAATTTCCCTTGCACCTGCTTAGGTATTTAGAGTAACGTTCATCTTATCTTTGCTTCACCTCCTTCGCTAAGCACTCACTTTGCACAATGTCTCTCCAAGTCATCCCTATGTGTTGTCTCTTTAAAAATGCTGTATGTACAGAAAAATACCTATTGATCTTCCAGAAATCCCCTGTGCTTGTAACTTCCTGTTTGAGCTGACAACACAGTCCCTGGAATTCATAAAGCGTGTCTATGACACTCTATGGCAGGGATATGCAATTAGCGGACCTCCAGCTGTTGCCAAACTACAAGTCCCATGAGGCATAGCAAGACTCTGACAGCAGAAAGCATGACACCCAGAGGCAGAGGCATGATGGGACTTGTAGTTTTGCAACAGCTGGAGGTCCGCTAATTGCATATCCCTGCTCTATGGGATCCCAATATGCCAAATGCCGGTGTGGGCGATAGATTTATGTACTGTACCTATTCTTTTTTTTAATCCAACAAAAGGTATTTATTTTGCAGAATTGGTATACATACAATGTCATCATTGCAATACAGTTTAGTATCATGCATCTCAACCACAGTAATAAACAACATCATAGCATCTTCAGCATGTTTACATTTTCCCTTCTTGTTCCTCATAACCCCTCGCTCACCCAACATTTATTCCAAATAATCTGTCCACTACCAGATCCACCGTGGCTAGTCCCGGTACATTTAGCCACATTGCCCATATTCTCTCAAATTTTTGTGTACTTCCCATGTGCTGATCTATAAGCTTCCCCATTCTTCACACCGCGCAAATGTTAGCAATCCATTCCTTTATGGTCGGGGGATCCTCAGATTTCCAATGTATCATAACTAGTTTCCTAGCCTGGAATAAGACTCTGTGGATAGCCTCTCTAGTGTGTACATCCCAATCATACTCTTCCAGTGCACCCAGGAGACATGCTCTCGGATCCTGTGGAAGAGAAACTTTAAATACGAAGTTGACCGTAGTCACTACTCCTGCCCAGTATGTGTGTAGTTTGGGACAGCGCCATAGTAGGTGTATGAGGTCCCCATGGTCTCGTTTACATCTTGTGCATGTTGAGTCCGACTGTAGATTCATCAAGTGGAGTCTATGCGGGGTATAGTAAATTTGCAACAGGATATATAACTGGGTAAGTCTTTGGGATACATTCAGTGAGCAAGTACCCACCGCCTGAAAAATCTCCTCCCATTGTTCCCCATCTAACTGTCCAACATCTGCCTCCCATTTCTCCGTTACTTTAAGGGGGTGCTGCTTCAGAACGGATTTTAACAGTATAGCATAGCATAGCATTGGGAAATAAATCCTTTAGATGAAGTAGCATCCCTAATGAGGCAAACACTGTGGTTAGGGATAGGTGCCACTCCGAAGACCGGCCTTGAGCCGCAACTGCATGGCTTAGTCGTAAGTAGTGGAAATGCACTGAGGGCAGTAGGTTATATGTCTCCTTCAGGTTGGTGAAGGTGCGTAGCACCCCATTATGGAAAATTTGCTTAAGATGGGTAACCCCATATGCTTTCCACCTAGCTCCAGATTGCAATTTGGCCAATTCAGTGTAAGTACCATTGTGCCAAATAGGACTGTAATCAGTATAGCCATCCGCCTTCTGGAGATATTTGGATTTATTCCATACCTTCTGAACTAGACTAATGCCTGGGTACTTTTATGTGGTTTAGCGAAGTCTAATGCCTCCAAAGCCATGAGAATTGGTCCTCTGCATACAGCGTGGAGCATCAATGTCTGCAAAGAACTTTGAGACCCAGTCTCTGCCTCCCCCACAGTTCCAAATGTGCCAATGAGATGTTGCAGCTGTGCTGCCAGGTAATACAACCAAAGGTTTGGCGATGCCAATCCCCAGTCGTCTTTGGGTCTTTGAAAGTGTTCCAGTTTGATCCTAGGGGTCTATCCTTCCAAATGAGGCTGCGGAAAATGGTGTTTACTATTCTGAATATCTTTAAGGGGATGACCATGGGGCGTTATGAACAAAATATGGATACCCCAACCTCAGTACAGCAGACGCTCCCTCACTGCAGCTGAAGCTGTCACACAGACAGTGAAACAATAGAGAAGTTCTGTACTTGAGCAGGAGGAGACTGATGGGAATTTACAGACACTAGTTCCCCATCAGGTCCCCTCCCCTTGTAATTGACAGTGGGCAGATCTTTAGTTAACAGAAAGCCTGCGTTTGGCCAATCAATCTGCCCACTGCCTGCTGTCAATTACAATTAAATGCAGACCTGATCGAGAACTTGAGTCTCAACTTCTCCACAAGGCTCCACCCACTTCGGCGCCATTGGTTGTTAAGAGGATGTCGGCTTTGAAGCTGACAGCATCCTTAACAACAAGTAATAAGGGTGGGTGTAGCAGTGGCAAATATGCCACTTTTCTACACTACGGACAAGGACGGGCACTCTGCCTGTCTCTGTATGCCAATTAAGTGTAGGTCTTAATTACCTCCAGTTTTGTTATCTATGAACTGGGGGTAATTATTTTTTAATTTGGTGCATTAATAGCACCACTTTGTACAAGTGGCGCTATTAAGAACTACCTGAATCCGCCGCATGTGTCGGTAAAGCTACTGAAACGGGTGATAGAGACTTTTTTAATTTTGGCACAGGCTATTTTAAAGGGCCATAGTGCCAAAAAACAGTCCTTATTTCTTTATTGAATTACCCCCAGTATCTTCGCTGTTGTGAAATCACAACCATTGTTATCAAACTTTCCACGTCCAGCTCAATGAACTACAGAACACCTCTCTCCATTATGTTAGGGAGATGAGGATCGGGGGAAGTATTCTGTAGTCCTAATACACTTCCTGTCTCAGGCTGGTATAGCTTATCCTCCAATGACACAGCACAGTGAGAAAGTGTTGTCACCCTAGGACAGGAAATGTATTACTGGCAAGCTCCCCAGGTGTAAAAAAAATGAAAAAAAATGTCTGGAAATAAAAATGGAGCCACTGCATCTAAAGACAATATTACATTTTCTTAGATGCAATTTAAGGTAGAAATGACAGTTACAATATTAAGCAATTGAGGACAAAAAAAGCAGCTGGTAAAATTAGGGATATAACACATTTTCCTTTAGAAAAGACACACAGAACGGCTACAACTAACTAAAGTATGCCCATGCTATAAATGTACTAAAATGCTATAAATAAAACAATAACCTAAGGCATCTTACTTTTGCGTATGTCGCTGGAACAGAGTCTGAAGCTTCTGCGATGATGATGATGTGAGTACCTTTGCTTCCTTGTTCCAGCCAAATATCACAATCTGTAAACTGCAGAGGATCCCGGGTTATATAGAAGTATGAGAACATCTAATGATGTCACTGGTAATGCCCCGATCCTAGAGGAAGCTGAAAGGTCTCATTTTTCTAAAGCGGCTTAATGGTTTCCTCTTCCTCTTTCATTATTTGTCAAGTGGAAGAACATGATATACTGTACAGATATGTCACTCATTTTAGTGTACCTTGCCTTCCTTTACCTGTCCAGTAGGACATTAAAATAGAAGCTAAAAGGGAATTTTAGACAAAACTAATTCAGCTTGTGTGGGTGGCATTACTGTATGTAGTTTCTGTTATTGTCTTTAAAAAAATAAAAATTAAAAGAAGGAAACTTCCCCAACTAGGATAAAAGGTTTAGCTGGAGTTAAAAACATGCACTTATGCCGCGTACACGCGATCACTTTTCTCGTCTGGAAAAATTTAATTTTTTCTCTTGGATGAGAAAAACGGCCGTGTGTAGGCTCTCCGGCATTTTTCCCGACGAGAAAAACCGCGAGAATCACGACGAGAAAAATTAGAACATGCTCTAATTTTTCTCGTCGCGAATCACTGCATTTTTTTCCTCTGCAGTTTTCCCATAGGGAAACACTGCCGGGGAGCCTACACACGGCCGGTTTTCTTGACCAAGAGAAAACATGTTGTGAAAAACGGCCGTGTGTAGGGGACCAAGCCAGTCCTCGTTTTTTTTGTTTTTTTTTAAACTTAAAGTTTATTGAGATTTTATGAAGACATACATCTGAATGTCCATATTAGGTTTTCTGCAAACAGTTGTAACATTACTTAAGTCTAAGTTACATAACGTGCTAATAGATTGATAACTCGTACAATAATTAGTGGCAACAGGTTGTCTTGGTGTCCATTCCCCTCCCACCCCTTTTGGGTACTAACTGTGAGCGGGAACTGGGCACCAAGCTAGGAATATAAAAATTATAATAAAAGGAAATAAGGAAGAAAACATAAACGTATAAACATAAACAAATTTGCAATTGACCTTGGTATTTAGCTTAACATTCGGTGTCAACAGGAACAAGCAAGATATCAAGTCCATAAGATGAATAAATTGGATTATGATTCGTCCTTCTAATGTGAGCTAGCCAGTCCTCGTTTTTTCCGTCGGGTTTCATGGCAGTGTTTTCACCGCCGTGAAACTCAATTGTGTGTACACGGCATTAAAGTAGAAAAAGGTATACCAGGCCATTGTTTGAATTCCTTTTTTTCTAAAAGCTAAATTCCAGATAAAAAAAACCCCTCATAAAAAATCATCTTTTATTGCATTGCTTACTTTCAGTTTATGGTTGCTTTGCTGCTTCCCACAGTATCTCCTTTCACCCACTAGATGTCCTCGGGTTGCATGACAGCCAGCACGATTCAGCTCACTTTGTCTGTGCCCAGGCTGTCAAGGACATGCCCCCCTGGGCATACAACATCACATAGACTAGGCTCAGAGTATTACTGCACTGGCCATGGTGGGTGGTCCTTACTGCTGTACTGAACAGCGCTCATGCAATAATATGTGAGCCCTGCACAGTGATGCCCCCCGCCCCCACTGTAATCTGTGGCGGTGTCTTAGGAGCAATGACAGTGGTTGCTGTATCAATAAAGCCTGCAAACAGTGTTTACAGTTCTCACCCATAAATACATTGTAATAATATTATACAATGCAGAACCCAAGCCAGGAGATCATTAACTCTTTGTTAGGACATATAGTGTTCAGATCTAGTTTACAACTGAAAATGAAATCTGCCAGCACAGTACAGCGCCCCCCATAGCCTCCTCATTTTCAGAACACAGGGAACGCTAAATAAAATTTTCCAACTAAAAAAAATGCCCAAAAAAAAAAAGGGAAGCAGCAATCTGTAAATGTTTTAAAGTTATGCCATGTGAAGTTAATATAAAGCAGGTATTATCTCAATTTGGTTTCAAAAGCGGGAATTCACCTAAAATAAATATAGGTGGAATGGCTTCTGACACCTGGTTTGGCACTGCATTGGTGAAAATATGGTAAATGCTGTAAGCTCAGGAATAATATTGCAGTAATGTACTCAGTGTTTTTTTTTTATCATTTTAATATGTAGTGTTTTGGTATTGGGATTCTGTTGTTTTTTTTTTGTGTTTTTGTCTCTTTTTGTCATTATTTTTATGTCATATTTGTAAGAAACATTTTTAATAAATAAAGTATTGATAAAAAAACAATTTATTCATGACAAGTATTTGAAACATTAGTAAATACTGATATGATTTTTCACTGTTAAAAAAAAATACTGATATGTTTATTACTGTTAATTTGATCTATTTTAGTAATATCTTAAAGCCTCATTTTTAGATTTGGAAGGGTGGAGCTACAATTTTGTCTTGTCTTTTTTCCTCTGACCACTCTAGGGAGATTTTCCCTCACTTCCTGTTTTTTTTTTTTCTTTTAGTGAGAGAGGGAAAATTTCAACATTTACAATGTAGAATTTTTGCCAAAACACCATTATAAGGTGTGAAATGACTATAATTGCTAATCAAATAATGTTAACACAGAAATTGCTTCATGATTAGGTAAGGAAGGCCACCCGGATACATACTACAGATAAAAGTTCCTACAGTGGTTTCTGCAGAATTCCTGCGAAAAAAATTGATTTCCAATTATAAGTGAATAATCATCATAAATGAATAATCCAAACTGGGTGGAAACTGCAGACGTCTGACCTTTGTGTGTATGCTCTATATACAGGACTTTTCCCAGCTCTTTCTCACTTCCCTTTTCATTATATGGATTCCAAGCTAATAAAAATTTTAGGTTTAATTTCAAAAGATAAACCTTGAACTCAAGTTGACTTCTGAAAAACATATTTTAGTAACATTTAAATATATACCATTTTTTTTTTTTTTTTTTTTTTTACAAAGAAAAAATCTATATAGATCCTCCCAAAGTTCTTAAAAATTCAATCCAGTTAAATGTTTTGTGTTTTGTTTGTTTTTAGATTTTAGTAGAGTGGAAAAATGATAAAAAGATGCCAGAACTGTCACATTTTTCCTGATTAAATGTTAATATTATACAGCAAATATCCAGTTTGGAGGTGCAAAGCCTATTATAGGAAAAATGGATGAATGATTCTTAATCAAATAACAGATTTTTGTTATCTTATCAAACCAATTTCAGTGTTATAATATTATAAGGAAATCTTTAATAGTAAAATAACTAAATAAATATGTGCATTAAAGTAGGAGAGCTGTCATTTCTTTAACCCCTTTATGCAGGTGGGGTGTTTCTCAACTACAGTCCTCAAGTACCCCCAACAGGTCATGTTTTCAGGATTTCCCTCAGATGACATGGCTGTGGTAATTACCAAGGCAGTGAAACTGATCTAATCACCTGTGCAAAATAATTGAAATCCTGAAAACATGACCTGTTGGGGGTACTTGAGGACTGGAGTTGAGAAACATTGCTTTAATGAACTGTGATGCCAGAGGCTGGTAGGAGGGGCTCCAGATCAAGCATCACTGTGAATGGCTGAACAGTGCTGATCTCATCAGGAGCCCACTATACTGGCTCCTGATTATTGATAGTTAACAGTGAGCTCGGTCATATTCCCGAGGGCACCAACAAAGCACTCCCCAGAACAAGAAAGAGACACGTATTTGTGATGACTCTTCCTAGATAACCAGAATTTACAAATATGCTAACAAGCTTGTTGCTCGTGTAGCACTACCCTCTCCTCTTAGGGTAAAGGAGAGGCACCCATGCCACAAGCCTGTGTCCTCTAGTTTAGAGGTCAGGCGGTGTATATGTATCTGGGTCCCGCAGCGAGTTACCTCCTTCCACTGGTTCCCATCTCCAGAATGTAGAGACGAGTCTGTACTTTTCCCTCTTTAATAAAGTCAATGTCCAAACCACTTAAACTCCAACGCTGAGTTTATTTTGTATCTTTGCTTGATAGGTAAGAGAGAGTAGATGAGAGAGATAATAGTTGAACTAGAGCAGATTCAGGCACAGAATTTATCACCACTCGGTCCCGAGTGGGTACAGCTCACCCGGATAGTCCCTCAATGGTCCTAGCAGCCGATGTGGAGCTCGAACAAGCAATTTAAATCCTCCAAGGACAAGTTCAGTATGTCATCAAGGAGCAGCAGCAGAATGTTTACATAAAAAAAGAAATAAAGAATATTTGATAAAAAAAAAAAAAAAAAGAGCAGCAGCACTCCGCAGGGTCAGTTCTGCGAAGCATAGGATCCTTCCCTCCGACAGGTCACCAGGCCTTTCCCAAGACAGCAATCTAACTATCACTCAAGTCATCTCCTGTTATGGGACCGACCCTCCCTTGGCTTCCTCTTGGTCGGAGCGGATACCCTCACCCGGGCATCCTAGGACTCCAAAGTTCTGCCTGTAGACCCAGTTGAAGGTACTGGGCCTGTCCGGAATGTTGCGGTCTCGGGCCGAAGGTGCCCGAGACTCTTCAGTTGGGGTACGCACCCCCCTCCTTAGGGGGCACACTCCTCCAGGTACTTGTCCCCGGGTCTCTCCTCCCATAAAATGGCGTCTGCCACTTTTATGTCCTCTCCTGGCATGCACAGCAGGCAGAACCAGCCCACTGCATGGTAGCCAAGAGAGGACATCCAATCGCGCCAATGCAACCTATGGTTCAACCCTGACCCAACATGGCAGCGCCACCTGCAGGCCACAGGGAACTCTACATAGACACACAGCAACAAAGCAGAGTCCAGCACAATTAGAAGGCCCGAACCATACTAGTGCTCAGGTCATCCCCCTAAATTTAGACATATATACCCCCTAAATTTGAGTACCCGCTACACTAGTATAGCACACCCTGGCCTAAATGGAGCCGCTGATCCCCAACTTAGTGCACACACAGCCAGGCACATAGAATTTTCTTCTTTCACACTGGCTCAAATAAAAAGTCTAGGGGTGTCTTTTGTAATTTTATTGCTGAGTAGAACTTGGATGAGTATGGGGAAGACGTGGGATGCCCCAAAAAACTTAAACTGGCTGAGGACACTTCTCACTGCTCTATCAGAGATCTTCCACACAGTTCACAGCTTGCTGGGAGAATACCTAGGACTTGTTTCTGTGTAGAACTGAAAACTGCACACAGTGTCTAGGGCACAGGTTTAGGTCAGAACTTACAATGCCACAGGATCTTTAATTGCCTCCTTCTGATATCCACCAGGCACTCTTCAGTAAGGGAGCACAGACTCATGATACCACAGGACCAGTAGACACTCTTCCCTCCGGACTCCAGGAAATTTTCCTCCAGTGAGCTTCTCCAGACCATAAAAGAGAAATCCCAGACTTTAGAAAAAAAGCCCCCCAGCTCAGACTTTAGCTGGGATTTCGATGACCTCCAAGCAGCTTCTGCGGCAAACTGCCAGGAGGGGCAGAGCCCCTTAGACAGGGGTCTCCTCTGGCAGGGCTAAACTCAGGATCACCCATAGTGCTCCAGGCTTCAGACTATTTATGGGCTCTCCTGCCACCTCTCCGGGGATTGGCTGGGTCCCTCTAAATTTCAAAGCTGCCTCCCTGTTCTTCCTCCTGCTGTGATTCTAGAATTCCCTAGAATGCAGGGGAAAGTAATCAGACCAGCAGCCTGTGAAACACTGAGCAGGTTTTAAACAATAAACTCTTGCTCCACTGATTACAGAGATAAACTAAATTTACCAAGCAACCTACACTAACCAGGATGGTGCTCAGGGCTTCTGTTAGAAATCACAGGGCCCCGTACAGCCTGGGTTTTTAGTCTGCTGCCACCCTTGTTATCACACAATTACTTTTAATTTTTTTTCCTCGAGGTCCATTTTCTTTGTATTTGCATCCATTAATGCTGCATGTAACATTTTTTACTATGATGATATGCCAATGTAGCGGGGTCCCCTTTAAGACTGAGTATGAAGGCCCTGGGTGGTTCTGATTATAATTGTATGGGGACCTGTTAAATTGATGACTGTCATCATTATCCCTATGGCTAGATTGGGATTGATAAGTTCCATGTTCTTCTCTGGGAGGAAAGAACCTATTGTAGGTTTCTACTGGTGTTCTTTGTGGTGGATAGGGGTGATAGTCATAATCATAATGACCTTGCCCACTTCTACCCCGTGGTGAGTCATGTCTCCAATGTTCACGGGAGTGGTCCCTTCTACCTCTGTTGTTACCTCGAGGTCCCTTACCCCTCCCACCCTGGGCTGGATAGGGTACTTTTGGTTGAATAGTGGGAGTCCGTCCACCAGACTGCCTAGGATTAGGTTCCTTGGGACCATATGGACGGTTTGGAGGTTGGACAGGCTGGGATCTTAGTTCACCTATTGGGGGAGCTGAAATTTCCATATTGTTAGAACTCCCTTCAATGGCTCTTATTATACTCTCTTTAGATTGCCAACTGAACACACACCCGTTTTTGTAGTCATTGATATCGCGAGTGTATTTCTTTTGCTTTTTTAATTTCTGTTCTTTCTCTTCCTTCTCTAAATGAGTTTTTAAACTTGTAGATAGCATGCCATATTCTGAAGTGGATTTGTGTGGTAAAAGTTTGTCCCTAATGTCTTTAATCTCTTTATCGATAAGTCCTAGGCGGATGATTTTTTTCTCTAATAAAAAAGAAATAAATGAAATTCCCGCATCGTTAAAATAGCGAAACCATACGTCCAGTTCCAGGTCACCCTGTTGTGGACATACATCCCACCTTAGTCCTCTGGGGACCATACGTTCTTTGAGATACTGGTCTAAAAAGGCTTTATCCCATTCAAGGTGTACCTCTGTAGTCATGAGGTTTTTCAGCCTCATGAACAGACCTCCTATCTCAGAGTCCGTGCTAGTGGCTACAAAAACACCCTCTGTGGTGAATGTGCGACTGGTGCGATAATCAAATACATCCATGGTGAAAAAATGTTATACAAAAAATATGTATGTGCAATGTAAAACACTAAGGAAGGCTGCAATATAAACAGTCAAAATAAATAGGTAGTAAATAGGGAAATATTCACTAGAGGGGTCAGGAGTAGAGTTCCAGTGAGTGTTAGGAACAATACAGATGGCCCCATTGGAAATCCCAGCCAGGATGCTGCTGGGCCAGGTGAGCCCTGCTGCCCCTGTTACCCTGTCAGAAGTCAAGGGGACGGGTGAAGGAGGAGATGCTTGGGAGAAGCTATCCATGGAAAACCTGAATCTGCCCAGGGCTTGGAAAGAGAGAGCCAAGGCCCAGTTGACCAGATGGGAGAAGATCTTCTCCAAAGATGAGTTCGATGTGGGGTGTGCAAGGAGTGCCACCCATCGGATCCGCCTCCAAGAAGATAAGCCCTTCAGAGAGAGGGTCAGGCGGGTCCCACTAGCAGATCTGGAGGATCTAAGGGAACAACTTGCAGAACTCAAGAGGACTGGTGTGATCCGGGAGTCTAGAAGCCCCTATGCCTCCCCGATAGTGGTGGTCAGGACGAAGAATGGGTCATTGAGGCTCTGTATAGACTACAGGACTCTCAACAGGAGAACCAGTACACCACTCCGAGGATAGAGGACGCTTTACAGAGTTTGTCTGGAGCCAAGTGGTTCAGCGTTATGGATCTCAAGAGTGGATACTATCAGATCCCTATGCATCCAGAAGACAAGGAGAAGACAGCCTTCATAACCCCAGTGGGGTTCTTTGAGTTTGATCGAATGCCCCAGGGACTGTCCGGAGCTCCTGCTACCTTCCAACGTCTCATAGAGAAGACTGTAGGAGACATGAACCTTATTGAAGTCCTTGTATACCTGGACGATGTCATTGTCTTTGGGAGAACCTTGGAGGAACACGAGGAGAGGCTGGAAAAAGTGTTGAGGAGACTCAGTGAGGAGGGACTCAAGCTTTCGCCTGAGAAGTGTCGGTTCTACCAGTCTTCTGTGACTTATCTGGGGCACATAGTGTCTGAAGAAGGGGTGGCCACAGACCCTGAGAAATTGGAGGCAGTTACCTCCTGGCCACGACCCACCACAGTAACAGAACTCAGATCCTTCTTAGGGTTCTGCTCCTATTACAGGAAGTTTGTGGAAGGATTCGCCCGAATTGCTAGAACATTGAATGAACTACTCAAGACTGAGGGAGAAGAGGATGACTCAGGGCCCAGGAAGCCGGGAGAGTCAGTCAGAGATCAGTGGAACCAGAAATGTGAAGAGGCCTTGCAGGCGTTGAAGAAGAGCCTAACCACTGCTCCAGTCTTGGCCTACGCAGACCCAACCAAACCCTATGAACTACACGTAGATGCTAGTCATGACGGTCTGGGAGGAGTACTTTACCAAGAACACGAAGGGCAACTACGGCCTGTTGCCTACGTGAGCAGGAGCCTGACCCCCTCTGAGAAAAACTACCCCACTCACAAGCTGGAGTTCCTGGCCCTTAAGTGGGCGGTAGTAGACAAGCTCAAAGACTACCTGTATGGGGCGGAGTTCACTGTGAAGACCGACAACAACCCCCTGACCTACCTATTCACTACAGCAAAGCTGGACGCCACTGGACACAGGTGGCTGGCCGCATTGTCTGGATTCAATTTCAGCCTAAAGTACAGGCCAGGGATTGGGAATCGAGATGCAGACGCTCTGTCCAGAAGATCTCATGGTCCCACCCGTGACATGGAAGACTGGACTCAAGTGGCACCAGACGGGGTGCGGGCCCTTTGTCAGGGGGCTGAATTACAAGCCAGAGGGGGCTCAAGGGCGGAAGAGATAGGAGTTACTATGGTAGGAGTCCCCAAACAATACTGTGGAATAACTCAACTGGAGGAAGACCATCTGCCAAAGCTGTCCAAGAAGGGACTAAGATGTGACCAATTAGAAGACCCCATGGGGAAATTAGTTCTGGAAGCCCTGGAGAATCAGGATCCAAACAGACTTCTGAGTCACTCCTCAAAGGAAGCTCGCCTGTTGAGGAAAGAGTGGGACAGGTTACAGGTGCATCAGGGAGTGGTCTACCGAAGGGGCCCCTCTGATGACCTGGAAGATAAATGGCAATTGTTTCTTCCGGAAAAACACAGAGAGACTGTTCTGATTGCCCTACATGACAATCATGGCCACTTAGGGGTGGAAAGGACCTTTCAACTTGTCAGAAGTCGGTTCTATTGGCCCTGCATGAGGGCAGAAGTGGAAGAGTACTGCCGTTCGTGTACACGCTGCATCCAGAGGAAGACTTTACCCCATCAAGCTGCCCCAATGGGCCATCTACAAAGTCAAGGCCCAATGGATCTGGTATGCATTGATTTCCTCTGCCTCGAACCCGATCTGAGTGGACTAGGAAATGTTCTGGTGATAACCGATCATTTCACCCGGTATGCCCAAGCTTTCCCAACCAAAGACAAGAAGGCTTCCACAGTAGCCAAGGTACTTACGGAGAAGTATTTTGTCCATTATGGGCTGCCCCAGCGACTTCATTCAGATCAAGGAAGGGACTTTGAGAGTCGACTGATCCGGAAACTCCTGGATTCGTTAGGAATCAAGAAAACTCAAACCACACCTTACCACCCACAGGGAGATGCTCAGCCGGAGAGGTTTAACCGAACCCTGCTCAACATGTTGGGGACTCTGGAAAGTGAGAAGAAACAACATTGGAGCAAACACATAGCAGCTATAGTACACGCTTACAACTGCACCACCAGTGATGCTACAGGCTACTCCCCATATCGACTCATGTTTGGGAGAGAAGCGAGGTTGCCTGTGGACCTGGCCTTTGGCACTTCTTTAGACCATTCCTCAGCCACATCCCACAAAGGATATGTGGACAGGCTCAGACACAGCCTGAAAGTAGCTTATGAACAAGCTCAAGCGGCCTCAGATCAAAGGGGAGCCCGAAACAAAAGAAACTTCGACTTGAAGGTCCGGGTACAAGACCTGAAGCCCGGGGACCGAGTACTGCTACGCAATCTGGGGGTCCCTGGAAAACACAAACTTGCAGACAGATGGAGATCTGAACCCTATGTCATCTGTAGGAAGCTGCCGGGCCTACCTGTCTACAAGTTGAAGCCATAAGGAAAAGTAGGCCCACTGAAGACGTGGCATCGAAACCACCTGCTCCCACTTGCTGAAGCGGTCAGGATACCTCCAGTGAGGGACTCCCCTGAACAAGTCTCTATTTTGGATACCCCCAGGCCAAACACTCGGTCTCAGACCTCTCGGACTGAAGATACAGAAGCTTCTGAACTCAGTGGAGATGAAGAGAGAGAGCTTGACTGGCTGTGGCCTTCCTTAACTCAAGGAACTTCTGCTATAGATCTTCCAACTACTGAAGACACTATAGATGGACAACTGAATGCAGAAGCCGCTGAATTCATCCCATCTAGTCCTTCATCTGATTACTGGGAAGATGCCTGTGATGTTTACCCTGAACAGGACCCTAGAGACTCTATGTATCCCTCAGCTCCTGAAGCAGATGTTACAGAGCCTGCCGTGTTGCCTGAGCCTGTTACAGAAGAAGAGCCTGTGGCGCCAGAGCCAGAAACCCCAAGGGAACAAAGGGCTCGCAGAGTCATAAGGCCTCCCAGAAAGTTTACCTACCCACAAATGGGGAAGAGCTCAGAAGATTCTGTGGTCACTGCTAGAAGGAGTGTAGAGAATCCGGACCCCTCCACTGTACATTTGGTAGAGGGCAACCCCCACTCACTCTCTGGCACAGTTAGGCAGGCCACTCAGGATAGTGTGACCTGTGGGCAAGGGAATCTAACCCCTCGATTTTGGTGGGAATTCCCTATGCCAACCTCTTATGCTATGTTGTCTGGGGTTGTGCGCAGTGTATGCTAAAAGTTTTCTTTGGGGACCAAAGAATTTAAGTGGGGGGAGTGTGTAGCGGGGTCCCCTTTAAGACTCCCGGGACTACCTTGTCCAGAATCCCTTTCGGCATGTTTCCACCCCAGAGACTCATGGGAGGGGTTATAAAAGGAGGAGGCGAGGCTGGGCTCGGCCTCTTTGGGACACGAGACTTCAGTGACTGATCCTCCTGTGCGGATGTGCCGGAGTGCAGGGCCTGAGGCCTTGCACAGCACCAAAGAGCCTTCCACCCCACTGCGAGCCTGGGTGGCATCTGACTTCGCTTATCTACAGCCTTGGTTGGATCGGGGACCCGATCGCTGGAGACACTGTGTGTGAGGACACAGTCGGTGGAAGTTCCCGGACTCGGATCGCGTCCGGAGGGGTGAGCGAGCGTATGCTCAGACCAAATACTGTTTGTTGCTGATGTGCCTATA
This sequence comes from Rana muscosa, assembly GCA_029206835.1. Taxonomy (NCBI): domain Eukaryota; kingdom Metazoa; phylum Chordata; class Amphibia; order Anura; family Ranidae; genus Rana; species Rana muscosa. The sequence continues at coordinate 119,909,353 of CM055118.1, forward strand.
GACTGCCGTGGCCCACAAGTTTATATCTGATACTCTCACTGGAGATCCATATCAGAGCTGAACTCAGAGGTTCTTCAGTAAAGTGTTATTCTATTACAATCTTCCCACTGGATTACAAATGTTATTCTGTTATGTGCACCACCTTTAAAGACTTGCCGGTGAAGAAACCATCATCCCCTATAGACTGAATTTTAGATATCTGAGCCAGGCCTGGCCAGCTAGTTAGTTCATTTAGTTACTGCGCCACAGGGCGCCTAGTTAACGGTCGCCCACGCGGCGCACCTTTACTGTTCATTCAATGCATAGTATGTTAATTGCTGCAGGGCTCTGCAACTTATTACCTGTAAACTGTTACCACTGTTAACCCTTTTTTACCATAAGCTTAAAGTAAATTAGATACCCCTTTCATTATTGCCTTGGTGTCTGAGTTTACTCATACAGTATAAGAAATATATTGCTGCCATAACTAACTGTGCCAGTAGGGGGTCGAGTACATTGCCGGGGGTTGGCGGAGCTGTCTTCAGGGCCCAAACTAAATCTGCGGCCTTCTTAGTTGAAGGTACCGCTACACCAATAAAGGCTATATTTTTCCATACCATACCCTGGTTTTACTTACACCATATGGAGATATCCATTTTTTTCTTTATATGACATCGTGTTTCAAAGCGTTATCTCCAACGGACAGTCCATAAAGAGTTACATCTTTTTGGTTAACCATCTACCATCGCCGCTGTGATATCGGGAGGAGAGGTTCGTGACATCCATATTGGAGCATCTACCTTGGAGTTCCCGTCCAGGCTTATTAACATCAGAGTCACGGTAAGAGTATTCATTACCTACCTGTGTAGGGGAGACATTGGAATACATCTTTACACCCATCCCTGTTGTTTTCCACATGATTTACAACGCAAACACCTTCAAAATCTCACAGTGAATTCAGTATGTCCATTATGGATTGGATACAGACTTCACCTTCTGTTTGAGTTTCTCATGGGACATTTTATTGTACACTTATGTGTTTTTGGTGTCTTTGGTGTATCATTTTGTCACATGTTCATATGCTTTGTACATGTTTGGTATTGTTCACCATTTGAATATCTGGGTAGTGCACCTTCACGTATCTACCCTTTAAGGGTTATTTCTGTCACTGTTATTCACTTTGTTTAGGTCAGCGCTGCATTTGTTTTATCTTCATATCTTTTCACAACACCGTTTTATTGTTTATGTCAGCAGCTCATTCTTTCACAGGCAGCACAATTTTCTTATTTTTTATATATTTGTGCCCCGTACAGCCTACCTGACAGGGCCTCCCCCGCCCAAAAAAAGTATCCAAACAATATTTTCATAAAAAAAAACACTAAAATCATTAGTAGCAGTCTAGCAGACACAAACATAGCATATTTCCTGCTAAATCTAAAAGAGTTGTTTGGAGTTAATAAAGATCGGTATGTAAACAAGGTCTTGGGGCTCATTCACAAGAGTGCTGTGGTCTCTACAGTCTGATGTGTCATTTTATTTTTATCTTTTTAATGTGGCTATTGCTGTGTTCAAGCAGTCTATGTTACGCTATGGGAATGCAGCAGTTGTATGAACACAGCTGCAGGTCCTAACTTGACAGACGTGCGGATGCAGGTGGATGGCCCCAAACACAATAGCCCCGAGATCCCGCGACACTCCCTCCACGTTGATAACAGGATCGGCTTCTATTTGCTGGACAAGGTTTCCGTAGTATCCGGAAAACGAAAACGAGTTTTTGGTTCAGCGAATAATGTGCATGTACGGGATTATGGCCAGGGATACAAACTGAGGGCGGAAATAAAGTACTGTACAGACGCAGAAGGCAGGAGTTGTAATGGACACAGCGATGAACAAGCTGGAGCGTTCACAAATTCTTTATTACTGCAAGTAAGAACGTTTTTTTTGGGCATACTATTTTCAGCGGTTTGATTAACCACTTAACGACCGCCCACTGTAAATATACGTCGGCAGAATGGCACCGACAGGCAGAATCACGTATATGTACGTGATTGCCTTTGTATAGTTGGGGGGTCCGATCGGACCCCCCTTCTTTACAGTGAGCGGTCGTTTTACCTTCGGGAGCGATCCGGCATGAGGGGACGGCCGTTCGATTCCGGCCACCCCCTCTCGATCGCTCCCGGCGAATGAGAGCTTCCCCTGCCTGTGTACTGTTTATACAGGCTGGAGGAAGTGATGTCATCTCTCCTGCGGCGCTCACATATACCGAGCGCCGTACAGGAGAAGATGCAGGTCAGTGCACACAACACTACACTGACACCAGGACACATAGGTACATAAATCGCCCCCCAGGCCCCCCCAGACACCCCCCCAGATCACCCCCCAGCCCCCAGTCACAGTGTCACTGATTGCAGTGACCATTTATTTAGTGATCACTGCAATCAGTGACATTTGTGACTGTAAAAGTGTCAGTACATTTAGTTTTAGGTCCAGTGTAGCCCCCTAACCCCCCCTAATAAAGGTTTAACCCCCTGATCACCCCCCAGATAACCCTTTCACCCCCTAGCACCGCCGTCGCTATGCGATCATTTTTCTGATCGATGTCTTAGGCCCCATGCACACGAGACGCCGGTGCAAACTCTGCTGAACACACGTTTTTAAAGGCTAAAACCGGCGTTTAAAAACGCCCGTTTTGCCGCGATTTTAGCGGCGTTTTACCGCGTTTTACCGCGTTTGCGTCTATAGGCGTTTAGTTAAGAAACTTCATAAGACCCTCCCTAAGCTCAAAAAACATTATTATTTAACCATTTCAGCCATTTTGGGAGACCAGCAGCTGAGAGAGCAGCAGTGTACTTGTATTTAGTGTATCACTTGCCACATCATCTGCCACAAGCTGTGGATTGTCCACTTGCCACGTCACCTGATATGTCACCTGGCCACGTCACCTGCCACAAGTTGTGAATTGTCCACTTGCCACGTCACCTGCCACGTCACCTGGCCACAAGTTGTGGATTGTCCACTGGCCACATCACCTGGCCATGTCACCTGCCACAAGTTGTGCATTGTCCACTTGCCACGTCACCTGGCCACGTCACCTGCCACGTCACCTGCCACAAGTTGTGAATTGTCCACTTGCCACGTCACCTGCCACGTCACCTGGCCATGTCACCTGCCACAAGTTGTGGATTGTCCACTTGCCACATCACCTGGCCACGTCACCTGGCCATGTCACCTGCCACGTCACCTGCCACAAGTTGTGGAATGTTCACTTGCCACGTCACCTGCCACGTCACCTGGCCACGTCACCTGCCACAAGTTGTGCATTGTCCACTTGCCACGTCACCTGGCCACATCACCTGCCACGTCACCTGGCCACGTCACCTGCCACAATTTGTGGATTTCCACCTGCCACGTCACCTGGCCACAAGTTGTGGATTGTCCACTTGCCACGTCACCTGCCACATTACCTGCCATGTCACCTGGCCACGTCACATGCCACGTCACCTGGCCACGTCACCTGCCACAAGTTGTGGATTGTTCACTTGCCACGTCACCTGCCATGTCACCTGGCCACGTCACATGCCACGTCACCTGCCACAATTTGTGGCTTTCCACCTGCCACGTCACCTGGCCACGTTACCTGCCACAAGTTGTGGATTGTCCACTTGCCACGTCACCTGGCCACGTCACCTGCCACAATTTGTGGATTTCCACCTGCCATGTCACCTGGCAACATCACCTGCCACAAGTTGTGGATTGTCCACTTGCCACGTCACCTGCCACAAGTTGTGGATTGTCTACAGTGCAATGCAAGCAATTACAGTTTTTTTTCATATTTTTTTGATGGTTTTTCATCATTTGCCATCATTTTTGAGATTTCTAATGTAAAAAAATAGGTCACCTTTAAAAACGCTAATAAACGAAATCGCGGCAAAACGCCGGTACCGCGTTTTGCCGCGTTTAGCGGCGTTTAGCCGCGTTTTGCGTCTGAAACGTGGAAAACTTTTGCGTCTGAACCCATTTTTTTGCTTCTGGAAAAACGAGGTTAAACGCAACTGCCTAAAAACGGCAATAAACGAGACTGTGTGCATGGACACATAGGATAACATTGAATGGGTTCAGAAGCAGTTGAAAAAAGTGTCCAACTGCCTCTGAACGCGCGTTCAACAGCAAATAACAGCGTCTCGTGTGCATGGGGCCTTAGCGTCGGTGATGCTGATCGGTAGCCAGTAATTTTTTTTAGGTTCGCCGCAGGTTTTTATAGCGTCGGGTACCCCCGTATATTACCTAATAAAGGTTTAACCCCCTTGATCGCCCCCCAGGTAACCCTTTCACCCCCTATCACCACGGTCACTAAGCGATAATTTTTCTGATCGATGTTTTAACGTCGGCGATGCTGATCGGTAGCCAGTAATTTTTTTTAGGTTCGCCGCAGGTTTTTATAGCGTCGGGTACCTCCATATATTACCTAATAAAGGTTTAACCCCCTTGATCACCCCCCAGGTAACCCTTTCACCCCCTAGCACCGCCGTCACTAAGCGATCATTTTTCTGATCGATGTCTTAGCGTCGGTGATGCTGATCGGTAGCCAGTAATTTTTTTTAGGTTCGCCGCAGGTTTTAATAGCGTCGGGTACCCCCATATATTACCTAATAAAGGTTTAACCCCCTTGATCGCCCCCCAGGTAACCCTTTCACCCCCTATCACCACTGTCACTAAGCGATAATTTTTCTGATCGCTGTCTTAGCGTCGGTGATGCAGATCGGTAGCCAGTAATTTTTTTTAGGTTCGCCGCAGGTTTTTATAGCGTCAGGTACCCCAATATATTACCTAATAAAGGTTTAACCCCCTTGATCGCCCCCCAGGTAACCCTTTCACCCCCTATCACCACTGTCGCTAAGCGATCATTTTTCTGATCGCTGTCTTAGCGTCGGTGATGCAAATCGGTAGCCAGTAATTTTTTTTAGGTTCGCCGCAGGTTTTTATAGCGTCAGGTACCCCCATATATTACCTAATAAAGGTTTAACCCCCTGATCGCCCCCCAGGTAACCCTTTCACCCCCTATCACCACTGTCGCTAAGCGATCGTTTTTATGATCGTTGTCTTAGTGTCGGTGATGCAGATCGGTAGCCAGTAATTTTTTTTTAGGTTCGCCGTCAGGTTTTTATATAGCGTCAGGTACCCCCATATATTACCTAATAAAGGTTTTAACCCCCTAATTGCCCCTAGTTAACCCTTTCACCAGTGATCATCATATAAATGTTACGGGTGACGCTGGTTAGTTAGTTTGCTTTTTATAGTGTCAGGGCACCCGCCGTATATAACCCAATAAAGGGTTAACCCCCTGATCGCCCGGCGGGTGATATCAATTAGGTTTTAGCGTCAGAGAGGGTCTGCGTCACACCCCAGGCAGCGTCAGGTTAGTGCCAGTAACGCTAACACCCACGCGTGAAGCATACACCCCCCTTAGTGGTATAGTATCTGAACAGATCAATATCTGATCTGATCAGATCTATACTAGCGTCCCCAGCAGTTTAGGGTTCCCAAAAACGCAGTGTTAGCGGAATCAGCCCAGATACCTGCTAGCACCTGCGTTTTGCCCCTCCGTCCAGCCCAGGCCACCCAAGTGCAGTATCGATCGATCACTGTCACTTGCAAAACACAACACACATAACTGCAGCGTTCGCAGAGACAGGCCTGATCCCTGCGACTCCAGTGCTGTAGGAGGTGATTTCGCCACCACAGTTAAAAAAAAAAAAAGCATATATGCCGAAGCATTGGGGCAGCAGGGGCGGAGGAGTGATTTTGCTCCTAATGCCGCGTACATACAGTCGAAATTCCGACGGAGGCTTGCCCGTGGAAAAGTCTGACCATGTGTACGCGGCATAACTTTTGCGGGAAGATGCCCCCATGCTTCGGCATATATAAATGGTGCATGTATGCCCATCATTAGAAGTGGGTGGATGAAGGGCGGTATTCTAATGGTGGGCATACCCACCGATCAATCTTTTTTTTTCGTTCAGCCAACAGGCTGCATGAAAAAAAAGATTACAATACATGTCCAACAAGGACCAGCAACGTACTGGTATGTTGCTGGACTTTGAATGTTTATACCAGAATGATGCCTGCGGGTTTAGGTATCATCTTGGTATCATTCTTTTCAGCCAGCGGCCGGCTTTCATGTAAAAGCAATCCTAGTGGCTAATTAGCCTCTGGACTGCTTTTACAAGCAGTGGGAGGGAATGACCCCCCCCCGGATATAAAAAGCGCCATTGGGAAATTGGGAAAGCATTTTATCACACCGATCTTGGTGTGGTCAGATGCTTTGAGGGCAGAGGAAAGATCTAGGGTCCAATAGACCCCAGTTTTTTCAAAAAAGAGTACCTGTCATTACCTATAGCTATCATAGGGGATATTTACATTCCCTGAGATAACAATAAAAATGATAAAAAAAAAAAATATGGAAGCAACAGCTTAAAAATAAAATAAAAAAACAAAATTAATAATAAAAAAAAAATATAAAAAAAAAAGCACCCCTGTCCTGTCCTGCTCTTGCCCAATGGCGAACGCAAGCGTCGGTCTGGCGTCATATGTAAACAGCAATTGCACCATGCATGTGAGGTATCACCGCGAAGGTCAGATCGAGGGCAGTAATTTTAGCAGTAGACCTCCTCTGTAACTCTAACGGGGTAACCTGTAAAGGCTTTTAAAGGCTTTTAAAAATGTATGTAGTTTGTCGCCAATGCGCGTTTGTGCGAAATTTTAAAGCATGTCGTGTTTGGTATCTATGTACTCGGCCTAAGATCATCTTTTTTATTTCATCAAACATTTGGGCAATATAGTGTGTTTTAGTGCATTAAAATTAAAAAAAGTGTATTTTTTCCCCAAAAAATGCGTTTGAAAAATCGCTGCGCAAATACTGTGTAGAAAAAAAAAATGCAACACCCACCATTTTATTCTGTAGGGCCTTTGCTTTAAAAATATATATAATGTTTGGGGGTTCAACATAATTTTCTTGCAAAAAAAACTAATGTTTTCATGTAAACAAAAAGTGTCAAAAAGGGCTTTGTCTTCAAGTGGTTAGAAGAGTGGATGAAAGCTTCCTAATGTTGTGTATAAAATGCCAGAACAGTTCAAAACCCCCCCAAATGACCCCATTTTGGAAAGTAGACACCCCAAGCTATATACTGAGAGGCATGTCGAGTCCATGGAATATTTTATATGTTGACACAAGTTGCGGAAAAAAGACAATTTTTTTTTTTTTTTTTGCACAAAGTTGTCACTAAATGATATATTGCTCAAACATGCCATGGGCATATGTGGAATTACACCCCAAAATACATTCTGTTGCTTCTCCTGAGTACGGGGATACCACATGTGTGAGACTTTTTGGGAGCCTAGCCGCGTACGGGACCCCAAAAACCAATCACCGCCTTCAGGCTTTCTAAGGGTGTAAATTTTTGATTTCACTTCTCACTGCCTATCACAGTTTCGGAGGCCATGGAATGCCCAGATGGCACAAAACCCCCCCAAATGACCCCATTTTGGAAAGTAGACACCCCAAGCTATTTGCTGAGAGGTATTGTGAGTATTTTGCAGATCTCGCTTTTTGTCACAAAGTTTTGAAAATTGAAAAAAAAAAAAGAAAAAAAAAAATGTTCTTTCTTCATTTTCAAAAACAAATGAGAGCTGTAAAATACTCACCATGCCTCTCAGCAAACAGCTTGGGGTGTCTACTTTCCAAAATGGGGTAATTTGGGGGGGTTTTGTGCTATTTTGGCATTTTATGGCCTTCGAAACTGTGATAGGTAGTGAGGAGTCAAATCAAAAATTTGTGCCTAGAAATCCTGAAGGCGGTGATTGGTTTTCGGGGTCCCGTACGCGGCTAGGCTCCTAAAAAGTCCCACACATGTGGTATCCCCGTACTCAGGAGAAGCAGCAAAATGTATTTTGGGGTGCAATTCCACATATAACCATGGCATGTGTGAGCAATATATCATTTAGTGACAACTTTTTGTAATTTTTTTTTTTTTTTTTTGTCATTATTCAATCACTTGGGACAAAAAAAAATATTCAATGGGCTCAACAGGCCTCTCAGCAATTTCCTTGGGGTGTCTACTTTCTAAAATGGGGTCATTTGGGGGGGTTTGTGCTATTTTGGCATTTTATGGCCTTCAAAACTGTGATAGGTAGTGAGGAGTGAAATCAAAAATTTACACCCTTAGAAATCCTGAAGGCGGTGCTTGATTTCCGGGGTCCCGTACGTGGCTAGGCTCCTAAAAAGTCCCACACATGTGGTATCCCCGTACTCAGGAGAAGCAGCAGAATGTATTTTGGGGTGCAATTCCACATATAACCATGGCATGTGTGAGCAATATATCATTTAGTGACAACTTTTTGTAATTTTTTTTTTTTTTTTGTCATTATTCAATCACTTGGGACAAAAAAATAAAATATTCAATGGGCTCAACATGCCTCTCAGCAATTTCCTTGGGGTGTCTACTTTCTAAAATGGGGTCATTTGGGGGGGTTTTGTACTGCCCTGCCATTTTAGCACCTCAAGAAATGAGATAGGCAGTCATAAATTTAAAGCTGTGTAAATTCCAGAAAATGTACCCTAGTTTGTAGACGCTATAACTTTTGCGCAAACCAATAAATATACGCTTATTGACATTTTTTTTACTAAAGACATGTGGCTGAATACATTTTGGCCTAAATGTATGACTAAAATTGAGTTTATTCGATTTTTCTTATAACAAAAAGTAGAAAATATCATTTTTTTTTCAAAATTTTCGGTATTTTTCCGTTTATATCGCAAAAAATAAAAATCGCAGAGGCAATCAAATACCATTAAAAGAAAGCTCTATTTGTGGGAAGAAAAGGACGCAAATTTTGTTTGGGTACAACATTGCATGTCCGCACAATTTACAGTTAAAGCAGCGCAGTGCAAAATTCTGAATTCACCTCTGGTCCTTTAGCTACCAAATGGTCCGGGGCTTAAGTGGTTAAAAACAACTAGATTAATTGATATATTGCTGAAATGTTGTCACATTGTCAGAGTTTACTACCGCTTTAATAAGCTGGTGTTGGAGGTGTCTGGTAGATGATCCAGCCTCCATAGTACAATCATGACGGAGCCACTGTCAAGTAGAGAAGGAAATTGGATCATGATTGCAAATATGACTGCCCTCTTTTTTTGGACAGCTTTAGCGTTACACACCTCTCAAATTTCTCAGATGGGATAAGATGAAAATTTCTTTTAGCAGTATCGAAAAAAGACACTTTCCTTTCATGCCCAAGGTGCATTGACGGTGAATGAATAATATGCAGAAATCATCAGCTAAACTAGTGGTGGTCGATGATAGAAGGTCTCAAGTGCGGCCTCTGACACCTCCAGATGACCACACATTTGCAGCACATTTCTGCACCTCAACACCTAATTTTTTTTGCTGCATATCACAATGCACATATAAAAAGTTGGAGTACATAACCGCCAGCATTGGTGTCAGAGAGTGTAATAATACCCCCAGCATTGTTGTTCTTGAGTAGAGATGAGCCGAACACCCACCGGTTCGGTTCACACCAGAACCTGCGAACAGACCGAAAGTTTGCGCAAACTTTATAACCCTATTAAAGTCTATGGGACTCGAACGTTCGAAATCAAAAGTGCTAATTTTAAAGGCTAATATGCAAGTTATTGTCCTAAAAAGGGTTTTGGGGACCCAGGTCCTGCCCCAGGGGACATGTATCAATGCAAAAAGAAGTTATAAAAACTTCTGGTTTTTTTCGGGAGCAGTGATTTTAATGATGCATAAAGTGAAAAAAAAAAAGTGAAATATTCCTTTAACCACTTAACGACCGCTCACTGTATATATACGTCGGCAGAATGGCACCGACAGGCACAATCACGTACAGTGTACGTGACTGCCTTTGTATAGTTGGGGGGTCCAATCGGACCCCCTTCTATACAGTGAGCGGTCGTTATCCGTTGGGGAGCGATCCGGGATGAGGGGACGGCCGTTCGATTCCGGCCACCCCCTCGCGATCGCTCCCGGTGAATGAGAAAGCTTCCTCTGCTGTGTAATGTTTACACAGGCAGAGGAAGTGATGGCATCTCTCCTGCGGCGCTCACATATACCGAGCGCCGTACAAGAGAAGATACACAGGTTAGTGCACAAACAGTACACTGACACCAGGACACATAGGAACATAAATCGCCCCCCCAGGCCCCCCCAGATCACCCCCCAGCCCCCAGTCACAGTGTCACTGATTGCAGTGACCATTTATTTACTGATCACTGCAATCAGTGACATTTGTGACTGTAAAAGTGTCACTACAGTTAGTTTTAGGTCCAGTGTAGCCCCCTAACCCCCCCCTAATAAAGGTTTAACCCCCTGATCACCCCCCAGATAACCCTTTCACCGCCTAGCACCGCCGTCACTAAGCGATCGTTTTTCTGATCGCTGTTTTAGTGTCGGTGATGCCGTTCGGTAGCCAGTTATTTTTTTTAGGTTCGCCGCAGGTTTTTATAGCGTCAGGTACCCCCATATATTACCTAATAAAGGTTTAACCCCCTTGATCGCCCCCCAGGTAACCCTTTCACCCCCTATCACCACTGTCGCTAAGCGATCGTTTTTCTGATCGCTGTCTTATTGTCGGTGATGCAGATAGGTAGCCAGTTATTTTTTTTAGGTTCGCCGCAGGTTTTTATAGCGTCAGGTACCCCCATATATTACCTAATAAAGGTTTAACCCCCTTGATCGCCCCCCAGGTCACCCTTTCACCCCCTATCACCACTGTCGCTAAGCGATCGTTTTTCTGATCGCTGTCTTATTGTCGGTGATGGCGATAGGTAGCCAGTTATTTTTTTTAGGTTCGCCACAGGTTTTTATAGCGTCAGGTACCCCCATATATTACCTAATAAAGGTTTAACCCCTTGATCGCTCCCCAGATAACCCTTTCACCCCCTATCACCACTGTCGCTAAGCGATCGTTTTTCTGATCGCTGTCTTATTGTCGGTGATGCCGATAGGTAGCCAGTTATTTTTTTTTGGTTCGCCGCAGGTTTTTATAGCGTCAGCTACCCCCATATATTACCTAATAAAGGTTTAACCCCCTTGATCGCCCCCCAGGTAACCCTTTCACCCCCTATCACCACTGTCACTAAGCGATCGTTTTTCTGATCGCTGTATTACTTATGCTGGTGCCGATAGATAGCCAGTTATTTTTTTTAGGTTCGCCGCAGGTTTTTATAGCATCAGGTACCTCCATATATTATCTAATAAAGGTTTTAACCCCCTAATTGCCCCTAGTTAACCCTGCGTCACACCCCAGGCAGCGTCAGGTTAGTGCCAGTAATGCTAACACCCACGCGTGAAGCATACACCTCCCTTAGTGGTATAGTATCTGAACAGATCAATATCTGATCTGATCAGATCTATTCTAGTGTCCCCAGCAGTTTAGGATTCCCAAAAACGCAGTGTTAGCAGGATCAGCCCAGATACCTGCTAGCACCTGCGTTTTGCCCCTCCGTTCAGCCCAGGCCACCCAAGTGCAGTATCGATCGATCACTGTCACTTACAAAACACAACACGCATAACTGCAGCGTTCGCAGAGACAGGCCTGATCCCTGTGACTCCAGTGCTGTAGGAGGTGATTTCACCACCACAGTTAAAAAAAAAAAAAGCATATATGTCGAAGCATGGGGGCAGCAGGGGCGGAGGAGCGGAGGAGCGATTTTGTTCCTAATGCCGCATACATACAGTCGAAATTCCGACGGAGGCTTGCCCGTGGAAAAGTCCGACCATGTGTGTGCGGCATAATTTTTGCGGGAGGATGCCCCAATGCTTCGGCATATATAAATGGAGCATGTATGCCCATCATTAGAAGTGAGTGGATGAAGGGCGGTATTCTAATGGTGGGCATACCCACCGATCAATCTCTTTTTTTCGTTCAGCCAACAGGCTGCATGAAAAAAAAGATTACAATACATGTCCAACAAGGACCAGCAACGTACTGGTATGTTGCTGGACTTTGAATGTTTATACCAGAATGATGCCTGTGGGTTTAGGTATCATCTTGGTATCATTCTTTTCAGCCAGCGGCCGGCTTTCATGTAAAAGCAATCCTAGCGGCTAATTAGCCTCTGGACTGCTTTTACAAGCAGTGGGAGGGAATGTCCCCCCCCCGGATATAAAAAGCGCCATTGGGAAATTGGGAAAGCATTTTATCACACCGATCTTGGTGTGGTCAGATGCTTTGAGGGCAGAGGAAAGATCTAGGGTCTAATAGACCCCAGTTTTTTCAAAAAAAGAGTACCTGTCACTACCTATTGCTATCATAGGGGATATTTACATTCCCTGAGATAACAATAAAAATGATTAAAAAAAATAAAATGGAAGGAACAGTTTAAAAATAAAATAAAAAAGCAAAATTAATAATAATAAAAAAAAAAAGCACCCCTGTCCTGCCCTGCTCTTGCGCAATGGCGAACACAAGCGTCGGTCTGACGTCATATGTAAACAGCAATTGCACCATGCATGTGAGGTACACCCCGAAGGTCAGATCGAGGGCAGTCATTTTAGCAGTAGACCTCCTCTGTAACTCTAACGGGGTAACCTGTAAAGGCTTTTAAAGGCTTATAAAAATGTATGTAGTTTGTCGCCAATGCGCGTTTGTGCGAAATTTTAAAGCATGTCGTGTTTGGTATCTATGTACTCGGCCTAAGATCATATTTTTTATTTCATCAAACATTTGGGCAATATAGTGTGTTTTAGTGCATTAAAATTAAAAAAAGTGTATTTTTTCCCCAAAAAATGCGTTTGAAAAATCGCTGCGCAAATACTGTGTGGAAAAAAAAAATACAACACCCACCATTTTAATCTGTAGGGCCTTTGCTTTAAAAAAATATATAATGTTTGGGGGTTCAACATAATTTTCTTGCAAAAAAAAAAAAATGTTTTCATGTAAACAAAAAGTGTCAGAAAGGGCTTTGTCTTCAAGTGGTTAGAAGAGTGGATGTAAGCTTCCTAATGTTGTGTATAAAATTCCAGAACAGTTCAAAACCCCCCCAAATGACCCCATTTTGGAAAGTAGACACCCCAAGCTATATACTGAGAGGCATGTCGAGTCCATGGAATATTTTATATGTTGACACAAGTTGCGGAAAAAAGACAATTTTTTTTTTTTTTTTTTGCACAAAGTTGTTACTAAATGATATGTTGCTCAAACATGCCATGGGCATATGTGGAAATACACCCCAAAATACATTCTGTTGCTTCTCCTGAGTACGGGGATACCACATGTGTGAGACTTTTTGGGATCCCAAAAACCAAGCACCGCCTTCAGGCTTTCTAAGGGTGTAAATTTTTGATTTCACTTCTCACTGCCTATCACAGTTTCGGAGGCCATGGAATGCCCAGATGGCTCAACCCCCCCCCCCCCAAATGACCCCATTTAGGAAAGTAGACTCCCCAAGCTATTTGCTGAGAGGTATGGTGAGTATGTTGCAGATCTCGCTTTTTGTCACAAAGTTTTGAAAATTGAAAAAAAAAAAAAGAAAATTATTTTCTTTCTTCATTTTCAAAAACAAATGAGAGCTGTCAAATACTCAACATGCCTCTCAGCAAATAGCTTGGGGTGTCTACTTTCCAAAATGGGGTCATTTTGGGGGGGTTTGTGCTATTTTGGCATTTTATGGCCTTCGAAACTGTGATAGGTAGTGAGGAGTGAAATCAAAAATTTGTGCCCTTAGAAATCCTGAAGGCGGTGCTTGGTTTTCGGGGCCCCGTACGCGGCTAGGCTCCTAAAAAGTCCCACACATGTGGTATCCCCGTACTCAGGAGAAGCAGCAAAATGTATTTTGGGGTGCAATTCCACATATAATCATGGCATGTGTGAGCAATATATCATTTAGGGCAGGGATATGCAATTAGCGGACCTCCAGCTGTTGCCAAACTACAAGTCCCATCATGCCTCTGCCTCTGTGTGTCATGCTTAATGCTGTCAGAGTCTTGCTATGCCTCATGGGACTTGTAGTTTGGCAACAGCTGGAGGTCCGCTAATTGCATATCCCTGATTTAGGGACAACTTTTTGTAATCTTTTTCTTTTTTTTGTCATTATTCAATCACTTGGGACAAGAAAAAAAAAAAATTCAATGGGCTCAACATGCCTCTCAGCAATTTCCTTGGAGTGTCTACTTTCTAAAATGGGGTCATTTGGGGGGGGGGGTTTGTACTGCCCTGCCATTTTAGCACCTCAAGAAATGAGATAGGCAGTCATAAATTAAAAGCTGTGTAAATTCCAGAAAATGTACCCTAGTTTGTAGACGCTATAACTTTTGCGCAAACCAATAAATATACGCTTATTGACATTTTTTTTACTAAAGACATGTGGCTGAATACATTTTGGCCTAAATGTATGACTAAAATTGAGTTTATTCGATTTTTCTTATAACAAAAAGTAGAAAATATCATTTTTTTTCAAAATTTTCAGTCTTTTTCTGTTTATATCGCAAAAAATAAAAATCGCAGAGGCAATCAAATACCATTAAAAGAAAGCTCTATTTGTGGGAAAAAAAGGACGCAAATTTCGTTTGGGTACAACATTGCATGTCCGCACAATTTACAGTTAAAGCAGCGCAGTGCAAAATTCTGAAAACACCTCTGGTCCTTTAGCTACAAAATGGTCCGGGGCTTAAGTGGTTAAATATCGTACCTGGGGGGTGTCTATAGTATGCCTGTGAAGTGGCACGTGTTTCCCGTTTTTAGAACTGTCCCTGCACAAAATGACATTTCTTAAGGAAAAAAAGTCATTTAAAACTGCGTGTGGTGTGTGGTCCCGGCAATATGGATAAAAATTATTGAGAAAATCGGCATGGGTACCTCCCTCCCCAGCCCATTTGGGTCTTGTATGGATATTAAGGGGAATCCTGCACCCAAATTAAAAAAAGGAAAGGCGTGGGGCCCCCAGGCCCTATATACTCTGAACAGCAGTATACAGGCGGTGCAAACAAGACAGGGACTGTAGGTTTGTTGTTACGTAGAATCTGTTTGTAATTTTGAACTCCCTGCCTGTGGTATTAGTATGAGAACACCAGCAATTGTATTCAGGTAAGCTTTAGGTGCACACTGTGCAAAGAACACTAAAACAAAATACTGCAGCTCCCTGCCTGTTTTTGTATGAGAACACCAGCAATTGTATTCAGGTAAGCTTTAGGTGCACACTGTGCAAAGGACACTAAAACAAAATACTGCAGCTCCCTGCCTGTATTTGTATGAGAACATCAGCAATTGTATTCAGGTAAGCTTTAGCTGTACACTGTGCAAAGGACACTAAAACAAAATACTGCAGCTCCCTGCCTGTATTTGTATCAGAACACCAGCAATTGTATTCAGGTAAGCTTTAGGTGCACACTGTGCAAAGGACACTAAAACAAAATATTGCAGCTCCCTGCCTGTATTTGTATCAGAACACCAGCAATTATATTCAGGTAAGCTTTAGGTGCACACTGTGCAAAGGACACTAAAGAAAAATACTGCAGCTCCCTGCCTGTATTTGTATCAGAACACTAGCAATTGTATTGAGGTAAGCTTTAGGTGCACACTGTGCAAAGGACACTAAAGCAAAATACTGCAGCTCCCTGCCTGTATTTGTATCAGAACACCAACAATTGTATTCAGGTAAGCTTTAGGTGCACACTGTGCAAAGGACACTAAAGAAAAATACTGCAGCTCCCTGCCTGTATTTGTATCAGAACACAAGCAATCGTATTCAGGTAAGCTTTTGGTGCACACTGTGCAAAGGACACTAAAGCAAAATACTGCAGCTCCCTGCCTGTATTTGTATCAGAACACCCAGCAATTGTATTCAGGTAAGCTTTTGGTGCACGCTGTGCAAAGGACACTAAAGAAAAATACTGCAGCTCCCTGCCTGTATTTGTATCAGAACACCAGCAATTGTATTCAGGTAAGCTTTTGGTGCACACTGAGCAAAGGACACTAAAGCAAAATACTGCAACTCCCTGCCTGTATTTGTATCAGAACACCAGCAATTGTATTCAGGTAAGCTTTTGGTGCACACTGTGCAAAGGACACTAAATCATAATACTGCAGCTCCCTGCCTGTATTTGTATCAGAACACCAGCAATTGTATTCAGGTAAGCTTTTGGTGCACACTGTGCAAAGGACACAGTACACTAAGTGAAACACTGCAACTAGCATAATCACCTGCCTGCCTGTCAGTATAGAGATTAGAGAATAACAGGAACGGAACTAGCTAAACTGAATACAGCATGTAAATATATATACAACACCTAGGATGCATATATATCCTCTACACACTGTAACTGCAGCTAACTGACTCGCCTGCCTGCTCTATCTAACTCAAATCAATTACACTGTCTCTCTCTCTGTCTCTTTCCTTTAACCAACGCCGCAACACACTACACAAGGCTGCCAAGCCAGTGGCTTTATATAGTGTGGGGCGTATACTAAACCCCCTGAGACATAATTGGCCAAAGCCACCCTGGCTTTGGCCAATTATGGCTCTCCGTTTTTTACGCGCTGTGATTGGCCAAAGCATGCGGGTCAATAGTGCATGCTTGGCCAATCATCAGCCAGCAATGCACAGCGATGCCGCAGTGAATTATGGGCCGTGACGCGCCCATAATGTTCGAAATTCGGCGAACAGCCGAACAGGCGATGTTCGAGTCGAACATGGGTTCGACTCGAACTCGAAGCTCATCCCTATTCTTGAGTGCAAAAATAACCCCCAGCATCCGTGTCAGTGGACGAAAAAAAATTACCCATCCATCATTGGTGTCAGTTGACAAAATAATAACCCCCAGAATTGGTGTCAATCTGCACGTTAATAACATTCAGCATTGGTATCAATGAAGGCAGCAATATCCCTAACACTGGTGGCTGATGGCAGTGAAATTTGATCCCCATGCATTGGTGGTCAGTGGCAGTGAGAGTTAACCCCCATCCCCGCTGTATTGGTGGCCATGGTAGTGAAAATTAACACCCATTAACTCCTCCCCCCCAACATTGATGTTAATGGCAGTGATCGTTAACTCTTATACTCCAATTGGTGATCAACGCTTACCCATCGCATGCTCCCTAGCTGCTCCCTCCCTCTCCCCAGGCCACGACTTTACTTTTTGTGTGGGTGGAGATAACTCCACCAACAGCACAGTCTCATTCAGTGTTGGGTGCTGGAACACAATTTATAATTTTGACTCCAGAACTGGACATTATATTCTCATTGAGGTCTAACTAAAAATCTGCCTACCCTGCTTTTTTCCTGGCAATGGAACCATTGGCCATCGCCATTAGTCAGAGGCAAATATTCAAAGGTTTAAGAGAATATCAGGAAAGGAGAAGATAGCATTATATACAGACATACTTTTATTTCTAGGAGACACTCAATCTTCCCTAAGTGCAGCAATGGATGTGATTATAGACTTTGGGCGTTTTTCAGGCTTGAATATAAACTGGGATAAATCAATGCTCCTACCAGTATATCCTATGGAAACTCCTTTGCCTACTGGGATCCCGCAGATGGAGATAGCCAATAAAATGAAGTACTTAGGAATATATACTGTATAACTACAAATCCCAAGCAGTATATTGGTAATAGTCTAGCTGGGTTAATAGAAAGGTTTAAAAGTACCTTTGTCACTCGCAGGAAGATGCAATTTGATAAAGATGATCTGGATTCCACAACTCTTGTATATATTACATAATGCGCCACCTTGGATACCGAAACAATGATTTCAAAAGATAGAGGTAATTTTTAGAGAATTATTATGGAAGAAAAAACAAGCTAGGCTAGGATTGCGGATATTGCAACAGCCGAAGGATAAAGGGGGACTGGCATTGCCACATCCCTGAAATTATTTTGGGGCAGCGCAATTACAACAGCTGCGAGGATGCAATCTTCCCGAAAGAAGTGATTTGAACGAGAAAATTATGCTTGAGGGAACAAACCATAATACATTAATAGAAGCCGAACTCCCCCACCTTTCTATTGATTAAAAAAGTATGGAAGACCGTTCAGGAAATGTTGGGATATCGGGCATACACTGATTTTTCTCCCATATGTGATAACAAATATATACAGGAGGTTGAAATTATAGAGAGGAGTAAGCAATGAAAAAAGTGTGGTTTGGTGCGATTAATCCAATCATGTAGTGCAGGGGTGCCCAACCTTTTGAACAGTGAGGGCCACTTATTCGACTTGGTAACCGGTCGCGGGTCACAATGAGCGGAGCAGGTGGATGGCAGCCCACTCTATAGAGCCCACTCTACTCTTTTTTTTTTTTACTGGATCGGATTGGAGGTAGACATTTGTAAACAGACACAAGTCCATTTACATCTGCCACTCCTTAGAGGTGAATGGAGGGTCCGATTGGGTCAGACTGACCTTGTGAAAGAGGCCCATGGCTGCTTTCACACTGATGCATGGTTGCTTACCCGCACCGCGGGTTCACCTGTGGCTTTCCTGCAGGTTAGCTGCACTTTACCATAGACTTCTATTATATCCTGTAGATGTGGTGCACTTTCAGAAAGCTCACCAAACTTGCAGGTAATAGAAGTCTATGGCTCAGTGCAGGTAGCCCACAGGTGCACTGCTCTGCACCTGTAGATCAGTTGAAAGCAGCCCAGTAACCACTGCAGAACAGATGTGCCCATATATACACTGATTTCAGTAATAAACTTACCTTTAATAACAGTATTCTATTCCATCCCAGAGCAGGAGGTCGCGGGCCACATCAGAGGGCTCCACGGGCCACATGTGGCCCCCGGGCCACTGGTTGGGCACCCCTGATGTAGTGGGACAACCCTTAAATAATTTCAAGAACTTAGAGAGGAATATGGTATACCAAGACAGTCTTTTTATAAATATTTACAAATTAGGCATGCTTTGGACTAACAATTTAGAGGAAAACCGCTGGAGTGGAGTGGGATTACTGCTATTCGTAAAGTAGTCGATGCGAGTCTGACTAAGGGACTGATATCGGAAATATATGAAAACATATGTGAGGTGGCGACAAATGGGAAAGAAGAACTTCCTTGTAAACATAGATGGGTAGAAGATTTGGGATATAACAGAGGAACAATGGATATATACGGTATATTAGAGGCTGGACCGCTGGTATCCTTATACTTATCGCAAAGAACTTCCCATTTGTTGCTATTTCACAGAACATATTATACCACCTGAAAGTTATTTTTATTTTAGCGGAGATCCGATGCTAAATGTCCAAGGTGCGGAGATTTGAGGGGAGATCTTATCCATATGATGTTGAGATGTCCAAAGCTGCATAGATACTGGCGGGAGGTTATTGATACCATGAATTTGGTCTTTGGTGTCAATTTTGAGCTGAATCCAGTAATATGTATCTTGGGATGCATAAGTGATGAAGATATCGCAAATAATAAACACGTGGCAATAACTACTGTAGGTGTTTGTTCTTAGCACATAAGTTAATAGCGAGAAAATGGTTGGCAATAAATCCACCGACACATAGGGAATGGATAAAAGAAGTAAATTATACAATCCGGAAAGAAAGATCTGTATACTGTATATCAAAAGAGGAAATGTTAAGACATTTAAGAAAATATGGGATTTGTGGTAAATAAAGAAAAAAATCATTAAGATGGAGGGATAAAAGAAAGTAATATGAGGAAATTAGTAAAATATAGAAAGAAATATCAAAAATGTACAGGCGGTCCCCTACTTACAAACATCCGACTTACAAACGACTCCTACTTACAAATCGGAGGGAGACAACAGGAAGTGAGAGGAAATCTACCCCTAGGAAGGGAAATTCACTCCTGTAAGAGTTAATATGGGAAAAAGGTGTCTCCACTGATACTTTATCACCAATCCTTGTTTCCCTAATAACCCAACATTTTCAAAATCCGATTGTCATTGGGACAAAAAGTGAGGTGAAATCTTCTGAATAAGGGGCACAGACAGCAAAACAAATGTTACAGGGGTGATAACCCTTCCCTATGTTTTCCAAAAAGCTTAAAAATAGATTTTTTGGCTGGAGCTACACTTAAAAAATGTACCTGTACTTACAAACAGATTCAACTTAAGAACAAACCTACAGTCCCTGTCTTGTTTGTAACCCGGGAACGGCCTGTATAGGGTCTCTCTGAATTTTAAACAGAATTATAAAGTATAAAATAGAATTGTTAAAGAGTAACAAGTAATACAGTGTTTTTTTTTTTTGTTTTTTTTTTGTATTAGAGTAACTGTAAGGTGAAGATATATAGAGTTATGAGAAGTGTAAAATGAATATACTTTTTTAAGAATTGATTGTATAAATGTGTTTGTTAAAAAAAGGAAAATTTTCTTAAAATAAAGATTACATGAATAAAAAAAAAAAAAGTCAGGTCCTCCCTCCCCTGTCAGTGATCCCTCTAATGATGCACCCTAGAATCTACACCTCGCTGACAGTTTTCTCATTTTGCAATCATCTAAAATAAGCACCCTCAAATCTGTTTCCTCTGTATTTCTGGTCAACTCACAGTAGGTCATCTGATTGATATCTGAATGCTGAAATACCTCCACTCATTGGCATTTAAAACAAATGCAATTTTAACCTGTTTGTACAAAATATATATAGATGTATTTCTTAAAGTCTGTGCATAAGATCAAAAAGGAAGAGAGGGACAGAGACAAATTTGGTTGTAAAAGAGGGGTGGTCCCAGCAGGAACTTTAGGAAAAAAAAAAAAACAGTCTATTTAAAATATTTTTTTTTAATGGATTAGGCTCCATGTACACTAAAGCTGATAAACTGCAGTTTATTGGCGTTTTGGCGTTTTTTTAAAAAGCCCATTAACTGCACTCTATGTTAGCCTATGTGTTCATGTACACATAGCGTTTTTTAGCGTTAATGAGCAGTGGAGTTAATGGGCTTTTTTCTGAACGCAAGAAATTTGCGTTCAAAGTGCCGTTTTTCGGCGGGAAAATCGCAAAAAACCGCAAAACGCTGAAAAACGCGAAAAAACGCTCAACAACACTGGTCGCCAGCGTTTTTTAGCGTTTTTTGATCCATTGAAAAAAAAAGCAAAAAAACGCTACACTGAAAAACGCTAATAAACGCTAGTATAAAACGCTGATAAAAGCTATATTTTAAAACAGCTTTTTCTGCCAGAAATTTGGCGTTCTAAACGACAGTTTTTGAGCTTCTGTGTACATGGAGCCTAAGGTTTGTAAATGCAGCTAGCACCAGCTCTGTTTAAATACAGTCATTATATTGTCGCCCTGTCATTCCCTGTAAATTGAGAGAGGTAGAGATATCTAGTCAGCCTCTTTTGTAGTATAAAGTGCTGTCAGTGTAGCGTTCTAACATGTTTTAGGAGTTTGTCCCCAGCTTTGGGGGTTTGTGTTGAGATCTAATAATATTCTAATGGATACTGGTATGCAGGGGGTGGACCATATGCCCTAGGTATTAGCAGGGCACATTTGAGCACATTAGATACTCTTGGTATTAGGTCCACCTCCCGCATACCAGTTTCCACTGCAATTTTGGTTTGTTGGATATCTCGGACAGAAAAACTGCCATCTGCGCCACGACAGGTAGCTGCCTAGACTACTGCAACTCTCTTTATCTGGGATTGCCAAAGATGTTAGTGCAGAAGCTTCAACTTATTCAAAATGCTGCGGCTAGGTTACTCATGGATGTCCTGCTGAGGGATCATATCACCTCTGTCCTCTGCGCCTTGCACTGGCTGCCCGTCCATTATCGCACCTTATTTAAGGTTGAATGTATTATGTTTAACCACTTCCCTACCGCCCATAGTCATATGACGTCCACAGATGGGATCTCCCATCCTGGGTGGACGTCATATGACGTCCTCTGCTTTGAGGGGGGATATCTGAATGATGCCTGCAGCTAGAGGCATCATTCAGATATCCATTTCTTGTGCCGGCGATTCTGCGCACCATAAGAATGATCATAGCGGCGGTTCCGCCGCTTGATCATTCTTATAGGCGGCGGGAGGGGACATCCGGTGCTTCTCCGGGCTCTCCCGTGCCATCGGGGACCCGGAGAGAATCGTCCGGCGCCGTTGGTGGGTCACGTGACGAGCACAGAGATGACTGGTGACCAGATGGTCACCAGTCATCTCTATGATCGTCGGAGGCCCGGGCGCGATGTGATGACGTCACGCCTGGGTCCTCAGATGTAAACAAAGCCGCCATTGCGGCTTGTAAGTATGAGATCGGTGAAATTTTTCACAGTTTTTTACAGTCATCCCCTGTAAATTGAGAGAGGTAGAGATATCTAGTCAGCCTCTTTTGTAGTATAAAGTGCTGTCAGTTCAGCGTTCTAACATGTTTTAGGAGTTTGTCCCCAGCTTTGGGGGTTTGTGTTGAGATCTAATAAGATTCTAATGAATACTGGTATGCAGGGGGTGGACCATATGCCCTAGGTATTAGCAGGGCACATTACAGCACATTAGATACTCTGGGTATTAGGTCCACCTCCCGCATACCAGTTTCCACTGCAATTTTAGTAGATATCAACACAAGGTGGGAGAGCCTCCTAAATAAATTTGCTGTAAATGTACTTATAATTGCATTATTTTAAATTAAGTTGGCTTGCTCTTTATCTGTGCTCCTCACCCATCAACACAAACACTTTAACGTTTGAAGAACTCTTCCCTATGGAGACTTTTCATGAACTTAGTAGCCTTCAGGGAATCCTTCCTATAATATAATGTACCCACAGTAATACTTAGTTAAAAGGTAATATTCCCTTGCCTGACGAAGGGGCCCTGCGTGGCTCTGAAACTTTGCCATATGTGTACCATGTGACCATGTGAAAGAAGCTTTGGATCCTTCTGAGGAATCCTTGGTGTACTGATGACATTTATACCCTTTTATTGCCCACAGTAATACTTAAACTCGATCATTCCCCTTACCAGAAATGTTGTCTGTGACATCAACATATAGTTTTGTTAGTTTAACACAACAAAGATATTGAAGGAGCCACAACAGTTGACTTAGAGGGGGTTGCTTGGAAGGAAGGGGAGAATTTAAAGGATAACTGTACTTACAGTGAACCTTCCATGAAAAATGCAAGGTTTTCTTCCTTACTACCCGCACCCTTCCTATGTCCTCAAACAAAATTAACAGTTTGTTGCAGGCTGTCTGGTAAGTGAGCTGGGAATTTTTGTTTGTTGTTTTTTAACGTGCGTTGCTACTTCCATGTGCTCCTTCATGCAAAGGTCAGTTATAGGTTGGGGTAGTTACCATTTGTTTGTACTGTTGTATTTTTAGGTATGTAGTCACTCCTGTAAACAATGCTTAGCAATTGCTAGTTCACAGCTAATAATGATGATGTCTTTTTACAGGTATGTCTCAGTCACGTTCCTTAATAGCATTAGTTTTTTTTACATAACTCTATTCTCTAAGGTTGATTAATGATATTCCCAGATGTTCTAAATGTTGCACAAAATCTTAATTGCTCCAAAATATACTCCTGAAATTTGGGCATGTAATTGTTCTATGCAGTAGTAGAACCAAAGATGTGAATATGGCCCTCATGTGATTATATCACCAGTCACTTTACCATGTTTAACAACCATCCAAATGGCACTAGTACCAACCAAATCCAGCTAAATATTGCAGAAAGATTTTTGTTGGGCACATAGGTGTGTGCAGCCTATTGCATTAGGGTGTGCACCCCAAAGCTCAAACACACATGTGTGTGCATATATATATATATATATATATATATATATATATATATATATCTCACAAAAGTGAGTACACCCCTCACATTTTTGTAAATATTTTATTATATCTTTTCATGTGACAACACTGAAGAAATTACATTTTGCTACAATGTAAAGTAGTGAGTTTACAGCTTGTATAGCAGTGTAAATTTGGTGTCCCCTCAAAATAACTCAACACACAGCCATTAATGTCTAAACCGCTGGCAACAAAAGTGAGTACACCCCTAAGTGAAAATGTCCAAATTGGGCCCAAAGTGTCAATATTTTGTGTGGCCACCATTATTTTCCAGCACTGCCTTAACCCTCTTGGGCATAGAGTTCACCAGAGCTTCACAGGTTGCCACTGGAGTAGATTAATAAAATAATTATTAATAAAATAAATAAATAATATATTATTTACAAAAATGTTAAGGGTGTACGTGAGATACTGTATATACACTGTATATGTATATACATACACGTTCATACAGACACACACACACTCTTTTCTGTAAATAAATATTTTTAAATGTATTAAAACATTAAAAAAAATTTAATACAGTTTACATCTTATTGCAGAGCCAGTCAGAGGGAGAAAGAAAAAGCGGGGCAAGAGAGAGAAAGAGGGGGTGAGAGTGAGAGACGGGGTGAGAGGAGGAGAAAGAAAGGGGGTGAGAGAGAGAGGGGGTAAGATTAAGAGAGGGTGAGAGAGAAAGGGTGAGGGGGGCGGTATGAGAGAGAAGGGGGTGAGAGAGAGGGGGATGAGGGTAAGAGAGGGAGGGGTGAGAGAGAGAGAGAGGGGGTGAGAGAGAGAGAGAGGGGTTGAAGGTAAGAGAGAGAGGGTGGTGAAGGTGAGAGAGGGTGGGGGTGAAAGAGAGAGAGGGTGAGAGAGAGGGGGTGAGAGAAAGGAGAGTGAGGGGGGTGAGAGAGGAAGGGGGGCGAAAGAGAGAAGAGGGGTGAGA
The DNA here is from genome assembly GCA_029206835.1 of Rana muscosa. Classification (NCBI taxonomy): domain Eukaryota; kingdom Metazoa; phylum Chordata; class Amphibia; order Anura; family Ranidae; genus Rana; species Rana muscosa. The sequence goes on from CM055118.1 coordinate 119,934,031, forward strand.
GAGAGAGAGGTTCTGAGAGAGAGAGAGAGAGGGTGGGGGGGTGAGTGAATAACTTATATAGCGCTACAAATGCGAACTGAATCGCCTCAAGGCGCTTTGCATCCAGTGACGTCCTGATCCATCAGAAGAGGTGGGTCTTAAGTTTTTTCCTGAAGGCCCGATGGTTTTCTTCCATGCGGATGTCCGTGGGAAGAGCGTTCCATAGCCGTGGTCCTTGGACTGTAAATCTTCGTTCTCCCTTCCATTTGTAGCGGGATTTGGGGATGTGAAGGAGGTTTTGATTGGTTGATCGGAGAATGCGTTTGGGGGAGTAGTGTTTTATTTTCTCGCATAAATATTGAGGTGCATTTCCTTGTGTGCACTTGTGGGTGAGGCAGAGGGTCTTGAATGTGACCCGATCCTTTACGGTTAGCCAATGCAGGGTCCTCAGTGAAGGGGTGATCGATTCCCAAGGTTTTTTCCCTGTTACCAGTCTGGCTGCCGTGTTCTGGATGACTTGTAGGCGCGAGATCTGATATTTAGGCAGTCCTATGTAGAGGGAGTTTGCGTAGTCGAGTCGGGAGTTGATGATTGTTCCAACTACTACTGCTGTGTCCTCTTCCGGGATGAAGGGGATGAGTCTCCGTAACAGACGAAGAAGATGGTGCGATCCGCTTACTACTGATCCTATTTGTGCATCCATCGACATCTCCGAGTCAAGGATGACTCCGAGACTTTTGACTTTGGTGCTCGGGGTAACGGTCTTTCCAAGAATGGTGGGTGGTGTCCAAGACGTCTTTGTTTTTGTCTTTTGGTTTGCGTGGAGTAGAAGAAGTTCTGTTTTGGATCCATTGAGTTTGAGGGAACTCTCCGTCATCCAATCATCGATCAATGCGAGGCACTCTTCCAGTCCGCGATATTGGTCTTTTTTTCCGGTGATACGAAAGTAGATTTGGGTGTCGTCAGCATATGAGTGGTAGCACAGATCCTGTTTCCTGATGATTTTAAGTAGTGGGCGGAGGTAGATGTTGAAGAGCACGGGTGAAAGGGGTGATCCTTGAGGGACTCCGCAAGAAATTGCGTGAGTTTCAGAGGTGAAGACTCCTAGTTTCACTGTCTGGGAGCGATTTTCTAAGAAGGATGCAAACCAGTGTAGGTCAGGGTCTGCTACTCCTGCTACTTCTTTAAGGCGAATAAGTAAAGTTTCGTGATCTACTGTGTCAAACGCTGCACTGAGATCCAGCAGCACCAGAAGACATGATTCTCCGTCATCTGCTGCTTCGAGGGCGTCATCCCATATTTTGAGAAGTGCAGTTTCTGTGCCATGGCCTGGGCGGAAGCCTGATTGTAGTGGGTCCAAGAGTTTGTGGGTGTCCAAATGGAGTTGTAGTTGTTGTACTACTGCTTTCTCCATGATCTTTGAGATGGTGTTGAGACTTGTTATCGGCCTGCGGTAGCTTGGGTCTTTAGGGTCGAGGTTGGGCTTCTTTAGGAGGGGTTTGACTATGCCTTGCTTGAGGGAGATCGGCACAATGCCTTCTTTGAACGATTGATTTATGAGGTGTGTTATGGAGGGTGCCAGAATGTCGGTACATTCTTTCAGGAGTTTTGTAGAAATGATGTCATTTGGTGATGTGCTGTCTCTGAAGCCTCGTACACACGACCGAGTTTCTCGTCCAAAACCGGCAAGAAAAGTGCCGCGTGAGCTTTTTTGTCGAGAAAACCGTTCGTGTGTATGGTTTTACGATGAGAAAATTGCCGTCAATCTCGACGAGAAAATAGAGAACCTGCTCTCTATTTTCTCGTCAGGATTCCAGATTTCCTCGTCGTGTTTCTCGTCGGCCTGTTTTGTGATGAGAAAATGGTTCGTGTGTATGCTTTTACGACTCTTCCAAAAGCGCGCATGCTCACAAGCAACTATAAGACGGGAGCGCATCTTCTGGTAAAACAAGCCTTCGTAATGGAGATAGCACATTCGTCACGCTCCAAATTTTTGCATCGTTTAAATGTTGTGCATTGAAATCTTCGTTAGAATGTGACATTAATCCAAACGAATGAACTTCTTTTGCTGCTGATATTCACACAGAGTTATGACTATCTTTTTTTAACATTTTTCTTGTTGCTCTTAAGAAGATTTATGTGTATTATATCGTGCAAGTTTTTAGGAATATTAAAAAATTAGTTATTTTTCTAACTGATGTTAATTGTAATTTCGCAATGTTTTGGTAGTGATCTCCCATTGAATCTTTTAATATATATTATTTAAATTTTACACACTTTTTTGGGAAACACGATTTAGTTATTTTTTGGGGGGGTTGTTATCTGTCCCTTTTTTGGTCAGTCAAATGTATCTGCTTACTCCAAAGCTAGATTTTACATTTTTACAAATACACATAGTCAAGTATGAACTTAAAGAAAAATAACATTTATTCATGTTTGAACTAAAATAAAGAGAAGGCAGCACTGGAGAAGCTGCTGCCATTTGTGCATCCCAGGGACCCCAGAGCACACAGCAACCCTGTGTGGACACTAAAATTGGGAGCTTGAGAAGGCCAACATTTCTGAACACAATCTGATGCTGGCCTCCCAGAGGTCAGGAACAGCAGCAAGTGATATATATGTCCCAAGTGTGTGGTACTACAACAGGCTGCCTTCTGTCCGACCACAATGAAGCAAGGCCATCACTTCCTCGTCTTCCTGGCAACCTTCCCTGCAACCTTTCCTGAAGCCTTCCCTGCAGCCTTCCTTCTTCGTTTGGCTGGAGGCTGGGCCACTGGAGGGGTACTCCTGTCAGGAGGAGGAGGAGGTGGAGGAGAAGGGGGTGGCGCAGAAGAACAAGGTGGAGGTGGAGGAGAAGGGGGTGGGGCGGAAGAACAAGGTGGAGGTGGAGGAGAAGGGGGTGGGGCGGAAGAACAAGGTGGAGGTGGAGGAGAAGGGGGTGGGGCGGAAGAACAAGGTGGAGGTGGAGGAGAAGGGGGTGGGGCGGAAGAACAAGGTGGAGGTGGAGGAGAAGGGGGTGGGGCGGAAGAAGAATGTGGAGGTGGAGGAGGAGGTTGAGGTTGGGACAGTTGTGCCACCTCACAAATGGCGGTATTGGGGGTAATTTTTTCCATCACCCCCTTGTTGAGCAAGGTGATGAGCAGGGGCTCGCATAGGAGGCGTTGCTCTATGCTCATCACCTTGAACTTTGCCTCCACTAGGCCGGCAATGGCCTCTTCAGGGGATGTGGGCTCTTTGAGGGTGGCATGGGCCTCTTTAATAAGGGCCATTGCTGCCTCACTGGTGGTCCTGTCCCTCCTGCCTCTTTTGGGAAGCCGGATGGGAGGCACCTGGGATCTGGTGCTTCTCCTTTGCCCTGCCACCTCCTGGCTGCCACTGGGCCCTGCCACCTCCTGGCTGCCACTGGGCCCTGCCACCTCCTGGCTGCCATTGGGCCCTGCCACCTCCTGGCTGCCACTGGGCCCTTCCTCCTCCTGCCTGACAGTTTCCAGACCCTCCTCCTGGCTGATTTCATCCTGTGTATGAAAAAGGGACATAGTTTAATATGTTGGTTTAATCTTTGCATCAAACTTTATAAACATGATTGAAGCAATTAGAATGTAAATCCAGAAATCATTTTTTATAATTTACACCTACATCAGATTGACTATTTAGCACCCAATTAAGTGCAGACTAATGTCTCGAGATCTTGATTTCACTTGTGGAACCCAAAATATTGTATGTTTCTCATCTTGACATATTTGTCAAACATTAATTTTATCCCAATACATTTTCATTTAATACTATACCTGGCTCCAGATGGCCAAATCAGGATCATCCAGGATGGCTGCCTCCTCTTGCTCCAGAGAAGGCTCAGGTTGGCTGCAGAGAAGTCTGGGGGGAAAAGTGGAGAGTGATGGCCTTGCCTCAATGTGGTCATCCAGGAAGGACATCCTGCTGTAGTACCACAAATTCGGGACATACACATCATCTGCTGCTGCTCCTGACCTCTGAGAAGCCAGGACCTTAGAGCGTTCAGTCCTGTAGGTGCCTCTCAAGCTCCCAATTTTAGTGTCCACTTGTTTTGCTGTGGCTGTGGGCACCTTGATCTGCACAAATGGGAGCAGCTTCTCCAGCGCTGCTTTTCTCACCCCTCTTTTTTTATGGATGGGGTTTTTCGTCTCCCACAGAGCGGGCAGCTCCCTTACCCGGTCAATAAATTCCGCCAGGAACTCTTTGTCGCTAATAAAGACATTCATATTGTATCTGCAAGTTTAAGAAATAATATATAACTAATGTGAGGCAAACAGTCTAACCTCCTTAACATCGTAGTCACCATATATATCCTACAACATTCTCAAAACAGTATAGGCCAACAATTTGTACAAGTCACAAAATCACATACCTTCGTTCGCATGTTAGTCACTTGAACTCCTCTCTCCGCACACCGAACGTACTATAGTCACATGTGTGTTTGCTATATACACACCACGCATGCGTCAAAATTCGAACACGTCGCTCCGCACACGTCGCCCGCCCATGACGTTCTAACTAACATCTTTTCCCCGCCCCTTCTCTTTCGGCACGCAGACAGATATGGCGGAGTTACAGCAGGTGTCTGATAATTCCGCAACTAACGAGGAGGAGACAAGCCCGGAGACCGAGGAAACGTCACGATCAAGGAGGAGATTCAAGGCATCGAATATGTCTTTTGCGGAGATGGCGGAGATGGTGGACATCTTGCTCAAGTCTGATTATGACGCAAAGCATGGGCCGTATAGCAAACCAAATAGAAGGAAGGCCAAAATCCTCACTAAAGTCGTGAAGAGTCTGAAGACGAATTTCGGGGTGAAACGCTCAAATGAGTAGCTCAGAAAGAGGTGGTCAGACCTCAAACTGAGGGAGCCAGAGCAGTTAAGGAGCATTAAGAGAATGCTCGCTAAAAGTAAGTAAAATGTACACTTTTATGCTATTAATCCTTTTCTAAACTGACATGTTGTTGTTTTTTTTTTTTATCTTATTGGACTCCCTTCCAAAATGTTATATTTTGAACTTGGTTGGGCACAGTAATCGCTTGTTACGTTACAGGCAATTTGTTCGGCCACTATCCGCTGTTTTGGATTATTTTACAGCCACAAAAGTAATTAGACATCTGCCTTTTTTGGGGAAATTTGGGGCACAAAGTTTTAGGCTAGATGATGTGTTTGTAAAGAGAATGAAGTGCAAACTTTTGTCAGTGTAAAGGAGAGGACACTCAGCAGCTGCTTCCACATCTGTACTTTGGAGCACTATAGTGTGGGCCACCAGACCCGCCTTTTTTGGGTGTCCCACACAGGTGCTTCAGAGAATTTTTGTGTTGCCTACATGTCTAAAAAATGACAGACAAAGGTGAATACTAAGCATATTCTTGGTCAGAAATAATGCATTCATCTTTAACTTCCGCCCAAACACACACTTGTACCCCACTTCCAAGCAATTTAGCCTGTTTTTTTGTTTAACATAGAGAATTTCTGTGTGATAACTCTACCTTTTGTTTGATTCTCATAGGGGAGAGAAGACTGGGAGGAGGACACTCCAGGGAGCACAAGAACCCCACAGCTTCACAACAACCCCAAACTCCCAAAGACCCACAAACGAAGGATGTAGAGGAAGTTGAGGTGGAGGAAGGAGAAGTGCAGGAAGGAGAGGTGGATGACGTTGTGGAACTGGTCACCACAGCAGGTCAGTATCTGTCACCACAGCTTCAGGTAAGAGAGGTAGGCCTGCAGAGTTCTAATACCTTTTTATTTTGTTTTTAGGGGATGTGAATGTTGGGGTGAAGGATAGTACAGGTTTCTCTGCTGACAGTGCCCTCCGCCTCATCCAGCAAGTGATGGAATGTAGCACGGAACTGGACAAAATTAAAGAAAGAATACATGTGATGGATCAAACATTTAAAGACATTCTCGATGTTTTGGGGAGAATTCAATAAGGCATCCCAACCCCCTTTTTTTTCATGTTTGTTCTTCAACTTTTAAAAAACTTTTTGACAATCAAACCAGCCAAAAATTGAATCTGCACACAGTGTGTCAACATGTGCTATCTGCCATCAGGGGATATCCATGTACGTCTTTTGGGGGTGCAACCCCTTCCTCGTATCTAAAGTAGGTGAACTGAGGAAGGGGTTGCACCCCCAAAACACGTCCATTGATCACCCCTGATGGCAGATAGCACATGTTGACAATAGGGATCAGGAGTCTAAAATCCCTATAGGAAAATAATCCCAATTGTGGGCATATTCAATTTTTGGCTGGGCAAGGGGTGGCAGGACCCCATATTAGGACGGGCACATAGAGACATATAGTTTGTGTAAGTGAATGTCTCAGATTGCTCCGAGGTATCCAATTTTGTAATTTTTGGAATGCAACTGTTGTTTTTGTATTTTCCTAAGAAAACAATTGCCGGTTTGTGGCCAGGCAAACAAAAAATGTAAAAATAAAAAAAAAAAGGTGTGTGAATTTGCACATAGTAAAAGATTTGAACACAAACAACGTGTAGCTTCTTTTTCTAATATGCTCTAACCTTATTTGGTAAATTTTTTAAGGTTACATAGTGAAATGGTTGGTATTTACGAAAGCAAAATACACTTGGCACTACAAATGCACTAAGACAAACTAGGAGACAGGAAACCAAGAAAAGTTAGAAGTTTAAACAAGAATTTTATTTGGATCGTTAGACAGCAATCTTTAGACATAGCCTGGCATAGGAATTGCCCCCTTACCCGTGAAATAGTCCATGTATTTGTCCCGAACCTCACGGGCATTTTGGGGGGGCAAGCCAGCACGGGCAGATTCCAGGCCCGGCAGGGGATTATCAGGGGAAAGTCCAGCCTCAGGCAAAACTGAGGCCATATATGAATTCGATTTGTGGCAAAGAAAATTGTGTAGCACACAGCAGCATAACACTACATAGTTTATTTTGTAGTCCGCCAAGTGGATGGGAGTCCTAAAAAGGCGGAACCGGCTGGCCATTATGCCAAAGGCATTTTCAACGACTCTTCGGCCCCTGGCCAGCCGGTAATTGAACACCCTCTTCTCTGGGGTCAGGGTCCTCTGAGGAAATGGCCTCATAAGATGTGGTCCGAGCCCGAAGGCTTCATCAGCCAAAAAAACAAAGGGGAGTCCTTCAATATTCCCTGCATCCGGTGGCAATGCAAGGTCGTCACTCTGGAGACGGAGGGCAAACTCCGTCTGGATGAAGGATCCCCCATCGGACATCCGGCCATTCTTCCCTACATCAACATAGAGGAATTCATACCGTGCTGACACCACCGCCATCAGCACAATGCTATGAAACCCCTTGTAATTGAAGTAGTAGGACCCAGAACGGGGTGGCGGCACGATGCGGACGTGCTTCCCGTCTATAGCACCACCGCAGTTGGGGAAGTCCCACCGCGTGGCAAACTCCGATGCCAAAGTCTGCCATTCCTGTGGCGTGGAAGGAAGCTGTGGAGTCAAACAAGATAAAAAAATATTAGAATACACAAATCAAACATTACAAGTATATTCTAAGAAAATACATTAGAGGCCAACATCAAGCAAAGTCTACGTTTATTAAGGTGTTTTAAATAAGTATAATGGAAGGCTCATGTATCATATTCATCACCCCCTATGATGGTCAATTAATAAATTATAATGGGGAGGGGGGGGTAGATGTGTTTGGCCACAGGATAGCATTGCAGTGGCGGTGCGTCCAGAGTGGGCGCTGGAGCACTGCCCCCTCTCTCCTGTGCCCGTCACTCAGAACAATACATAGGTTTATGCCTTGCATTAACCTATGTATTGTCTATGCCGCCGACTATTCAGGTGGATGGCCCCCTGTTAAGCGACCGACATATGAAGAACTGCGGCATTTATGGGCTTAAAATTGCATAGCAGAAACAGTAAGGAAAATTGTCTTGCACATTGCAGCCTGAGGGATGTAATTGGCTGCAGAAAAGTTAAATAGGGGACGCAGGGGGGGGGGGCATTCCTTGGGTAAACACTGACAGGCTGCTCTGCCAATCATGTTCACCAAGTCTGTTTAATGGTAACATGATTGGCTGATGCAACATCAAGGGAAGGAGAAGACATCAAGGACAGAAGAAGGATGGCGCTGACCACAAGAAGGTAAGTGCAGGGCTGGGGGGGAACTGGCTGCATTGGAGGGGACAAAATGGCTGCATTAGAGGGAACAAAATGGCTGCATTGGAGGGGACAAAATGGCTGCATTGGAGGGAACAAATGGGGGCATTTAATAGGCACCAGAGCAAAAAAGGAGGAAGTTTATTTCCTAAATTGGGGTTTGAACCCCCAAACATTTGGAGCAACAGGCGCCCCTGCTGGAAAGGTTAGTGAAGGGAAATATGCATGGAGGAGAAAAAAGGGGCAATCTAAAGCTTCAGGCATACATGAGGACAAAGGGGACATTCTCAGCATATTACAATCATGGTAATTAGGGAAGGATGAAAGAAATACAATACATTAGCATACATGTAATACATAAAATGTGATGTAAATGGAGAAAACTTACCGTAATATAGTCCTCCTGCAGGACTTGTATAATAGCAGAACAGGTGTCTGGGATTATGAGGCCCAGAGCCTGGGGGGAGATGCCTGTCGTGAACTTCAAGTCCTGAAGACTTCTCCCTGTCGCCAGATACCGTAACCTGGCGATGAGCCTCTGCTCAGCACTGATGGCTTCCCGCATAACGGTGTCCTTCCTGGTAATATAGGGGGACACCAAAGCCAACAGTTCCTGAAAAACGGGGTCAGACATCTGCAGAAAATTCCTGTAGTCCTCAGGATTATTCTCGACGATCTCCCGCAGCAGAGGCATGTGGCAGAATTGGTCCCGCTGGAGCAACCAATTCTTGGTCCATGAACTCCTCCTCACACCATTCGTGGACTGGTCTTGGTCCAAAACAAGCAGACCAACACCAAGCGCACGCACAGCACGAACTCGACGACGAGAACGTCCAGGCGACATGGCTAGGAAACGGTCGTCTTATCAGAACGTACAGAACAGAACGCACTTTAGAACAGCAAGGCCTATGAATAACGAACTGAAAAACAGAAACGAACAGGCAAGAACGCACTGTAAAACAGATACGACCTGCCTAGACGCCCTGAAAGTCAAGATACGAACCCACAAGCACAAACTGAACCGCAGAAAACGATCTGAAAAGTACGAAGACTGAAAAGCGCGAATCGTCTCTTCCCAAACTTTTACTTCACACGCGGTAACACGAGATCAGCAAAAGCAGTCCAAGGGGTGGTGCCAAGAAAAAAGATCTTCCCCTTTATAGTGCCGTCGTACGTGCTGGACGTGACCGCGGAGAACAACGAGGAAATTGGGAAATGTCAGTGTGTACGCATGGAAAGCTTGACGAGAAAATCGACAAGGTTAACAAGAATCTCGTCGAAAAAAACAACGTGTTTTTTACGACGAGAAACTCGGTCGTGTGTACGAGGCTTCAGACTTCTGATGATGTTTTTGGTGATGTCGATGGTGATCGGGACCAGCGAAAATTTAATCGATTGTATATTGATTTCCTCTTCTTGTTTAGCCTGAGTGAGGTTGGATGTTTTTTTCTTTTGAATAATTTCTCGAATGTTTTCGATTTTGTCGATAAAAAAATCCGATAGCTCATTGCAGAATTCTTGAGTTTCGTTTGCTGGGGGGTCCAAACAGGCGGGGTTCATAGTCTGCGCGACAAGTTTGAAAAGTTCGCAAGGTCGGTTTAGGGCATTTGAGATGGTGTTTGAGAAATGTTCTTTTTTTGCTTTGAAGATCGCTTTATGGTATTTATTAGTGAGTGCTTTATAGTTAGAGTGGTTTGCCTTTGTTGGGTATCTTCTCCAGGCTCCTTCAGCTCTTCTGCGTTCTTGCTTCAGTAGAGTCAGAGTGTCATTAAACCATCCAGAATTGTTTCTGCGGATGAGTGCTCTACGTCTCGGCGCGACTGTGTCTGCTGTTTGTAGTAATGCTGTGTTTAAGGAGCTGAGTGTTCCGTTGAGTGGTTTTGATTTAGTGTTCCTATTTTTAGAGAGAGAAGGGGTATGCAATATACCTGCTACTCACAATCATGACCCCAGGCTCAGTCAGCCAGGATTTAGAGCTGCTGTGTGCTATATATTTAAATCTGCCACCTTCATTATACGCCTTTCACAGTCAGGGGGTGGAGTGGGGGGCAGAGCAGACATAGCGGGGATAGGATGGGAAGCAGAGCAGATTCAGCCTCCTCCGTCCTGTTTATACAGCACACTGTACTGGAAACTGCCGATCGGCACAGTAGAGTACTCCCGCCCCAAGCTCACAGGCACCCCCACCCACGGCAAGGGAGGTGAGGAAATTATGCAGCGGATCCAGTGCTGCTTTCAAAATATAAATGCGGTGTGTAGTGCATGACAGGGCACAGCCACAGTGGGTCCCCCTTCCATCGAGGTTGTGTGCCCCGCACACTTTTGTACACTGGATGATACACTGATGCCCTGGGCGATTAGGGTGTACCCATGCACGCCCGACACCCCCCCTGCGCACAACTATGGTTGGACATATGTCATGAGTTTAATTGACAATTTATTTTTTAATTAAAAGTACTGTAAAGAGAACCTAATCGAGAAAGGTATGGCAAGGAGGGACTTTAGGAACCAAAATGCCCTCCATTAAGCCCGTGTAGAACTGTAGCGTATTCTATCACATGACCCAAAAATAAGAGGATTAATCCTCATTTTAGGACAGTGAGCAGAGCCATGCTAATAATTTCTTTTCACCCCATGGGCAATTGCACATCCATAAGTGTTGGTGAATACTGTAGTACAGTTACAACCTAATTTTATAGAGCCCTTTATTGCACACTTGGACATGGGGTAGAAAATATTATTTTTATAACATGGTTCTGCCCAATATCCTGAAATGGGGTACAATCTTCTTATTTTTGGGATATATAACAGAATCCTGTCTTAACCGCTTGCCGACCAGCCGCCGTCATTATACGGCGGCAGGTCGGCTCGTTCCCGCAACCCGTCGTAGCTGTACATCGGTCCCTTTAAGCGGGATAGCACAGCAGGGGTGTTGATGCTCGTGACCAGCAGCCGGCCACGAGCGATCGCGGGCACCAGAGGCAGAACAGGGACATGTGTGTGTAAACACACACATCCCAGTTCTGTGAGGAAAGGAGAGAGAGAGTTTCTACAAGCTGGGAACCACAATCTCTCATCTCCTATAGTCAGTCCCATCCCCTGCAGTTAGAACACACACCTAGGGAACACAGTTAACCCCTTGATCGCCCCCTAGTGTTAACCACTTCCCTGCCAGTGACATTTACACAGTAATCAGTGCATTTTTATAGCACTAATCGCTGTATAAATGCCAATGGTCCCAAAAATGTGTCAAAAGTGTCCGATATGTCCGCCATAATGTCGCAGTCTCGATAAAAATCGCAGATCGCCGCCATTACTAGAAAAAAAATAATAATAATAAAAATGCCATAAATCTATCCCCTATTTTGTAGATGCTATAACTTTTGCGCAAACCAATCAATATACACTTTTTGAGATTTTTATTACCAAAAATATGTAGAAGAATACGTATCGGTCTAAACTGGGGAAAAAAATTGCTTTTTTTAAAAAAAATTGGGGCTATTTATTACAGCAAAAAGTACAAAATATTGTGTTTTTTTCAAAATTGTCGCTCTTTTTTTGTTTAAAGCACAAAAAATAAAAACCGCAGAGATGATCAAATACCACCAAAAGAAAGCTCTATTTGTGGGAACAAAAGGACGTCAATTTTGTTTGGGTAGAGCGTCGCACGACCAAGCAATTGTCAGTAAAAGCAACGCAGTGCCGTTTCGCAAAAAATGGCCTGGTCATTGAGAAGCCAATTCTTCCGGGGCTGAAGTGGTTAAGAAAACCATACTGTGCTACACAATTGTTTAGTGGAGGGCTTTCTTGTTCTTTTAGTACTGGTAACCATAACCTTCTGGGCTACATTTATTATAATATGTATTTTTAATTGATTACACTGCAACCAAAACATTTTGTTTTTAATATTGTACAAGAGTTTTGCAGAAATGCACTACAGTCCATTTATTTAACATGGTTTCCAATGGGTTTGTTCACATCTGTGCGTTTTCCATCAGTGCGTATTCTGGAAAGGGTCAGGGACTTTTTTTCCCACAGCAGGTTGTGCATTTGGTTCCATAGACTTCAAAGGAAAAGCGTGAAATATGCAGTGCTTGCTGCAGTGCTTCTGCTGCATTTTTGCTGGTTTCTCCTGTAAGACAACAGACACCTCCGAACAAACGCAAAACTCAAAAAAACACAAAATGCACACGGAAAACGCATTAACCTCAACCTGCATAGGTGTAAACCAGGCCTAACTTTGGGGGCAGGGGGTTGGAGTGACCCAGCACTAAAATATTGCTTTGGGGTACCATTAAAAATGAATATCACTGCAACAATATGCAACGCATCCTGGTGTGTATCCTGGTGTGTATGTTAATAAACGTATAGTAAAGCGCATATTTTACTGTATGCTACTGCATCGTAAAGATGTGGATGAGCCATTACCCACTCTAAGGAAGAAAAATTAATTGTAGTTGGGATTTTACTATGGTTAGTATTTGGCTGAAGCCATTTATTATCAATCAACTGTGTTTACTCCTTTTAAATCATAATGGCAACAGAAACGACCCAAATGACCCTGATCAAAAGTTTACATACCCCAGTTCTTAATACCATGTATTGCCCCCTTTAACATCAATGACAGCTTGAAGTCTTTTGTGGTATTTGTGGATGAGGCTCTTTATCTTCTCAGATGGTAAAGCTGCCCATTCCTCTTGGCAAAAAGCCTCCAGTTCCCGTAAATTCTTGGTCTGTCTTGCATGAACTGCACGTTCGAAATCTCCCCAGAGTGGCTCAATGATATTGAGATCAGGAGACTGAGGTGTCCACTCCAGAACCTTCACTTTATTCTGCTGTAGCCAATGACAGGTCGACGTGGCCTTGTGTTTCGGATCATCGTCATGTTAGAATGTCCAAGTAGGTCCCATGCGCAGCTTCCTGTGTAGCTCACACATCCCAAAACATCAGCGATCCACCGTTCTCTCCAAATGTAGCGTTAATGGTTGTGACCAAAAAGCAAAATTTTGGTTTCATCGCTCCAAATGACTTTGTGCCAGAAGGTTTGAGGCTTGTCTCTGTGCTGTTTGGTGTATTGTAAGTGGGATACTTTGTGGCATTTGCGTAGTAATGGCTTTCTTCTGGCGACTCGACCATGCAGCCCATCTTTCTTCAAGTGCCTCCTTAACCAGTTGTCCACTGCCCACCGTAAAATGACGGCGGGCGGAAGACACGTCATATGACGTTGGCCCTTTAAACAGGGATTGCGCGCGATCGCGTGCGCGCATCCCTGTACTGTCGGTGGCGGCGTGTCACCGAGACACCGCTCGTCACCGACAGGGGTGAACAGCCGCCGGCAAGTGCGGTTTACCACGTGATCGGCCGTGTTAAAGTCACAGCTGATCACGGATAATAATGCCTCATTTGACACGCCGCATGCGCGCCACCGCGAGCGCGCTGCGTGTGTCCGTCGGTGGCAGCGTGTTCCCGGGAACACTGCTCGTCACCGACGATAGTACACAGCCATTGGCCAGGGCTGTGTACCATGTGATCGGCTGTGATCCATTCACAGCCTGATCACTAAATGTAAACAAAAGATTTGTAACTAACTGTTGCCAGCTCTTTTCTCCTCACACACCGTTTCCAGTGTGAGGAGAGAAGAGCCAGGAGCAGTGAGTTACAGATCTATGTTTAGTAGTGTCTGCACCAACACCACACCTGTCCCATCGCCCCCCCCCCAATTGTCACCTGTCACCCAACAGTCACTCCATAAGTGCACCTGTCACATAAGAGACTGCCATCAGTGACCAATAGCGGTGCAACCGTCACCCATCAGTGACCGTGCCCTGTCACCCGTCACCCATCAGTGACCGTGCCCTGTCACCCGTCACCCATCAGTGACCGTACCCTGTCACCCATCAGTGACCGTACCCTGTCACCCGTCACCCATCAGTGACCGTACCCTGTCACACATCACCTGTCACACAAGAGACTGCCATCAGTGACCATCAGCGGTGCAACCGCCACCCATCAGTGACCTTACCCTGTCACCCATCACCCATCAGTGACCGTGCCCTGTCACCCATCTGTGACCATCACCCATCACCGTCCGTGGCCTGTCACCCATCAGTGACCATTGCCTGTCACCCATTAGTGACCATCTCCCGTCACACCATCATCACCTATCAGTGAACGTCCCCTGCCACCCATCGCACAGCCCATCAGCGATCGTCACCTGACACCCATCTGTCACCTGTCGCACAGCTACCCGCCACACAGCCATGTCCAAAAGAGTCTATACCAGTGAGGAGGCGTTCCAGATCCTTTCCATGACTGTTGAGAGCACCGGGGAGTTCTCATCAGATTCCAATTCTGATTCCGAATCAAATTCGGAATTTGAACCGATCGAATATAGTAACGATCTGGATGAAGAATGGGTCCCTCCTAAAAGGGCACAACACTCTGGAAACCAGGCAGCCGCCAGCAACCAGGATTATATTCCCAGGCCCAGTACCAGCGCTGCCACCAGCAATAGGCCCCGGGAACAAAGGCCCAGTACCAGTGCTGCTTCCAGCAATAGGCCCCAGGAACAAAGGCCAAGTACCAGTGCTGCTGCCAGCCAAAGGCCCCAGGAACAAAGGCCCAGTACCAGTGCTGCCACCAGCGAAAGGCCCCGCAAACAAATGCCCAGGGCCAGTACCGGTGCTGCCACATCACGCCCGAGTACCAGCACAGGAAATTTAACTCCCCCAACTACTGAAGTGTCACGTCCCCCAAGAGCCAGGGCTACATGCCAGATGGTCTTGCCAACCCAACATGGCTGCCTTCCAACTCGGGATCACCAATTATTCCCCCTTTCACAGCACAGCCAGGTGTGCAGGCCAACACCCAAAATTTCAGAGAGATTGATTATTTTCAACTTTTTTTTCCCGACAGTATTCTGCAGTTCATTGTGGACCAGACAAACTTATATGCCCAGCAGTATATTGCCAACAACCCCCAATCATCTTATGCCCGTCCATTTGAGTGGAGAGATTTGAATTTGGAGGAGTTAAAATTGTTTTTGGGCCTCACCATAAACATGGGGCTTACAAAAAAAATCAAGGACATGCCTATTGGTCCATTAAACCCATCTACCACATGCCCATGTATTCTTACGTAATGCCCAGGACCCGATATGAGATGATAATGAGATTATTTCATTTTTATGACAACACCCAGTGCCCTCCCCGCAATCATCCAGATTCCGATAAGCTGTATAAACTTCACCCACTGATAAATTTCCTTTCGGATCGATTTTCAGAACTCTATGTCCCCGAGAAACATATATGTGTGGATGAGTCCCTGGTACCCTTTTCAGGCCGGCTAGGAAAAAACAATATATTCCTAGCAAAAAGGCCAAATATGGAGTAAAATTTTACAAATTACGTGAGAGAGCCACGGGATATCTTTATGCGTTACGCATATATGAAGGAAGAGATTCCCAGCTCCAGCCCCCTCAGTGCCCGGCCTACATGGGCACAGTTGGAAAATTTGTATGGGACCTGGCTTACCCACTTCTAAAAAAAGGATATCATATATACCTTGACAACTTTTATACCAGCCTGCCCCTTTTCAGACACCTCGAAAAAAACCTGGCCTGCGGAACCTCCAGGAAAAATAGGAAGGGCTTCCCACAATCAATTGTTTACAAAAAGCTGCAAAGGGGGGAAAGAGCAACACTGAGGTGCGACAAAGTGCTGGCCTTGAGGTGGAAGGATAACAGGGACGTGCATATGATGTCCACCATTCATGATGACACTGCAGTTGTAGTTCAGCGAAGACAACGAGGTCCCATTGAAAAGCCGACATGTGTCCAGGACTATAATCTCTACATGGGGGGGTGGATTTCAATAACCAAATTATTCAGCCCTATTTGTCCATTAGGAGGACCCGATTCTGGTACAAGAAGGTAGCAATTTATCTGATCCATTTGGCCATTTAGAATTCCTACATAGTCTACACCAAATCCACAGACAACCCAGCCCCCTTCCTACTATTCTCAGAAGAATTAGTCACGTCCCTCATCTATCAACAAAGAACCCCCCCAGAAAACCTTTGCTCTGATGCTGTTAGCAGACTTCATGAACGGCACTTCCTGTACAGCATCCCACCATCCGAAGCAGGCCGAAGACGGCAAAAAAGATGTCGCGTGTGCAACAAAGGAGGACTTCGAAAAGATACCAGCTACCATTGTCCCCGGTGTCCCTCCCAACCTGGCCTTTGCATTGGTGAATGCTTCGAATTTTATCACACATCCCTAAAATATTAGCCCATATTTTTAACCATTTCCCCCCCATTTTCATAATCTGTGCTGACCATTTTCCATGCTTCCCCAAATAACCATGCCACTGCCTTCCACGTGAACTGACCCTGGCCTGTTTTTTGACTATGCCTCTGCCTACTGTTTGGACTGCTTCCACGTGAACTGACCCTGGCCTGTTTTGTGATTATGCCTCTGCCTACCATTTGGACTGCTTCCACGTGAACTGACCCTGGCCTGTTTTGTGATTATGCCTCTGCCTACCGTTTGGACTGCTTCCACGTGAACTGACCCTGGCCTGTTTTGTGACTATGCTTCTGCCTACTGATTGGACTGCTTGCACGTGAACTGACCCTGGCCTGTTTTATGGACTATGCTTTTGCCTACCGCTTGGACTGATCTGTTGCCCTGCTACTGTAGTACACAGGGGTCTCACTTATGTGAGGGGCTCCAGAATAGTTTTTCCGGATGGAGAAAACTATTTTTTTTGTTTTCTCCGGGTTTAATTTCCGGATTAGGGTCTGGAGTCCGTAGGCTTCATAGAGATTTGAGTGGGTCAAAGCCTCTACCCCTGTGCCCCTGTGCACAGGTCTTACCCGATTGCCACCCTCAGCCTGCTGCTGACTTACTGCCATCATGCCTTTGCCTGCCGCATGAATGGACCACACCACTGCCTGCTACCTGGACTATGCAAATAATTAGCTGTAGCAAGAGGCAGTATGTTTATGAAGGGCTGGAGAGCGGTACAATAATGAGTGTCTGCAGGTAACGGTGAACCAGGACCAATAATATAGCTGTGCTGGCTGTCTCTGCCTGGACAATTTCTATGGACAAATGCTTTGGCTGTGCTGACAATATCCTTGTGCTGACCATAGACAATATTCCTGCCTGCTGCCTGGATAATTACTATTGCTGTCGCTAAGCACATCCCCGACTGCTGCCTGGACCAGTGCTCTCTTCTGTGGACACTACTAAAAGCACAGGTAATACTTTTTTTTTACCCTTTCTGCAATAGAATTTATTTTGGATTGTAATTCTTGGTATGTACATGCTATGTGTTAGAAATATGAAGGGCCTTCAAAAATGATAGGTTACCAGGAAACTATATATGTAATGAATGCTCCTAGAACGCCTGATGGTGCTACTTGAATGTTGGGCCTCTGTATGTGGCCAAGCTGTGTAAACGTCTCACACATGTGGTATCCCCATACTCAGGAGGAGTAGCAGAATGTATTTTGGGGTGTCATTTTTGCTATGTATTTGCTATGTGTTGGAAATATCTTATAAATGGACAACTTTGTGTAAATAAAATGCGTTTTCATTTTTTTTCCACATTTTCCAAAAACTTCTGGAAAAAAAATAACCGTTCAAAAGACTCATTATGCCTCATAGATTATACGTTGGGGTGTTAGCTTTCCAAAATGGGGTCATTTTGTAGGCAATTCCATTGTCCTGGTGCTCCAGGGCCTTCAAAAGTGTAATAGGTGGTTGAGAAATGAGATGTGCAATTTATGCTCGTAGATCGCCTGATGGTGCTACTTCAATGTTGGGCCTTTGTATGTGGCCAGGCTGTGTAAAAGTCCCACACATGTGGTATCCCCATACTCAGGAGGAGTAGCAGAATGTATTTTGGAGTGTCATTTTTGCTATGTATTTGCTATGTGTTGGAAATATCTTATAAATGGACAACTTTGTGTAAATAAAATGCTTTTCATTTTTTTTCCACATTTTCCAAAAACTTCTGGAAAAAAAATAACCGTTTAAAAGACTCATTATGCCTCATAGATTATACGTTGGGGTGTTAGCTTTCCAAAATGGGGTCATTTTGTGGGCAATTCCATTGTCCTGGTGCTCAGGTGGTTGAGAAATGAGATGTGCAATTTATGTTCGTAGATCGCCTGATGGTGCTACTTCAATGTTGGGCCTTTGAATGTGGCCAGGCTGTGTAAAAGTCCCACACATGTGGTATCCCCATACTCAGGAGGAGTAGCAGAATGTATTTTGGGGTGTAATTTGTTATATGCATATGCTCTGTGAGAGAAATAACCAGTTAATATGACAATTTTGTAAAAAAATAAAATAATCTTCATTTTGCAAAGAAATGTGGGAAAAAAATACAACTTAAAAACACTCACCATGCTACTTACTTAATACCTTGGAGTGCATACTTTCTAAAAAGGGGTCATTTGGGGGGTATTTGTACTTTTATGACTTGTTAGTATCTCAAGAAATTAGATAGGCCGTCAGTACTTCAGGTGTGATCAGATTGATACATTTTCAGGGATTGGCACCATAGTTAGTAGACTCTATAACTTTCACAAAGACCAAATAATATACACTAATTTGGGTTATTTTTACCAAAGATGTGTAGCAGTATAAATTTTGGCCAAAATTTATGAAGAAAAATTACTAATTTGCTAGCTTTTATGACAGAAACAAAGAAAAAGGCAAATTTTCTCAAAATTTACGGTCTTTTTTTATTTCTAGCACAAAAAATAAAAAACCCACTAGTGATTAAATACCACCAAAAGAAAGCTCTATTTGTGTGAAAAAAATTACGCTAATTTTATTTGGGTACAGTGTTGCATGACTGAGTAATTGTCATTCAAATTGTGAGAGCACCGAAAGCTGAAAATTGATCTGGGTAAGAAGGGGGTTTTAGTGCACAGTAGAAAAGTTAATGTGCATCTTGAAACAACCACACCACATGTTTTTAGAGAGTCCTGTATTTCACCTGAAGTTATTTGTGGGTTTTTCTTTGCATCCCGAAAAATTTTCCTGGCAGTTGTGGCTGAAATTTTTGTTGGTCTACCTGACCGTGGTTTGGTTTCAACAGAACCCTTCATTTTCCACTTCTGTATTAGAGTTTGAACACTGCTGATTGGCATTCTCAATTCCTTGGATATCTTTTTATATCCCTTTCCTGTTTTATACAGTTCAACTACCTTTTCCCGCAGATCCTTTGACAATTCTTTTGCTTTCCCCATGACTCAGAATCCAGAAACGTTAGTGCAGCCCTGTTGAAAGATGCAAGGGTCTGTCAGTAGTCCAGAAACTCATTGACCTTTTATACACATACACTAATTACAAGCAAACAGATCACAGGTGAGGATGGTTACCTTTAATAGCCATTCAAATCCCTTTGTGTTAACTTGTGTGCATGTTATCAGGCCAAAACTCACCAGGGTATGTAAACTTTTGATCAGGGTAATTTAGGTAATTTCTGTTGTCATTATGATTTAAAAAAAGTAAACACAGTTGATTCATAATAAATGGCTTCAGCCAAACACTAACCATGAGTGTTTGGCTGGCCATTTGCTGGCCTTCTTCTAGTCTCATCCTATATAGCTTCCTTAACAGAAATAACTTGCTGTTTAGACTTGAACAATTATGTAATGAAGTCTACATACCTTTGGGCGTTTTCTCTGTTCTTATGTGGATAAGCTGGTCATCTCCCACTAGTAATCTTATGGTTGCTTTTGCCTGCCTATTTATCCTGTCCCAATTGCAAGACACCTCCACATATTGAACTTTGGATAGGGATCCCACTCCTGTCTTCAGACAGCAAATGGCCAGTCTTCTGGACACAGGTGTGGAGATGGGGGTTTTTGACAGAAAAGTGGCAGAGCATCTTATGGTCAATCCACCTATAGTCCCCATTTTCCATCACATGCCCAAACTCCACAAGAACATAGTTCCGGTACAAGGTAGACCGATAGTGGCAGGTATCGGTTCCCTTTTTAAGCGTTTGGGTCATTGGTTAGACCAGTA
Source organism: Rana muscosa (assembly GCA_029206835.1). NCBI lineage: Eukaryota > Metazoa > Chordata > Amphibia > Anura > Ranidae > Rana > Rana muscosa. Next base: position 119,954,203 of record CM055118.1, read on the forward strand.
TCTTCAACCATTGGTTGAAAGATTACCTGGCTATATCAAGGACACCACATCAGTACTGGCATCTTTACAGGATGTAGTGTGGAAAGAGGAGCACCAGTGGCTCACCATGGATGTGAAGTCACTATATTCCTGTATTCCACACAATCTTGCAATCAAAGCCATAGAACATCATCTGACATGCTACAGAACTTACGACACCAATTTGAGAGAGTTCATAATTATGGCAGTTGAATTTCTGCAATTATTTCATGTTCGATTGAGTATTTTATCTGCAATGTAGGGGAGCCTCGATGGGGGCCAGTTTTTCACCATCCCTGGCGAACCTGTACATGGGCTGATCGCAAGGGGGGGGGGGAGTTTGGGACTTTAAATGAGGTGCATATGTGGTGCACCTCCATCCCTGATTCGAAAAAATATAAATGGAAGTTTGGGACTTTGAGTGAGACTGTAGACATGGTGTAGGTAAAAAAAGGTACATGTTTATTCAAAATAAAACGCATGAACATCTTCAAACAGAAATCACATAGAAGGAAAAACATGGGCTGATAGGAGGAGAGTTTTCTCCTCTCACAACACAACCCATGTGCAGGTTCTATAGTTAGTTACGGTCGCTATATAGATGACCTTCTGATTGTATGGGATGGTTCCCTTGCGGACTGTGTCACCTTTGTATCCTTAGCAAACAAAAATAATCTCAATTTGGAATTCAGTTTTGATAGTCAGAAGAATGCCATTAACTTCTTAGATCTTACTTTAACAGGCCTTGCAGTCCAGGGTTTGGTTACAACATGTACCTATCGTAAGGCATGTGCAGGCAATGCCTTGCTTCTGGCTACTAGTTGCCATCCTGCACACACCAAACGATCCATCCCGATGGGGGAGTTCACCAGGGCCAGACGTAACTGCTCTACTGAGGAAGGTTTTAACAAGGAGTGCAACATTATAGCCTCACAACTCCATTCACGAGAATACGATAAATAGAATATAGATAGAGCAGCCTGTCTGGCCATGGAGAAAAATAGAATCACCCTCTTGGGAAATGCTGGTCGCAAATAGTAGGAGTTCTAATGACAGGAAAACAAGTTCAGTCACTTTTGTAACTGAAATTTAACAAAATAAAAAACATTGTAGATAAATACTTACCAATACTTTCCACGGATGGAGATTTGGCACCAATACTTAAGTCGGGCTGTAGGTTTTTAAGCCGCCGTGCTAAAACGCTAGGAGGCCTTCTGTCCCCAAGTCTGTTTGAGTCACAGCAACATAAAAAAACTTGGTTGAATACTGTGAGCTCTTACATTTGCGGGAATAACACATGGCTTTTCTGTAGTAGACACTCCAGACAACACAAGACAGTAATTTCCTGTGCCACAGGACAAGAATTTGCGATTCGTGAATATATCAACTGTGGCACTAGTAATATTGTATATGTTGTGGAATGCAAAAAATGTAACAAACAATATGTGGGTTGCACCATGAGACCACTGAGAATTCGTATCAGCGAACATTTTCATGGTGCATCTTACAGCACAGACAAAGGCCTATCATATGTGTCTAAGCACTTTAACCTCCCTGGCGGTATTCCCGAGTTTGACTCGGGGTAAGATTTCAGTACAAAAAGCGGTAACCCTGAGCCAGAATTTTACAGATTACAGTACTTTATCAAATAATTACACACCCCCTTTGTCCCTAGTGGTCTGTCCAGTGCCCTGCATGCACTTTTATATTATAAAAACTGTTCTTTCTGCCTGGAAACTGGAGATGGTCCATAGCAACTAAAAAGAGTCCCTTTACATCAAAAGTGGTTTTAGACCAGCTAGAAAACAGCGATAATAAATTAGAATCACTTGCAGAATTAAGCGATAGCGATTTGTGGGGAAATTCGTCATCAAACACTAAAAGTAATGACAGCGACAATTCTGCAACTGCAAATTTCAGTGTTTTTGATTTGCTTACATTATTGAATAATTTTTATTATAGTTACATTATTATTTGTTATAATTATTTATAGTTATTTATTTTATTATAATTTATGATTGTGTGTTTCAAACTTTATCATACCCTGGATGTCTACTAGACTCTTGTTTGGACAGATTTAAGTGAGTTATTTCTTAAGAATTGCAGGCCTACAATATAAAACGCCAAATTTCCATGCAAAATAATGGTACCGCTTTCAGCACCAAAAATCTGAAATAACCATACCGCCAGGGAGGTTAAGTATGAACATAATGGCAATATGGCATCCTTCTCGTACTCAGGCTTGGAAAGAGTTAAACTATCCTCACGTGGGGGGACATCTACCGTGCACTTCTTTTACGTGAAGTTTGGTGGATTTTCCACCTACAGACAAGGGCACCTGCGGGAATGAACCACCGCTATGATGTGGACCTTTTTATAAAATAAGTTTAAAAAAGTCCTGGAGCAATGGACATTGTATTATGCCCATCGCTTGTGATACACTTTGAATGTGCACTATCTTTTATGTATAGTCTTTATATTTCACATCAAGCAATATGATTTTTTAATCTATACATTTTTTCATTAAAGATTCTGTTATAGAGCTTTTAATATACCGTATATACTCGAGTATAAGCCGACCCGAATATAAGCCGAGGCACCTAATTTTACCACAAAAAAACTGGGAAAACGTATTGACTCGAGTATAAGCCTAGGGTGTCCATCTGCATGCCTCACTGTGCCTCACTTTGCCTCACTGTGTCCATGTGCATGCCTCACTGTGTCCATGCCTCACTGTGCCTATGCCTCACTGTGCCCATGCCTCACTGTGCCCATGACTAGACTGACGTTTAACATGGGAGTCTATGGAAGGGGTGCCCGGCTTTGAAAAATCGGTGCTCCCCCGCCATGGGTCCCCCAGACAACAAACTTTGCACACTGTAGAGGAAGAATGGGGCTACATGTGTGCCAAGATTTGGGTCCAAGGGGCCTACGGCCGGCCAGTACCGGGTCCCAAAGTCCGGGAGATTAGGCGCAAAAAGGTGACTCAAGTATAAGCCGAGGGGGGCACTTTAAGCACAAAAAAATGTGCTGAAAAACTTGGCTTATACTCGAGTATATACGGTATGTATTTTTTCACATGTCGAGATAGTCTTTGTATGTTTTGTATCTCAAGTGTTGTATTATAGCTAGACTATTTGTTTCTCATTTGTCATCTACACATCTGTTGACAATCTGTAACCAATCACCTGATTTTAATTGAACACATTGTTGATTGGAGAGGAGCAGTAGTCATGTGACAGTCTTTTATGTATAAAGGTTCATGTTTTTTAACATACATGAGTGCTGTGAACAAGGCTTATCGCCGAAACTAGTCTGCTGCTGACTTAACTCACTGTGAAGGCTTCAAAATAAATACGCTTGATGGTATGGAGTTGCCGGCTGCTTCTCTTACTCACTGGTCTAGCTGACACCTATACTGACCCACCTGATCCCCTTAGGGTGCCCACGTTTCCCGGATTGCCCGGGACTGTCTCGCAATTGACATGTCTGTCCTGGGTCCCAGGCACCTTCATTCTGGGACAATACAATGTCCCAGAATGAAATGGAGGACACAGCTATCCCCTACTAACTAATAACTACATTTCCGGAACTGGTTGCTAGGGCCAGCGCTGCCTGGCATCTTGCAACCAGTGACAATTTACTCTCAGACAGTGAGACCGGGAGCGAAGCCTGCGCCTAGTGCAGCACTGCTGCCCCCACCCACCTCGGCACCTCCTCCGGCACCCAGCGGCAAGCAGCAGGGACTGGTGTGATCTTCACTCTCCAGATAGTGACACCACTCCTTTCCTTCTATGCACGTGGCTCATGCAGAGGGAGTGACAGCAGTACTGCATCTGGTGGCAAGTGGCACATTCACCTGACAAATAACCCACCGACCAATTTCCCCATCCACCCCGAGACTACACTTCCCCCGCCCCCTCATCTTTTTTTGGGAAAGGTGAGAGGGGGTGTGTCCCTGAATGGCAGTTTGGAAATGTGGTCACCCTAGATCCCCTACATTGACCTACCTGACCCCTACACTGACCTACATGACCATTACACTGACCTACCTGACACCTACACTAACCCATCTGACCCTTAAACTGACCTACTTGACACCTACACTGACCCACCTGACCATTACACTGACCTACCTAACACCTACACTGACCCACCTGACCATTACACTGACCATTACACTGACCTACCTGACCCCTACACTGACCTACCTGACACCTACACTGACCCACCTGATTATCACTCTGACCTACCCGACACCTACACTGATCCACCTGATCATTACACTGATGTACCTGACCCCTACACTGACCCACCTGACCATTACACTGACCTACCTTACACCTACACTGACCCACCTGACCATTACACTGACCTACCTGACCCCTACACTGACCTACCTGACCATTACACTGACCTACCTGACACCTACACTGACCCACCTGATCATTACACTGACGTACCTGACCCACCTGACCATTACACTGACCTACCTGATTATTACACTGACCTACCTAACACCTACACTAACCTACCTGACACATACACTGACCTACCTGACACCTACACTGACCATTACACTGACCCCCCTTCCTGACACATACACTGACCCACCTACCTGACACATACACTGACCTACCTGACATCTACACTGACCCCCCTTCCTGACACCTACCCAACACATACACTGACCCACCTACCTGACACATACACTGACCCACCTACCTGACACATACACTGACCCACCTACCTTACACCTACACTGACCTACCTGACCCACCTACCTGACACATACACAGACCCACCTGACTCCTACTTCCTGCACTACTCACACACACCACCCCCACTCCATACAGCTCAATGTAGATTGGGGAGGATTTATCCTCCTCCTTACCTCTGCTCTTCTTGGCTTCATCTACCATCATCAGGGCTCTCCTCAGCACAGGGTGTACAGCAGAATTGGTTAGGAGTGCCCGCCAGCGCCATCCACCCGCTACATGGTGTCCCCGCTGGGGCCGAGCCAGCGCCATCCACCCGCTTCATGGTGTCCCTGCTGGGCAGGAGGTCAGCTAACAGACGCTGCACCTCTCAATGCTCCCATCTCCGCCGAGCCCCGACCCTCTGCTGCACACACAGACACACAGGCCACACCAGAGGGACAAGCCTGAGCAAAGGAGTCCCGGAGCGGCGCTGTGAGATATACCTGTATGAGGAGATGTGACAGCGTAGTGGGGCGCTCAGCGGGACACATGGGGGATTGGCGGCGGCACACAATAGATGTGTTCTCGACACTGAATGGGGCAAGCGATCAGGAGAGGAGAGCCAAGCTCACACAGGACAGAGGCCGTGGTTGCGCCCTAGGTAGCTCTAGGCGGCTGCCTACTTTGCCTAGTGGTAGCGCCGGCCCTGCTCACTAACTGCCCATGATGTGATAAGAGGAAAGGACACTTGTGACTTATTTTACTGAACCCCTTCCTACATTACATAATTACATAGTTAGTCAGGTTGAAAAAAGACACAAGTCCATCCAGTTCAACCATAAAAAAACAAGCAAAAATTAAATAATATCATACAATCCCATATACCCAATTCTACACCCACAGTTGATCCAGAGGAAGGCGAAAAACCCCAGCAGAGCATGATCCAATTTGCTACAGCAGGGGAAAAAATTCCTTCCTGATCCCCCGAGAGGCAATCGGATTTTCCCTGGATCAACTTTACCTATAAATGTCAGTACCCAGTTATAATATGTACATTTAGGAAAGAATCCAGGCCTTTCTTAAAGCAATCTACTGAGCTGGCCAGAACCACCTCTGCAGGGAGTCTATTCCACATTTTCACAGCACTCACTGTGAAGAAACCTTTCCGTATTTGGAGATGAAATCTCTTTTCCTCTAGACATAAAAAGTGCCCACTTGTCCTCAGTGTTGACCGTAAAGTGAATAACTCAACAGCAAGTTCACTATATGGACCCCTTATATATTTGTACATGTTGATCATAAACCCCCTTAATCTCCTCTTCTCAAGAGTGAATAAATTCAGTTCCTCTAATCTTTCCTCATAGCTGAGCTCCTCCATGCCTCTTATCAGTTTGGTTGCCCTTCTCTGCACCTTCTCCAGTTCCCCAATATCCTTTTTGAGAACTGGTGCCCAAAACTGGACTGCGTATTCCAGATGAGGTCTTACTAATGATTTTAACAGGGGCAAAATTATATTTATCTCCTTGGAGTCCATACCTCTCTTAATACAAGAAAGGACTTTGCTCGCTTTGGAAACCGCCTTGTATACAGATAGACCAAGAAGAGAGTTAAAATGCTGCCCACTGTGCCTTGGAAAGACCCTATTGCTGAAAATGTCCTGAGACACAATGGCATGATTCCTCTACTTCTCCAACAAGTTTATGTGTGCAAAAATAGAAAGAGCATTATGTATGAATAACTTCCTCTAAAACTAGGAGCAAATAGGCTGCTGAATCACTCGGTAGCAGACAAAAAATAGGAAGTTGTTAAGAGTTATTGAAAAACAAGCTGCTGTGCAGTAAAATATAATAGACAGTTACTAGTGGCAATTGGCTTTCATGTGGTCATTAATCATAACTGATTCAGAATACAGTGTATTAGTGGATTTTAGTCAAAGCTATGATTTAAAGCCATGTGTGTAGGGAATTTTCAGAGGGTTTTCCTTGCTGAGCTCCAGATGTGTTTAGCAACTATGGAATAGAATTCCGTAAGCTGGGGAAAAAAAAGTCTGCTTAGTCAACTAATCAAACTGAAAATACCAGATGGGCTGGCTTGGTTGTCCAGCCTCAATTTAATATATTGCAGTTTACAAAACCTTAAATGTGGTGGCTGTTTTTTTCCTTTATTCCTAGTAATCCTCCTGCCAGTAACATACTTCCTATATTAGGGTGTCTCCACTCCATGCTCTATGCAATGGAACCCCTGTACAGAGCATTAGTAAGACATCATGGGGAATCAGTTTTGGATACCAGTTTACAAAAAGGACCTTGGAGAACTGGAGAAAGTTCAAAGGAAGGCAACCAAACTGATCAGAGGCACAGAGGAGCTCAGCCAAGATTGGCTGAAATTAGTTTATTCTCTCTTGAAAAGAGGCAATAAAGGAGGGCTATGATCACCATGTATAAATAGATAAGTGGTCCATATAGTGAACTTGATGAAGAGTTATATGCTTTTAGGTCATCGCAAAGGACAACGGGGCACTCTTTGCATCTAAAGGAAAAGAGATTTAACCTCCACATACTGTATGAAAAGGCTTCTCCACAGTAACAGCTTTTCTATTAGTGAACTAGATGGATGCGTGTATTATTCCAACTTGACTAATTTTGTAACTATGTAACTATGGAGCCACCACAGCACTGACAGCAGCATTGTTAGTATGGGGAGAATGTCGGATTAGCTAGATTTGCTAGTAGATTAGATAGTTTGACTAACAAATTTAAGCTCAAATCTAGCTATCGCCTTTTATTTTTCTTTCAAAATATTTTATTTTCTTAAAGTAAACAATAAGAAACAATACATATTGATACAGTAAAGGTACGTCCCGGAGGACAATAAAGTAGTGATAACATATAATATTCTATGAATAATAAGCAGGAGACAGTATATAAATAAAATACAGTAAATTAAAAATTACACTTTAGTCTAGGAAATGCTAGGGAGGCCTCAATATAACTTTAAAGGGCTAAAGATTCACGTCTCTCCGTAGCATCCCTATCAGGATCAAGCTGTGCCTGAAGAGGGAACCTCCAGTCCTCCATATAAACTCTCAAGCCTCATACACACGACCGAGTTTCTCATCGTAAAAAACCCGTTGATTTTCTCGACGAGCTTCTTGTCAAGCTTTCCTTGCATACACACTGTCAATTCCAAATCTCGTTGTTGTTCTGCACGGTCACGTACAGCACGTACGACAGCAGTATAAAGGGCAAGTTCCATTTCAATGGCGCCACCCCTTGGGCTGCTTTTGCTGATCTCGTGTTACCGCGTGTGAAGTAAAAGTTTGGGAAGATACGATTCGCGCTTTTCAGTCTTCGTGCTTTCATTTCGTTACAGCGTGACGAATGTGCTATTTCATTTACGAAGGCTTGTTTTACCAGAAGAAGCGCTCCCATCTCATACTTGATTCTGAGCATGCGCGATTTTTTAAGACTCGGAAAAGCATACAAATGACCGGTTTTCTCGTCGCAAAACAGGCCGACGAGAAACCCGGCGAGAAAATCGAGAATCCTGACGAGAAAATAGAGAGCAGGTTCTCTATTTTTCTCCTTGAGATTCCCGGCAGTTTTCTCGACGAGAAATCATACACATGAACGGTTTTCTCAGCAAGAAAGCTCTCTCTGCAGTTTTCTTGTCGTTTTTTGACGAGAAACTCGGTCGTGTGTACGAGGCTTTAGTGTAGCCTTCCCAGCTTCACTTACCAGGAAGTATAACTATTTAAACGACACGATAACTCAGTGTTTCTCAACTCCAATCCTCAAGGCGCCCCAACAGGTCATGTTTTCAGGATTTCCCTCAGATGAAACAGCTGTGGGAATTACTAAAGCAGTTACACTGATCAAATAACCTGTGCAAAACAATGGAGAGCCTGAAAACATGACCTGTTGGGGTGCCTTGAGGACTGGAGTTGAGAAACACTGCGATAACTCCTAAATGAAAGCTTAGAAATTCAATAACATTTTAGAAATGAACTTAGGATATGTACCTTAAGAAAACATCTCCGGGTGTCTTGTTGTAAAAATAAAATAAGGATAGAAAAGGATAGGAGAGAGCTAGGAAAAGAAAAGAAGAAGAGAAAGAACAGAGGGTACTTGCCTACCTACATATCGTCGGTGAGTGGGCATACGATGAAATAATTTAAGTAAGTGATATTCCAATATAATTAGCCCAAGGTCCCCAGATTATTTCAAATTTTGAGATTGTGTTATTAAGAATACTAGCGAGTTTTTCTTGAGTCATTATCCATGACACCTAACGTTTGACATCAGAAAGGAGTGGTTTCATTTTTTTCCAAGCCTTGGCTATAGTTATCTTGGCTCCTGTGAGGATGAAATTAATTAGTGTTTGAGTATTCTTAGTTGTTTGGGGTAAGCTAGCACCTTTATAAGCAATAAAGTATTTTTTTTCTTTTTTGGATAAAGTTTTTTCATAAATGAATATTAGCTGACCATTGTAAGCAGTGTAAAAAGGCCTGTTTCAACCTTCTAACTACCACGTTTCCTGGACAGCTGCGTCTGTTAAAGTAAGCTGAAAACTAACCTACATACTGCCCAGATCAACAGGTGAAAATAAGAGCAATATATATATATATATATATATATATATATATATATATATATATATATTTATATATATCTATATATTTATATATATCTATATCTAGAATATATATATATATATATATATATATATATATATATATATATATATATACACACACATATATGTTTTGGGTTTAATACTGCTTCAAAGCAGAAATACAAGCTAACCAAATACTGTGTAACTTATACAGAGTGTCAAAGACTCATCACAGACCCTTGCGTCTTTCATCCAGTGCTGCACTCATGTTTCTGGATTCTGAGTCATGGAGTCGGCGCCTACCTTGCCTATAGGTAACACCAGCCCTGACTGGGAGGACATAAAGGATTATCCATTAAAAATTCTAGTTTCACTACGGGATCATCTCATTCAGCTTAAGTTGGTACATAGGGCTTATCTCACCCCTCATTGTGTACATAAAATGGGGCCTGCCCCTTCCCCAGCATGTTGGCGCTGTGACTGTCCTCAAGGGGACTTTATTCACATATTTTGGTCCTGCCCTGCAATTACTGTATACTGGACACAAGTGATCTCTGTTATCCAATCAGTGACCAACATTTCTGTTTCCCCCCTCCCCTACAGTGTGCCTGCTAGGCCTGGTGGAGGATCTAGCGCCTAAAGTGGCAGAAAGAACTTTGATTGGTCTCCTATTATTTAATGCCAGGAAAGCTCTTACGTTATGTTGGTATAGCACTGTCCCCGTAGGGCTTGCTGAGTGTTGACTTCATAGGTCTCTCTCTGGTTACCTGCAGCTGGCTGCTAATAGTTCCCACTTGGCTGCTGAGGGTTCCCACTTAGTTGCTGAGGGTTTCCCACTTTGTTGCTAGGGGTTCCCGCTCTCGCTTGTTTTCTCTGAGTTCCCAATTGTCCCCCCCTACTCTCGCTTCCTCTTTACTCAATGACCAGTCCAGGGCGTTTGTGTTTTTGTATTTTATTTTGGAACTTGGATGGGAGAAGGGATGGGTGGGATACTCTAACTGGAACTATTCACAAAAGATAAGGACAACTCTCACGTTCAATAGATTTTTATTTTTCAAAATAATCATAGACATTACAGAAGTACAATATGACGAAGGGTTAATTCACGTATAACAAACAAGAAAAAAAGGCAGATCATTGTTCTTAACAGCAAAAAAAAAAAACAGATAATCAATAACTAGTCTTTAAATGTTGTTTCAAAGAAAAACCTCAGGTTTGAGTAAATAAGGTATGAGTGAACCCCTGGTACGGAAAGATAATTGAGGCATAGAAAAATGAACCGTAGGGATAGACGGACTGGGAGATCCTACCCATCCTGGACACCCCAAAAGGGATCTTCCTGTGTCCGGTCAGGTCCCCCCCCCCCCCCAGCTTGCTATGAAGTGAACAATGAGACCCCAGCTCTAAGATGTATAATTAGAACAAAATACAGAGTTGCTGAAGCAAATTCAAAACAGTTTGTTGTTTTAAAACCCCTAAGTCACATTTATCAACTTAAAATAATAAAAGATTAATAGTAATAAAATGATACGACACAAGAAAGCAAAAAAAATAAAAAATTTAAAAAAAAATAAGGATAAAAAGAAAGAAGAAAAGGAGGAACGAGATAAAAAGAGAGAAGAAAAGAAATCACGTGCCTATTGTGGTGTGTAGTGGATAGAGTGATCAGAGTTGCGTTTGATCACTAGGGAAATACCACAATAAACAGCCCAAGGCTCCCATACAGCTTCAAATTTATTAAATGTATTTAATAAGATACTAGCCAACTTCTCTTGTGCCATAATCCAGGAGATCTTACTGTGTATAGCCAGAATGGAAACCCTGGGCTGCTTCCAAGCCCTAGTAATGGTAAGTTTTGCCCCCAGTAGCATAAAGCGGATCAGCTGCTGAGTGGGTTTGGGGATACTAGGGATATGAGCATTAAGGAGAGCGAAAGATGCCGACCTGGGAATCTGGAACTTAGTGACCTTGAATTTGAGGTTAAATATCCTTTTCCAGACTGACCTTATCCTAGGACACTCCCACCAGACGTGCACCATTGAGCCCAAAAGGTGGCAGCCTCTAAAGCAATTGGGATTAGTATCTGGGTAGATGGTCGCAAGCCTGGCTGGAGTCTATAAGAGACGTATTCAAAATACCTCGAAATGAGTCAGAGCATACCCTCTGCCAGGTGCCCAAATCCCAGCTCAGCTGGAGGTCTTCCTCCCATGCCGTCGTGTATGAGGATTTCACAGTAGGACTAGTAAGTGACGAATAGATGACAGAAATACCACCCCTTTGTCCCATGGCCAATCCACACCAGAGCTCGTAATTTGTAAATTTAGGCTGAGGAGGTCTTTCCCTCCAGATATCATGTAAGAATTGTGAAATTTGTTCAAATCTAGGCTTTTCTGAATCCGGAATATCTAATTTACTTAGACAATGGGTCATGGTAATAGGGCCTTGAGAAGTAAAGTAGTGTCCTATCCTATAATGACTTTTGTTTATCCACCAGCTGAAAGCTGCAGTATCCATTCCAGGGGGAAAATTTGGGTTATTAAATATGTGTGCCAGTAGTTGTATTTCAGAAACTAGAGCAGGATGAGAGCGTAGTCTGTCCCAAAGGGCATAGGATTGAGAGAGGGAAGGGGATAGACTGGGCGGTCTCTGTTTTTGGGGACACCAAAGTAGATAGTCCAAGGAAAAATGGGGGATAGCCTGTCCCTCTAAAAATACCCAGTCCGGTTTTTCATTACAGGAGTATACTACAGATAATTGGGCTAGTCTAGCGGCTAAAAAATAATTATATAGGTTAGGCAATCCCATCCCCCCTTTTTCCTATGTAAATAAAGAGTGTTCTGGGGGATTCTGTAACCAAACTTACCCCACACAAATTTGAGAATTTTACTTTGTAAAGACTGTAACTGTTTTTTTCTGACGGGTATGGGAAGGGAACGAAATAGGTACAAAATTCTAGGGAGAAGGGTCATTTTGATGGAGTTAATTCTACCCAATCAGGAAAGTTCATATTTGGACCAATTTTTTAAATCTGATGTAAGTTTACGGAATAGGGGTGGATAACTGCTTGCGTAAAGGGATTCCGTTAGTGCAGTAAGGGAAATTCCTAAATATTTGATAGAAGAGGGGCTCCATTCAAATTTGAAGGACTGTTGTAGGAGTGAGACTGTGGAAGACGGAAGAGATACATTTAAAGCTTGCGATTTGGCAAAATTGACTTGAAGCCCAGAAATTTTGGAGAAATCTAACTTTGTATAGGTTCGGGAGGGATGTAATGGGTGAAGTAAGGAAGAGTAGCAAATCGTCTGCAAATAATCCACATTTGTGTGTCTGATCCCCACAGGATACCCACTTTATGTTAGGATTTTGCCGAATGGCAATGGCTAGGGACTCAATTGCTATGGCAAAAATATTTGGGGACAATGGGCATCCCTGTCTCGTTCCTCTGGCAATATGTATTGGGGAGGAATAGTATCCCTGCAATCGGATTTGGGCTTTGGGTTGGGAATAAAGAGCTCTGATTACACCCATAAAACATGGACTGAAACCCCATCGATCCAGAAGGGAGAGACGATACTGCCAAGACACAGAGTCGAAGGCCTTCTCCAGATCAAGTGCCAGGAGAAAACCCTGTTGTTTATGACCTCCCTCCCAGTTGGACTGTAAAATGGAGACAATGTCAAATTCTCTTCTCACCTGATCCGAGCCTTGTCTTCCCGGTACAAATCCTACCTGATCCTTGTGGATATATTTATTAATGAAAGAAGAAAGGCGGTTAGCCAGAATTTTAGTGAGAATTTTTAAATCATTATTTATCAACGAGATAGGGCGGTAACTAGAGACTTCTTCCGGGTTTTTATCCAGTTTTGGGATAACAGAAATGTAAGCGGTATTGAGTTGGGTACCTAATTGGGAGCCATGGGTTTTAAAATTGAAAAATGAGGAATAAGGGTGTCTGTGAAAGCTTTGTAATAGGGAACTGATAAACCATCAGGTCCCGGAGCCGACCCTGTTTTGAGATCACCAATAACCGTTGCCACTTCCTCAATCGAAAAGGGAGTTTCAAGAAAGTCTCTATGTTCCGCATCCAAGGATGGAATAGGTAGGCCATCCATGAATGCGGACACCGACTCGCTCGGAAGTTGTGAAGGAGCAGTATATAGTTTGGAGTAATACGTATGAAATGCCTCAAGAATCTTCTCTGGGTTTGCCGTGGGTTCCTGTCCAGCTATGCGGATCTTAGGCATAGAGCAAATCCTAGTCCTAGGGGATAATTTAGTCGCTAACATCCTACCTATTTTTCCTTTCTGAGTGTAAAACCTATTACTACTCCAACAAAAGGATCTTTCCGCTTTTGTCGTGAGAGTTAAATTAAGTTCCAGTCTTGTTTTATCAATTTCAGCCAATAAAGTTGGAGAAGGATTCTTTTTGTGCTGTGTTCTCAGGGACCTGTATGACCTCTCCAGTCGCACAATGTCCGCTTCGCGTTCCTTTTTTATTCGTGTGGAAATTTGAATAATTTTGCCTCTAATAAAGGCTTTGTGGGCAGCCCACAAGGTTTCAGCGGAAATATCCTCCACATTATTCAAGCGGAAATATTCTTGAAGTGCGACATCAATTTCTGCCTTTATTGTCGGGTTGGAGAGTATGGACTCATTTAGTCTCCAATGGCTCCTCTTTGCCAAACCGGCCATAGAGCGAATGGACATGATCACCAAGGAGTGGTCAGACAGGACCGTGTCTATAATTTGGGATTTAATCACCGCCGGGAGTATATAATAAGGTACCAGGATATGGTCAATCCTGGCATAGGTATCATGTGGGTGGGAATAATGGGTGAAATCTCTCATAGAAGGATTAGATTCTCTCCAGACGTCCGCTAAACCTCTATCGTGAAGTAGCTTGGCAATTTTTAGGCTAATCCTAGTGGGTCTGGTAAGTTGGGCAGAGGGGGGTTTGGATTTATCCAACCCTTGGTCAAAAGCTGCATTTGAATCTCCTCCCCAAATAACTGTGCCTTCCAACAAGGGAGATAAGGTGTCCAATATGAGACGGAAAAAATTATCCTGCCCGGAGTTAGGGGAATAGTATGAGATCAGGGAGTATAAATGACCCTCTAATGTGCCCTTAACTAAAATAAATCTACCCTCTGGATCTTTAAATTCAGAGACGAAGTGAAAATGACAGGATTTAGAAATAAAAATTGCAGCTCCTTTTGTTTTATTTTCAGCACTTGCCAAAAAGAATTGGGGGAATTGGGGATGGATGTATTTGGGATCATACTGCCTAGGAAAATGGGTTTCTTGAATCATAAGAATATCAATACCAAGAGATTTATAAGAATCAAATAGTTTACGCCTTTTAATGGGGGAATTCATACCTTGAACATTATGCGTGGCTATTTTAAGTGAGCTCTGTATAGAATTAGCCATGGGAGTCAGGGGAGGTGCTGTGTCTATCATCTAAGTCACTCACCCCTCCAACCACTTTGTTCTCCAGGTATAGCAAACCGTCAAGTCTGCCAGCGAATAGCCAGGACATCATTCTGCGTAGACGATCATTACGATCCAGAAAACATTCTGTAACATAAGGGAAGATTAGGCACGTGAAAGAAAGATCAGATAAAGAAAAGGAAAGAAAAGATCTGAAAAAGAAAAAGAAATAAAAAAAAGATTTCAAAGACAAAAAATGAAGAAAAATTACAAAAAACACCAAAAAAGAAGAAAATTCTGGGAGAGGGGAAGTTCTCCCCCAGAATCTCTACCAAGGTAAAGCAAATAAGGCCCATTCTCTAAGGGGAAAAGGCTACCTTTCCCCCAAAGCTCTTTGGGAGTCTCGAGGGAAAGGAGGAGGTACATGGGGCCCACCCCAGCCTGGGCGCCCCTGTAAAACTATATATAAAAAAATATATTATTGCAGGAACTACCAACAATGCAGTATATTGAGGTAAGACTAAATACCCCAAGGACCGGTCCAATCTGAACCTGATCTATCATAAGTCACCCTCAGTCCTTCCTCCCAAAGGGGAGCAAGGAGTGGGGGCCCTCCTAATCAAAAAGTGGAGTAAATACCCTATAGGATGAAAATCCTCTCAGGATATATAAAACATATTTAACAAAATATGAAAATGCAACAAGAGCAAAAATGTTATATAAAGAAAAATTACTGCATAGTCATTCTAGTCCCCTTAGTATAAATTCATCCCTGGACCTTAAAGGGTCAAGGTGTAAGTGAAGAGATCTATCATTAGAGACTAGATCAAGTGGGACCATTGTCCTTAGCCTTCTTGGATCTTGATCTGGTCCACAACGGAGATTGAGGACTTGTAGGATTCGGTCTTTTGGACGAATTCTAAACAGAACGGGAAGTGTCCATATCAGCCTCTTGTGAGATGAACTTGAGGTTCAATAGCAATCTTTCACCATCCTGAAAAGTGGAGAAAGAGTAATTCTTCCCTTTATCCATTAATTTCACTGCAAATGGGAATGCCCATTTATATTTTATGTTAGGGCAAGGAGTAGTGGTTTCAGAGACCTTCTACGCTGTATAGTAGAAGGGGAAAGATCTGCGAAGATTTGGACAGAATGACCGTGACATTGAACATCAGACATGGTACGAGCCTTTCTCATAAATTCCTCTTTTACTGCGTAAAAGTGAGGTTTAGCAATTATCTCTTGGTAAGCCGTCCTTTCTGAGGGGTCCAAGGGACCTGTGGGCTCTATCCAATTCCAGGCGGTGTTGTGGGATATCAGGTATCAAGGACTGGATAACATTTTGTACTGCTGCTGGGATGTCAGTGATGGATTCAGGAAGACCTCTGATACATATATTATGTCTTCTGGACCTGTTCTCTAAATCGTCGATCTTATTTAGGGCCACTTCCAGTTGTTCCTGCACCAATTGAATATGTTCCGAATTTTGGTTTGTGGTGGACACCGTTTGGTCAAGCTTGTTTTCAATATGTTCAATTCTGGTCCCCAAAGTTTGGAAGTCAGCTTTTAATTCTCCAGTAATTTTAGCCACCGTTTGGGAGAGCCCCCTGTCAAGAAGTTCAGCCAGGGCCTGATACAAATCCGTTACAGAAAAAGCAGAGGGAGCAGTTATAGAGCTGACAGGAAAAGAGCCATCCTGACACACAGCAGCAGGACCCATAGGGGAAATAGCATAGGATTCTGGAACATGTCCCCTCAGGGAGTCAGTGGAGATTGTAGCTGGAGAAATACTCAGCTGGGTACTCTCATGTGCCAGGGGAGGATATTGCTGGGATATTTGTTCAAGCAGTCTCCTACCTTCCTGAAGTACCTAAGCTCCGCTGACTAGAAGCTGCGCCGCGGCCGCCATCTTGGAATTTCGGCCGATTTTTAGAAGAAAAATTGCGGCTCCCAGGTAGGTATTTTTTAATTTCTGAATAGGTAGGGTTGTGCCCGGGTGTATGGGGAATCCGGGGATACCTGTGGCTCCGCTCTAAGTTCAGTATTCACTGAGATATGAGCGCCGCTGGGCTGGGGTGGTGAGGAGCTCCTGACTCAGGCAGCCATCCTCAGAGCTCCGCGCATGCGCCTCGATAAGGACAACTCTCACTTGACCTATCCGGATTATTAGCAGAAGCAGTCACACTGCTTTAACCATACAGCCACATGTATGGAGTAATTAAGCCTTTTTTACTCTCACTAGCAGCAGACTTGATGAACCACATTATCTTCAGGACACTCTATAGCATGGATATGCAATTAGCGGACCTCCAGCTGTTGCAAAACTACAAGTCCCATCATGACTCTGCCTCTGGGTGTCATGTTTGCTGCTGTCAGAGTCTCGCTATGCCTCATGGGACTTGTAGTTTGGCAACAGCTGGAGGTCCGCTAATTGCATATCCCTGCTCTATAGCATCCACTTTACTGACACCTGTCCACTGACTCTTCTAGCTGAAGGGGGTGGCTCTCACTCGACAGACACAGATCTGTACTCACAGTAGGCAGAATCAGATTCTTCCTGGTGTTTCCCTTCCAGTCAGCTCTGCAGGACTTCTGGGTTCAGCTTCTCGCTCTCTCTAGACCCCTGGGCCGACCATCTAGGGCCGCACAGCCAACGCTGTATCCTGGCCTAGGCCAACAAGGCCCAGGCCTAGGGCAGCACTTTGCAGGGGGGCAGCACGGAAAGAGTACCCGCCGTCTTGTGCTACACTGTTAGTGTAACGCAAGCTTCTTCTAAATTTGACTGTCCTATCAGTCTGGACCACAAACCTTCCTCACTCTGCTATATGTTTTCTGTTGCACCATTGGCATGGTATATCTTCTTAGTCCTCTCCATAAAATTATCAGAAATTTGTGCTTAAAGTAGAACTATAGCCAATTTTTTTTTTTTCATTTTGGATAGAGTAATGGAGAGCCCCAGACAGTTTATTTTTTACCATCCCTGACCCATTGCAGAGCTTTTCCTTTACTTCCTGCCCCATACCCAAACAGGAAGTGAGAGGAAATCTATGCAAATTAAGGGAATCCATTGCCCCCCCCCAAGGCCCTAAGAACTAGTGTCCCCACTCAAAAATTTCAGGGCGGGTCTTAAACAGAAAGGGGTGTGGCCTTGACAGGAAGGGGTGGTTCATATTTATATTAGGGAGTGCACGAGTTTAGTCAGGCCTAGGGCAGCACAAAACCTAAATACACTACTGCGCACAGCCTCCTCCTTCCTGGACTCTGTTCCCCAGCTCAACTAATTTTGAGCACATGTACTCTCGCTTTATATGCAGTATCCCAACATGTAATGCAGCACTTTCTCTCTGCCAATTGCCAGGGCTGTAACAAAGCCTGTGCAATCACTTGTCAGGTCCCCTCCCACTGTCCAATATGCCTCCCTATTGGACCAGTGGGGGACAGTCAGAAGAAGCTGAGCTGCACCTGAGTACAATGAGCAAACCGAACCAATAGATCCTGCTCCCTAGTAGGCAGAGAGCACTCTAAGTTTTACCTGACCATCTTCCTGGTAAGCAGAAAGACCAAAAACTATACTCTCTTCTAGCACCTACCTAGGAGCGTGCTACATCGGAAAAAGCAGGCCCCTCCCAGTTTACCCTTTTGGAAGCAGTGGGTTAACAATGCCCTCCCCTACCACAAAGACACGTATGCTCATAGGGGTTGCTCCAGGAAATATGAAAGAGTCTGGGCCAAATAGCTAGCGGAACCTGACACGGCTGTGAAAAAGTTAACAATGACATGTGTTCCCTACAGTTCCTTCTCGTTAGCTCAGCGAACGCAATAAAAACTCCTGAGTTTCAGCAATTGACACCGTCAGGGTGGTTGAAACACACAGGTTCTTTAGTTGTTCTGTTTGTTTGTTACTACAGTCCTCAGGCTACTATATATTGCATCTAATATCTTCTCTGCCTTTGTGCCCATGTGTGGGCTTAGTGCCTGTGACTGGAAAATTATTGTTGTGGTGTCTGTACTTCTATATGTTTGTACCACATCAAAATCCAATAAAAAGAGTTAAAAAAAAAAAGCTTGGGTGCTGGCATTCCGGAGTTCCGGGCCCAGGTGCCCTTGACCTGGCCGGAGCGAGAGATGGAGTCAATCTCAGGCACCTTTAGCCTGGGGTGAGGTACTATGGCGGAAGCCTGGAGCTCAGTACCTTCGAGTTCTGCGAGGAATCCGGGTGGAGGAATCCGAGGGGGCTCTAACTCCTTGGGTGCCCGTGTCTGAGGTCGAGAAAACTGGTGAGCGGAACTTCTCTGAAGAGTCCCGCGCAGCATTGCTGGTGACAGAGAGGCCTCCGGTGAATCCCTTGGACGGATTGCCTTCCCCTGACAGGGGCTGTGCTAGCGAAGGTAATTCACGTTCTACCTCCTATAGTCAGTGGCAGTGACTGTTCGCCACTGGTGATACTACAGTGGTTAGCTGTAACTAGAAGAATTGTGCCTTGGCCTACTCCCCGCAAATACTGAAGTGTTACATTGGTCAGACTGTCAACCTGTCTGTGCTGTATGACTATTTATTGGGAAGAATAAATACGAGTTGGACCTGTTCAGTGTGTGGAACTCTGGTTACTAGGAGCAAAGGGGAGTCAATCCGAGGAAAGGATTGGACTCTGGGACACATACACAAGCCCGATAGTTCTGGCCTTCACCTCTACACCTGGGAGGACATGGGCCGTGGTGTATCTCACTCCTCTCTCCCAGGTACCCCTAGACAACAGCCGTATAACCGATAAAGCTAGAGAGAGGGGTGAGGTCGCTACATATAGCATAGGTTTTCCCTCCCTAAAATATAGATAACTACTAGCTGACAATCAAATCTTTTGGGTTTTACTTGTATATTTAATTTAAATAGAAGTAAGAGAGTTAAAGAGATGGTCCAGCCTGGGTGAAAAAAAAAAAAAGTCAGCAGCTACAAATACTGTAGCTGCTGACTTTTAATATGAGGGCACTTACCTGTCCAGGAATCCCGCGATGTCGGCACCACAGCCGATCTTCAGATCAACCGCCGTTCCTGGTAAGGGAACCAGGCAGTGAAGCCTTTCGACTTCCCTGTTGGTCCCTACTGCGCATGCGCAAAGCACGCTGCGCTTTCTAATTGACCTGGCGGCAGGGGAAGGAGGAGGGGGGCCGAACTTCCAAGAGATCGGGCCGTGGCTCGTCTCTCCCGGGGAAGGGGACCTGTCAAAAACGGGTCCCTGTTCCACCCTCCCCCCTGAAAGGTGCCAAATGTGACACTGGAGGGGGGGAGGAAGCATATAAGCGGAAGTTCCACCTACCAGCATGTCTTTGGAGTGTGGGAGTGGAAACTGGAGTACCCGGAGGAAACCCACGTAGGCACAAAGAGAACATGCAAGTTCCAGGCAGGTAGTGTCGTGGTTATACGTATAGACATCTTTTCTTTTACAGGGTAGATAGAATAGGCTTAGAATGGGAGTTGGAGTAACTTTTAGTAGGGTTTAGTTAAAATTTGACTGGAATTCCAGGGTATTATCTTCTGTCATGTTTTGGGTCCCTGACTCACAGTACTGAAGTGAAAGGGCCAGTATGACAACCAGTCAATAATTTAATATGAGATGCAAAGTGTTGTCATTAATATGTCTTGAAAAAAACAAACATTCACATCAGAGATTTTTCTCTTCCTTATTTTTAGAATAGTTTCTCTTTGTACATCATATTTGTTCTCTCTGTTCTACCTACATGAAACACACATTCTCTTTCTATTGCACCACAATCCAAGGTGTATTTCTCACTTTCAGCCACATTTTCTCCCTGTTTGTTCTCTTCATCTAATCTTGTTTCTCTTCTCTTTGCGCTAGTCTACTTTTTTCTCTTTCATTATTACTGCCTATAGTCAGCTTATATATCTGAAGAAATCAGTCTGATAATCGGTGTGCACATTTTTAGTGTGAACCTATGGCCAGGCTATGGCTAAAATTCAACTATTTACATATCCTTTAAAACAAGCTTTCATTGACATCTGTCGCTGAAGGTACTGTTGAGCAATTCATTCTCAAATTTCACAGCAGAAGCAATTGGGTTGTCCATGTTGGTGCAACAGTATGTACTATGCACTCCGAACTATAGATGGTGCTGTAATGATATGCTAGTGTAGCGCCCCTTTACTTTTAGGGGAGCTAGGTTCCTAAATTTAGGGGTTGATCTGGGTAGTCAGACCCAGATCGCTTCAATTGTTAGGTTTTGTTCTTTAGCTTTTGCCAAGTGGTGTTGCTGGTGTACAGTTCCCTGTGGCCTTTGAGTGGCGCTGCCATAACAGGTCAGGGTTGAACCGCTGGTGACATTGCTGTACCTTTGGGTGTCCTCTCCAGGTGGTTGTGCGAGGGGGCGAGGTCGGCCCGCTGCGCATGATGGGAGAGGATACATAAGGGGCAGACGCCATCTTAAGGAGGAGAAGGAGGGGTACTGAGGAGCAGTACCAAGGAGCAGTCCGTCTGCACCTTGTGGCCCTCCAGGCCATGGGGTTGTGCGTGGATGGATCAGTCTCAGGCACCTTTAGCCTGGGGCTGCAACTCTTCATGTAGGCCCAGCACCTTTAGCTGGCCTACCATCTAAAGAGGAATTACAGGGCACTCGAGGGTGACCTGTCCTGGAGAGGGAGCCAGGGTTACCGGTGAAGGAAGTCACCGCCTTGGATGAGACCTGGTCACCTACAGAGGGATTCCACAAGTCCGCCACAGGCATTGTAGCGTGCTTTAACTTGCACCTAGGTCCTTATGCTACAAGTGCTGGGAAGTTTGGAACTAGTCAAATGGGTTCCGATCGTATCCCTAGGAAAGAAAAGTAAAGTTCGTGCATCACTCCGGCTGCTAGGACCGTGAGAAGGAACTATCCGGGTGAGCAGAGTCCACTTAGGATTGAGTGGTGATATTAAGTGCCTGAACCTGCCTCCCTGTTATTCTATTCTTCACTTTCAACTTTCCTGTCTGGTTTCAAGCATAAAGAAAATAATCCTTCAGTCATTGAGGTTTAACCTTGTCTGGACATTGGCCTTCTTGATACACAAACAACAGAATTTTCTTTACACTCTAGAGAAAGGAACCAACCTAGGAAGGGTAACTCGCTGCAGAACCCAACAAATTGTGAACACCGCTTAACCTCTTCAAACAGGAGGGTACGGGCATATAGCACGGTGTGCCTTATCTTACAAGTGAGCCAGATGAGAAAAAGGTCCGTGTGCTACACTAGTATCTGTGTTTACAGTGCCTTGAAAAAGTATTCATACCCCTTGAAATGTTCCACATTTTGTCATGTTACAGCCAAAAACGTAAATGTATTTTATTGGGATTTTATGTGCTAGACCAACACAAAGTGGCACATAATTGTGAAGTGGAAGGAAAGTAATAAATGGTTTTCAATTTGCTTTACAAATAAATATCTGAAAAGTGTGGTGTGCATTTGTATTAAGCCCCCTCGAGTCAATACTTTGTAGAAGCACCTTTTACTGCAATTACAACTGCAAGTATTTTTGGGGATGTCTCTACCAGCTTTGCACATCTAGAGAGTGACATTTTTGCCCATTCTTCTTACAAAATAGCTCAAGCTCTGACAGATTAAATGGAGAGCATCAGTGAACAGTAATTTTCAAGTCTTGCCACAGATTCTCAATTAGATTTAGGTCTGGACTTTGACTGGGCCATTCTAACACATGAATATGCTTTGATCTAAACCATTCCATTGTAGCTCTGGCTGTATGTTTAGGGTCGTTGTCCTGCTGGACGGTGAATCTCTGCCCCAGTCTCAAGTCTTTTGCAGACTCTTATGCCCTGTACACACGATCGGATTTCCAATGGAATAAAATCCGATGGATTTTTCCATCGGAATTCCGATGAAGCTAACTTTCATCAGTCTTGCCTACACACCATCAGTCAAAAATCCGACCGCCCAAAAGCTATGACGTACAACACGTACGGCGCCACCCTTTGGGCTGCTTTTGCTGATTTCGTGTTACCGCGTGTTAGTAAAAGTTTGGTGAGAGCCGATTCGCGCTTTTCAGTCTCCGTGCTTTTCAGATCGTTTTCTGGTGTTCAGTTTGTGCTTGTGGGTTCGTATCTGTCTTTCAGTGCGTGTAGTCAGGTTGTATCTGTTTTTCAGTGCGTTCTTGTCTGCTCGTTTACTGGTTTTCAGGTCGTTCTTCATAGGACTTGCTGTTCCTCAGTGCATTCTGTTTAAGTTCGTTCTGACCAGCCGACCGGTTTAAAGCCATGTTGGAAGTACGTTCTCATCGTAGAGCTTGTGTTGCGTATGCGCTTGGTGTTGCGGTTAATACTTTGATCCAAGCTCAGTCCATGAACAGGGTGAGGAGAAGTTCATGGACCAAGAATTGGTTGCTCAAGCAGAACCAATTCTGTCATATGCCTCTGCTGCGGGAAATCCAGGAGAATAATTCTGATGACTACAGGAATTATCTCCAGATGACAGACCCTGTTTTTCACCGTCTGTTGGATTTGGTGTCCCCCTATATCACGAGGCAGGACACTGTGATCCGCCAGGCCATCACTGCCAAGCAGAGGCCCATCGCCACCTTGAGATACCTGTTGTGTAACACAGACAGGCATCTTGCAAGCAGTTACAGTGGGTGTAGGTGCCTCCTGCACAGTATACACTACCCCTTATTGCTCGTGGTGTTGTTCTGTTGTGTAACACAGACAGGCATCTGCAAGCAGTTACAGTGGATGTAGGTGCCTCCTGCACAGTATACGCTACCCCTTATTGCTCATGGTGTTGTTCTGTTGTGTAACACAGACAGGCATCTGCAAGTAGTTACAGTGGGCGTAGGTGCCTCCTGCACAGTATACACTACCCCTTATTGCTCGTGGTGTTGTTCTGTTGTGTAACACAGACAGGCATCTTGCAAGCAGTTACAGTGGGTGTAGGTGCCTCCTGCACAGTATATGCTACTCTTTATTGCTCGTGGTGTTGTTCTGTTGTGTAACACATACAGGCATCTGCAAACAGTTACAGTGGGTGTAGGTGCCTCCTGCACAGTATACACTAACCCTTATTGCTCGTGGTGTGGTTCTGTTGTGTAACACAGACAGGCATCTGCAAGCAGTTACAGTGGGTGTAGGTGCCTCCTGCACAGTATACGCTACCCCTTATTGCTCGTTGTGTTGTTCTGTTGTGTAACACAGACAGGCATCTGCAAGTAGTTACAGTGGGTGTAGGTGTCTCCTGCACAGTATACACCTGAAGCTACCCCGTATTGCTGGTGTATTTCTTTTGTGTAACACTAACAGGCATCTGCAAGCAGTTACAGTGGGTGTAGGTGCCTCCTGCACAGTATACGCTACCCCTTATTGCTCATTGTGTTGTTCTGTTGTGTAACACAGACAGGCATCTGCAAGTAGTTACAGTGGGTGTAGGTGCCTCCTGCACAGTATACACCTGAAGCTACCCCTTATTGCTCGTGGTGTTGTTCTGTTGTGTAACACAGACAGGCATCTGCAAGCAGTTACAGTGGGTGTAGGTGCCTCCTGCACAGTATACGCTACCCATTATTGCTCATGGTGTTGTTCTGTTGTGTAACACAGACAGGCATCTGCAAGCAGTTACAGTGGATGTAGGTGCCTCCTGCACAGTATACGCTACCCCTTATTGCTCGTGGTGTTCTGTTGTGTAACACAGACAGGCATCTGCAAGTAGTTACAGTGGGTGTAGGTGCCTTCTGCACAGTATACACCTGAAGCTACCCTGTATTGCTGGTGTATTTATTTTGTGTAACACTAACAGGCATCTGCAAGCAGTTACAGTGGGTGTAGGTGCCTCCTGCACAGTATACGCTACCCCTTATTGCTCGTGGTGTTGTTCTGTTGTGTAACACAGACAGGCATCTGCAAGTAGTTACAGTGGGTGTAGGTGCCTCCTGCACAGTATACACCTGAAGCTACCCCTTATTGCTCGTGGTGTTGTTCTGTTGTGTAACACAGACAGGCATCTGCAAGCAGTTACAGTGGGTGTAGGTGCCTCCTGCACAGTATACGCTACCCCTTATTGCTCATGGTGTTGTTCTGTTGTGTAACACAGACAGGCATTTGCAAGTAGTTACAGTGGGTGTAGGTGCCTCCTGCACAGTATACACCTGAAGCTACCCCTTATTGCTCATGGTATTGTTCTGTTGTGTAACACAGACAGGCATCTGCAAGCAGTTACAGTGGGTGTAGGTGCCTCCTGCACAGTATACGCTACCCCTTATTGCTCATGGTGTTGTTCTGTTGTGTAACACAGACAGGCATCTGCAAGCAGTTACAGTGGGTGTAGGTGCCTCCTGCACAGTATACACCTGAAGCTACCCCGTATTGCTGGTTTTCCCCATCTCCCTGCAGGCCATTAGAATGTCTGGAAGGCCAACAAGGAGAGGCAGACAGTCACGAGCCAATGAAAGAAGGCAAGCAGGCTCTGTGTCTGGGGGCAACAGTGCTGGTCATGGACGCGGTGCATTGTCATTAGCACGTGGCCATGGGACACGCTGGTCCTTATTTTTGGCAGCTGGACGTGTTGAGCAGCATCATGCCGAAGACTTGGTAGAGTGGATGACCAAGCCCTGCTCATCCTCCTCATCCTCTCTCACCCAGGCTCAGGGTACTGGCAAAGCAGCTGCCAATGCGTCCTCTTCCCTAGTATCAATGTCATCATCAGTCACTCCCTCCCTAGACCCACCATGTCCTCCTGAGGAGTCCCCCGAACTGTTTGAGCACAGTGTTGGGTACATGCTCCAGGAGGATGCCCAGCATTTTGAAGGGTCTGATGATGATACCCAGCTAGAGGAAGGCAGAAGCGTGAGCGCAGACAGAGGGGATGCTCAAGAAGGACAGCAATCTGGCAGTCATGTTCCAGCAGCTGCAGCATACTGCCAGGTTTGCTCCAGTGATCAAGAGGGAGCGGATGATGAGGTCACTGACTCCACGTGGGTGCATCATAGGAGAGAGGAGGAGGAGGAGAATGAGGAGGAGGCAGATCTCCAACGAGGCAGGATGCCCTCCGGGGGCCAGCGTAAGGGCAGCACACCGACTGAATCACACCGCAGAGCTCCGCCTGTGCAGGGAGCTGCCTCTGCGCGTTATTCCAAAAGTTCTTTGGTGTGGGCCTTTTTTGAGTCGAGTGCATCAGATCGCACCGCTGCTATTTGCAATATATGTCTCAAGCGTATCTCGCGTGGCCAAAACATCAGCCGCTTGGGCACCACATGCTTGACCAGACATATGTTGACCTGCCATGCAGCTCGTTGGCAAGCGTACCTTAAAGACCCACACCAAAGAACAAAGGGGACCTCTCCTTGCTCCTCATAAGCTGGGATCTCCAACCCCACTATACCTTCAGTCCTCTCTGAAACCTGCACTGAGAGGAATGAAGGTGTAGAATTAGGTGTGTCACAGCCAAGTACTTGCGGGCACTCTGCTAGCAGTACCCCAACGTCCGATTGTAGCAGGCAAATTTCCCTGCCCCAGCTGCTGGACCGTCGAAAGAAGTTCACTCCCAGCCATCCACATGCCCAGCGGTTGAATGCTAGCTTGGCTAAATTGCTAGCACTTCAACTGCTGCCTTTCCAGTTGGTAGACTCGGCCCCCTTCCGTGAGCTTGTGCAATGTGCAGTTCCTCAGTGGCAGGTTCCCAAACACCACTTTTTCTCACGGAAGGCGATTCCGGCACTCTACCGGCATGTGGAAGGCAATTTCCATGCCTCGCTGGACAGGGTGGTCAGCGGTAAGGTGCATATTACCGCTGACTCATGGTCCAGCAGGCATGGACAGGGACGTTACCTTTCTTTCACAGCCCATTGGGTCACTGTTTTGGCAGCTGGGAAGGATGCAGGATAAGGTGCAGTAGTGTTGGAGGTTGTTCCGCCGCCACGCCTCCAAAATGCTACTACTGGTTGTGACACACCACTCTCCTCCACCCCCTCCTCTTCTTCTTCCTCCATGGCCTCTTCCTGTGGTTTGTCCTTGGAACCAGCGGTGCTCCGTAGGCGTTCAAGGGGCTACGCAAGTACGCAGGCAAAAAGATGCCATGACAGGAGCCACACTGGGGCAGAGGTTCTGTCAGCTCTGCAGGGGCAGGCCGAGAGGTGGTTGACGCCACGCCAGCTTAAGCCAGGAATGGTGGTTTGCGACAATGGCACCAACCTCCTCTCCGCCCTCCGACAGGGACAACTGACCCATGTGCCCTGTGTGGCTCACGTCCTTAACCTGGTGGTGCAGTGGTTCTTGGGCAGGTACCCAGGCTTACAGGATGTCCTGAGGCAGGCCAGGAAAGTCTGTGTGCATTTTCGCAGATCATATTATGCCAGTGCTCGGCTGGCTGAGCTGCAAAAGGAGTTGAACCTGCCCAAGAACCGCCTAATATGTGACATGCCCACCAGGTGGAACTCAACGTTGGCCATGCTGCAGCGGCTGCACACGCAGCAGAGGGCGATCAATGAGTACCTGTGCGACTATGGCACCAGGACAGGGTCAGGGGAGCTCAGGTTTTTTTCACCACGCCAGTGGGGCATGATCAGGGATGCATGCACTGTCCTGGCACCATTTGAGGAGGCCACGAGGATGGTGAGCAGTGACAGTGCATGCATCAGTGACACTGTACCTCTTGTCCACCTGTTGGAGCATACGCTGCATGGAATAATGGATAGCGCACTTAAGGCAGAACATAGGTAGGAAGAGGAGGACTTCCTTGCCTCTCAAGGCCCCCTTTACCCAGACAGTGTTCCTTCTGTCCCACCCATCACACAGGAAGAGGAGGAGGATTGTGTCAGCATGGAGGTGGAGCCTGGCACTCAGCATCAACAGCAGCAGTCTTTTAGGGATGATTTACAGTCCCAAGAAACCCGTGGACTTGTACGTGGCTGGGAGGAGGTGGCTGCGGATCATGTCGTCCTTAGTGACCCAGAGGACTCCGGACCGAATTCCTCAGCTAACCTACGCTGCATGGCCTCCCTGATCCTGCAAAGTCTGCGGAAGGATCCTCGTATTCTTCGGATCAAGGAGAGGGACCATTACTGGCTGGCCACTCTCCTTGATCCACGGTAAAAGGGTAAGGTTGCGGACCTTATCTTGCCGTCGCAGAAGGAGCAGAGGATGAGACATCTCCGGGAGGCCTTGCAGAAAGGTCTGTGCAATGCGTTCCCAGAGACTGGGAGGTTACAAACTCCTGGTCCTGGACAACGAGCCTGAGGCTTCGGTCAGTAGCAGAAGGAGCGGTGGAGAAGGTGGCCGTCTGACCGATGCATTCAGACAATTTTTTAGTCCGCAGCCCAAGGTATGTTTGGTTCCAGCAACCATCGCCAGCGTGTCATATATATGGTGCAGGAATACCTAGGGGCAAGGTCAGACTTGGACACCTTTCCCACCGAAAATCCTCTGGGTTACTGGGTCTTGAGGATGGATCACTGGCCAGAGCTTGCACAGTATGCAATTGAGCTACTGGCCTGTCTTGCATCCAGCGTTCTTTCAGAACGCACATTCAGTGCTGCTGGAGGCTTTGTCACCGATCACAGGGTGCGCCTGTCCACCGACTCGGTTGATCGACTGACCTTCATAAAGATGAATCAGTCTTGGATCACCACCAGGCACCTGAAGCTGATGTAACAGAATAATTTATTTTGAAATGTCACATCCCTTCAAGACTGCCTATGCTAATGCTGAGTGACTGTCCTGTTATGTTGACTGACTATCCTCTTCCTCCTCAATGATCCTGATGATAGCTTGGAAGAACATTTTTGTTTCTGGGTGCCGCCACCAGTGGCTAACGCCCAATTTTTCAGTCCCTGTTTAACAGGGGCATGTAATTACAATTTTTTATGCAATGCTTTGCAGCAGGGCTTATTCCTGCACTCCAACTAGAGTATCTGGGAAAGGTTGCAGTGCCGTGGCACCAGCACCAGTGCCTAAGGCCCAATATTTCAGCCCCTGTTTAACAGGGGCGTGTAATTACAATTTTTGATGCAATACTTTGCAACATGGCTCATTGCTGTGCTCCAAGTACAGTATCTGTGAGGGGTTGCAGTGTTTTGGCACCAGCACCAGTGCCTAAGGCCCAATTTTTCAGCCCCTGTTTAACAGGGGCGTGTAATTACAATTCTTGATCTAATAATTCACAGCAGGGCCCATTCCTGCGCCCACCAAGAGTAACTATGAGGGCTTACAGTGTTGTGGCAACACCGTCCACCACCACCAAAGGCCCAATTTTTCTGCCCCTGTTCAACAGGGGCATGCAATTACAATTCTTGATCTAATAATTCACAGCAGGGCCCATTCCTGCGCCCACCAAGAGTAACTGTGAGGGCTTACAGTGTTGTGGCAACACCACCACCACCACCACCACCAAAGGCCCAATTTTTCTGCCCCTGTTCAACAGGGGCATGCAATTACAATTCTTGATCTAATAATTCACAGCAGGGCCCATTCATGCTCCCACCAAGAGTAACTGTGAGGGCTTACAGTGTTGTAGCACCAGCACCACCACCAAAGGCCCAATTTGTCCTACCACTGTTCAACAATGGCATGTAATTACAATTTCTGATATAATAGTTCACAGCAGGGCGTTCCAGTGCCCACCAAGAGTAACTGTGAGGGCTCACAGTGTTGTGGCAACACCAATAGTGATGAGCCGAACACCCCCGGGTTCGGTTCGCACCAGAACCCGCGAACGGACCGAAAGTTCGCACGAACATTAGAACCCTATTAAATACAATGGATGCGAACGTTCGGATTCTAAAGTGCTAATTATAACGACTATTATCCATGTTATTGTCCGAAACAGAGTTTGGGAACCCGGGTTCTGCACCAGGGGACATGTATCAATGCAAAAAGAAGTTTTAAAAACGGACGTTTTCCGGGAGCAGTCATTTTAATGATGCATAAAGTGAAAAAAAAAAAGTCAAATATTCCTTTAAATATTGTACCTGGGGGGTGTCTAAAGTATGCCTGTGAAGTGCCACGTGTTTCCCGTGTTTAGAACTGTCCCTGCACAAAATAACATTTCTAAAGGGAAAAAAGTCATTTAAAACTGCTTGCGGCTTTAATGCAATGTGTGGTCCCGGTAATATGGATGAAAATCTTTAGGAAAAATGGCATAGCTACCCCATCAACCCCCCCCCTACCCCAGCCCATTACCAGCCCCTTTGGGTCTTGTATGGATATTAAGGGGAACCCCGCACACAAAATAAAAAAGGCCCTATATACTCTGAACAGCCGTATACAGGCGGTGCATACAAGACAGGGACTGTAGGTTTGTTCTTATGTAGAATCTGTTTGTAATTTTGAACAGCTGCATTGTTTAAGTGTAGCTCCATGCCAAATTCCTTTTTTTTAGCTTTTTGGAAAACATAGGGAACGGTTATCACCCCTGTCACATTTTTTTTGCTGTCTGTGCCCCTGTTCAGAACATTTCACCTCACTTTGCGTCCCAATGACAACTGTTTTTGAAATGTGGTGTTTTTATTGAAACAAGGATTGGTGATAAAGCATCAGTAGAGAGGAGACACCTTTCTCCCATATTAATTCTTACAGGAGAGAATTTTCCTTCCAAGGGGTAGATTTCCTCTCACTTCCTGTTGTCTTCTTCCGTTTGCAAGTAGTAGTCGTTTGTAAGTTGGATGTTTGAAAGTAGGGACCTGCCGTATATACTCTGCAGAAATTGGCCCCTTAGGTGTTGGTGTTGGCACAACACTGAAAGCACTCACAGTTATTCTTGGTGGGTGCTGGAACGCCCTGCTGTCAACTATTATATCAGGAATTGTAATAACATATAATTGTTGATCAGTGGTAGTAAAAATTGGGCCTTTGATGGTGGTGCTGGTGCCACAACACTGTAAGGCCTGACAGTTACTCTTGGTGGGCGCAGCAATGGGCCCTGCTGTGA
This sequence comes from Rana muscosa, assembly GCA_029206835.1. Lineage (NCBI taxonomy): Eukaryota > Metazoa > Chordata > Amphibia > Anura > Ranidae > Rana > Rana muscosa. Next base: position 119,984,872 of record CM055118.1, read on the forward strand.
ATTATTAGATCAATAATTATAATTGCATGCCCCTGTTGAACAGGGGCTGAAAAATTGGGCCTTTGGTGGTGGTGGTGGTGGTGGTGGTGCTGGTGCCACAACACTGTAAGGCCTGACAGTTACTCTTGGTGGGCGCAGCAATGGGCCCTGCTGTGAATTATTAGATCAATAATTATAATTGCATGCCCCTGTTGAACAGGGGCTGAAAAATTGGGCCTTTGGTGGTGGTGGTGGTGGTGATGGTGGTGCTGGTGCCACAACACTGTAAGGCCTGACAGTTACTCTTGGTGGGCGCAGCAATGGGCCCTGCTGTGAATTATTCGATCAATAATTTTAATTGCATGCCCCTGTTGAACAGGGGCTGAAAAATTGGGCCTTTGGTGGTGGTGGTGGTGGTGATGGTGGTGCTGGTGCCACAACATTGTAAGGCCTGACAGTTACTCTTGGTGGGCGCAGCAATGGGCCCTGCTGTGAATTATTCGATCAATAATTATAATTGCATGCCCCTGTTGAACAGGGGCTGAAAAATTGGGCCTTTGGTGGTGGTGGTGATGGTGGTGCTGGTGCCACAACACTGTAAGGCCTGACAGTTACTCTTGGTGGGCGCAGCAATGGGCCCTGCTGTGAATTATTAGATCAATAATTATAATTGCATGCCCCTGTTGAACAGGGGCTGAAAAATTGGGCCTTAGGCACTGGTGGCACAACACTGCAACCCCTCACAGATACTGTACTTGGAGCACAGCAATGAGGCCTGTTGCAAAGTATTGCATCAAAAATTTTAATTACACGCCCCTGTTAAACAGGGGCTGAAAAATTGGGCCTTAGCCACTGGTGGCGTCACCCATAAACCAAAATGATCTTCCAAGCTATCATCATTAATCGTATCATTGAGGAGGAGGAGGAGGATAGCCAGTCAACATAACAGCACAGGCACTCAGCATCAGCATCAGTCTTGAAGGGATGTGACATTTTAAATCAATTAGTCTGTTATATCAGCATCAGGTGTGTGGTAGCTGGTGGTGATCCAAGACTGGTTCATCTTGATGAAAGTCAGTCGATCAACCGAGTCGGTGGACAGGCGCACCCTGTGATCCGTGACAAATCCTCCAGCAGCACTGAATGTGCGTTCTGAAAGAACGCTGGATGCAGGACAGGCCAGTAGCTCAATTGCATACTGTGCAAGCTCTGGCCAGTGATCCATCCTCAAGACCCAGTAAGCCAGAGGATTTTCGGTGGGGAAGGTGTCCAAGTCTGACCTTGCCCCTAGGTATTCCTGGACCATGTATATCAGACGCTGGCGATGGTTGCTGGAACCGATCATACTTTGGGGCTGCGGACTAAAGAATTGTCTGAACGCATCGGTCAGACGGCCACCTTCCCCACCGCTCCTTCTTTGACTGCCCGAAGCCTCAGCAACTCGTTGTCCAGGACCAGGAGTTTGTAACCTCCCAGTCTCTGGGAACGCGTTGCACAGACCTTTCTGCAAGGCCTCCCGGAGTTGTCTCATCCTCTGCTCCCTCTGCGACGGTAAGATAAGGTCCGCAACCTTACCCTTGTACCGTGGATCAAGGAGAGTGGCCAGCCAGTAATGGTCCCTCTCCTTGATCCGAAGAATACGAGGATCCTTCCGCAGACTTTGCAGGATCAGGGAGGCCATGCAGCGTAGGTTAGCTGAGGCATTCAGTCCGGAGTCCTCTGGGTCACTAAGGACGACATGATCCGCAGCCACCTCCTCCCAGCCACGTACAAGTCCACTGGTTTCTTGGGACTGTAAATCATCCCTAAAAGACTGCTGCTGATGATGCTGAGTGCCAGCCTCCACCTCCATGCTGACACAATCCTCCTCCTCCTCCTCCTCCTCCTCTTCCTGTGCGATGGGTGGGACAGAAGGAACACTGTCTGGGTAAAGGGGGCCTTGAGAGGCAAGGAAGTCCTCCTCTTCCTGCCTCTGTTCTGCCTCAAGTGCCCTGTCCATTATTCCACGCAGCGTGTGCTCCAACAGGTGGACAAGAGGTACAGTGTCACTGATGCATGCACTGTCACTGCTCACTATCCTCGTGGCCTCCTCAAATGGTGCCAGGACAGTGCATGCATCCCTGATCATGCCCCACTGGCGTGGTGAAAAAAACCCGAGCTCCCCTGACCCTGTCCTGGTGCCGTAGTCGCACAGGTACTCATTGATGGCCCTCTGCTGCGTGTGCAGCCGCTGCAGCATGGCCAACGTTGAGTTCCCCCTGGTGGGCATGTCACATATAAGGCGGTTCTTGGGCAGGTTCAACTCCTTTTGCAGCTCAGCCAGGCGAGCACTGGCATTATAAGATCTGCGGAAATGCACACAGACTTTCCTGGCCTGCCTCAGGACATCCTGTAAGCCCTGGTACCTGCCCAAGAACCGCTGCACCACCAGGTTAAGGAGGTGAGCCATACAGGGCACATGGGTCAGTTGTCCCTGTCGGAGGGCGGAGAGGAGGTTGGTGCCATTGTCGCAAACCACCATTCCTGCCTTAAGCTGGCGTGGCGTCAACCACCTCTCAGCCTGCCCCTGCAGAGCAGACAGGACCTCTGCCCCAGTGTGGCTCCTGTCCCCCAAACACACCAGCGCAAGCACGGCATGGCATCTTTTTGCCTGCGTACTTGCGTAGCCCCTTGAACGCCTACGGAGCACCGCTGGTTCCGAGGACAAACCACAGGAAGAGGCCATGGAGGAAGAAGAAGAGGAGGGGGTGGAGGAGAGAGGTGTGTCACAACCAGTAGTAGCATTTTGGAGGCGTGGCGGTGGAACAACCTCCAACACTACTGCACCTTGTCCTGCATCCTTCCCAGCTGCCAAAAGAGTGACCCAATGGGCCGTGAAAGAAAGGTAACGTCCCTGTCCATGCCTGCTGGACCATGAGTCAGCGGTAATATGCACCTTACCGCTGACCGCCCTGTCCAGCGAGGCCAAGACATTGCCTTCCACATGCCTGTAGAGAGCCAGAATCGCCTTCCGTGCGAAAAAGTGGCGTTTGGGAACCTGCCACTGAGGAACCGCACATTGCACAAACTCACGGAAGGGGGCCGAGTCTACCAACTGAAAAGGCAGCAGTTGAAGCGCTAGCAATTTAGCCAAGCTAGCATTCAACCGCTGGGCATGTGGATAACAGGGAGTGAACTTCTTTCGACGGTCCAGCAGCTGGGGCAGGGAAATTTGCCTGCTAGAATCGGACGTTGGTGTACTGCTAGCAGAGTGCCCGCAAGTACTTGGCTGTGACACACCTAATTCTACACCTTCATTCCTCTCAGAGCAGGTTTCAGAGAGGAGTGAAGGTATAGTGGGGTTGGAGATCCCAGCTGATGCGGTGCAAGAAGAGGTCAGCTTTGTTCTTTGGTGTGGGTCTTTAAGGTAGGCTTGCCAACGAGCTGCATGGCAGGTCAACATATGTCTGATCAAGCATGTGGTGCCCAAGTGGCTGATGTTTTGGCCACGCGATATACGCTTGAGACATATGTTGCAAACAGCAGCTGTGCGATCTGATGCACTCGCCTCAAAAAAGGCCCACACCAAAGAACTTTTTGAATGACGGGCAGAGGCAGCGCCCTGCACAGGCGGAGCTCTGCGGTGTGATTCCGTCGGTGTGCTGCCCATACGCTGGCCACTCAAGGGCATCCTGCCTCGTTGGAGATGTGCCTCCTCCTCATCCTCCTCCTCCTCCTCTCTCCTATTAGGCACCCACGTGGAGTCAGTGACCTCATCATCCCCTCCCTCCTCATCACTGGAGCCAATCTGGCAGTATGCTGCAGCTGCTGGAGCATGACTGCCAGATTGGTGTCCTTCTTGAGCATCCCTCTCTCTCTGCTCTCACGCTACTGCCTTCCTCTAGCTGGGTATCATCATCAGATCCTTCGAAACGCTGGGCATCCTCCTGGAGCATGTACCCAACACTGTGCTCAAACAGTTCGGGGGACTCCTCAGGAGGAGGACATGGTGGGTCTAGGGAAGGATTGACTAATGAAGATAATGATACCAGAGAAGAGGACGCTTTGGCAGCTGCTTTGCCAGTACCCTGAGCCTGGGTGAGAGAGGATGAGGAGGATGAGGTGGGCTTGGTCATCCACTCTACCAAGTCTTCGGCATGATGTGGCTCAACATGTCCAGCTGCCGAAAACAAGGACAAGCGTGTCCCATGGCCATGTGCTGATGACAATGCACCGCGTACACGACCAGCACTGTTGCCCCCAGACACAGAGCCTGCTTGCCCTCTTTTTTTGCCTCCTGACTGTCTGCCTCTCCTTGGTTGCCTTCCAGACATTTTAATGGATGGCCTGCAGGGAGATGGGAAAAAGAGCAATAAGGGCTACCTTCAGGTGTATACTGTGCAGGAGGCTTAGCAACAATGACACTGACACTGTCCCCTGCCTATCCTTCTCTGTCCCTAAACACAAGGATTTGCAATATGCTTCAGCAAGATTGGTTTAGCACAGAACAGCACACTGCCAGTTTCCCTCACTGTCCTTCTCTGTCCCTACAAACAAGATTTAGCACAGAATAGCACACTGATAGTTTCCACGAGTGTCCTTCTCTGTCCCTAAACTCAAGGATTTCAAATATGGTTCAGCAAAATTGGTTTAGAACAGAATAGCACACTGACACTTTCCCTCACTGTCCTACTCTGTCCCTCCCTACAAACAAGATTTAGCACAGAATAGCACACTGATAGTTTCCACGAGTGTCCTTCTCTGTCCCTAAACTCAAGGATTTCAAATATGGTTCAGCAAAATTGGTTTAGAACAGAATAGCACACTGACACTTTCCCTCACTGTCCTACTCTGTCCCTCCCTACAAACAAGATTTAGCACAGAATAGCACACTGATAGTTTCCACGAGTGTCCTTCTCTGTCCCTAAACTCAAGGATTTCAAATATGGTTCAGCAAAATTGGTTTAGAACAGAATAGCACACTGACACTTTCCCTCACTGTCCTACTCTGTCCCTCCCTACAAACAAGATTTAGCACAGAATAGCACACTGATAGTTTCCACGAGTGTCCTTCTCTGTCCCTAAACTCAAGGATTTCAAATATGGTTCAGCAAAATTGGTTTAGAACAGAATAGCACACTGACACTTTCCCTCACTGTCCTACTCTGTCCCTCCCTACAAACAAGATTTAGCACAGAATAGCACACTGATAGTTTCCACGAGTGTCCTTCTCTGTCCCTAAACTCAAGGATTTCAAATATGGTTCAGCAAAATTGGTTTAGAACAGAATAGCACACTGGACACTTTCCCTCACTGTCCTACTCTGTCCCTCCCTACAAACAAGATTTAGCACAGAATAGCACACTGATAGTTTCCACGAGTGTCCTTCTCTGTCCCTAAACTCAAGGATTTCAAATATGGTTCAGCAAAATTGGTTTAGAACAGAATAGCACACTGACACTTTCCCTCACTGTCCTACTCTGTCCCTCCCTACAAACAAGATTTAGCACAGATTAGCACACTGATAGTTTCCACGAGTGTCCTTCTCTGTCCCTAAACTCAAGGATTTCAAATATGGTTCAGCAAAATTGCTTTAGAACAGAATAGCACACTGTCAGTTTCACTCACTGTACCTCTCTGTCCCTAAACTCAAGGATTTCAAATATGGTTCAGCAAAATTGCTTTAGAACAGAATAGCACACTGTCAGTTTCACTCACTGTACCTCTGTCCCTAAACTCAAGGATTTCAAATATGGTTCAGCAAAATTGCTTTAGAACAGAATAGCACACTGTCAGTTTCACTCACTGTACCTCTCTGTCCCTAAACTCAAGGATTTCAAATATGGTTCAGCAAAATTGCTTTAGAACAGAATAGCACACTGTCAGTTTCACTCACTGTACCTCTCTGTCCCTAAACTCAAGGATTTCAAATATGGTTCAGCAAAATTGCTTTAGAACAGAATAGCACACTGTCAGTTTCACTCACTGTACCTCTCTGTCCCTACAAACAAGATTTAGCACAGAATAGCACACTGATAGTTTCCATGAGTGTCCTTCTCTGTCCCTAAACTCAAGGATTTCAAATATGGTTCAGCAAAATTGGTTTAGAACAGAATAGCACACTGACACTTTCCCTCACTGTCCTACTCTGTCCCTCCCTACAAACAAGATTTAGCACAGAATAGCACACTGACACTTTCCACGAGTGTCCTTCTCTGTCCCTAAACTCAAGGATTTCAAATATGGTTCAGCAAGATTGGTTTAGAACAGAATAGCACACTGTCAGTTTCACCCACTGTCCTACTCTGTCCCTACAAATAAGATTTAGCACAGAATAGCACACTGACACTTTCCCTCACTGTACCTCTCTGTCCCTAAACTCAAGGATTGAAAATATGGTTCAGCAAGATTGGTTTAGAACAGAATAGCACACTGACACTTTCCCTCACTGTACCTCTCTGTCCCTACAAACAAGGTTTAGCACAGAATAACACACTGACACTCTCCCTACCTATCCTTATTTGTCCCTAAACACAAGGAATCCAGGATTAGTAAAGGAAAAAAAATGACACTGTCCCTGCCTATGCTTCTCTTTCCCTGCTCCGGAACACACTACACAAGGCCGCCGCGCTGGCGGCCTTTTATAGTGTGGGGCGTGTACTAAACCCCCTCAGCAATAATTGGCCACAGGCATCCTGCCTGTGGCCAATCATTGCTCTCCTCGCTGCCGGCGCTGTGATTGGCCAAGCATGCGGGGTCACAGTGCATGCTTGGCCAATCACAGCGCCTGGATGACACTGCGATGGCGTAGTGCATTGTGGGCCGTTCGCGTCACTCGAATTTGGCGCGAACGGCCCAAATCTTTCGATCTTCGTCGAACGATCGAACAGCCGATGTTCGAGTCGAACGTATGTTCGACTCGAACACGAAGCTCATCCCTAAACACCAACATCTAAGGGGCAAATTTCTGCAGGGTATATACGGCAGGCCCCTACTTTCAAACATCCAACTTACAAACGACTCCTACTTGCAAACGGAAGGAGACAACAGGAAGTTAGAGGAAATCTACCCCTAGGAAGGGAAATTCTCTCCTGTAAAGCCTCGTACACACGAACGATTTTCTCGGCAAAAACCAGCAAGAAACTTGCTGGCAGAAATTTTTTGCCGAGAAATTTGTTCGTGTGTATGGTTTCTCGTCAAGAAAAGCGACAAGAATCTCGACGAGAAAATAGAGAACCTGCTCTCTATTTTCTCGTCGAGATTCTCGTCAGCCTGTTTCTCGACGAGAAAATTGTGTGTGTGTACACTTACCTTTTCGCCGGGAAGCCCGTGCATGCTCGAAATGACTTTGACGCATGCGCGGTAGCTTCCTAGGCATAGATAGGGTATACCAAGATGGCGGCGACGGCATCGAATGTGACGAGCGCATGCTTGTCATAGTCGATGACGTCACCGCGTACGCTCCATTCAAAGAACCGCGGGTTTTTTGAATCGAGCGTGTGTACACTCGGCCGGGACAATTTTCTTGTCCAAGAATCTCGTCGAAAAAAACAACATGTTATTTTCGACGAGAATCTCGGCCGTGTGTACGAGGCCTGAGAGTTAATATGGGAAAAAGGTGTCTCCTCTCTACTGATGCTTTATCACCAATCCTTGTTTCAATAAAAAACCCACTTTTCCAAAAACATTTGTCACTGGGACGGAAAGTGAGGTGAAATGTTCTGAACAGGTGCACAGACAGCAAAACAAATGTTACAGGGGTGATAACCCTTCCCTATGTTCTCCAAAAAGCTTAAAAATAGATTTTTTGGCTGCAGCTACACTTAAAAATTTACCTGTTCCAAATTACAAACAGATTCTACTTAAGAACAAACCTACAGTCCCTGTCTTGTTTGCACTGCCTGTATACTGCTGTTCAGATTATATAGGGTTTTAGGTATAGGGTTTTATTTTGGGTGCAGGGTTCCCCTTAATATCCATACAAGACCCAAAGGGGCTGGTAATGGGCTGGGGTAGGGGGGGGGGCTGATGGGGTAGCCACAGGGGCGTACCTAGAGCATTTGGCACCCGGGGCGGATCCTACATCTGGCACCCCCCCCCCCCTAACTTTTAAATGGAAAAACACCCACAAGTCCAGTGCTTCTTCATCCAAATCTCAATATGTGCACCAGCAAACTGTGCATGGTGGACTACAAAACAACTCCTTCTCAGAATACAAAACCAATGCGCTTTTGGTGATCGCACTCAAATTGTGCACTCACCAGACCTCCATAACCCTCTTAACTTAATTAGTGGGTCCACAGTAGCTTACATTTACGATATCCAAGGCAGCCTTCCGAGTCCCTTCTATCCAGTTTTTGATCTTTACACCTACGTGGAACACACGTAGGAAACAAACAGGAAGTTGGGTCAGTGGTGGCCATCTTGGAATCATGTGGTATAGTATCCATACTGAATGCTGCCATTTTTATTTTCAATATTATTGCAGACTTGGAATTATAGCAGCTGCTAGCAACAGCTGCAATAGAATCCGGCAGGCTGGTTGTACCCAAGCTGATCGATCAAACCGTGTATGGCCAGCCTAAGCTACTGTGGACACAATAAAGAGGGTCATGGAGGTCTGGTTAGTGCAAAGTTTGAGTGTGAGCACCAAGAGAGCATGGGTTTTGTGTTCTGGAAAGGAGGTGTTTTGTAGTCCACCACGCATGATTTACTGGAGCACATACTGTATTGAGATTTGGATGAAAAAATAAATATATATTGTAAGATATAACAGCAATTCGGGCCCATTCACACCGCCAATGTTAGGTTGTGTTGGGCTACATTGCCCAATGTAGTCCGAAGCAATCCCTATAGTTTAAAGAGGAGTTTCGCCACCACATACGAGAAAAAAAAAAAAATCAGCAGCTACAAATACAGTAGCTGCTGACTTTTAATAATAGGACACTTACCTGTTCTGGAATCAAGCGATGTCGGCACCCGCAGCCAATGTTTCCATTGGCTCTTGGCTGGTGCCGCCGCCATTCGTAGTAAGGGAACCCGGCAGTGAAGCCTTGGTAGGTTCCCTACTGCGCATACGCGAAGCGCGCTGCATTCTCTTACTGGCCCGGCAGCAGGGGAAGGAGGAGGGGGGCTGAACTTCTGACGTACCTCGCCATGGCAAGGTCTGACGGAAGTGAGGATAGGCTTCCCCCCAAAAGGTGCCAAATGTGGCACCGGAGGGGGGGAGGAAACAGATAAGTGGAGCTTATAGCTCCACATAGCATAGACATTTTTGCACCGTGCAATCTGACATGCTGAATGCATCACAATGTGCTACAGCACTAAGTAATAACAATAGAAGTAAAAAGAAAAGAAAAATATTGCAATGTGTATTACCTGTCAGCACAAGGTAAAACGCCCACAATCACATGTTCATAATGTGCGCACTAGTAGGTGTTACTGTTGTGTGAATGAACCCTTCCAGAGAAGAATTTTTTAATAAATTTATACCTAAAAAATTACTTAGAACCCCCAAACATTATATATATTTTTTTTAGCAAATGACAGTCATTGCAATATTTTATGTCACACGATATTTGCGCAGCTGTCTCTCAAACGCAAATTTTGTGTAAAAAAATACACTAATGTGAAAGATGATGTTACACTGAGTAAATGGGTACCGAACATGTCACACTTTAAAATTGCGCACACTCATGGAATGGCGACAAACTATGGTACTTAAAAATCTCCATAGGCAACGATTTAAAAATTTTAAACGGTTACCTGTTTAGAGTAACAGGGGAGGTCTAGTGCTAGAATTATTGCTCTCACTTGAACGATCGTGGCGATACCTCACATGTGTGGTTTGAACACTTATTATATTTGCGGGCGTGACATAGGTATGAGTTTTCTTTGGCGTGCAAACATGGAGGGATTGGGTGCATTAAACCTTTTTTTTTTTCTTCTTATTTCAGTTTTTTTTTTTACACTGTCCCTTAAAATAAAAATTATGATCACTTTTATTGTTGTCACAGGGAATGTAAACATCCCTTGTGACAGTAATAGGCAGTGACAGGTACTCTTTATGGAGGGAGCGGGGGTCTAAAAGACCCCAAACCCCTCCTCTGCCAAGATCAGTGTTTTTGAATTATGTTTTTTTTTTTAAATGGCGCCGTTGGCTGCAGAGTAAACCGGAAGTGACGCTGTGATGTCGTTTCCGAGTTTCTACATTGGAGACCTGATCAAAGGCAAACCCGGACGTGCCAGCTGGTGGCTCAGGTCTCCGGGTGGAGAGGGAGACCTGGGCGGAGCTGTGGGGGGATGGGGACGTCCCCTCCCTCTCCTTGTAATGACAGCTGATGCTGTTCATTCATGGCAGCCAGTGAAAATAGATGGGACAGGACAGAGGTGTCAGTCACTCAGGTGAGCAGATCCCACATATTTAGACAAATCGGTGCCACGGTCAGGAAAGTGGAGAGCTGGACTGGAGCTGCTATGAGGGAGACATCAGAGTGAGATGGGGAGACAGCTGACAATACAAAGTATGGCCCATACTTTGCATTATCTGCTGTCCGACTCCTCAGGGACAGATCCGATCCAGCGATCCCACTGTATGGCGATCCCCCATCCAGGGACAGCAGACATTGATGATTTGATCCGGATTTTGGAACTGACCTGCTGACAAGGCGTATTGCTTGCTGGACCGCGGACAGGATCTGATGGCCGCAGGGAAGATGCTGCTGTGACCTGCTGCTTGCTGGACCGATCTGATGGCTGCAAGATGTGGGTGTAGGTCAATGTCTATTTACACCTGGGATACAGACATCCCCCCTTATCAGACCAGCTCATCTACTATACCTGGGTTGTGAACACAGCAACACCCCCCCCCCTTATCAGGTAAGCTCACAGCTCAGCTACTTCAGGTGGGTAATATACAGCAAACGCCTGGATTCTGCATCCTGTAAATCGCACATATCTGCATTCTGCACCCTGTAAATCACACATATCTACATTCTGCATCCTGTAAATCGCACATATCTGCATTCTGCACCCTGTAAATCACACATATCTGCATTCTGCACCCTGTAAATCGCACATGTCTGCATTCTGCACCCTGTAAATCGCACATATCTGCATTCTGCACGCTGTAAATCGCACATGTCTGCATTCTGCACCCTGTAAATCGCACATGTCTGCATTCTGCACCCTGTAAATCGCACATGTCTGCATTCTGCACCCTGTAAATTGCACATGTCTACATTCTGCACCCTGTAAATCGCACATGTCTACATTCTGCACCCTGTAAATCGCACATATCTGCATTCTGCACCCTGTAAATCGCACATATCTGCATTTTGCACCCTGTAAATCGCACATATCTGCATTCTGCACCCTGTAAATCGCACATATCTGCATTCTGCACCCTGTAAATCACACATATCTGCATTCTGCACCCTGTAAATCACACATGTCTACATTCTGCACCCTGTAAATCGCACATGTCTACATTCTGCACCCTGTAAATCACACATATCTGCATTCTGCACCCTGTAAATCACACATATCTGCATTCTGCATCCTGTAAATCGCACATATCTGCATTCTGCACCCTGTAAATCACACATATCTGCATTCTGCACCCTGTAAATCGCACATATCTGCATTTTGCACCCTGTAAATCGCACATATCTGCATTCTGCACCCTGTAAATCGCACATATCTGCACCCTGTAAATCACACATGTCTACATTCTGCACCCTGTAAATCACACATGTCTACATTCTGCACCCTGTAAATCGCACATATCTGCATTCTGCACCCTGTAAATCGCACATATCTGCATTCTGCACCCTGTAAATCACACATGTCTACATTCTGCACCCTTTAAATCGCACGTCTGCATTCTGCACCCTGTAAATCGCACGTCTGCATTCTGCACCCTGTAAATCACACATATCTGCATTCTGCAACCCCCCAATCAGATCAGCTACAGTGCTACACTATACACATGGCAGGGGGTGGACACAGCAACCCCCCCCCCAAATCAGGTCAGCTACATACAGGACTGTGCTAGTACACATGGCAGGGGGTGGACACAGCAATCACCCCCCCCCCCAATCAGGTCAGCTACATACAGGACTGTGCTAGTACACATGGCAGGGGGTGGACACAGCAATCACCCCCCCCCCCCCAATCAGGTCAGCTACATACAGGACTGTGCTAGTACACATGGCAGGGGGTGGACACAGCAGCCCCCCCCAAATCAGGTCAGCTACATACAGGACTGTGCTAGTACACATGGCAGGGGATGGACACAGCAATCACCCCCCCCCCCCCCCAATCAGGTCAGCACAGCATGGTAGAGCAGAAAGACACACACTCCTCCAGGCTCTTCTTACAACACCCCCCCAGCTCCCCCCCTCCCCGCTCACCAGGAATCCTGACTGTGTGTGTGGTAGCAGCTGAGCCGCCCCAGCGGAGAGAGATGATGACAGACACAGTCAGGCTGAGGCCGCAGTGGTGGGTGGAGGCGGAGCTAGCAGGAGGGAATTCAGTCACTGAACGAGTGGACGGTCTGGACCAGTCCATTGTGGCCCTGGCGGTGGGGGTGTTCTAAAAAACACCTAAAGGGAAAGGGAGCAGCCAGAGCCAGCAGGGATGCCCTTGGGATGATCGGACGGTGTCACCCGACCCGGGTGCCGAGCGCACCCCATATAGCAAAGTCACTCGGCCACTGACACCCCCCAATGTGTGCTACCTGGGGCGGACCCCCCCCGCCCCCCTATTGGTACGCCCCTGGGTAGCCATGCCATTTTTCTCAAAGATTTTCATCCATATTGCCAGGACAAGACATGACATTAAAGCCGCAAGCAGTTTTAAATGGCTTTTTTTCCTTTACAAATGTCATTTTGTGCAGGGACAGTTCTAAACACGGGAAACACATGCCACTTCAGAGGCATACTTTAGACACCCCCCAGGTATGATATTTAAAGGAATATTTCACTTTTTTTTTTTCACTTGATGCATCATTAAAATGACTGCTCCATAAAAAAACGGCCGTTTTTAAAACTTCTTTTTGCATTGATATATGTCCCCTGGGGCAGAACCAGGGTCCCCAAACCCTTTTTAGGACAATAACATGCATATTAGCCATTATAATTAGCACTTTAGATTTCCAACGTTCGCGTCCATTGTATTTAATAGGGTTCTAACGTTCGCGCGAACTTTCGGTCCGTTCGCAGGTTCTGGTGCGAACCGAACCAGGGGGTGTTCGGCTCATCCCTACAGAAGGACTATATTAAGGTCATTTTTCTCCTTTAACATCACATTCTATGTATATAATGCTTGCTAATGTATTGTATTTCTTTCATCCTTCCCTAATTACCCTGATTTGTAATATGCTGTGAATGTCCCATTTGTCCTCATGCATGCTGTACCCTTTTTTTGGCCTACATGCATATTTGCCTTCACTAACCTCTCCAGCATGCTATCCTGGGCCCAAACACCCCTAGCCTAGTCACTTAACAATGTATTTTGTCAACTCCACTGCATTGCTTTACCCCCCCCCCCCCCCTCCAATGTGTCCAAATGTTTTGTTTCTCATTACAATCAGGCAGAGTGGTGTAGTGTTTTTTTATGTAGGCCCAAACTCAGCTAGAACCCCCCCCCCCACCCCCTAAAATGTGTACAAATGTTTTGCTTCTCATTACAATCAGGAAGAGTGGTGTAGTGTTTTTTCTTGTAGTCCCAAACTCAGCTAGAACCCCCCCCCCTAAAATGTGTGCAATGAGCCATCAGAGGGGGTGAGGAATGTGATAATTGTGCCTTCTATTTGTGGCTATAACTACTCCCCAAAAAACTAATGTTATACTGATGTTGGGCAAGAATGTATTTGTGTATTCTGCTTGCAATGTTATGTGCAAAAGTCCTACTTATTTTTTTTGTTTGACTCCACAGTTTCCTTCATCGATGGGAAACACGTCCGCATAGTGCCACCACCCCGTTCGGGGTCGTACTATTACAACTACAAGGGGTTTAATAGTATTGTGTTAATAGCGGTGGTGTCGGCACACTATGAGTTTATGTATGTGGACGTGGGGAAGAATGGCTGGATGTCGGATGGGGGAGTCTTCGCACAGATGGAATTTGCCAGACGTCTCCAGAGTGGTGGCCTGGCACTACCACATGATGAGGAGAACGTTGAGGGCCTTCCGTTTGTTTTTATCGCGGATGAAGCTTTCGGGCTGGGACCCCACCTGATGAGGCCATTCCCCCAGAGGACCCTCACCCCGGAGAGGAGTGTTTTTAATTACCGGCTGGCCAGAGCCCGGAAGGTTGTTGAGAATGCCTTCGGGATAATGGCGAGCCGGTTCTGCCTGTTTCTTACCTCTATCCATATGGCGGAATACAAGATCAATCATATTGTTTTTACCTGCTGCATACTGCACAACTATTTATGCAGAAATGCACCCACTTGTCTCACTTCTGTTGGGCCAGAGGCCGGACTTGGAGACAATGCTCAGACGGGCCTGGATACTGGCCGTATTGGCTTGGCCCCCAAAGTGCCTGTGAAGTGCGGGATAAATATGTCGATTACTTTACAGGTAGGGGGGCCATTGCTATACCAGATAATCTCTGATTTTATAACTTTTAAAAATAAAAAAAGTAAAATCTGTAAAAAACTTGATTTCTCATTATTGCTTGTGTTTCTTGAATCTGTCTCCCAGGTTCTCCTAGTACACTTGTAGTGCCAAGTGGCTTTGTCTTTAGTAAATAACCAGTAAATGGGAAATAGCGATGCGCTACCGGCGCTAATGTTTTGTAAATAACAAAACAGCCGTTGCGCACGCAGATGCGCCGATACTCATGGCGCAAACGTTTCGTAAATCAGCCCCACTGTGTGCATCTACCAAATTTGGCTTGTTAGATCACACAAAAATTTACAAACTTTTAGGCCAAAAAAACTTGAAATGGTGGCAAGAAAAACATCTTTATACTCTCCCCAAAACATCAATCATGTTTTTAATTTGTTGATCAAAACGATACAGTTTGTGCGTTATAACGTCGATTTCTCGACTCATAACCATGAGATCCTGTATTATGATTTGTGTGCTCCCACTGGAGAAAGGAGGAGATTGATCTTCCACAAGCAGCACATCACCTAAAAAAATTAAAAAACGCATGTCTTAAAAATATGCATGCATGCATCTATTCCCTGAATCTGTGGTGTATGACACTGACCTGTTGTGGTGACAATCTCACACACTTCCTCCACATCTCCTTTCTCCACCTCTTCTTCCTCCACCTCTCCTTCCTCCACCTCTTCTTCCACCACATCCTGAGGTTGGGGTTCTCTCTGGTCCCCTTCTTTCTGAGGTTGGGGTTCCCTATGTTCTTTCCGAGGTGTGGGGTTCCTGGCCTCCTCAGAGTGGTGTGCTCCAAGTCTCCGCTCCCCTATGAGAATGAAACAAAAGGTATACTTGGCACACAGATATTTGAGGTCATAAATAGGAATATGAAACATTGCTTGGAAGTGGGGTACAATTGCCTTTTTTGGCAGAGTTACAAGCTGAAGACATGTTTTAAAATGTATTTCTAAACTGGAATCCTGACCTTTTTTGACCAAGTTACACACATGGAGACACCCCCAAAGTATCCACTCTAGCACCTGTGTGGGACACCCTAGAAAGGTTGTTCTGGTGTCCCAAACAGGTGCTCCAAAGTACAGCTGTGGAAACAGATGCTGAGTGTCCTCTCCTTTACACTGAATCAAGTTTGCATTTCACATTCTAGTTCAAAACATATCATCTAGACAATAATGTTTCTAAACTTTGTTTTAATAGAAATAGGCATGACCAAATGTGGTTTACCTCTATCTGCGCAAAATATCTAATTTTGAGGAGGATTGATGTTTACTACGAACGATTATACTTTGACCACTACCCTGAAAGTGGCCATTTTCAAATATCCAACCAGTCAATCAAAGCACATGGAGCAAAACATGCAAGTATAATAATCAAATTATTAATAACACAGGAGAAAAACTTACTTTTTACTAGCATTCTTTTGATCTTCCTGTACTGCTCTGGCTCCCTCAGCTTCAGGTCAGACCACCTTTTACGGAGCTGCTCCTTGGATCTCCGGACCCCAAATTTATAGTACAGACTCCTCACCACTTTACCCATTATTTTTGCCTTCCTGAGATTAGGGGTGTTGTATGGCCCATGCTTCCCATCAATCTCTCCTCCGCAAAATGTCCACCATCTCCGCCATCTCAGCAAAGGACAAATTACTGGCCTTGTATCATGTCCTGGATCGGGATGTTTCCGGCTTCGGGCTTTCCTCATCGGAAGTTAAAACAACCCGCACCTGCTGTGTCACCGCTATGTCGTCTCCCACTGGGCGTCGAACGAGAAGGGGCGGGGAATATCTGAGGAAGAACGTCAGGGGCGGGAACGTCAGGGGCGGCTGATGTGGGCGGAGTTACACGCATGCGCAGGGAATATAATGATAACACGCATGTGTCGTAACGACGTTGTGTGCGCGGAGTAAGGAGGACCGGAAGTTCCGAACGTCACTGACGAAGGTAAAAATTAAAGTTGGGGCATCAGTGGCCTATACTGATTCATGATTCTAAAGGGCTAGATTGGGATAATATTAGGACAGTTTAGGCTGACCTAGTGTTTTTGTCTTGTGTTTTATCTTGCAGAAAATATGCAGAGTTTCAAAGATCCTGTCATATTCAGAGCTTTCATAGATAAATATAGAGAGCTCACCAATTTATGGGAGCTTAAAAACGCATTATACCACAATCGTGATGTTAGGAGGCCAACAATTGAAAAATTTGTGGAATATATGAATATATGAAGACCTGGATCCCAGTGGCAGACTATAACATGATTAACAATAAAATCAATAATATGAGGAACAGCTACAAAAACAATACAAAGAAGTCCGCGCATCCTGGAGATCAGGAGCAGCAGACCAAGTACATGTCCCCAAGCTGTGGTATTACAAACACCTGCGATTTCTCGACGACCAGATTGAAGCCAGGGAATCACTTTCCAGCCTTCCCTCCCGCCTTCCCTCCCGCCTTCCCTCCACCCTTCCCTCCAGCGTTCCCTCCACCCTTCCCCCCACCCCTGCAGAGGGTGCCGAGCAGCTGGCTGACCTTGAAGAGTCGGATCTTCACATCTATAGTCAGGTATAGTATTTTTCAACATATTTATTGTCCTAGAATAATTGTTGGGAACTAGATGTTATTATTCAAAAAGAAAATAAATAAACCAAAAAAAGAAATAAATATAGTGGGCAGAATTGTTTGGGACAAGAATGAAAAATGCTGGGGTCAGAATGAGAGTCTTTTCTATTTATTGGAATATAAAACAGTATTTAAAAAACGTATGTAAAAAGTTCAGAATAAAACTGCAGCAGCGCTACGAACAAATGTTCAAATGTGCGTCTTCTATATATTTTTCAATCATACAGGTAGTGTAGATAGTGAACGGTGAGTCTGGTAGTAATTGATTCAAATCCTAGTTCCAGTGCTCCTTTCACCAAGTGTGTTTCACCACGTGGGGGGATTGAAGGTCCCCTAATGGGTATGCACTCACCAGATGTTAAATCAGTATGGGCATACATAAGACATCCTCCTCTAGTGTGTCCTGTTTTCTCATCCACAATACTAGACCAATGGCACCGCTGGCATGTATGAGGAAAAAAGGACAATCCACATAGGGTAGTAGGTTAGTAGGCTGAAGACAGGAACCCAGGAGGGAAAAGGACAATCCAGGTAACGTAGTCAGAACAAGCCAGCGAGGGTCGGCAGCAAGGTAAACCGGGTCAACGGGATAATCCAGGAATCGTAGTCAAGAACGAGCCAGGCGGGGTTGGCAACGAGACAAGCAAAAGTCCAAGGGATAATCCGAGAATCGAAGTCAAGAACAGGCGAAGTTGGTAACCAAAAACTAACCAAAAACTAACCAAAAACTAAGAGCATCCATAAACAGGAACCTATCCTAAGGCCTAACATTTAATTTGCAACAGTCATGAGCTGGAAATTGTGTGTGAAATTGTGTGTGATTGATGAACCAAAAACTCAAACTATGTCCCTTTTTTATACACAGGATGAGGTCAGCCAGGAGGACAAGGCTCTGGAGTGTGGCACCCAGGAGGAGGCAGGGGTGAGTGGCAGCCAGGAGGAGGCAGGGCCAAGTGGCAGGCAGCAGGTGCCCAGGCCAAGTGGCAGCACACAGTCACAGGTGCTTCCCCTCCAGGTGAGACCGAAAAGGCCCAGGAGGATGACTCGGGTGGAGTAGGAATCCCTGAAAATAATAAGGGAAGCAGCAGAGATCATGAAGGCCCCCCTCAACCCAGTCGAGTCCTATGGGTGCTATGTGGCCGATAAACTCCTTAAAGTGGAGGAGGGCCAACGTGCCCTCTGTGAGGAGCTTATATCTATGGCCCTTCACAGGGCGGGGAGGGGCCAGCTGACAGAGGCTACACATCTTTGTGATCTGGCCCATCCTTCCCCTCCTCCTCCTGCCACATTCCCACCACCAGAGCCACAGCCTGCAAGAGGGGCGTGGAGGGAGCCGTGGAAGGAACGCTGCAGAGAAGCGTGGAGGGAACACTGCAGGGAAGCGTGGACGGAAGGCTACAAGGAAGACCAGAAAGTGATTCCCTGGCTTCAAGCTGCTCTGCCAGAAGACGCAGTTTTTTGGAGTACCACAGCTTGGGGACATGTATGACATCTGCTGCTGCTCCTGATTTCTGCAATTCGGGGACCAGATTGTGATCCCAATTCGAGGGACTCCTCATGTTATTGATTTTATTTGCCTTCATGTCTGCCTTTGGGGTCTAAAGTCTGCATATATATATATATATGTTGTTGTGATAACTTGACCATAAAAAAATATGGACATCACTATAAAATATTAAAAGGCCAGAAAAAAAATTAGGAGATCTTGATTCAAAACAACCAAAAAAAAAATCATCTATAGTTTTTTTTTCCATCGGAAAAAAGACCGATGGGGCCCACACGCGATCGGTTTGTCCGATGAAAAAAGTCCATCGTGTTTTTTCATCACAAAAACCGATCGTGTGTAGGCGGCATTACAGGTTTTCTTCTAAGATTGCCCTGTATTTGGCTCCATCCATCTTCCCATCAACCCTGACCAGATTCCCTGTCCCTGCTGAAGAAAAGCATCCCCACAACAGGATTCTGCCACCACCACGTTTCACGGTGGGGATGGTGTGTTCAGGTGATGTGCAGTGTTAGTTTTCCGCCACACATAGTGTTTTGCTTTTAGGGTAAAAAGTTAAAGTTTGGTCCCATCTGACCAGAGCACCTTCTTCCACATGTTTGTCCCCCACATTGCTTCTCGCAAAATGCAAACGGGACTTCTTATGGCTTTCTTTCAACAATGGCTTTCTTCTTGCCACTCTTCCATAAAGGCCAGATTTGTGGAGTGCACGACTAATAGTTGTCCTGTGGACAGATTCTCTCACCTGAGCTGTGGATCTCTGCAGCTCCTCCAGAGTTACCATGGGCCCTTTGGCTGCTTCTCTGATTAATGCTCTCCTTGCCCGGCCTGTCAATTTAGGTGGACGGCCATGTCTTGGTAGGTTTGCAGTTGTGCCATACTCTTTCCATTTTCAGATGATGGATTAAACGGTGCTTTGTGAGATGTTCAAAGCTTGGGATATTTTTTTATAACCTAACCCTTTTTTAAACTTCTCCACAACTTTATCCCTGATCTGTCTGGTGCCTTCCTTGGCCTTCATGATGATGTTTGTTCACCAAGGTTCTCTAAAAAACCTCTGAGGCCTTCACAGAACAGCTGTATTTATACTGAGATTACATTACACACAGGTGGACTATATTTTTACTAATTAAGTGACTTCTGAAGGCAATTGGTTCCACTAGATTTTAGTTAGGGTATCAGAGTAAAGGGGGTTGAATACAAATGCACGCCACACTTTTCAAATATTTATTTGTAAAAAAAATTGAAAACCATTTATCATTTTCCTTCCACTTTACAATTATGTGCCACTTTGTGTTGTGCCATCACATAAAATCCCAATAGAATAAATTTGCGTTTTTGGCTGTAAGATGACAAAATGTGGAACATTTCAAGGGGTATGAATACTTTTTCCAGGCACTGTATTTATGCTTGTATGTTCTGCACAGGAAGGATTTTTTTTTCTCTTTTTCTCTGCTCTCTCCTATTATTCTGTTCTGACATATGTATGCAATTCACCTATGCAAGTAAAGGTAAATATTACATTCCTTAAAATCACAGTGCCTCATCTTAACACATAACCAACAGGTTGTGGGCCCAAGCACTAAAAAACTGAAAATTGTATACTCACCTTTCCGTAATTTTATTTTCCTGTCACATCTTCATGGCAGCATACACCTTTGGGGTTGTGGCTCCGCCTCCACAACCTGATAGGACCTGATTTAGCTATTAAGTCCAGAGAGGGCCCCCGCCCAGGTATTCTCAGTATATATATACCTCACCTCAGACGGGTGGGCATCTGTATGCTGCCATGAAGATGCGACAGGAAAATTACGGAAAGGTGAGTATACAATTTTCAGTTTTCCCGTCGCATCATGGCAGCATACACCTTTGGGGAATAACTCGCAAACTGGGTGGGTCTGAGCATAAAGACACGTTTTATTTACATGGAATAGAGGAGTTGGAATGAATAATTGCTCGTCCAAACTCTGCCGTGGACAATCGGGCAAAGTCCACCTTATAATAAGATATAAAGGTGTTTCTAGAAGATCAAGTCGCTGCTCGGCAGATAGTTTCCGAGGACACCCTGGAGTAGGCCGCCCAGGAGGTCGCCATTGCCCTTGTGGAATGTGCCTTCAAGCCCTCAGGTATTTGTGTTTGACTCAGTGAGTAAGCCTTTTTGATGATCTTCACCAGCCATGCTGCGATGGTGCGAGAGGTTGCCGCTTGTCCTCTCCTAAAGCCATGTGGGATGACCAGGAGGTTTTCCAACTTCCTAAGGTCGTTGGTTGTCGAGAGGTAGGCTAGGATGTTAGTTCTTACATCCAGCGGATGTGGATCCCCTTATTCTGTGGAGAGAGCAGGAAGGTTTATCTCCTGATTGAAGTGTAAGGAGGATGATACCTCCGGGATAAATTGATCAGATGGTCTTAAAACTACTTTGTCTGGGTAGACGATCAGGTATGGTTCATTCGCCAATAGAGCCTGCATCTCTGAGACTCTCTTGGCCAATGTTATTGCGATTAAGAAGGTGACCATACCAATAGAGGGAAAATATCCAGCATCCTGTGGAAGTTACCGTCCAATATCTCTGTTAAATACGGATCTTAAACTTTTTTCTAAGGTCCTGGCGAATAGGATCCAGCAGTACGTTCCGAATCTGATACACCTAGATCAGGTGGGATTTGTTCCCACAAGAGAGGCCCGTGATAATACTACGAAAGTTATTAATCTATTACAGATAGCGAACAAAACACGGACGCAATGTGTATTCTTGAATACGGATGCAGAGAAGGCCTTTGACAGGGTGAATTGGGAGTTTATGCGGGCAGTTCTAAAACATGGAGGTTTTGGGAGTAAGATACAACAGTGGATAGCTTCCATCTACTCCCACCCATCGGCCCAGATACGGGCGAATGGAATACTATCAGAGCCTTTCCCCATCACAAACGGGACTCGACAGGGGTGTCCCCTGTCCCCTCTCCTTTTCGCCCTGTCATTGGAACCGTTTCTCAGCACATTGCGACTAAACAAGGATATCACAGGGATCCAAATAGGGGAAATTCAATGCAAAATATCAGCCTATGCGGACGATATGATGTTTACCCTTACAAATCCCCTGATTACGATCCCGAATTTGATGAGGGAATTTGGGAAGTATGGGGCACTTTCGAATCTTCGTATCAACTTTAACAAATCCGAAGCCATGGGGGTTAATCTACCACATACATCGATAACACAGCTGAAACTAAATTTTAAGTTTAAATGGACAGATAGGGCTTTAACATACCTAGGTACTTTACTCCCAAGAAATGTAGCAAAGATTTACGAGTTGAACTTCCCCCTTTTTTGCAAAGGGTTAAGATTCTACTAGATAAATGGGGTTTAGGCCTTCATACTTGGCTAGGACGTTGTAACATCATTAAGATGAGCATACTTCCCAAATTCCTGTACCTACTGCAGGCATTGCCAATATATATCCCTTTAAGTTTTTTTAAACAGAGCCAGAGGTCAATATCGGAATTTATATGGGCACATAAACAACCTAGGATACAATGGAAACAACTAACGTACACAAAGAGGCAGGGAGGATTGGCGGTACCGGATATACGGAAGTACAGTATAGTACAGATGTACAGATGTAGTTCATCTAAATAGAGTTATCGATTGGAATAGACACATAGATACCAAACTGTGGGTACAAATCGAGAATGTCCAGTCACCTGTACCCTTGAGTGGAGCACCGTGGTGTTATGCAGCACTTCCCAAGGAGGTGACTGCGAATCCGGTGTTGGGCAATACGTCCAGAATTTGCTCGATGTTGTTCCCCACGCTGGGTTTAGAACCCAGGACTTCCCCTTTATACCCTGTACTAGGTAATCCTCTCTTGCAACCAGGATGTAAAGACAACACATTTAGACATTTAGCGAGTAGGGGATACACTCAAGCATTTAACTATATCCATACAGGAACGTGGTATACAATAAGGGAGTTGATGGAACAGGGAAATATCTTTAGACTAAAATTCTGGAACGCCCTACAGATCACACATTTCCTCGGCACCCTTCCGAACCCAGGTCGGTTTGATAGACCTTTTTGGCCTCGAAAGAGGGAGACTCCCTCCTTGAGAACAAAATGATGAATGAGAGGGTGAATGAACCCTAAGTCTATCTATCTTGGTAAAGTTTAGTCATGGAGAGAGAGAATGGGAGAGATATCTTCCTTCTCCCCCCCCCTCTTTTTATTTTATTTAATTAATTCTTTTTTTTTTTTTATCGAATGTCTGTGTGATTTATGAAATAATTAATATGTAATCTGGAGCAGTGTGTATTTGTTTTATGTGGTATTCTTTTGTAATGGAAAGGAAAATAAAATGATAAATTTGAAAAAAAAAAGAAGGTGACCTTGAGTGTTAAGTCCCACATGGAGATGTTTTCCAACGGAAAGAATGGTTCATGGAATAGAACCTTTAGTTCAACTGAAAGATCCCATGTCAGGAAGAAAGGCTTTCTGGGGGGCCTTATCTTTAGGCAGGCCCTCTGGAACTGAATGACGAGAGGCTCTTGCACCCACTTAACTCCTGTCATGGCAGATAAGGCTGATACGTGAACTTTCAGGGTACTTGACCCAAGGCCTTTCTTTAGGCCTAACTGGAGAAACTCGAGGATTTGAGCAACTGTTGGAGATGATGGGTTCCAGGCTTGTTGCTGTGCGACTGAGAGAAACTTCTCCCAGATCCTCTTATAGGTACTGTTGGTGGTGCACTTTCAGACTTGAAGAAGAGTCTCTACCACTTTTTGAGAGCAACCTTGGTCTAAGAACCTAGCCCTTTCAATCTCCAGGCTGTCAGGTGCATCCTTTCCAGGGATGGATGAAGAAGTTTCCCCTGAGAGAGTAGATCCGCTGCTGGTGGAAGCGGTAATGGCCTCGCTGTATTCAGCTGAAGGAGAGTGGTGAACCATGGCCGCCTCGGCCAAAAGGGAAGGACTGCTATTATTGTAGATGTTGACCTCTTGAGCCTGAGAAGAAATCTTGGTATGAGAGGTGTCGGGGGAAAGATGTAACCCAGACGAAAATTCCAGGCGTGCTGTAGGCAGTCCGTCCCCTCCGCTAATGGGCAGGGGGTTCTTGTCAGATACCTCTGGCACTTCGCGTTGTCTGGTGACGCTGCTAAGTCTATATCCAGCATGCCCCACATTTGGGTTATGAGGGAGAAAGCTTGGTGGCTCAGGGCCCATTCGTTGTTGGAAACAAAGCTTCTGCTTAGCGTGTCGGCCAGCTGGTTCTGGGCTCCTGGAACATACATCGCCCTTAACCCCGACAGATTCATCTGCGCCCATTCGAGAACTGGGCGGACTTCCTGCATCATGGACCAACTTCTGGTGCCTCCTTGCCTGTTGATATAGGCAACTTCCACCCTGTTGTCCATCTTCAACAGGACTTCTTTCCCCTTCAGAAGAGGACTGAAGGCCAAGAGAGCTTGGAACGCTGCTTTCATTTCTAGGATGTTCGATACTACATCCTGTGTCTCGAAAGACCAACGGCCTTGGTCTGCAAAGTACTAGTAGTGTGCTCCCCAGCCCTCCCTGCTGGCGTCCGAAGTGATCACCTCCTGGGGAGGGGTAACTATGTGCTTGTACCTCTTTAGGTTGTGCAATCGGGTCCACCACCAGAGTGATTGCTTGACTTCCTTTCGGATCGTGATTTGTTGAGACATCGATACACCGTTCCATTGCCTCAAAAATGATGTTTGGAGAGGCCTTGTGTTCCATTGGGCCCATTGGACCATCGGGATGGTTGCTGATAGCGACCCCAGGATGCTGAGACACTCTCTGGCTGGGAGTGTAGTGGATAAGAGTAACCTCTTTGCTTTTTGGTTTATGATGGGAATTTTTTCCTGAGGAAGCTTTATGGTGTTGAGTCGGGTATCCAGTTCTGCCCCAAGGAAGATCATTCTCTGAGTGGGTTGGAGATTACTTTTCTTCCAGTTTATCAGCCACCCTAATTTTTGTAGGGTGGACGTTAGAATGTTTTGATGGAGTAAGAGGGATTCCTGGTTGTCTGCAAGCAGGAGGATGTCGAGCCTGAGAAGAAATCTTGGTATGAGAGGTGTCGGGGGAAAGATGTAACCCAGATGTAAGGAGGGACTCTGCTGCCTGGGGACACCAGATGTAAGGAGGGACTCCGCTGCCTGGGGACACCAGAATTAAGGAGGGACTCTGCTGCCTGGGGACACCTGATATAAGGAGGGCTCCGCTGGGGGAACTTCATGTAAGGACGAACTCTGCTTGGGGCACCTGATATAAGGACGGACTTCATTGGGGCACCTGATGTAAGGACGAACTCCGCTGGGGGCACCTGATGTAAGGACAAACTCCGCTGGGGGCACCTGATGTAAGGACGGACTACGCTGGGGGCACCTGATGTAAGGAGAGACTCTGCTGGGGGCACCTGATGGCACCTGGTGGCATGCGACGTGGCAGGTGACACGCTCAGGGCTCCCACTGATTCTGCATTATGGTGAGTTGAACGATTTCATTTTATATTACAATGTAATAATAAAAATAATGCGCTTCAACCATCCTGACACCATAACAACCATGGTGCCGGGATGATTGAGGCGCTAGCACTAGGTGTTTGGGGTATCTTTATCTGCTGATTTTTAAACTTTCTGGAATACACATATTTCTATTGTGGTGTAGGAGCTACACCCCTTTAAGTCATGACCACTATTTTGCTGAAACCACGCCCATTTTTGCTAAGTGGGAGGGGTCAAAAAGGAAGGGCGGGGTCTGGCGCCCCCCATCCCAAAACTTCACCAGCCGCCACTGCTGTACACAGTGTTCAGATAAAGTAGGTAGCAGGGAAGGGTTGCAAAGGATGGGCAAATGCCCTCTCACCAACGACCAGACCGGCTTACACCTTGCAGACAGCGATCCTGGGAGAGACGTCTTTCAGCGAAGCGACCAGTGATGACCCACGGCTGACGGATGCGGGCGATTGTAGTGTAGATCTGTTGGGTGGGTGCTGCGTAGATTTCTGGCGAACAGCAGGCAGGTTTAGGTGCCCCGAGGCCGGGTTGGAATCACTCGATCACCCCGTGGTAGGCCGGAGCCTCTTTCCCCACGCAGGGAGATGTGCGCACAGCAAGGCCCAGGAAAAAGAGAGTGTGGCGCGGATCTCTGGACTCTAATATAGTTCCTCCCAGGAGTCTCTTTGGGTTGTAGCAAGGATCTCTGGGATGTGTAGTCCAGATGTAATGTCACACAAAGGTATCGCCGGTCTGAAAGACTACTAATCCTACAATCCTTTCTGGTCGGGCTCACAGATGTGATGACAGTCACTGGCGCCCAGCACGAGAGCGATATGTCTATAGGTGAAGAATTGCACAATATTATGACTGTAGTCCACATCGCTATACACATAACGACCCTCCTCAACTAGTAAACATTGTAATTTTGAAAGGCTAAAGCTCTGTGTACCAGTTTTCTCACCCACCTAGAAAAGGAGGTATGAGTGGAGTGGTAAGCATTTCCCACCCATGCATATCTCAGACAACATACTGAGTCCTTCACTAAATGTGTCTCTTGTACACCAACTATGGCTGGATGATATTTGTGTACTGCTTTCCATTTTGGAGAAGAGTCGCGGAGATAATGGCGGGGAGGTTTGTGGAGATTCCTTCTCCTTCTTCACTGCCCTTGCATGCACTAAGCAATACGTTTGGTCATCTATGGCCTTTATACTCTGACCTCCAAAATCTCTGGGGATTCCACTTCCCCATTCCACTAGTGTGTATGTACACAAGATATCTGGCCTTGTATCCACCACCCATGCTTTCTGGCACGGTGACAGCGACATTACTAGCTGCTTTATCTTTTCTTCTTGCCAGATCCCTCCCGGGAGTTCAATGACTACCGCCCGGGTTGAATCGACAGCCCACTCTGCGCACCACTCTGCTACTGCCAACGGGTCCATGCTGGTACTTCTGACCGGCTTGATTGCAGCGTGCAATATACAGGGATCCCGGAACCGAGCCCCCACGTGTAGCGATACCCCCAGTTAAGAGGGCTGCCTTGTTTGATTTGGGCCCTGTAGTGCACCGCTGTCAACCCCTGGCAATCGGCTCTAACCTCTCATGGCACAGTTAGTAAAGGGGATGATAGAATTGCAATCACTCTAATATTCTCTATGACACAATCCCACAGTAAGGCACACAGTATGGTATAGCACAGTAAATGACACTGACAACCAAATATACTTAACTCTAATATTTTACTGTTGGTAAAGGTTAAAATGATAAAATAGTAAGCAGTGTCAATATGCAGAGCCCTGCAATATGGGTATAGTTATTGAAACATTAAACATTCAGCAATATGATAGACAGTTTAACAGACCCCGCTGCAGCTATTCTCCCTCGTGAGCAAAAAAAGGGATTTTTATAACAGCTTACCTGTAAAATCCTTTTCTTGGAGTACATCACGGGACACAGAGCGACTTAGTCATTACTAATGGGTTATATAGATTACCTTCAGGTGTTGGCACTGGCCAATTCCAAACCGGAAGTACCCTCCCCTATATAAGCCCCTCCCACCCGGGAGCACCTCAGTTTTGTAGCCAAGCAATAAGTGTCCCAAAAAGAGGGGTGGGAGCTCTGTGTCCCGTGATGTACTCCAAGAAAAGGATTTTACAGGCAAGCTGTTATAAAAATCCCTTTTTCTTTTTCGTACATCACGGGACACAGAGCGACTTAGTCATTACTAATGGGACGTCCCAAAGCAATGCCAAATGAGGGGAGGGATACATAAGCTGGGCGCCATCAGGCATGAGGATCTTTTGCGGCCTGCAACACACTGCGCCCAAAGGCGACATCCTCCTGACTTCTAACGTCTACCTGGTAGAACCTAGTAAACGTGTGTACCGAAGACCATGTTGCGGCCTTACATACTTGAGCCAGGGAGGCCTGGTGATGCACTGCCCATGAAGTTCCAACTGCTCTTGTGGAGTGCGCCCTAACTTTGAACGGAGGCGGTCTCTTTCTCAAGCCATAGGCTTGTATTATGACCTGTCGAATCCACTTGGCTAAAGTAGATTTTGATGCTGCCTGACCCTTTCTGGGGCCTTCCGGCAGAACAAATAAAGAATCTGTTCTGCGAATCTGAGCAGTGGCTTTTAGATAAGCTTTAACTGCTCTTACTACATCCAAAGAATGTAATAACTTTTCCTCTACCGAGCTAGGTTTGGGGAAAAAAGAAGGAAGAACCACATCTTGGTTCAAATGAAACCTCGATACCACCTTAGGAAGAAAGGCTGGATGAGGACGTAATACTACTCTGTCCTTATGGACAACCAGATATGGCTCCTTACAGGACAAGGCGGCTAATTCCGATACTCTTTTAGCCGAACAAACGGCTACTAAGAAAATCAATTTCCTGGTGAGAAGAACCAAGGAAATGTGTTGTAATGGTTCAAACGGTTGTTTCTGTAGAACCGACAGAACCAGGTTTAAGTCCCAAGGACATATGGGAATACTAACCGGAAGGCTAATACGCATCACTGCTTGTATAAAGGCTTTGACTAGTGAATGCGAAGCCAAGGGCCTTTGAAAAAATATTGACAAGGCCGAAATCTGACCCTTGATAGTACTCAAGGCAAGCTTCCTATCTACAGCCCACTGTAGGAAGTCCAAAATCCTCCCTATCACGTACTTACGTGGATGCCATTTCTTGGCCTCACACCACGTAATGTATGCTTTCCAGATCCTATAATAGATCTGCCTGGATACCGGTTTCCTGGCATTGATCATGGTAGATACCACAGAATTAGAGAGCCCTCTCTTTTTCAGAATGTGGGCTTCAATAGCCAGGCCGTCAAACCTAGGGCTGGTAAGGAAGGGTGGTATATCGGTCCCTGCGACAGCAGGTCCGGACGATGTGGGAGGGTCCAAGGACTCCTCACTGACATTTTTACAATCTCCGCGTACCATGCCCTTCGGGGCCACGCTGGAGCCACCAGAATCACTGGTTTCTTTTCTACCCTGATTCTGCGGAGTAATCGCGGTAACAATTGTGGCGGTGGGAATGCATATATCAGCTCGAACTGATCCCAAGGGAACACTAGGGCATCCGAGCCGCAAGCTAGGGGATCCCTTGTGCGAGACACAAATCTGTCCACCTTTGCGTTGAATCTGGATGCTAGCAGATCTACATCCGGTGTTCCCCACCGCTGGCATATTGCCTGGAAAACCTCGGGGTGAAGAGACCATTCCCCCGGGCATAATTGCTGGCGACTTAAAAAGTCCTCTCTCCAATTTTCCACTCCTGGGATGAAAACCGCGGATATGGCTGGGACATATTTTTCTGCCCACTCCAGGATGCAATTTGCTTCCCTCTGGGCTGCACGACTCTTGGTGCCACCCTGGTGATTGATATATGCCACTGCCGTGGCATTGTCTGATTGAATTCTGACAGGGGACCCTTGGAGTTTGGATGTCCATGCTACTAGGGCATACCGGGCTGCTCGTATCTCTAAGAGATTGATGGGCAGGGCCTTTTCTGCTTCTGACCACTTGCCCTGGAGAGACCGTTGCTCCAGTACTGCCCCCCAGCCTATGAGGCTGGCATCTGTAGTGACCACCTTCCAAGAAACCGGACTGAAGGGTTTCCCTCTTTCCAGATTCTGGGGCACCAACCACCCATGGAGGCTCTTGCGAACGGAAGGGGACAGGGACATTGGTAAGTCTAAAGCCTGAACTTTTTTGTTCCAGGCTGACAGTATGGCCCTTTGCAAATTCCTTGAATGGAATTGACCGTAGGGTACCGCTTCGAATGAAGCCACCATCTTTCCCAGCAGCCTCATGCACAGGCGTATGGATGGTTTTCTTTTTGTACCCACTAAGTGGGTCAAATCTTTTAAAGACGACACCTTCTCTGGAGGTAAGAAAATCTTTCTCTGATTTGAATCCAGCCTTAGCCCTAAGTATTCCAGACTTTTGACTGGTCTTAGAGCTGACTTGTCCCGGTTGATAATCCAACCGTGATATTCCAGATACTCGATTGTCTTGTGAATAGCTACTTCCAGCTTTTCCACTGAGTGGTCTATTAGTAGCAGGTCGTCTAGATATGCCATTATCGCTACACCCTGTGTTCTTAGATTGGCCAATAATGGGGCCAGAATTTTTGTGAACACTCGTGGTGCTGTGGCCAGACCGAAAGGTAAGGCTCTGAACTGAAAATGGCGCCCTTCTACTGCAAAGCGTAGAAATTTCTGGTGGGCCGGAAAGATGGGAATATGCAGATAAGCATCCTTTATGTCGATCGAGGCTAGCCATTCCTGCCCTTGTAGGGCGGTGGCCACCGATCGGATCGACTCCATCCGAAAAGTCCTGATATTTAGGAACTTGTTTAGCCCTTTTAGATTTAATATGGGCCTCACGTCCCCATTTGGTTTGGGGACTGTGAAAAGGTTCGAGTAAAACCCGAATCCGCTTTCTTCCAGGGGAACCTTCATGATTACACCTTGGAGCAATAGTTGTTCTAGTGCCAGAAGGAGGGATCCTCTCTTTTGGGGATCTCTTGGCACGTTTGACCTCATAAATTGGGCAGGAGGAGTGCCTTTTAACTCCAGCTTGTATCCCAGACTTACTGCGGAGAGCACCCATCTGTCTCTGATGGTGTCCCGCCAGGTCTCTGTGAACAACTGAAGTCTTCCCCCCACCCGATTGAGTGGGGGCAACGCTTCATGCCTTGGGGGGAGGTTTTGTACCTCTCTTAATCCAGGGCTTCTTGTTACCCTGTGATTGTCCCTGATTTCTGCCCCCTGAATTTGACCGCGGAGGCCGTCGGAACTGCTTCACAGCCGATGTGCCCGGGACTGGAGAAGTAGGCCTCTTAAAAGAAGGACTTCTACCCTTATTCTTAACCGGTAAGAGTGAACTTTTACCGGCAGAAATTTTCTGGATATATTTGTCCAGATCTTCTCCAAATAAGCGTTCTCCATGAAATGGGAAGCTAACCAGCAGTTTTTTACAGGGAGCTTCAGCAGACCAGTTTTTGAGCCACAGAAGCCTACGCATATGTACTATAGACAGCGTAAAGCGGGAGGCCTGTTGGATTGTATCCTTTATGGCGTCCACCGCAAAACACAAGGCTCTAGGCAGGTCAGCTAGGGCAAGAGCCTGCTGATCTGGTAAGTCCCTTAAGACTTGTTTCAACTGATCTTTCACTGCTTGGCAGACTCCAATCGCTGCTACCGCAGGTTGTGTCACCATACTTGCTGTAGAGAAAGCAGATTTTAGTAAAGACTCCAATTTTTTTATCTATTGGGTCTTTGAACATTGGAACATTATCTACTGGACATGTCAGTGATTTGTTAACAGAAGAGATGGCTGCGTCCACTGTAGGGACCCTCCATTTTCTTATGAACTTATCCTCCATGGGATAGATCACCGGAAATCTCTTGGGGGGAGCAAATATTTTATCAGGATGCTCCCAATCCTGGTAAATAAGCCCTTCTAATAAAGGGTGGATTGGGAAGGAACAGACAGCCTGGGGAGCTTTTAGCGACCCCAGCGAGGAAACCGTAGTGGATGGTGGTTCCGCCAGAGGCATTTTAAATGCTGATCGGACCATATTAGTCAGAGACTGAACCCATAATCTTTCAGCCTGAGAAGCTGAGAAAGGTTCTTCCACTGTTGATTCCTCCATAACTGAATCAACCTCATCCTGATCCCCTTCAGGTAGGTCGATCTCTGTGTGGGGCTGTTCCTCCACTAACAGGCACTCTGAAGGAGGAGACGGAGATCGGACGCGCTTTTCCTGAGACAGGGAAGCAGCGATCAATGCTGTTAATCTCTCTTCCAATCCTCCCAGAGTTGAGGATAAAACCTCCTCTGTTATATATACAGGAGCAGGTGGACTGGGGACAGCCGCAGCACCAGGCATTCCTGCGGGGTTTCTACGGCTACTGACCTCTGAATTCTCAGGGGAGATTGGTGCAGTACAAGCATGCCCAATATCCTCAGAGCCCGATGGAGACCCCTTTGGCTTCCTGGAAGATCTATTTCCGGAGCGTCTGGACGACATATCCTTTAAGCACAAAGCTGAGGTATTCCCGTCGTCATACACCAATTTTGCTGGTAATAGTCTAACACAGGTGCTGCTATATACCAGCTGGTGTCCACTAAAGTGCCTTTCTATGGGGATGCCTGCATCAACCGCCTCTGTGTGCCACTGTTTGTTGCTAGCTCTGTTTGCATGCAGCTGACACTTGTACTGTGTCTTTTAATGTTAGAGAAATTAGAAATTATACTTTAAATGTCAACTATGAATATGCATATTAATATGACTATATCTTCTAAAGTTAAAATGTTTGCTTTATATAACTCTATTAATACTTAAATATGCTGAATAAGCTCTAATAGCCCTAATTACTGGAATAAGTCATATGACCATATTCTATTGTGCAAAGATGTGCTGACTCTTACATCTGTCAAATATGGGCTGCGAACCATGAGATAATTTATGTATCCATTGTATGAAATATCCTGTCATAAGGTGTAGGCTGAAAAAGGATATTTCCCTATTTCCTGCTGACGTCAGAATAAAGGTTGAAATTATACATGGTCAGGACGTTACGAGCAGGAAAAGGGAAGGTTTAAGGGTTATAAAAGCAGAATGTGAATCTATGACAGGCAGAAATGGATCTCTGAAGCAGAAGATATACATTTAACCATTTCTCTTGCATATGCAATAAAATATCTTGACTTGTAACGAGAGTTGGTCCAAAATTACTTGACATTTTGGTCCTTCGAAAACGGAAGTCCAAATTCCTGGAAAGCACTAGCCAACAACCCAGTGAACCGATGTCCGTACGGCAAAAAACTGTAAGTCCTCCGTCTTAAATTTGACGTTAACAGAGGCCGGCTCACTGAACTAGTGCCTCCCGGGCAGCGACTTACCGGATCAGCACAAGAGACCGCTCTCGGGGCAAGGTAAGATATTTTCATTTATTATATTATACTTTTAGGCCTAAATGTGATTAGGGATTTAATGAATTAAGGGATTTTGTTACATACATCTAATATAGAGATTAATTGAATGTTTATCTGTTGTGTATATGTTTTGCTTTATCCAAGTTGAGGGAATATAAGTAGATACGTCCGTAGTTTAAATCCCTTTGATATAGGAGTATGGTCCCATTCCAATACCCGGGTGCAGATAAAGGAAATTTGTCGACAAAGGACCTAGGTCCTGACAGCCTTGTAAACTGCAGGAATTCCCGTGGGGGACACATAAATATTCCTACATCAAAAACATGAACCCCTGTTGATACAAAGGTATGGCCTGATAGATTTCCAGGTAACAAATAGAGGTAATTTGACGAGCCCTTGCGCTCAGCCAGCCTCGTATGTTGTGTAAAAAACCTGTACAGGCATTTATAAATACCGTTGAATCAACAAATATTAATGTTTTGATAAAGTGTGAGAACAACAGTCGAGAGAAATTAAGTCTCTTTTGTAATTCTGTTCATGCTCCCTACAGTTTACTGAAATATTAATGTTTTGATCAGGGGGGGTTGACCAGTCAGGTGAATTTACGTTCGCCTTGTAATTCTGTTCATGCTCCCTACAGTTTACTGAAATATTAATGTTTTGATCAGGGGGGGTTGACCAGTCAGGTGAATTTACGCTCGCCTTGTAATTCTGTTCATTCTCCCTATAAATGAAAAAAAAACATTAAGTAAGAAGACAAGACACCAGTATTATAGCAGCACACAAGATCAATAATCTAGAAGTGATATGTCACGACTAGAAAGTTTGTGAGTAGCTGCAGAAGTGATAAGATACTGTGTGCAGGTATTGTGTCAGTGTGAGAAGACCTTACAAAAAAAACTCCGTGTGCACGTTAAAATGAGTATGATCCATGGAAAGTTTGATGGTTTGAATGATGATGCAAAGTATATGTGTAGTCTAGACAAAGAGAATGTGAAACTCCTTAAGACATGGAAAACAAAGTATGATTTTGATGCATTTTTAAATAAGGATTGTTGTGTAATACTGTGTTGTGTAGAAAGCTTAAAAAATAAATAAAAATTATGCCGGCATGTATGTATGTATGTATGTATGTATGTGTATATATATGTATGTATGTATGTATGT
This sequence comes from Rana muscosa, assembly GCA_029206835.1. Taxonomy (NCBI): domain Eukaryota; kingdom Metazoa; phylum Chordata; class Amphibia; order Anura; family Ranidae; genus Rana; species Rana muscosa. The sequence goes on from CM055118.1 coordinate 120,018,712, forward strand.
GTATGTGTATGTATATATATATATATATATATATATATAAAAAAAGAAAAGAAAAATAAGGAAACAGAATAAATTAGGTCTTCCCCAGGCAAAGAAATGGCTTGAGGAGGCTAACTGTAGGTTAAAATCATTAAAAAAAATCATAAAAAGACTATGTTTTTAGACAAAGAGGAGGACAATAATATGACCGTCCTCCGAAGTTTAGTGCAGCAAGTATTGACTGAACAAAATGCGACAAACCTAATGCACCCGACAGCCCCTACACACCCTTTAGAGGACTCTCCAATCCCACCGACAGACGCTGCTCCCCCTCTGACTTCACCACCCGCTCCCAATTCCCTTTTGCAGACCTGCAGTCCCCACCACCAGATGGGACAGAGGTATGCAACAAGTTACCCCGCTGACCCTCCTTACAGCAATCCCAAGGTCCACATAGCTCAATTCAGGGATGGTATCATGGGAATGGTTGCTAGCTATCATCTCAATGTGAGGGAAATAGAGCAGGTCACCAGACAGGTACTGGGACCTGACTGGCATCATGTAGTGGGAGATTGGAGTGGATTAAACAACCAGGAAGGGGTGTTGCCTCAGGATGATGCAGCACTCAAAAACAGAAGAAATGCTCTTATAGCAAAGATAGAGAGAGGATAGATGGATACGTCAAGCCGACTGGTCCATTATAAATCAGTGTATATGGGGAGAAGAGGAAACAGTGGATAATTTCATTGTTAGGATAAAGAAGAATTTTAATAACCACTCTGGGATAGAAATCCAAGTAGATCAAGTGAACGAGAGCCCATATGAACAACAGCTAAAGAATGCAATCCTGAAGGGGCTGCTAGTCCTTATATCAAGTTTTGTTAACGAACACATGATTAACCATAGGATCTGCAGACTCTAGGAGCTAATCAAGTATGCGAGGCATGCTGAGGGGCACTTCCAACCAAAAAAGAAAGTAAAGAAAAGGATGAGGGGGGAGTGTTTCCTGTATGGTAAAAGTGTGTCTGCAGAGAGAGAAGCAGAAGGATGGGAAAGAATCTGATATTTTGGATGTGTGTAATGTTGAAACTTGTTTGCATGCTGAAGCCAAGCCAGAAATAACCTGGGTTGCAAAGAGTAGTTGGGTAACATTTCTCTGTGACACTGGGGCTTGTAGGACCCTGATACACCCGCTGGATATGCCACCAGGGGTAAAGGGAAAAGGTTTAGTATATGTAAAATCTGCAAATGGGTTGATGCACCAGGAGGCTGTGTCTGAAGGCCTTACTGTGGAAAATCCACAGACAGGTAAAAAGGCTCAGTGTAAAATTGTAATGTCAACTAAATGTCCTGTTAATTCGTTGGGTAGAGACATGTTGCATGCTCTTGATATTTCTGTCGTACCAGTGGAAGGGGGCCTCAAAGCCCATCGGCTGTGTGAAAAACAAATCACAGCTGTGGATAATGAGCCCTGATACTGGTACAGCTTGGATTTACAAACTGAGGGATTAAAGATGCCCAAAACCCTGACAGAAATAATTGAAGAGCCTGTGAGGAAAGGTACAAGGTCCAGACGAACCTCTATTTCACTATCTACTACAAAAGGACCACTGGGCCTGATAGGTCCTATGAGAAACAGTTAATGAGTTGCACTAACACTGAAGTGCTCTTAAGATACCTGTACTGTGATAAGGAAGGAAATAACATGGCTACTTGTCTCCTACCACAGCCTATTCTGCAAATATACAGGCAGGATACTGTACCTCATGTTTCGGTCACGCGGAACTCCGAGGTATCATGGCATGAGCTAGGAGAACTTATCACAGACTGGGTCAAATTAACAGATGAGGAACTGAAATCCAGAGGGAATCAGAGGTACAGATTAGCGTGGTTTGTTGAATGTACAACCAGAACTTGCGTGATTGAAGTTTTGACAAAAGACAGTGACTGACACTTTTTGACCAAAGGGGAAGGGGATGCCTTAAAAGACGTCCCCGATTTCTTGTGATCAAAAGGAAAGACAGACGTAGGGCTAATTAAGACAGACAGTCAGTTCTGGTTTGCACTTATGTACAAAGGAAAACTCACAAGAAATGTTCAATGCTTTGTCTCGAGTTGTACCTCCCAGTGGGAGTCAAATTCTCTTGTATGTGGATGACATTCTGGTAGCGGCTCCTCTGGAGCGACAATGTAAAATTGACACCTTGGCTCTGATGCATTTCCTCGCAGAACAAGGTCACAAGGTTAGCAAAATAAAATACAACTTTTGGAAAACAAGGTGAAATACCAGGGTTACATTATATCTCAAAAAGGCAGACATCCAGATGAGATCCGAAAAGAGGCCATCCTTCAAGCCCCCAAACCACGTAAAAATAAAGAAATGATGTAATTTCTTGGCATGGCAAATTTTTGTAGAGCATGGATAGCTAATTATGCTACGGAGGTGGTGCCTCTTTCTGATCTCATCTATGGTACACAAATGTCTACAAAAGGTTCCATCCAGTGGAATGTGCAAGCAGAGGATGCATTTACAAAGGTGAAGCACCTCATTGTGGGTTCTACTGTGCTTGGCCTACCCAATTACAGTAGAAACCCTTTAGCAGACTGTAGATTGTAAAGAGGGGTACATGACTTCTGCTCTCACTCAGGTTTATGAGAACGAACACAAACTAGTTGCATTTTACTTAACTAATTTGCCCCACTGTGTACAAGCTGTAGTAGCAGCCTCATTGGCCATACGGTCATCTGCATTGATAGTATTGTTCCACCCCTGGTACTTAAAGGTCTCACATGTTATTTAGGTGATCTTACTATAAGACAGAATCTCCTATTTATCTCCAGTCAGGCATTTATCATGTATGACTACACTTCTGGGACAACCACACGTTACAATCAAGAAGTGTACTACATTGAATCCTGCTACACTAATGCCAACACCTGGTGATGGGGATCCACATGATTGTGCAGCTCAAAATTGATGAACGGGTACTCCCTAGGAAGGATCTCACTGATGTTCCCTTTCTAGATGCTGACATTACCTTTTTTGTTGATGGGTCGTGTAGAAAAAACGATAAATCAAACGGCTTATGCTATAGTAACACATGACCAGGTCATTGAAGCTAGACCCTTTCCCAGTTCCTATTCTGCACAACAAGCTGACATTATAGCCCTGTCAAGGGCCTGCAGTCTAGGGGAAGGGAAAAATAAATAGATATTTATACTGACAGACAATACGCTTTCTCTACACATATTTGCCCAGCAATGGAAAAAGGGGTATGATTACGTTGCCATGGGAAACCGATCACACAGAGATCTCATTCTTGCCCTTCTAGAATATGTACAAAAACCAGCACAAGTGGCTATTTGTAAATGTGCGGCACATAGAAAGGGAACAGATCCAATTACCCTAGGGAATGCACTAGCAGACAAGACAGCAAAGGAAGCTTCTGAAGGACAGCAATGACAAACATATACAGTTTCCCAAGTAAATGATGAGGTACAGAGAGCTATTGATGAAACATGGTTATCAGAAATGCAGAAAACATCACCGGCAGGTGAAAATCAAAGTGGTTATATACAGGGTCAACACTGGTCAAAGGTATATACACATGTACAGAAGGTAAACCTAACTTATCTACTTCACTATTCACGTATGCTGTGTTATTGAGTCATGGGTAGGCCCATACCTCAAAAGGAGGGATGGTACTGGGTGTACACAACATATGGGTTTACAAAACTACTCTGAAAATTTTGTCTCACATATCCGATTTGTAACAGATACCATGCACAAGGTGCCCTAAGAGCCTTAAGGGGTAATTTCCCACAACCCCCTTATCCCTTTCACACAATATGCATGGATTTTATTGAATTGAACAAATGTGAGAATAAGTACTGTCTGGTTATTGTGTACAGGTTTATAAAGTGGGTGGAAGCTTTTCCTATGACGCACACGGATGGACAGTCAGTAGCCAAAGTACTAATCAAAGAGGTGATTCCACGACAAGGGATCCCCGCGCTGATTTACAGTAACAATGGCTCCAATTTTGTAAACTAAACAATACAACTAATTGGTATATGGTACAATATCTGACCTACTAGGGAGAATCACTATTTAGGTTGTAACCCCTGGTCAGAACACCCCAGCCCCCGAGCCAACTCAGTTTTAACTTAATACCTCTTTGTTTAAAACAGATTTTACTTACAAGGAACAATTAAGTATAGAAACAGGATTTGGAGACAAAAATTAGTGGATAGAATGGGTCAGATACACAACTCAATCTAAGGGGTTAAGTGATTGTATTTCTTGTGCAAACCCAAGACCACAACTAGCTACCATTCCTCTCCCTGAAGAGGAAACAGATTTAGCTTGTATAATAAGACTGTTTTCAGAAAATATTACTGGGTCTGAATGTGCAAATGAGAAAAAGAGATACCCTAAAACTAAAATGCAAAGTACACCCCCTTCACTACAAGCATTACCAGGAAATTTTTCTAGTTTCTCTAACAAAGATAAGGATGGTACAAAGGTTGGCACTCTATCTCCTGAATACTGTGCGACCACAACATCAACTACAGACATTAAGTATCAACTAAAATGGTTTCAGGAACAGAAACGGCAACTAGCTGATGTTTGGTGGCTGTGTGGGGACAAGAAACTAAGGCTCAGACTGCCACCTAGATGGGAGGGTAGTTGTGCCCTTACCCGCCTGTTGCTTCCCTTTTATATTGTTCCTATGACTAATAAATTGATGAGACTACCAGGTAAACACTATTTTAAGAGACTTAAGTGTCCAGAATCATTTTGACAACCAGGTATATATAGACTCAATAGGTGTTCCACGAGGAGTTTCCGGATGAATTTAAAGCACAGAATCAAGTAACAGCAGGACTCACCTCACTCTTCCTATGGGTACAGGCCAACAAGAACGTCGACTGGATAAACTACATCTACTACATCTACTACAACCAGCAGAGGTTTGTGAATTACACCAGAGATGCTATCAAAGGTATAGCAGCACAATTGGACGCCACCTCTTTGACAGCGTGGCAGAACCGTATAGCATTGGATATGTTGCTGGCAGAAAGGGGCGGGGTATGCGAAATGTTCGGCACCTTCTGCTGCACTTTTATTCCAAATAATACGGCACCTGATGGAAGTATCACCAAGGCTTTGCAAGGCCTACAAATGTTATCCCAGGAACTAACTGAGAACTCTGGTGTAGAGAACCCCTTAACAGGACTCTTTGAAAAATGGTTTGGTAAATGGGGTGATCTTGCAAAAGGTTTGCTCATCTCTGTTGTCATGGCAGCCACGGTCCTTACGCTGTGTGGATGTTGCTGCATTCCTTGTATTAGAGGAATTCTTCAAAGACTGATTGACACATCACTAACAAAGACTATGTTTTTTCAGAACAACACTGAACTATACCCGGAACCTGATGAAGATGAACTTACAGTCCTTTCAAAAGACTTATTTGTCTAAATGATAATACCTGGTAAAATAAAGAACCTGGATATTTGAATTATTGACATTATAAGTATAAAAGGGAGCAGCTGTTAGAGAAATTAGAAATTATACTTTAAATGTCAACTATGAATATGCATATTAATATGACTATATCTTCTAAAGTTAAAATGTTTGCTTTATATAACTCTATTAATACTTAAATATGCTGAATAAGCTCTAATAGCCCTAATTACTGGAATAAGTCATATGACCATATTCTATTGTGCAAAGATGTGCTGACTCTTACATCTGTCAAATATGGGCTGCGAACCATGAGATAATTTATGTATCCATTGTATGAAATATCCTGTCATAAGGTGTAGGCTGAAAAAGGATATTTCCCTATTTCCTGCTGACGTCAGAATAAAGGTTGAAATTATACATGGTCAGGACGTTACGAGCAGGAAAAGGGAAGGTTTAAGGGTTATAAAAGCAGAATGTGAATCTATGACAGGCAGAAATGGATCTCTGAAGCAGAAGATATACATTTAACCATTTCTCTTGCATATGCAATAAAATATCTTGACTTGTAACGAGAGTTGGTCCAAAATTACTTGACATTTAACCATGCTGGGACGCCTGCACATGCGCAGAAGCGCCGCGGCGCGCATCGAGCGTCATCCACCCGCCCCGCCCCTTTTTTTCATAGGAGGCGCGTGCACGCGCCCGCGCGCGCGCCCGTGCACCATTGGCGCCCTTTTCGAAATCAAACAGGGGACTAGGAGCCAGGGCCCTTTTTGCCGGAGGGCCTGTGCGGTGGATGAGCGCAGCAACAGGGCAGAGGAAGTGGATTCCCACAGAGAAACTTACCAGCTGCCTGGATCTTTTGACTTGAGAAAACCAAAGATCCACATGACAAGAAAAATGGACTACAGCGGCCTCTAGTGGTTTAACACAGGTACCGCAGTCCCTGTTTTTTTTTTTGTTTTTTTTCTTGACTACTATTAAAATTTTACATTTTCAGTAGTTATAGGCAAACACAGATATTTAGCGGGAATACCGTTAGGTAACAGACAGAAAGACAAATTAGGCTTGGGGGTCCCCCAATAGAACCAAGTTCCTGGGGGCCCCCACTTACCTGATCCCCGCCGCAGGACTTTGTTTGGTCCACAGAAGTCCAAACTTCACCTATCACGGCAGGCATTGTAATTAAACCTTCAGGGACCGGGTTCCCAAGGATTCCACTCCCCTGGACCTGTATAGCACCCTGCACAGACAACATCTTGGTCGTGGGTATGACCAGAGCTCTGGATCCCAGGGTCCAGCCCTCCTAAGAGAAGCATTACAGGCAAAACCTTGCTCTTCTGCTGCAAGGCCCGGGTACCGACCGTTTAGCTATGAAGCTTTTTTGGTGGGATCCGGAACAGCTTACTAAGGCCCAAAAGAACCTGTACGCAAGCCCAGTGAAAACACATGTTACTCTTTGGCCAACACCTTAGACACTGGCAAAAAAACTGAGGTGCTCCCGGGTGGGAGGGGCTTATATAGGGGAGGGTACTTCCGGTTTGGAATTGGCCAGTGCCAACACCTGAAGGTAATCTATATAACCCATTAGTAATGACTAAGTCGCTCTGTGTCCCGTGATGTACGAAAAAGAAAATGGCACCCAGCAACGTCCTATACTACCCAGTCAGGCCTGACTATGATTTGGGTATAGTTCTGTGGAAGAAATCTTCGCTAGCAAAACACGGTGGTGCACTTTCAAGAACAATTGTAATCCAACAAAGAAATGATGATTGGTAACTTTGTAATGCCAGGGAGACTAATAACTCAGTTCAGCAGGTAGTCTCCCCAGAGTGTAACTGCAATTCTGTGATGGCCCTGAATAAAGTTAATGGGCTTAAAGATACTGTAATGTAGCTCTGAGCAGGTGCTCTCTCACCCGACCGGACCAGTCCTTGTCCGCTACTTCCATTACTGTGACTCGCTTCACAGTGTCCACGACACCCGGGTCTTCGGTCCTCCTGATGACAGCACTCAGCAACAGGATCAGACGCTCCGCAGGCTCCTCGGTGGAGCGGAAGGCTCTTTGGAAAAGCACAAGGCCCAGGCTTCAGGCCTTGTGCACACAGCAGGTCAGCACAGGGATCCTCTTCCTGCAAGGGCGGTGTCCAAAGAGAAAGAAACAGGCCCCGCCTTTCCCTTATAAAGTCCACCCCAGCAGTCCCTGCGCGGGGCAATGCACCCTGAGTGCCTTAAAGCATGCTGGGAACTGTAGTCTCTTGGGGTTTAATAAAACGATACCCCGCTACATTTGTGTATAAATTTTTTTACCATTGTTCTTTTCAGGGGTGTGCCCAGCCCCCTCACATTCCAGGTAATAATCCGCACTTCAGCCATGTTAAGAAAAGGTATAAATAAACACTAAAGTATACCCCCGCCCTCCATGGGATTGTATCCAAAGAGGTCCAGCAGCCCTGAGGCAGTGTCTGACTTAGTGATGACAAACAGTCTTGAGGTGCAGTAAAGTTGTGTGACATCCCGGTAAAAGGAAAAAACAAAGAAAAACAACAGCCAAACTTGTAGAGCACAACGGTGCCCCTGTTCACCCTTTCTTGATAGAGGGACCGTTCCAGACCTGCTGCCAGGGCTGCACCTTAGAGAAAGCCCCTGTGCTAAAAACTGTTGCTACCTTTTGTGCAGAACATTCTAGTTTACGTTGCTTAAAGCGGAGCTCCGCCTGAAAAAAAAATATTAAAAGCCAGCAGCTACAGCTACAGCAGCTGCTGACTTTTAATATATGGACACTTACCTGTCCTGGAGTCCAGCGACGTCCGCAGCAGAGGAACGAGCGATCGCTCGTCACTCTGCTGCCCCCACCGCCATCCTCGGTGAGGGAACCAGGAAATGAAGCCTTGCGGCTTCATGCCCGGTTCCCTACGGCGCATGCGCGAGTCGAGCTGCGCTGTTCTGACTGGTCCCCCTGTGTTCTGGGAGCCGAGTGTCTCCCAGAACACAACGGGGAATCTGCGGGAAGTGACGTGCCTCCCGCAGATTTCCCGCAGAGAGGACTCCCGGATGTGGGTGAAAATACCTGTCTTAGACAGGTATCTTCACCCCCCTCCCCCCTGAAAGGTGTCAATTGTGACACCGGAGGGGGGAAGGCTTCCGATGAGCAGAAGTTGAAATTTAGGGTGGAGCTCCACTTTAACTGCTTCAAGATAGTGTCCTCATTCAAGTTTTTTAGTTCTGGGCATCCGAAAGTGTTTCCCAATCCCTATCCCAGTTCTAAAAAACACATACAAACAATACAAACACCAAAAAAAGTCACTATGTCTGCCTGATTACTGTCTAAGGATTGAGTGAGATTTAATGTATCTGGCTGAAAATATCCTGTGCCTAGCTGCTTGCTCCACTAAGATATCAGAACTTGGGATCAAACCGCCAGACCAATTCGGTCTGTGTGCTACATAGGATATAAATCTACTACAAATCTACAAAATGCCTTTGAAAACCCAGTTATTGCCCTGTAAAAGTAGTGGTGACATCTATGGGCGTCCACTGAAATTTTTTCGGGGGGGGGGGGGTGCTTCGGCAGCGGCGATACACAGTCGCATTTTACCCTTTCTTTGACCGTTAGCGGGGTTTAAAAGCGCCCCCCCACGTTAAAATGTAAAAACACCCCACTGTGCCCCCTGCATCTTTAAATATCTCTTTGTCACTACTGTGTACCCCCCCTCCGCAACTGCACCTCTGGACCCCTTTACATTACACAGAACCCCACAGATCTGGACCCCTTTACATTACACAGCACCCGGCATCACTGGACCCCTTTACATTACACAGCACCCTGCACCCCTTTACATTACACAGCAGCACCTTGCACCTCTGGACACTACACTCTGACCACTACACTACACACTGACTACTGACCACTACACTACACACTGACTACTGACCACTACACTGCACATTGACCACACTAACCATATGTATGATGTGTCCTATGACGTCATGTCTCTGCAGTCACACACACACGTGTTGTAGAACATCTCCTCCTCCCTCCATACCGCACACACAGCCCGGCACTCCTTCCTTCTCACCTTCAGCAGGTCCAGCGGGTGTGTGCAGCAGGCCGCCCCACAGGAGGCCAGGCCCCCGAGGTACTACCACCACCGACTCAAGACACCCTCCGCTCTGCCATCTCCCCCCGGCTCTTTTTCTTCTTCTCTCTCCGGGCACGCTGCACAGTCCAAGGGCCAGGGGCAGAGCCAGCCTGTGCCTGGGAGAACGAGAATAGCCGGGGCCAATCGGGTTGCAGCGTGAGGCCCCACCCAGCCAGCCCTGCCAAACCACGAGACGCGGCCGCCTTAAAGCGGCAACGGGGAGGTGTGGTGGGCTCGGGGGGAGGAGGAGGGAGTACATGTGCTGCGGTGCAGATCTGTGCGGGGCTGGAAGTGGGTGTAAGGGCGGCGGTGGGTGTAGAACACTGCCAATTTGGCCAACACCTTCTCGATTCCAGGGGGGGCAAACGACCCCCCTTGCCCTATGAAGCGGACGCCCATGGTGACATCATCGCTGTGCTGTAAATAGCCCCTGCAGAGAGAAGAGCTGATGGGCTCAGCAGGCCCACCCATTACAAGCTGCCTGCAGAAAATTACAAGAGGAGTGGATACAAGATTATTTACCCTGCACCAAGGAGAGACCGCATTAGGGATGACCAGAACACCCCCCGGTTCGGTTCGCAACAGAACCTGCGAACGGATTGAAAGTTCGCACGAACGTTAGAACCCTATTAAATACAATGGACGCGAACGTTCGAAATCTAAAGTGCTAATTATAACGGCTAATATGCATGTTATTGACCTAAAAAGGGTTTGGGGACCCGGTTTTGCCCCAGGGGACATGTATCAATGCAAAAAGAAGTTTTAAAAACGGCAGTATTTTCTGGAGCAGTCATTTTAATGATGCATAAAGTGAAAAAAAAGAAGTGAAATATTCCTTTAAATATCATACCTGGGGGATGTCTAAAGTATGCCTGTGAAGTGGCATGTGTTTCCCGTGTTTAGAACTGTCCCTGCACAAAATGACATTTGTAAAGGAAAAAAAGCCATTTAAAACTGCTTGCGGCTTTAATGTCATGTCTTGTCCTGGCAATATGGATGAAAATCTTTGAGAAAAATGGCATGGCTAGCCCATCACTACTCCCCCCCCCCCCCCCACCCCAGCCCATTACCAGCCCCTTTGGGTCTTGTATGGATATTAAGGGGAACCCTGCACCCATAATAAAACCCTATACCTAAAACCCTATATACTCTGAACAGCAGTATACAGGCAGTGCAAACAAGACAGGGACTGTAGGTTTGTTCTTAAGTAGAATCTGTTTGTAATTTGGAACAGGTACATTTTTTTTTTGTTTAATTGTTTATTTATGTAAATTTTTCATGAGGCATTACAAGTATATATCACAATCAGCAAATATGAACATTGTACAATTTGCATGTGCAGACATAAAGTTATATAACAAGGGGAGAAAACAAGTTGTTCGAGTGAACCGTTAGACAGTGTAAGGGTCACGTAGAGGGGAGGTAGTGTGTTATTAATAGCATATCAAGGTATCATGTTAACACGAAGGTAATCAGTGATGGGAACTGGAGCTAAAATTTCCTGAACAGACAGTGAGATACCCAGAAAGACCATTTCCTTATCTCGGTGTGAGGGTCTAGTATTCCGAATTATTATATTCCGATGTATCCCATTTTTCCCAAATGACCTCAAATTTTGGTAGTGCATCCTCTATGATTGCCGTGATATGTTCCATTTTACGAATATCAGTGACCGCAGAAAGGAATTGCGTAAAAGGTAGGTGGAACAGTGGAACGCCAATGTTGCGGGATTACTCGTTTAGCTGCTAGTAAGATGAATGTCAGTAGTTTGTTAATAGTTTTGGTGGTATTCCGAAGAGGTAAGCCTAATAGCAGGTGTATGGGTTGGAAAGGGATCTGGATCTCCAATATCTTTTCCAGTAAGGCATGAACATTGGTCCAAAAGGGGACCAAAATAGGGCATTCCCAAAATATGTGAAAGTGCGAGCCCACAGAGGAGCCACACCTCCAACAGTGACTAAATGGAGCTAGTTTATGAGTTGCTAGAAATTCAGGGGTCCTGTACCAAAACATTAAGATTTTGTACGCCGTTTCCCTCTGGGCCACGCATCTGGAGACTTTAGAGGTAGCATCCCATATCGCCCCCCCACTGAGCTATAGAGATAGGACTATGAAGGACCTGGGCCCATTTCCTCATATATGAGTGGGTCTGTTCAGAGATGGGATCAGTGCTCTGGAGGATCTTGTAGATGCAAGAAATTTGTTGAGGTTCATGTGGGCCATATGAGCATAGCTTTTCAAATTCTGTAGGAACAACCAGGGTCAATTGGGGTGATCTAGAAACAAAATAATGTTTTACCTGTAAGTAAGAAAAGAGTAGTGTGTTCGGTAAGTTATGTTTGGTTTGCAGGTCCGAAAAAGGGAGTAAAGTGCGTGTTACTGGATGCACCAGATGTCGCAGTTGAAATATGCCTGCCTGGGTCCATGGCATCATGGAGTCATAGGATAAGCTGTCGGGAATTTCTGGGTTAAATAAAATGTTTATCAGTGGGGGGCATTGGGAAGATAGAGCATATTTACTTGAGCAGCGTTTCCAGATTGAGAGTAGGGATGAGCTTCGTGTTCGAGTCGAACATACGTTCGACTCGAACATCGGCTGTTCGATCGTTCGACGAAGATCGAACGATTTGGGCCGTTCGCGCCAAATTCGAGTGACGCGAACGGCCCACAATGCACTACGCCATCGCAGTGTCATCCAGGCGCTGTGATTGGCCAAGCATGCACTGTGACCCCGCATGCTTGGCCAATCACAGCGCCGGCAGCGAGGAGAGCAATGATTGGCCACAGGCAGGATGCCTGTGGCCAATTATTGCTGAGGGGGTTTAGTACACACCCCACACTATAAAAGGCCGCCAGCGCGGCGGCCTTGTGTAGTGTGTTCCGGAGTAGGGAAAGAGAAGCATAGGCAGGGACAGTGTCATTATTTTTCCTTTACATAATCCTGGATTCCTTGTGTTTAGGGACAGATAAGGATAGGTAGGGAGAGTGTCAGTGACAGTGTGCTATTCTGTGCTAATCCTTGTTTGTAGGGACAGAGAGGTACAGTGAGGGAAAGTGTCAGTGTGCTATTCTGTTCTAAACCAATCTTGCTGAACCATATTTTCAATCCTTGAGTTTAGGGACAGAGAGGTACAGTGAGGGAAAGTGTCAGTGTGCTATTTTGTGCTAAATCTTGTTTGTAGGGACAGAGAGGTACAGTGAGGGAAAGTGTCAGTGTGCTATTTTGTGCTAAATCTTGTTTGTAGGGACAGAGAGGTACAGTGAGGGAAACTGTCAGTGTGCTATTCTGTTCGAAACCAATTTTGCTGTTCCATATTTTCAATCCTTGAGTTTAGGGACAGAGAAGGACACTCGTAGAAATTATCAGTGTGCTATTCTGTGCTAAATCTTGTTTGTAGGGAGGGACAGAGTAGGACAGTGAGGGAAAGTGTCAGTGTGCTATTCTGTTCTAAAAATATTTTGCTGAACCATATTTTCAATCCTTGAGTTGAGGGACAGAGAGGTACAGTGAGTGAAACTGACAGTGTGCTATTCTGTTCTAAACCAATTTTGCTGTTCCATATTTTCAATCCTTGAGTTGAGGGACAGAGAGGTACAGTGAGTGAAACTGACAGTGTGCTGTTCTGTTCTAAACCAAATTTGCTGTTCCATATTTTCAATCCTTGAGTTGAGGGACAGAGAGGTACAGTGAGGGAAAGTGTCAGTGTGCTATTCTGTTCTAAAACTATTTTGCTGAACCATATTTTCAATCCTTGAGTTTAGGGACAGAGAGGTACAGTGAGTGAAACTGACAGTGTGCTGTTCTGTTCTAAACCAAATTTGCTGTTCCATATTTTCAATCCTTGAGTTGAGGGACAGAGAGGTACAGTGAGGGAAAGTGTCAGTGTGCTATTCTGTTCTAAAACTATTTTGCTGAACCATATTTTCAATCCTTGAGTTGAGGGACAGAGAGGTACAGTGAGTGAAACTGACAGTGTGCTGTTCTGTTCTAAACCAAATTTGCTGTTCCATATTTTCAATCCTTGAGTTGAGGGACAGAGAGGTACAGTGAGGGAAAGTGTCAGTGTGCTATTCTGTTCTAAAACTATTTTGCTGAACCATATTTTCAATCCTTGAGTTGAGGGACAGAGAGGTACAGTGAGTGAAACTGACAGTGTGCTATTCTGTTCTAAACCAATTTTGCTGTTCCATATTTTCAATCCTTGAGTTGAGGGACAGAGAGGTACAGTGAGTGAAACTGACAGTGTGCTGTTCTGTTCTAAACCAAATTTGCTGTTCCATATTTTCAATCCTTGAGTTGAGGGACAGAGAGGTACAGTGAGGGAAAGTGTCAGTGTGCTATTCTGTTCTAAAACTATTTTGCTGAACCATATTTTCAATCCTTGAGTTGAGGGACAGAGAGGTACAGTGAGTGAAACTGACAGTGTGCTGTTCTGTTCTAAACCAAATTTGCTGTTCCATATTTTCAATCCTTGAGTTGAGGGACAGAGAGGTACAGTGAGTGAAACGGACAGTGTGCTGTTCTGTTCTAAACCAAATTTGCTGTTCCATATTTTCAATCCTTGAGTTGAGGGACAGAGAGGTACAGTGAGGGAAAGTGTCAGTGTGCTATTCTGTTCTAAAACTATTTTGCTGAACCATATTTTCAATCCTTGAGTTTAGGGACAGAGAGGTACAGTGAGTGAAACTGACAGTGTGCTGTTCTGTTCTAAACCAAATTTGCTGTTCCATATTTTCAATCCTTGAGTTGAGGGACAGAGAGGTACAGTGAGGGAAAGTGTCAGTGTGCTATTCTGTTCTAAAACTATTTTGCTGAACCATATTTTCAATCCTTGAGTTGAGGGACAGAGAGGTACAGTGAGTGAAACTGACAGTGTGCTGTTCTGTTCTAAACCAAATTTGCTGTTCCATATTTTCAATCCTTGAGTTGAGGGACAGAGAGGTACAGTGAGGGAAAGTGTCAGTGTGCTATTCTGTTCTAAAACTATTTTGCTGAACCATATTTTCAATCCTTGAGTTGAGGGACAGAGAGGTACAGTGAGTGAAACTGACAGTGTGCTGTTCTGTTCTAAACCAAATTTGCTGTTCCATATTTTCAATCCTTGAGTTGAGAGACAGAGAGGTACAGTGAGGGAAAGTGTCAGTGTGCTATTCTGTTCTAAAACTATTTTGCTGAACCATATTTTCAATCCTTGAGTTGAGGGACAGAGAGGTACAGTGAGTGAAACTGACAGTGTGCTGTTCTGTTCTAAACCAAATTTGCTGTTCCATATTTTCAATCCTTGAGTTGAGGGACAGAGAGGTACAGTGAGGGAAAGTTTCAGTGTGCTATTCTGTTCTAAAACTATTTTGCTGAACCATATTTTCAATCCTTGAGTTGAGGGACAGAGAGGTACAGTGAGTGAAACTGACAGTGTGCTGTTCTGTTCTAAACCAAATTTGCTGTTCCATATTTTCAATCCTTGAGTTGAGGGACAGAGAGGTACAGTGAGGGAAAGTGTCAGTGTGCTATTCTGTTCTAAAACTATTTTGCTGAACCATATTTTCAATCCTTCAGTTGAGGGACAGAGAGGTACAGTGAGTGAAACTGACAGTGTGCTATTCTGTTCTAAACCAATTTTGCTGTTCCATATTTTCAATCCTTGAGTTGAGGGACAGAGAGGTACAGTGAGTGAAACTGACAGTGTGCTATTCTGTTCTAAACCAATTTTGCTGTTCCATATTTTCAATCCTTGAGTTGAGGGACAGAGAGGTACAGTGAGTGAAACTAACAGTGTGCTGTTCTGTTCTAAACCAAATTTGCTGTTCCATATTTTCAATCCTTGAGTTGAGGGACAGAGAGGTACAGTGAGGGAAAGTGTCAGTGTGCTATTCTGTTCTAAAACTATTTTGCTGAACCATATTTTCAATCCTTGAGTTTAGGGACAGAGAGGTACAGTGAGTGAAACTGACAGTGTGCTGTTCTGTTCTAAACCAAATTTGCTGTTCCATATTTTCAATCCTTGAGTTGAGGGACAGAGAGGTACAGTGAGGGAAAGTGTCAGTGTGCTATTCTGTTCTAAAACTATTTTGCTGAACCATATTTTCAATCCTTGAGTTGAGGGACAGAGAGGTACAGTGAGTGAAACTGACAGTGTGCTATTCTGTTCTAAACCAATTTTGCTGTTCCATATTTTCAATCCTTGAGTTGAGGGACAGAGAGGTACAGTGAGTGAAACTGACAGTGTGCTGTTCTGTTCTAAACCAAATTTGCTGTTCCATATTTTCAATCCTTGAGTTGAGGGACAGAGAGGTACAGTGAGGGAAAGTGTCAGTGTGCTATTCTGTTCTAAAACTATTTTGCTGAACCATATTTTCAATCCTTGAGTTGAGGGACAGAGAGGTACAGTGAGTGAAACTGACAGTGTGCTGTTCTGTTCTAAACCAAATTTGCTGTTCCATATTTTCAATCCTTGAGTTGAGGGACAGAGAGGTACAGTGAGTGAAACTGACAGTGTGCTGTTCTGTTCTAAACCAAATTTGCTGTTCCATATTTTCAATCCTTGAGTTGAGGGACAGAGAGGTACAGTGAG
The DNA here is from genome assembly GCA_029206835.1 of Rana muscosa. Classification (NCBI taxonomy): domain Eukaryota; kingdom Metazoa; phylum Chordata; class Amphibia; order Anura; family Ranidae; genus Rana; species Rana muscosa. The sequence continues at coordinate 120,034,875 of CM055118.1, forward strand.
GGAAAGTGTCAGTGTGCTATTCTGTTCTAAAACTATTTTGCTGAACCATATTTTCAATCCTTGAGTTGAGGGACAGAGAGGTACAGTGAGTGAAACTGACAGTGTGCTGTTCTGTTCTAAACCAAATTTGCTGTTCCATATTTTCAATCCTTGAGTTGAGGGACAGAGAGGTACAGTGAGGGAAAGTGTCAGTGTGCTATTCTGTTCTAAAACTATTTTGCTGAACCATATTTTCAATCCTTGAGTTGAGGGACAGAGAGGTACAGTGAGTGAAACTGACAGTGTGCTGTTCTGTTCTAAACCAAATTTGCTGTTCCATATTTTCAATCCTTGAGTTGAGGGACAGAGAGGTACAGTGAGGGAAAGTGTCAGTGTGCTATTCTGTTCTAAAACTATTTTGCTGAACCATATTTTCAATCCTTGAGTTGAGGGACAGAGAGGTACAGTGAGTGAAACTGACAGTGTGCTGTTCTGTTCTAAACCAAATTTGCTGTTCCATATTTTCAATCCTTGAGTTGAGGGACAGAGAGGTACAGTGAGGGAAAGTTTCAGTGTGCTATTCTGTTCTAAAACTATTTTGCTGAACCATATTTTCAATCCTTGAGTTGAGGGACAGAGAGGTACAGTGAGTGAAACTGACAGTGTGCTGTTCTGTTCTAAACCAAATTTGCTGTTCCATATTTTCAATCCTTGAGTTGAGGGACAGAGAGGTACAGTGAGGGAAAGTGTCAGTGTGCTATTCTGTTCTAAAACTATTTTGCTGAACCATATTTTCAATCCTTCAGTTGAGGGACAGAGAGGTACAGTGAGTGAAACTGACAGTGTGCTATTCTGTTCTAAACCAATTTTGCTGTTCCATATTTTCAATCCTTGAGTTGAGGGACAGAGAGGTACAGTGAGTGAAACTGACAGTGTGCTATTCTGTTCTAAACCAATTTTGCTGTTCCATATTTTCAATCCTTGAGTTGAGGGACAGAGAGGTACAGTGAGTGAAACTGACAGTGTGCTGTTCTGTTCTAAACCAAATTTGCTGTTCCATATTTTCAATCCTTGAGTTGAGGGACAGAGAGGTACAGTGAGGGAAAGTGTCAGTGTGCTATTCTGTTCTAAAACTATTTTGCTGAACCATATTTTCAATCCTTGAGTTTAGGGACAGAGAGGTACAGTGAGTGAAACTGACAGTGTGCTGTTCTGTTCTAAACCAAATTTGCTGTTCCATATTTTCAATCCTTGAGTTGAGGGACAGAGAGGTACAGTGAGGGAAAGTTTCAGTGTGCTATTCTGTTCTAAAACTATTTTGCTGAACCATATTTTCAATCCTTGAGTTGAGGGACAGAGAGGTACAGTGAGTGAAACTGACAGTGTGCTGTTCTGTTCTAAACCAAATTTGCTGTTCCATATTTTCAATCCTTGAGTTGAGGGACAGAGAGGTACAGTGAGGGAAAGTGTCAGTGTGCTATTCTGTTCTAAAACTATTTTGCTGAACCATATTTTCAATCCTTCAGTTGAGGGACAGAGAGGTACAGTGAGTGAAACTGACAGTGTGCTATTCTGTTCTAAACCAATTTTGCTGTTCCATATTTTCAATCCTTGAGTTGAGGGACAGAGAGGTACAGTGAGTGAAACTGACAGTGTGCTATTCTGTTCTAAACCAATTTTGCTGTTCCATATTTTCAATCCTTGAGTTGAGGGACAGAGAGGTACAGTGAGTGAAACTGACAGTGTGCTGTTCTGTTCTAAACCAAATTTGCCGTTCCATATTTTCAATCCTTGAGTTTAGGGACAGAGAAGGACACTCGTAGAAATTATCAGTGTGCTATTCTGTGCTAAATCTTGTTTGTAGGGAGGGACAGAGTAGGACAGTGAGGGAAAGTGTCAGTGTGCTATTCTGTTCTAAAACTATTTTGCTGAACCATATTTTCAATCCTTGTGTTTAGGGACAGAGAAGGATAGGCAGGGGACAGTGTCAGTGTCATTGTTGCTAAGCCTCCTGCAAAGTATACACCTGAAGGTAGCCCTTATTGCTGTTTTTCCCATCTCCCTGCAGGCCATCCATTAAAATGTCTGGAAGGCAACCAAGGAGAGGCAGACAGTCAGGAGGCAAAAAAAGAGGGCAAGCAGGCTCTGTGTCTGGGGGCAACAGTGCTGGTCGTGTACGCGGTGCATTGTCATCAGCACATGGCCATGGGACACGCTTGTCTTTGTTTTCGGCAGCTGGACATGTTGAACCACATCATGCCGAAGACTTGGTAGAATGGATGACCAAGCCCACCTCATCCTCCTCATCCTCTCTCACCCAGGCTCAGGGTACTGGCAAAGCAGCTGCCAAAGCGTCCTCTTCTCTGGTATCATTATCTTCATTAGTCAATCCTTCCCTAGACCCACCATGCCCTCCTCCTGAGGAGTCCCCCGAACTGTTTGAGCACAGTGTTGGGTACATGCTCCAGGAGGATGCCCAGCGTTTGGAAGGATCTGATGATGATACCCAGCTAGAGGAAGGCAGCAGCGTGAGAGCAGAGAGAGGGGATGCTCAAGAAGGACACCAATCTGGCAGTCATGCTCCAGCAGCTGCAGCATATTGCCAGATTGGCTCCAGTGATGAGGAGGGAGGGGATGATGAGGTCACTGACTCCACGTGGGTGCCTAATAGGAGAGAGGAGGAGGAGGAGGAGGATGAGGAGGAGGCACATCTCCAACGAGGCAGGATGCCCTTGAGTGGCCAGCGTATGGGCAGCACACCGACGGAATCACACCGCAGAGCTCCGCCTGTGCAGGGCGCTGCCTCTGCCCGTCATGCAAAAAGTTCTTTGGTGTGGGCCTTTTTTGAGGCGAGTGCATCAGATCGCACAGCTGCTGTTTGCAACATATGTCTCAAGCGTATATCGCGTGGCCAAAACATCAGCCGCTTGGGCACCACATGCTTGATCAGACATATGTTGACCTGCCATGCAGCTCGTTGGCAAGCCTACCTTAAAGACCCACACCAAAGAACGAAGCTGACCTCTTCTTGCACCGCATCAGCTGGGATCTCCAACCCCACTATACCTTCACTCCTCTCTGAAACCTGCTCTGAGAGGAATGAAGGTGTAGAATTAGGTGTGTCACAGGCAAGTACTTGCGGGCACTCTGCTAGCAGTACACCAACGTCCGATTCTAGCAGGCAAATTTCCCTGCCCCAGCTGCTGGACCGTCGAAAGAAGTTCACTCCCAGCCATCCACATGCCCAGCGGTTGAATGCTAGCTTGGCTAAATTGCTAGCGCTTCAACTGCTGCCTTTTCAGTTGGTAGACTCGGCCCCCTTCCGTGAGTTTGTGCAATGTGCGGTTCCTCAGTGGCAGGTTCCCAAACGACACTTTTTCGCACGGAAGGCTATTCCGGCTCTCTACAGGCATGTGGAAGGCAATGTCTTGGCTTCGCTGGACAGGGCGGTCAGCAGTAAGGTGCATATTACCGCTGACTCATGGTCCAGCAAGCATGGACAGGGACGTTACCTTTCTTTCACGGCCCATTGGGTCACTCTTTTGGCAGCTGGGAAGGATGCAGGACAAGGTGCAGTAGTGTTGGAGGTTGTTCCACCGCCACGCCTCCAAAATGCTACTACTGGTTGTGACACACCTCTCTCCTCCACCCCCTCCTCTTCTTCTTCCTCCATGGCCTCTTCCTGTGGTTTGTCCTTGGAACCAGCGGTGCTCCGTAGGCGTTCAAGGGGCTACGCAAGTACGCAGGCAAAAAGATGCCATGCCGTGCTTGCGCTGGTGTGTTTGGGGGTCAGGAGCCACACTGGGGTAGAGGTCCTGTCTGCTCTGCAGGGGCAGGCCGAGAGGTGGTTGACGCCACGCCAGCTTAAGCCAGGAATGGTGGTTTGCGACAATGGCACCAACCTCCTCTCCGCCCTCCGACAGGGACAACTGACCCATGTGCCCTGTATGGCTCACGTCCTTAACCTGGTGGTGCAGCGGTTCTTGGGCAGGTACCCGGGCTTACAGGATGTCCTGAGGCAGGCCAGGAAAGTCTGTGTGCATTTCCGCAGATCTTATAATGCCAGTGCTCGCCTGGCTGAGCTTCAAAAGGAGTTGAACCTGCCCAAGAACCGCCTTATATGTGACATGCCCACCAGGTGGAACTCAACGTTGGCCATGCTGCAGCGGCTGCACACGCAGCAGAGGGCCATCAATGAGTACCTGTGCGACTACGGCACCAGGACAGGGTCAGGGGAGCTCAGGTTTTTTTCACCACGCCAGTGGGGCATGATCAGGGATGCATGCACTGTCCTGGCACCATTTGAGGAGGCCACGAGGATGGTGAGCAGTGACAGTGCATGCATCAGTGACACTGTACCTCTTGTCCACCTGTTGGAGCACACGCTGCGTGGAATAATGGACAGGGCACTTGAGGCAGAACAGAGGCAGGAAGAGGAGGACTTCCTTGCCTCTCAAGGCCCCCTTTACCCAGACAGTGTTCCTTCTGTCCCACCCATCGCACAGGAAGAGGAGGAGGAGGAGGAGGAGGAGGAGGAGGAGGAGGATGATTGTGTCAGCATGGAGGTGGAGGCTGGCACTCAGCATCATCAGCAGCAGTCTTTTAGGGATGATTTACAGTCCCAAGAAACCAGTGGACTTGTACGTGGCTGGGAGGAGGTGGCTGCGGATCATGTCGTCCTTAGTGACCCAGAGGACTCCGGACTGAATGCCTCAGCTAACCTACGCTGCATGGCCTCCCTGATCCTGCAAAGTCTGCGGAAGGATCCTCGTATTCTTCGGATCAAGGAGAGGGACCATTACTGGCTGGCCACTCTCCTTGATCCACGGTACAAGGGTAAGGTTGCGGACCTTATCGTACCGTCGCAGAGGGAGCAGAGGATGAGACAACTCCGGGAGGCCTTGCAGAAAGGTCTGTGCAACGCGTTCCCAGAGACTGGGAGGTTACAAACTCCTGGTCCTGGACAACGAGTTGCTGAGGCTTCGGGCAGTCAAAGAAGGAGCGGTGGGGAAGGTGGCCGTCTGACCGATGCGTTCAGACAATTCTTTAGTCCGCAGCCCCAAAGTATGATCGGTTCCAGCAACCATCGCCAGCGTCTGATATACATGGTGCAGGAATACCTAGGGGCAAGGTCAGACTTGGACACCTTCCCCACCGAAAATCCTCTGGCTTACTGGGTCTTGAGGATGGATCACTGGCCAGAGCTTGCACAGTATGCAATTGAGCTACTGGCCTGTCCTGCATCCAGCGTTCTTTCAGAACGCACATTCAGTGCTGCTGGAGGATTTGTCACGGATCACAGGGTGCGCCTGTCCACCGACTCGGTTGATCGACTGACTTTCATCAAGATGAACCAGTCTTGGATCACCACCAGCTACCACACACCAGATGCTGATATAACAGACTAATTGATTTTAAAATGTCACATCCCTTCAAGACTGATGCTGATGCTGAGTGCCTGTGCTGTTATGTTGACTGGCTATCCTCCTCCTCCTCAATGATACGATTAACGATGATAGCTTGGAAGATCATTTTGGTTTATGGGTGACGCCACCAGTGGCTAAGGCCCAATTTTTCAGCCCCTGTTTAACAGGGGCGTGTAATTAAAATTTTTGATGCAATACTTTGCAACAGGCCTCATTGCTGTGCTCCAAGTACAGTATCTGTGAGGGGTTGCAGTGTTGTGCCACCAGTGCCTAAGGCCCAATTTTTCAGCCCCTGTTCAACAGGGGCATGCAATTATAATTATTGATCTAATAATTCACAGCAGGGCCCATTGCTGCGCCTACCAAGAGTAACTGTCAGGCCTTACAGTGTTGTGGCACCAGCACCACCATCACCACCACCACCACCACCAAAGGCCTAATTTTTCAGCCCCTGTTCAACAGGGGCATGCAATTACAATTCTTGATCTAATAATTCACAGCAGGGCCCATTGCTGCGCCCACCAAGAGTAACTGTCAGGCCTTACAGTGTTGTGGCACCAGCACCACCATCAAAGGCCCAATTTTTACTACCACTGATCAACAAGTTGAAAGGCTGGCCGGAGGCCAGCCTGGATTTGTGGGAGGAGTCTGAGGGAGTATATCTCCCTCCTCCTCTGGCTTGTCCCTCGTCGGCTCGTCTTCTTGGTGGTTTCAGCCGACGAGCGTCATTTCCGCCCCGCCAGCTGTCGTCATTTCCGGGTGCCGTCCGCACACAGAGGATCGTCGCGTGGGAGCTCCGGGTTTCTTTTTCACCCACAGCGCTGGGCTGCAGGTACGGGGGGGGGCAGCGGTGTCACCGGTTCGATAGGGGGGCCACACGCGTCTGGTCATACGCTTGGGGGCATGCGGCATGTCGGCCGCCACGTCAATACGATAGGGGGGACATCAGGTCGCAGGAGGGTACTGTAGAGACTCTGCTTCAAGGCGCCACGTGCGTGGCCGGGGGGGGGCGGGGGTGTTTGGTGGGTGCCTCTGTTCACGGTCATGCCTGTACTGCAGCACCAAGGGCTAGATGTTAGGCATGGCATGTAGCGTGTGCAGAGGGGAAGGGTGCTTTGCTCTGTCACTGTCTTCATGCTGGGTTTTGTAAGTGTCCTATCATGCTGCTGATCGGCATCACATCGAAGGGGGGGGGGGCAGGCAAGTGGGTCGGTTCAGTACGGCCATGTAGCAGCAGGCTGGTTCAGCTGCTACTGGGGGGGGGGGGGGCATCTTGTGGTGGGGTTGGTGCAGGGCCGGTCCGGTCAGCACTTAAATTGTCATGCAAGTGTTGTAAAAAAAAAAAAAAAAAAGGGGAATTTTATGTTGCTGCCATGTTCTGGGTAATTTCGTCATTTGTTTTGGCAATCGGTCTGGTCTACTGGGTGGGCGCAGCAGCTAGTTAACTTCCCAGCTAGGTAGTCTCACAGGCTCCTTGCTTTGTGGCTGACAGGAGGGGGGGGGGGTTCGTGGAGCTTGGGCGGCCACAGGTCCTTTGCATGTTGCTGTCATAGGATGGTTTCCTGTCATATTGGGCATTTTATCAGGCTCCGTACGTTGGGGTATGCCGTTCTGTTCGTCATTTCTGTCTGTTTTCCGCTTTCACTTCTGTTCATGGTTTCCGACCATTCGATTGCCTCATTTCTGGTACATGTGGTGTTATTTCAGGTGGATTTCAGAGTTTTTCTCTCAGTATCAAGGTACGTGTGTATGTTTCCTGTCACGGATTTCAGTTAGTTTTTAGTTAGGTTCACTTGCTTTCAGGGTCTGTCACGTCTACAGATCCGTACAGGCTGAGGTTTCGTTTTTAAGTGATTGGTTGGACCACAATCTTCTCGCCTGTACATCACTCATCATACGTTGCACCTTTCATTCTCTACGTTCATATCTACCCACCACGGTCTGTGGGTATCGTAGCCCTGAGTGTTCGTTTTTAATTGCCTGTTATTGCGCTGCAGGTTTCTCGGGCTCACTCATTCCATACATCTTAGGATTGGTTGTGTCACTTAGCTTAATTCACGCGCTATTGGTCTACCACTGATGTTTCACGTGTTCAGACTTAGTTAGGTTGGTGCGGTCCATGCATTCTTATTTTGCTGTAGTTTGTTTTTCCTCAGATTTCGTTATGTCTCATGTGACAGAAAGCGACGAGTTCCCGTTCATCCCGCCTACTCCGCGTAGGGGTTCAAATCATGGAAGTTCACCTTCATTAAGGAGTTGGACTGTGCCTAGGATTATGGCCGAGCTACATCGCAAGGGCATTTCTTTCCCATCTACTGCCAGGAAAGCGGAACTTTTTAGGTTATGTTTCCCTTCTGCTGAACCAGTACCGTCTACCAGTGCGGAACACGCTTCGGTGCACAACTCCTTGACGCAAATCCATGCGATGTTAAATTCTTTCTCCACCTCTATGTTGCAGTTACAGGATAGGATGGAGGTGATTGAGGCCCGGGCGGCTGGTGCAGCAGTATCAGCCAGCTCGGAGGTGCCTGCGGCCCCCTCAGCCCCTGTTCTCCTGAGCCCGGCTACAGGTAATATGTCTTTACCTTCAGTGATGCCTTCACCGTCTGCGGCTCTGCCGTCGGTGTCACCGGCCCATTTCATCCCTGCCAGTATCAAGAAAGATATCTTGGAAGGGAAGGATGTCAATCTAGCCTCCCTACTCATAGCGGCCCAGGATGTGTCTGAAAACAAGTCATTTGCTTGTGGGGAGGTGTCGGTGGTGCTCAAGACCAAAGATCCTAGGCTCAGTCGCAAACTCAGTGTACCAGAGTTTGTGCTGGCCTTCGGCATCTTTAGAGACATCATCTGTTCGGTCAGTCCAGGGAGGAGGGAAGAATTGGATCTATACCTTCATAAGGTTGTGGACTTGGCGCATAAGTACGGTGGTTCAATCTTCTACGATTATCATCGGTCCTTTGCGGCAAAGGTGGCGGCCACTTGGGCTCAGTTCCAAGTGGTGTCATGGTGGGGCACCATTGACATGGAATTATTTTGCAGGCATTTCGCTGGTCAAAGATCCCCTGTATGTGCCAACTGTCAATCATCGGCTCACACCACTGCCTGGTGTCCGAATTGCGAGTCCCCTAGTCAGATAGGGACCTCCAAACAGTCGGCTGGTGGATCTGCGGGTCTCCCAGGGCAGGTGGACAAAATGGGTAGACCCATCCGGTATCTGGGGAAGGCTCAGTTGTGCAATAATTATAACCATACTGGTTGCAATTACAACCAATGCAGGTTGTTGCACGTTTGCTCCAACTGCTTCAGAGCCCACCCCAAGTCCGCTTGCCTGGTCAAGGCCGTCGGTACCTCATGACTGTGCCGAGTCAATGTCTCCTTGTTGGGGGATTTCCTGAGTGATCATCCTTCACCAGCGTTCAGACAGTTTTTGCTGGAAGGGTTGTCTTCAGGTTTCCATACTGGGCTCATTACCCTTCCTACAGAATCGTTCGAGTGCAACAATTTATTGTCAGCTGAGAACCACCCTGATATTGTCGATGAGTTACTGCAGGCTGAATTGTCCAAGGGGTTCTTGATCGGTCCGTTCCTGTCATCACCTTTTTGCATGTGGAGGGTCAATCCCGTCGGGGTTGTCTGTGGAAAATTCTCAAATAAATTCCGTTTGATTTACGATTTGTCCGCGCCTCATTCATCTCACATTCCTAGTCTCAATTCTCTCATCCCCTCCGAGGAGTTTTCTCTAAAGTATTCATCAGTAGATTTGGCAATCCAGCACATTTTGCAGTTAGGTAGGGGTGCTTGGCTTTCCAAAGCTGACATCTCTGATGCATTCAAGCTGCTTCCTATCAGTCCTGCTCTCTGGCAATGGCATGGCATCAAGTGGCGCGGGCAGTATTTTTTTGCCACCAAATTAACGTTTGGGTCTAAAAGCAGTCCGTACTTGTTTGACACCTTTGCCCAGGCTCTTCATTGGATTCTGGGTTACTGCAGTGGTTGTCAGAGGGTAATTCATTATCTGGATGATTTTCTGCTGTTGGAAGATCCCGGTGTCCCGCCCAGGGATCTGCAGGTGCTTACAGGGCTATTTTCAGAATTGAATGTCCCATTAGCTACGCATAAGATGGAAGGTCCAGCAAAAATCATCACCTTTTTAGGGATTACGCTTGACTCCAATCTTATGGTTGCTAGTCTGCCCTTGGAGAAATTAGTCAGGATACGCCGCTCCATTCATCTCTTTGTTCTTTCCCCGGTATCTTCCAAGAGGGACTTACAGTCTCTCTTGGGGATGTTGAATCACGCCATGAGGATCATTCCGCAGGGTAGGGCATTTGTGTCGAGGTTGCTGGCTCTTCTCCCCCAGGGTCATGATTCTGAGTCACCAGTCAAATTACTAGCGGATGCCCGTGCCGATTTAGTCATGTGGGATCGGTTCCTGTGCGGGTGGAATGGCATCTCCATGTTCATCCCGCATCCTACTAGTAATTCTCCGCATGTGTTCTCAGATGCCGCCGCTTCAGTCGGGTTTTCAGCCATTTTTGGCCAGGAGTGGTTGGCCAGCCGCTGGCCCCCCGAGGTTTTCCTTCTGCCAAAATTTGCCCTCACGTCAGCACTATTTGAAATTTACCCAATCTTGGCGGCAGCTGTCACATGGGGTCCTGGCTGGTCAGGCAACTCGGTCGTTTTCTTTACGGATAATTTGGCTACAGCCAAAATTATCAATAAAGGAAGATCAGGGTCCCTGGTAATCATGTCCTTCATGCGTAAGTTGACATGGTTGGGCTTGACCTACAAATTCCATTTCCGGGGTGAGTTCGTTAGTGGGGATCACAATGGTGCAGCTGATGCTTTGTCCCGTCTTAACATGCCGCTATTTTTCTTACAGCATCCGGCAGCAGATCGGACGGGCCAGCCAATCCCCCATCACTCACTATTAGTCATGGATTGAATACTTTCTGGTCTCAGGCGATCAATCTGGCCAACAGGTCCTTGTCCAGAAATACGCTGAGAGCATATACCACGGGTTGGAAGACGTTCCTTAGGTTCATGTCCTTACATCCTTGCAGTTCCCCAGAGGATACCAAGTACATCATGATGTTTACTGCGTATTGCCACTGTGAGCTGGCATTATCGGCCAGTACTATCAAACTGTATTTATCAGGTATTCAGCATTTCAGGTCCCTGCATGCGCCTGACAGTCCATCCATTTTTGCTGCTCACCCTCTGAAAGCCATACTGAGGGGTATACAAAGAAATCAGGGGTTCTCCCAGTTGTCTCGCCAACCCATTACCGGGCAGATTTTCCGTGACATGTCGGATATGCTCTCCACTTCCCCTTTTGGCACAGGTCCCAGTTTAGTTCTCAAGGCGGCAGTTTACCTCTGTTTCTTCGGGTTTCTCCGACCCGGGGAAGTGTCCAAATCCAGCTGTCATGCACCTGTTTTGCTCAGAGGTAGTCTTTCTAGATTTCCTGAGCATTATGAGCTGCAGCTTCCAAATAATAAGAATAGGCAAATTGGTCAGGGGTTTGTGGTTAAGTACTACCGCACGCACAACGGTTGGTGCCCGGTCGAAGTGCTCGACTCTCTTTGCCGTTTATTCTCAACACCCGTGAATGATCCTCTGCTCCCCTTCCCTACGCAGCCTATCACTTCCAAACAATTTGTTAGCCATATCAGGATCTTGCTTGCCAAATTAGATTTGGATCCTAAACGTTTCTCCGGGCATTCTTTCAGGATCGGTGCTGCATCAGCAGCTTCTAAGCAGGGGGTCCCTTCGTACATCATCAAACACATGGGGCGCTGGAGGTCCTCCTGTTATAGCAGGTACATTCCCGAACCTCACACGGAAGTTCGCAGAGCTTTTGCCGTGTTGTTGAATTAAGTGTTACCTGTTCATTAAAGCTTATTACTTACCTATCTTTGTGTCTTTTTGCCCTCTTTTAGGCGTACCGTCCAGCTAGGCCAAGGCACACCGCAGGCCTTGGTAGTTGGGGTTATCACGTATCACGCAGATATGGTCTTTGGGGTTCCCACGTATTACGGGTGAAGACTCCGACGACAAGTTGAAAGGCTGGCCGGAGGCCAGCCTGGATTTGTGGGAGGAGTCTGAGGGAGTATATCTCCCTCCTCCTCTGGCTTGTCCCTCGTCGGCTCGTCTTCTTGGTCCCACCCTCCCGTTCCCCCTTTCTCATTTCATTCATTTTATACTCATTCATTTCTCTTACATTTACTCAGGGTATGCCCTCTTTTAGGCGTACCGTCCAGCTAGGCCAAGGCACACCGCAGGCCTTGGTAGTTGGGGTTATCACGTATCACGCAGATATGGTCTTTGGGGTTCCCACGTATTACGGGTGAAGACTCCGACGACAATTATATGTTATTACAATTCCTGATATAATAGTTGACAGCAGGGCGTTCCAGCACCCACCAAGAGTAACTGTGAGTGCTTACAGTGTTGTGCCAACACCAACACCTAAGGGGCCAATTTCTGCAGAGTATATACGGCAGGTCCCTACTTTCAAACATCCAACTTACAAACGACTACTACTTGCAAACGGAAGAAGACAACAGGAAGTGAGAGGAAATCTACCCCTTGGAAGGAAAATTCTCTCCTGTAAGAATTAATATGGGAGAAAGGTGTCTCCTCTCTACTGATGCTTTATCACCAATCCTTGTTTCAATAAAAACACCACATTTCAAAAACAGTTGTCATTGGGACGCAAAGTGAGGTGAAATGTTCTTAACAGGGGCACAGACAGCAAAAAAAATGTGACAGGGGTGATAACCGTTCCCTAAGTTTTACAAAAAACTAAAAAAAAGGAATTTGCCATGGAGCTCCACTTAAACAATGCAGCTGTTCAAAATTATAAACAGATTCTACATAAGAACAAACCTACAGTCCCTGTCTTGTATGCACCGCCTGTATACGGCTGTTCAGAGTATATAGGTCCTTTTTTATTTTGTGTGCGGGGTTCCCCTTAATATCCATACAAGACCCAAAGGGGCTGGTAATGGGCTGGGGTAGGGGGGGGGGGTTGATGGGGTAGCTATGCCATTTTTCCTAAAGATTTTCATCCATATTACCGGGACCACACATTGCATTAAAGCCGCAAGCAGTTTTAAATGACTTTTTTCCCTTTAGAAATGTTATTTTGTGCAGGGACAGTTCTAAACACGGGAAACACGTGGCACTTCACAGGCATACTTTAGACACCCCCCAGGTACAATATTTAAAGGAATATTTGACTTTTTTTTTCACTTTATGCATCATTAAAATGACTGCTCCCGGAAAACGTCCGTTTTTAAAACTTCTTTTTGCATTGATACATGTCCCCTGGTGCAGAAGCCGGGTTCCCAAACTCTGTTTCGGACAATAACATGGATAATAGTCGTTATAATTAGCACTTTAGAATCCGAACGTTCGCATCCATTGTATTTAATAGGGTTCTAATGTTCGTGCGAACTTTCGGTCCGTTCGCGGGTTCTGGTGTGAACCGAACCCGGGGGTGTTCGGCTCATCACTAATTGAGAGTGTGAATATCATAGGGTTCAGGCAGATCTTCCGTATTTGAGATGTAAATTTATCTGAAGAGGGCCAAAGTAGACTACATGGATGTGCAGGGGAAGTAATATTTATCTCGATTTCTGACCATCTGTTTGATGCATAGCGAGATGTCCACGAGGAAATGACTCTAAGGTGAGTAGCATAAAAATATTTGATTACATCCGGTGCCCCCAGACCCCCACGTGAGCGGGGGGCCAGGAGAACCGAACTGGCAATCCTGTGGGACTTGTTATTCCATATAAAATTCAGAAAGTTCCTATGAAGTAATTTAAGTTGGGTCAATGGGATTGCTACAGGGAGTGTTTCGAAAATATACAGCAGCTTGGGGAGAATAGACATCTTCAAAACGTTGATTCTACCAATGAGAGAGACAGGGAGTGTTGTCCATTTTTTAAGTAGCTTGTTGATGTCTGAGAAAAGGGGAGGGAAATTTTCTTGGTAGAGAGTGGAGTACGATCGGGATAGGCGTACACCGAGATACTGAAGGGACTGCATGCACCATCTATACTTGAAGTTGGTTTGCAGGGTTAGAAGAAGGTCAGCCGGAATATTAATGGGTAAAGCTTCAGTTTTAGTCGGGTTAATTTTGAATCCGGAGATATGGCCAAAAGTTTGTAAGGTTGAATGGAGAGAGGGGAGAGAAATGTGTGGGTGGGTAATTGTCAGCAGCACATCATCTGCAAAAAGAGATAACTTGTATTCCAGACGCCTCAACGTCACTCCCCTAATGTCCGGATGGACGCGTATGGCTGCTGCCAAGGGCTCAAGGCTTAAAATAAAGAGCAGGGGCGATAGTGGGCAACCTTGCCTAGTACCGTTGCTAAGGGGGAATGACGCCGAGGCGTGGGAGGCCAGCTGTACCTGAGACGTAGGAGTAGAGTATAGTGCCTTTAATGCTTGTATAAATGGACCCGAGAATCCAAATCTTGAAAGTGTAGCGCACAAAAATGACCAATTCAGGCGGTCAAACGCTTTTTGTGCGTCTAAACTGAGAATTATAGCCGGTCGCTTGGTTTTGGTCAGGAGGTCTATTAAATCTATGGTTCGTCTAGTATTGTCCCCAGCATGTCTGGATGGCACAAAACCGACCTGGTCTCTGTGGATTAGTTTGGGGAGGAGCAGGGACAGTCTGTTGGCAAGTATTTTTGTAAAAATGTTATAGTCAGAATTTAGGAGAGCTATGGGGCGGTAGTTGTCAGGTAGGGATGGGTCTTTCCCTGGTTTGGGGATCACCGTGACGAACGCATGTAGGAATTGAGCGTGGGGGATTTTTCCGTTCATTAAAAGAGGCATAAAGTTTTTCCATGTAGGGTAAAATGGTGGGGAGGAATTTTTTTATAGTAGGAGTAGGGAAGACCATCCGGCCCTGGGGTTTTATTAGTCGGTAGCTGTTTAATAACTGCAGTGATCTCTTCAACTGACACGTGTGCGTTTAGTCTTGAGCGATCGTCTGGGGACAGAGTGGGAAGCTTAAAAGAGTCCATAAAATTGTTAAACTTGTCTTGTGTGAATTGAGTGGTCAGGTCTGTGGATAGGCAGTTATATAGTTTCTTATAGAAGTCTCCGAATACATTAGCCATAATTCTAGGGCAATATGTGAGCTTACCGTCTTGTTGTGTTAAGAAGTCGGGTAAAGATGAATGGGGGCGTGGTTTCAGAATTTGGACAAGCATCCTATGGGGTCTATTGGCGAATTCATAAAATTTTTGCTTTGCCCAGAGCACGGATTTAGTGATTCTTGCCGAATCTAGTGTTTTGATACGATTTCTTAGTGCTGTTACGGCTCTGAGACCCTCCATCGTGGGGCGTCTGAGAAGTTTTTGTTCAGCTTCTAATAACTGAGTCAGTAAAGTCGATCTCTGCAAAACACGGTCTTTTTTAAGGCGAGATCCAGTTGCGATGCATTCACCTGAAGAAGGAACAGGTACATTTTTAAGTGTAGATGCAGCCAAAAAAACGATTTTTAAGCTTTTTGGAGAACATAGGGAAGGGTTATCACCCCTGTAACATTTGTTTTGCTGTCTGTGCACCTGTTCAGAACATTTCACCTCACTTTCCGTCCCAATGACAAATGTTTTTGGAAAAGTGGGGTTTTTATTGAAACAAGGATTGGTGATAAAGCATCAGTAGAGAGGAGACACCTTTTTCCCATATTAACCCTTACAGGAGAGAATTTCCCTTCCTAGGGGTAGATTTCCTCTCACTTCCTGTTGTCTCCTTCCGTTTGCAAGTAGGAGTCGTTTGTAAGTTGGATGTTTGAAAGTAGGGGCCTGCCGTATATACTCTGCAGAAATTTGCCCCTTAGATGTTGGTGTTGCCACAACACTGTAAGCCCTCACAGTTACTCTTGGTGGGTGCTGGAACGCCCTGCTGTGAACTATTATATCAGGAATTGTAATTACATGCCATTGTTGAACAGTGGTAGGACAAATTGGGCCTTTGGTGGTGGTGCTCGTGCTACAACAATGTAAGCCCTCACAGTTACTCTTGGTGGGCGCATGAATGGGCCCTGCTGTGAATTATTAGATCAAGAATTGTAATTGCATGCCCCTGTTGAAGAGGGGCAGAAAAACTGGCCTTTGGTGGTGGTGGTGGTGTTGCCACAACATTGTAAGCCCTCACAGTTACTCTTGGTGGGCGCATGAATGGGCCCTGCTGTGAATTATTAGATCAAGAATTGTAATTGCATGCCCCTGTTGAAGAGGGGCAGAAAAATTGGGCCTTTGGTGGTGGGGGTGGTGGTGTTGCCACAACACTGTAAGCCCTCACAGTTACTCTTGGTGGGCGCAGGAATGGGCCCTGCTGTGAATTATTAGATCAAGAATTGTAATTACACGCCCCTGTTAAACAGGGGCTGAAAAATTGGGCCTTAGGCACTGGTGCTGGTGCCACGACACTGCAACCCCTCACAGATACTGTACTTGGAGCACAGCAATGAGCCCTGTTGCAAAGTATTGCATCAAAAATTGTAATTACACGCCCCTGTTAAACGGGCTGAAAAATTGGGCCTTAGCCACTGGTGGCGGCACCCAGAAACAAAAATGTTCTTCCAAGCTATCATCAGGATCATTGAGGAGGAAGAGGATAGTCAGTCAACATAACAGGACAGTCACTCAGCATCAGCATAGGCAGTCTTGAAGGGATGTGACATTTCAAAATAAATTATTCTGTTACATCAGCTTCAGGTGCCTAGTAGCTGGTGGTGATCCAAGACTGATTCATCTTTATGAAGGTCAGTCGATCAATTGAGTCGGTGGACAGGCGCACCCTGTGATCGGTGACAAAGCCTCCAGCAGCACTGAATGTGCGTTCCGAAAGAACGCTTGATGCAGGACAGGCCAGTAGCTCAATTGCATACTGTGCAAGCTCTGGCCAGTGATCCATCCTCAAGACCCAGTAAGCCAGATGATTTTCGGTGGGAAGGGTGTCCATGTCTGACCTTACCCCTAGGTATTCCTGCACCATGTATATCAGACGCTGGCGATGGTTGCTGGAACCGATCATACCTTGGGGCTGTGGACTAAAAAATTGTCTGAACGCATCGGTCAGACGGCCACCTTCTCCACCGCTCCTTCTGCTACTGACCGAAGCCCCAGCAACTCGTTGTCCAGGACCAGGAGTTTGTAACCTCCCAGTCTCTGGGAACGCATTGCACAGACCTTTCTGCAAGGCCTCCCAGAGATGTCTCATCCTCTGCTCCCTCTGCGACGACAAGATAAGGTCCGCAACCTTACCCTTGTACCGTGGATCAAGGAGAGTGGCCAGCTAGTAATGGTCCCTCTCCTTGATCCGAAGAATACGAGGATCCTTCCGCAGACTTTACAGGATCAGGGAGGCCATGCAGCGTAGGTTAGCTGAGACATTCGGTCCGGAGTCCTCTGGGTCACTAAGGATGACATGATCCGCAGCCACCTACTCCCAGCCACGTACAAGTCCACGGGTTTCTTGGGACTGTAAATCATCTCTAAAAGACTGCTGCTGTTGATGCTGAGTGCCAGGCTCCACCTCCATGCTGACACAATTCTCCTCCTCCTCTTCCTGTGTGATGGGTGGGACAGAAGGAACACTGTGTGGGTAAAGGGGGCCTTGAGAGGCAAGGAAGGCCTCCTCTTCCTGCCTCTGTTCTGCCTCAAGTGCCCTTTCCATTATTCCATGCAGCGTATGCTCCAACAGGTGGACAAGAGGTACAGTGTCACTGATGCATGCACTGTCACTGCTCACCATCTTCGTGGCCTCCTCAAATGGTGCCAGGACAGTGCATGCATCCCTGATCATGCCCCACTGGCGTGGTGAAAAAAAAACGAGCTCCCCTGACCCTGTCCTGGTGCCGTAGTCACACAGGTACTCATTGATGGCCCTCTGCTGCGTGTGCAGCTGCTGCAGCATGGTCAACGTTGAGTTCCACCTAGTGGGCATGTCACATATAAGGCGGTTCTTGGGCAGGTTCAACTCCTTTTGCAGCTCAGCCAGCCGAGCACTGGCATTATATGATCTGCGGAAATGCACACAGACTTTCCTGGCCTGCCTCAGGACATCCTGTAAGCCCGGGTACCTGCCCAAGAACCGCTGCACCACCAGGTTAAGGACGTGAGCCACACAGGGCACATGGGTCAGTTGTCCCTGTCGGAGGGCGGAGAGGAGGTTGGTGCCATTGTCGCAAACCACCATTCCTGGCTTAAGCTGGCGTGGCGTCAACCACCTCTCGGCCTGCCCCTGCAGAGCTGACAGAACCTCTGCCCCAGTGTGGCTCCTGTCCCCCAAACACACCAGCGCAAGCACGGCATGGCATCTTTTTGCCTGCGTATTTGCGTAGCCCCTTGAACGCCTACGGAGCACCGCTGGTTCCAAAGACAAAGCACAGGAAGAGACCATGGAGGAGGAAGAAGAGGAGGGGGTGGAGGAGAGAGGTGTGTCACAACCAGTAGTAGCATTTTGGAGGCGTGGCGGCGGAACAACCTCCAACACTACTGCACCTTGTCCTGCATCCTTCCCAGCTGCCAAAAGAGTGACCCAATGGGCCGTGAAAGAAAGGTAACGTCCCTGTCCATGCCTGCTGGACCATGAGTCAGCGGTAATATGCACCTTTCCGCTGACCGCCCTGTCCAGCGAGGCATGGACATTGCCTTCCACATGCCGGTAGAGAGCCGGAATCGCCTTCCGTGAGAAAAAGTGGTGTTTGGGAACCTGCCACTGAGGAACCGCACATTGCACAAACTCACGGAAGGGGGCCGAGTCTACCAACTGAAAAGGCAGCAGTTGAAGTGCTAGCAATTTAGCCAAGCTAGCATTCAACCGCTGGGCATGTGGATGGCTGGGAGTGAACTTCTTTAGACGGTCCAGCAGCTGGGGCAGGGAAATTTGCCTGCTACAATCGGACGTCGGTGTACTGCTAGCAGAGTGCCCGCAAGTACTTGGCTGCGACACACCTAATTCTACACCTCATTCCTCTCAGTGCAGGTTTCAGAGAGGACTGAAGGTATAGTGGGGTTGGAGATCCCAGCTGATGAGGAGCAAGGAGAGGTCCGCTTTGTTCTTTGGTGTGGGTCATTAAGGTACGCTTGCCAACGAGCTGCATGGCAGGTCAACATATGTCTGGTCAAGCATGTGGTGCCCAAGTGGCTGATGTTTTGGCCACGCGAGATACGCTTGGGACATATGTTGCAAATAGATAAAAATAAAAATAAAAGAGGGTCTGGTGTCACCAGTGACACGCCTCCATCCCTGCAATATACGTCAAAAGAGAAAGAGCCAGTAAAAATAGCAGAAATAAATACAGTATATATTTCATTTAAGTAAAAAATAGTACATACATTGATGTCATGAACATCAGCCAATTCATACAAAATACAGAAAATGGGTAAAAATTATTATTTTGCAAGTATCTGTCAATATTAGCACACAAGCATAAAGTATACCCGACGCGTTTTGCGAGGCTTAGCTCGCTCTTCAGGGGTGGATGCTTGTAGTGTACCTAAAATGAAAGGATATGGTGTATAGTATGATATAAAAGGGCACAGGGTAAGGGGGGTCCCTTGATGTAGAAAACCCCACAATCACCAATGGACATGGCCGGAAACCAGCGCATGTGAGGCCCCCAAATGGCGGCTGTGAATGTCTTGCCAGGGAGCAGAGGAGGCGGGGCCAAAACGAAATCCCAAACCATGTCAAACGGAAGGAGGGCAAAGCATGGATAGAGTTTGTGTATCCCCAAAAGTCTCAATGGGTCTATAAGGAATATTGGCTCTAAACACAAATATGTATGTTAGATAATTGAGGTACTAAAGTAGGTAAGCGTGAAAAAAAGACATGTGTATCTGTATGTAGATGAAAGACCTGAGCCAAAGGTGGTAAAAGCATAGAGACTGAAGGAGAATGCGGTGAAAAGATGCCAGAAACTGGCAGGTGTGATGGGGAAAAAATCTAATAAAAACGCAGGAAGGAAAAGAAAGTGAAAATAAACTGGAGTGCGGGTGTGTGATGAAGACTGTAATGAGAGGACGGGCTACAGGTGAATGCTCAAAGTGAGTCATATACAAAATGTACATGGGTAGCAGGGCCGGACTTACCATTGGGCTTGACTGGGCTCAAGCCCATGGGCCCCGTCCACTAGGGGGCCCCTGCCTGCAGAGGCGGCTCTCTAATTAGGCAAATGCTGGCGGGGTGAGCCGCAAACGGGCCGGCGTTCTGTCAGATAAGCGTGACAGAAAGAACATCACCGCCGACACACATTAAAAGTTCCCCCCCGTTACACCCTCATCAGCGGCAGCAGCCAATAGCAGGCTCCACCGCTGTCCTAGTTGGCACCACATTGCATGATGGGAGATGTAGTTTTCAACAGCACACACTAGACTCGGCCGGGCTGTGCCTACACGCTGCAGAGACTACACTTCCCAGAATGCACTGCAGGGCGGGCGCTCAAAGTGGACAGTCGGCTTCTCCTGAGTTCTGCTTGTAGTAGGGGACGGAAGACTCGGAAGAGTGATCAACCAGGAAAGTCATCCTAAATACCTACCTATATCACCAGCACCAGGTCAGCGACAGTGCCTCATACTTCTGTCAGTGCTGCCTATATCAGTACAATGCATAACTTTCTATACTGCAGATCAGTGCCTCGTACCTCTCTCTGTGTCATGCATAACGTTATATACTGCTCAAGGTCAGTGCCTCATACCTTACTCATTGCAATTTTATCCTCAGTGCCTCTGTCAGTGTGACTTTATGGTCTGTGCCTTATGCCTCATTCAGTGCTAGGTGGAACTTTTTTATGGTAAGTGCTTCAGGCTTCTGTTAGTGCAAGGTGCTACTTTATGGTTAGTGCCTCATGCCTCACTCAGTGCAAGGTGCAACTTTATAGTAGTCCATGTCTGATGCCTCTGTCAGTGCAAGGTGCAACTCTATGACCAATGCTCTCATGCCCTAGTCAGTGCCTCGCTAAGAGCCATGCATAACTATATACTGCATGAGTGCCCAATGCCTCGCTCGGTGCAAGGTGCTATTTTGTGGTTAGTGCCCCCCTCAGTGCAACCTTTTGGTATGTGCCTCATGCCTCACTCACTGCAATGTGCAACATAATGGTCGGTGTCCATTGTCTGTCAGTGCAGGGTGCATCTTTATGGTCAGTGCCCCCATGCCCCTGTCAGTGCCACTTTAGGGTCAGTGCCACCATGCCTCACTAAGTGCCATGCATCGCTATATAATGTATGAGTGTCTAATGACCCTCTCAGTGCAAGGTGCATTTGACCGGCGTCCCCCATGACTCTGCTTTCTTTCTCCCTCCATCCCTCATTCATCTCAGACTCTAACCACACCACTTCCGAACAACGCCAATTTGAGCCACGCCCACTATTTTGCGTGAACCACACCCATTTTTTGTAATGTATAGAAGGTAGGGCCGAAAGTGACTCAAGCCCAGGGGTCCCCACCACCCTAAGTCCTGCCCTGATGGGTAGTTTGAGTATTTAGGTAGATAGTCGTACAAAAACGCATGTATATCCAAATGTAGATGAGAGACCTGAGCCCAGGGTAGTAAGAACATGAAGACTGAAAGAGAATGGTGGTGAGAAAATGCCAAGAACTGGCTGTGTGTGATGAAGGAAAAATCAGACAGGAAAGCAGGGAAGAAAGGAGAGTGAAAATAAAAATAAAATGAAGTGCGGATGTGTGGTAAGCACTGTAATGAAAAAACAGGCTGCAGGTGAGTGCTCCAAGTAAGTCATATGCAAACATGTATGTTGTAAATAGCAGCGGTGCGATCTGATGCACTTAACTCAAAAAAGGCCCACACCAAAGAACTTTTGGAATAACGGGCAGAGGCAGCGCCCTGCAAAGGCGGAGCTCTGCGGTGTGATTGAGTCGGTGTGCTGCCCTTACGCTGGCCCCCGGAGGGCATCCTGCCTCATTGGAGATGTGCCTCCTCCTCCTCCTCTCTCCTATTAGGCACCCACGTGGAGTAAGTGACCTCATCATCCCCTCCCTCCTCATCACTGGAGCCAATCTGGCAGTATGCTGCAGCTGCTGTCCTTCTTGAGCATCCCCTCTCTCTGCACTCACGCTACTGCCTTCCTCTAGCTGTGTATCATCATCAGACCCTTCAAAAAGCTGGACATCCTCCTGGAGCATGTACCCAACACTGTGCTCAAACAGTTCGGGGGACTCCTCAGGAGGACATGGTGGGTCTAGGGAAGGAGTGACTGATGACATTGAGACGAGGGACGAGGACGCGTTGGCAGCTGCTTTGCTAGTACCCTGAGCCTGGGTGAGAGAGGATGAGGAAGATGAGGAGGGCTTGGTCATCCACTCTACCAAGTCTTCGGCATGATGCGGCTCAACACATCCAGCTGCCGAAAATAAGGACAAGCGTGTCCCATGACCACGTGCTGATGACGATGCACCGCGTCCACGACCAGCACTGTTGTCTCTAGACACAGAGCCGGCTTGCCCTCTTTTATTGGCTCGTGACTGTCTGCCTCTCCTTGTTGGCCTTCCAGACATAGTAATGGCCTGCAGGGAGATGGGAAAACCAGCAATTGGGTAGTGTATATTGTGCTGGAGGTACACAACACCCACTGTAAAAGCTGCAGATGCCTGTATTAGAGAACACCAGCAATAAAGGGTAGATACAGGTGTATACTTTGCTGGAGGCACACAACACCCACTAACTCCTGCAGATGCCTTTATTAGAGAACACCAGCAATAAAGGGTAGATACAGGTGTATATTGTGCTGGAGGCACACAACACCCACTAACTCCTGCAGATGCCTGTATTAGAGAACACCAGCAATAAAGGGTAGATACAGGTGTATATTGTGCTGGAGGCACACAACACCCACTAACTCCTGCAGATACCTTTATTAGAGAACACCAGCAATAAAGGGTAGATACTAGGGTTGTCCCGATACCGATACTAGTATCGGTATCGGGACCGATACCAAGCATTTGCGCGAGTACTTGTACTCACGCAAATGCTCCCGATGCTTCACCCGATACTTTTTTTTTTTTTTTGTGGCCGGAGAGGGCGGGAGGAGTCAGTGGCTGGGGAGGGCAGGAGAGAGGGCGGGGGAGTGCGGGCGGAGTCTGGCCGGAGAGGGCGGGAGGAGTCAGTGGCTGGGGAGGGCGGAAGAGGAAAGTGCGGGCGGAGTCTGGCTGAAGAGGGCGGGCACAGTCGGTGGACGGAGTCCGCGGGCGGAGAGCGAGTCCCTCACCTGCAGTTGAACCTGGTAAGCTGGCAGGGGTTCAGGGCGCAGCCGCATCAGGATCGGTGACCGGTGCTGTCACATTCGGTCGCCGTCAGCGGCTGAACGTCCCCACGCCCATCTTGGTACACCCTGCACTCGGCTGCAGTAAGCAGCAGCAGACATCTTGTTACACCCAGCCCGAGCTATATGGGCTGGGTGTAACAAGATGTCTGCTGTTGCTTACTGCAGCCGAGTGCAGGGTGTACCAAGATGGATGTTGCAGCAGTTTTTTTTTTTTCTTAAATCCTGTGTCATTTCCCCCCCACCCCCCGCAGCATTTCAGTGCCAGCCACCTATCAGTACCCACAAGTGTTACCTATCAGTGGAATCAGTGCCATCTACCAGTGCCACCTATCAGGTGGCACTGGTAGATGCCACTGATTGCACTGATAGGTGGCACTTATGGGCACTGATTGCACTGATAGGTGGCACTTGTGGGCACTGATAGATGGCACTGATTGCACTAATAGTGCAATCAGTGCCATCTATCACTGCCCACAAGTGCCACCTTTCTGTGCCCACAAGTGCCACCTTTCTGTGCCCACAAGTGCCACCTTTCTGTGCCCACAAGTGCCACCTATCACTGCCCACAAGTGCCACCTTTCTGTGCCCACAAGTGCCACCTTTCTGTGCCCACAAGTGCCACCTATCAGTGCCCACAAGTGCCACCTTTCTGTGCAATCAGTGCCACCTATCAGTGCCCACAAGTGCCACCTATCACTGCCCACAAGTGCCATCTATCAGTGCCCACAAGTGCCATCTATCAGTGCCCCCAAGTGCCACCTATCACTGCCACCTATCACTGCCCACAAGTGCCACCTATCAGTGCCCACAAGTGCAACCTTTCTGTGCCCACAAGTGCCACCTTTCTGTGCCCACAAGTGCCACCTATCAGTGCCCACAAGTGCCACCTATCAGTGCCCACAAGTGCCCACAAGTGCCATCTTTCTGTGCAATCAGTGCCACCTATCAGTGCCCACAAGTGCCACCTATCACTGCCCACAAGTGCCATCTATCAGTGCCCACAAGTGCCATCAGTGCCCCCAAGTGCCACCTATCACTGCCACCTATCACTGCCCACAAGTGCCACCTATCAGTGCCCATAAGTGCCATCGATCCATGCCCATAAGTGCCACCTATCAGTCCCCATCTTTCAAACTGTCACATGACATTGAAAAAAAGTATCGGTAATCGGTATCGGCGAGTACTTGAAAAAAAGTATCGGTACTTGTACTCGGTCTTAAAAAAGTGGTATCGGGACAACCCTAGTAGATACAGGTGTATATTGTGCTGTGCTGGAGGCACACAACACCCACTAACTCCTGCAGATGCCTGTATTCGAGAACACCAGCAATAAAGGGTAGATACAGGTGTATACTGTGCTGGAGGCACACAACACCCACTAACTCCTGCAGATGCCTGTATTAGAGAACACCAGCAATAAACGGTAGATACAGGTGTATACTGTGCTGTGCTGGAGGCACACAACACCCACTAACTCCTGCAGATGCCTGTATTAGAGAACACCAGCAATAAAGGGTAGATACAGGTGTATATTGTGCCGGAAGCACACAACACCCACTAACTCCTGCAGATGCCTTTATTAGAGAACACCAGCAAAAAAGGGTAGAAACAGGTGTATACTGTGCTGTGCTGGAGACACACAACACCCACTAACTCCTGTAGATGCCTGTATTAGAGAACACCAGCAATAAAGGGGAGATACAGCTGTATACTGTGCTGTGCTGGAGGCACACAACACCCACTAACTCCTGCAGATGCCTTTATCAGAGAACACCAGCAAAAAAGGGTAGATACAGGTGTATACTGTGCTGTGCTGGAGGCACACAACACCCACTAACTTCTGCAGATGCCTGTATTAGAGAACACCAGCAATAGAGGGTAGTGTGACAGCAGGAAGGTAAAGTCACCTGGTTGCATCCAGGGGGGTAGATATATTTCGCCCAGATTCAGGCTTTATGCTGACTTGTACAACTAGGGTGGAGAGTTGTATAAGCCCAGCTGAGGCTAGTAGGCTCATGGATGACTCATACCTCTAGGGAGAGGGCTGGGCGTCGTGCAGGCAGGGAGTTGATGAGACCAGCTGAAGCCTGTCAGTTCGTTTAAGGCCTCTATAAAAACTCCCAGCTTCATTAGATGTTAGCTCATGCCTGGAACCAGACCTGTGTGGACTGTCTAGGGAGAGTGAACCCCTGTGCGGTGAGAGAAAGCCTGTGTGGCTATATATGTGCTTGGACATTTAAAAACCAGGGACTTAGGGACTGGGACAGCACTAGGCTGATCCCAGTTGTTAGTTAGGAAACCTGTATGTTTAGTCAGAGGTCAAGTTGACCAGGATTTATTTTGTTTATGTTTTTTTTTGCCTTGCTGTGTTTTTGTCACTGTAAATAGAAAATAAACCGCACCTTTTTGATTTTGAAAACCACAACCTCCGTCTGCTGGGCCTGTTTTTGGGTGGGGAGCCCATCCCGGGGGTCACACACACCCGCTGCCGAGCTAACCCCCTCACAGTTGGTGGAGAACCAGTGGCAGTTTTTTTTTTAAGCCAGCATGGAGGAGATACTGAAACAGCTGGCTCTAGCAAATGCCAATCAACAGCAGACAAATGCAGGTTTGCAAAGGAGCCTTGCAGCCCAGCAGCAAGCTCATCAACAGAGCCTTGCAACTTTACAACAGAGTCTGGAGGCTCAGCAACAAGCCCAACAGCAATCTGAGGCCCGCTTCATAGACCTGTTGCAGAAGCAAGAGCAGAGACTACAACAACAGATGGAAGCAGTAATGCAGCAACGTCCGCAGACCAGTGAGGAAAGCCGTCCCACTAATACCGCGTCCTTTGGGGTGAGTCGTTTATTGACAAAAATGACTGGAGAGGATGATCCAGAGGTATTTTTGACCACATTTGAAAGGACCGCTGAAAGAGAAAAGTGGCCTGAGGAGCAGTGGGCTGGACTGGTGGCTCCTCTGTTAACGGGTGAATCGCAGAAGGCTTACTATGACCTAGAGCCTGACCAAGCAAAAGA
Organism: Rana muscosa; assembly: GCA_029206835.1. NCBI lineage: Eukaryota > Metazoa > Chordata > Amphibia > Anura > Ranidae > Rana > Rana muscosa. The sequence goes on from CM055118.1 coordinate 120,060,618, forward strand.
CTATGTGATGCTAAAAGCTGAAATATTGGCAAGGCTGGGTGTCACCCTGGCTGTCCGGGCTCAGCGTGTGCATAACTGGACTTTCCAGCTTGGAAAACCCCCCAGGTCTCAAATGTATGATCTCATTCACCTGAGCAGAAAGTGGCTACAGCCAGAGACTTTGTCCGCACCAAAGATTGTGGAACGTGGTGTAATGGATCGGTTTTTGAGAGCTCTTCCTACTGCCATCCAAAAGTGGGTAAGCCATGGAGACCCAGAGACGGCCGATGGTCTTGTGGATCGTGTGGAGAAATACTTGGCTACAGAGAACCTGACGGCCTCTTCCAGAGACACTCGGACTTTCCACCCTAAGACCAGACCATCCCCAGGGGCGGATAAGAGGATTCCAAGGGGTGAGGGTGGAGAGAGTGAGAGGGTGGGAGCTCTACCCCAAGTTTGGCGAGAACAGCCTGGGAAATCAGCGGCTCAAGAGGCCGCAAGAAGGATCGTTTGCTACCGCTGCCGGCAAGCGGGACATATTGCAGCAAATTGCCCGGTTGTGGAGGAACCCATGCAGTGTGACTTTCTGACGGGCAGACGTCAGTCGCTGTGTGCGACAGTCGCATGCACTGCCATTCGGGGAACTGAGAAACATTTATGCAAAATGTGTATTAATGGTAGAAATGTTGTGGTATTGCTGGATTCAGGTAGCCTTGTGACCCTGATAAAGGCTGAGTTAGTTAAAACAGAGGTCTCTGGGAATAGCAAGGTAGCCGTTATTTGTGTGCATGGGGACACCCGAGAGTATCCAGTGACTACAGTGTGTTTCGAGACCCCCAAAGGTACCCTCTCTCATCCAGTGGGCTTAGTATCTCAGTTACCGCATGACGCCATTGTGGGAAGGGATTTTCCGAAGTTCTGGGAACTGTGGGATGATCCTGAGCCCCCCACTGGTGCCCCTATGTACCAGGAATGTGATAGCCAGAACTCCCCTGAGAGTGGTGAGGACTCTCCGGAATTTCCCTTGTCAGTATTGGCAGGGGAGACTCAAGAAACTGGAGAGGAGCCCACCTCCTCAGACGAAAACCTACCGTCTGTGGAGTTTTCTGATCTTGAGGTTCACAGGGAAAACTTTGCCACAGAACAGTTGAAAGACCCCGCCCTAATAAAGGCACGGGAAAACGTAGTGAAAATAGATGGCGAGTTAGTGAACCCAGATAATACCGGCACTTACCCATACTTCAGCGTAGAGAAGGACCTACTGTATCGGGTGGCAAAAAGGGCAGAAGAAACCGTTGAGCAGCTTGTGGTGCCCAAACCTTACAGGAAGTTGGTGTTGGAGTTGGCCCATGGGCACATTCTTGGAGGTCATCTGGGGACAGAGAAAACCCGAGAGAGGGTATTACAGAGATTCTATTGGCCTGGGGTGATGAAGGACATAGAAAATTATTGTTCCTCCTGCCCTGTGTGTCAGAGGTCGGCCCCGATGCCACATTTCCGTAGCCCGCTGGTCCCTCTACCCATCATTGAGGTCCCGTTTGAGAGAATCGCAATGGATTTGGTAGGTCCTATAATCAAGTCCGCTAGGGGGCACCAGTACATATTGGTTATAATGGACTATGCCACCCGTTATCCAGAAGCGATCCCTCTCAGAAATACCTCGGCCAAAACCATAGCCAAAGAGCTATCTCTTGTTTTTAGCCGGGTGGGTATTTGTAAAGAACTGCTTACGGACCAAGGTACACCCTTTATGTCCCGGGTTATGAAAGAGCTGTGTAAATTGTTCAAAGTGACGCAATTGCGTACATCTGTGTATCACCCCCAAACCGATGGGCTGGTTGAAAGATTCAACAAAACCCTAAAACAAATGTTGAAGAAAGTGGTGGATAGAGATGGAAGGGATTGGGACTGTCTACTTCCTTATTTGATGTTTGCTATTAGGGAGGTGCCCCAATCCTCTACGGGATTCTCCCCCTTTGAGTTACTGTATGGGAGACACCCAAGAGGGCTGTTGGATATTGCCAAGGAAACTTGGGAAAGTGAGAGTTCTCCCCACAGGAGTGTGATTGAGCATGTCGCCCTGATGCAAGATCGAATTGCACAGGTAATGCCCATCGTGAAGGAACATTTGGCCCAAGCGCAGTTGGCACAGCAGAGAGTGTACAACCGTGGAGCCAAGACCCGTACCTTTTCCCCGGGGGATAGGATATTGGTACTTGTCCCTACGGTTGAAAGTAAATTCCTTGCCAAATGGCAAGGCCCCTACGAGATAATGGAAAAAGTGAGCGAAGTGAATTACAAGGTCAGACAACCAGGAAGGCGAAAGCCCGAACAGATCTATCACGTTAATCTGTTGAAAGCCTGGAGGGATAGAGAGTCCCTAGTCGCAGACACTTGGTCACCAGCTCAAACTGGTTGCGTGATTCCTGAGGTTGGAATCGCAGCCACCTTGTCACAACCCCAACAACAGGAGGTTAAGGAGTTTGTGCTTCGCAACAAGGAGGTATTCTCTGAGCTGCCGGGACAAACATCTGGGGTAGAGCATGACATTATTACCCCGCCCGGTGAAAGGGTGAAGTTAAAACCCTATCGGATCCCAGAGGCCCGACGGGAGGCAATACGGGAGGAAGTACAGAAAATGCTGAACTTAGGGGTGATAGAGGAGTCCCAAAGTGATTGGTCTAGTCCCATTGTGTTGGTGCCTAAACCGGATGGGAGCTGGCGATTTTGTAACGATTTTCGTCAGTTGAACAAAGTTACAAAATTTGACACCTACCCCATGCCACGTATAGATGAGTTGATCGACCGGCTGGGAACAGCCCGATACATGACGACTCTTGACCTCACAAAAGGGTATTGGCAAATCCCCCTGGCCAAGTCGGCCAAAGAGAAAACCGCATTTGTAACCCCAGACGGGGCGTTCCAATATAAAAGAATGCCGTTCGGGTTACAGAATGCGCCGGCCACATTCCAGCGGAAAATGGACCAGATGCTGAGGCCCCATCGGAAGTATGCTGCGGCTTACCTGGATGACATAATTGTCCATAGCACAGATTGGGCCTCACATCTGCCAAAAGTGCAAGCAGTCCTGGACTCTGTTCGGGAAGCAGGGTTTACGGCTAACCCCAAGAAGTGTACCATTGGGCAGGAGGAGGCCAAATATCTTGGGTACACCATTGGGAGGGGAGTAATAAAACCCCAACTCAACAAAGTCGAGGCCATCCAGAGTTGGCCACGTCCCAACAGCAAGAAGCAGGTACGAGCCTTTCTGGGAATCGCTGGGTATTATCGGCGATTCATTCCCCACTTTGCTTCTAAGGCTGTGCCCCTAACCAACCTGACGAAGGGGAAAGGGTCGGTCATGATTAAATGGACCCCCGAAGCTGAGGCAGCATTCCAATTCTTGAAACAAGCCTTATGTAGCCAGCCAGTGTTGTACTCACCCGACTTCTCTAAAGACTTTGTCGTACAAAGTGATGCGTCAGATGTGGGGTTAGGAGCAGTATTGTCCCAGGTCTGGAACGGGGAAGAGCACCCAGTCATTTACCTCAGCAGGAAGTTGAAGTCCCATGAGGTAAATTACGCCACCGTTGAAAAGGAGTGTTTAGCGGTGAAGTGGGCTCTAGATTCCCTTCGGTACTACCTGCTAGGTAGGCACTTTGACATGGTTACGGATCACGCTCCGTTAAAGTGGATGGCTCAAAACAAGGAAACAAATAGAAGAGTGAATAGGTGGTTCCTGGCCCTCCAGGAATTCAACTTCACAGTAAAGCATCGCCCTGGCGTTCAAATGGGGAATGTGGATGCTTTGTCTCGAGTACATGAATGCCTGATTGCTGGTGTTCCAACCCCGAGGTTAAAACAAGAGGGGGGGGTATGTGACAGCAGGAAGGTAAAGTCACCTGGTTGCATCCAGGGGGGTAGATATATTTCGCCCAGATTCAGGCTTTATGCTGACTTGTACAACTAGGGTGGAGAGTTGTATAAGCCCAGCTGAGGCTAGTAGGCTCATGGATGACTCATACCTCTAGGGAGAGGGCTGGGCGTCGTGCAGGCAGGGAGTTGATGAGACCAGCTGAAGCCTGTCAGTTCGTTTAAGGCCTCTATAAAAACTCCCAGCTTCATTAGATGTTAGCTCATGCCTGGAACCAGACCTGTGTGGACTGTCTAGGGAGAGTGAACCCCTGTGCGGTGAGAGAAAGCCTGTGTGGCTATATATGTGCTTGGACATTTAAAAACCAGGGACTTAGGGACTGGGACAGCACTAGGCTGATCCCAGTTGTTAGTTAGGAAACCTGTATGTTTAGTCAGAGGTCAAGTTGACCAGGATTTATTTTGTTTATGTTTTTTTTTGCCTTGCTGTGTTTTTGTCACTGTAAATAGAAAATAAACCGCACCTTTTTGATTTTGAAAACCACAACCTCCGTCTGCTGGGCCTGTTTTTGGGTGGGGAGCCCATCCCGGGGGTCACACACACCCGCTGCCGAGCTAACCCCCTCACAGTAGATACAGGTGTATAATGTGCTGGAGGCACACATCACCCACTAACTCCTGCAGATGCCTTTATTAGAGAACACCAGCAAAAAAGGGTAGATACAGCTGTATAATGTGCTGTGCTGGAGGCACACAACACCCACTAACTCCTACAGATGCCTGTATTAGAGAACACCAGCAATAAACGGTAAATACAGGTGTTTATTGTGCTGGAGGCACACAACACCCACTAACTCCTGCAGATGCCTGAGAAAAGAGCACACTGTCCCTGCCTATCTAGCTCTTTCCCTGCACACACTACACAAGGCCGCCGCGCTGGCGGGCTTATATAGTGTGGGGCGTGTACTAAACCCCCTGAGCTATAGGCATCCTGCCTGTGGCCAATTATGGTTCTCCTCGCTGCCGGCGCTGTGATTGGCCAAGCATGCGGGGTCACAGTGCATGCTTGGCCAATCACAGCGCCGGCAATGCACTGCGATGTCGCAGTGCATTGTGGGCCATTCACGTCACACGAATTTGTCGCGAACGGCCCACAAAGTTCTAGTTTCGCAGAACAGGCGAACAGTCGATGTTCGAGTCGAACATGCATTCGACTCGAACACCAAGCTCATCCCTAGACAGCATCAGTGACGGGCCTATATTACAGGAAGCTTCTGCACAGAGAAAAAGTTTCATACTGGATTACTGCACAGATCTGGAAGAAATACACAAAGTACATCAAAAATCAAGAAAAAAAATACACATCCCTTTTGTGTTTAGACAATATTTGTTTATCCCAGAGTTCTGCTTTATTGCAAATTATTTGAAGCTAAATTTTGCAAAAATGATCAGGGATCTTTTTTTTTTTTTTTATATATTCTTTATTTTATCAAAATTTGTCATTGATAGAAAAATAAAATACAACATCTCCCTATCCAATAGGGATGTACAGTCACAAAATTTTATTTCCAAACTTTAATCTACCCTTACCCTCCCCCTACCTCTCTCCCTACAACCCCATTTCCTAAATCCTTCTTTTCCTCCCCTCCTCCCTATGTCCAGTCCCCCTCTGCCTTTAGGAGACAGAAAAAGGGAGCAGAAAGAAGAGGAAGAAAATTGAGTACATAAATACACACACAGAAAAAAAGAAGAAGACAACAATGTTAACAACCCTAATGTCTAGAATATATTTACTCTTACCCTAGTACTATTTAAGTCTTCTTGACAGTCCTTTATAGCTATACCTATACATTTAATTCTATTTACGTATATTTCTTATAATTTTCCTCATTACAATGTATTGCTAATCAGCAGAAATATTAACTGGTGGGCTGTCCTTCCCTCCCCTGCCCTCGCTCTCACAGATGGCAGCAGGGGGGGGGGCAAAAAAAGGGGGGTGGGGGGGTTGGTAAAGAGACCCACTCCCCACCTCCCAAAGAAACGGAGAAAGTCAAAACCTATCGCTAGCTTTACTCAGGGTACATCTCCCTTTCCAGCCGTTTATATAATTCCCAATAAGTATTCCTTATTCTGCTACTCTCTCTTCTAGTAATCTCTTCCCATTTTCCGAGTTCCTAAATAAATTCCAACTCTTCCACGTTTGGTCATATTGATCTTTCCTCCATGGCCTCTATCTCTATAATCCTGTTTAACCATTCTAAGATCGATGGAGGTCTAATATCTCTCCAATGCAGTGGGATCCCTGCCTTGGCTGAATTAATCATATGGCACAATACTGATCTTTTATAAGTCCGAACCGGAATTTGTGAGCAATGCAGAAGAAAGAGTGCCAGGTCGTCAGGTAAATGTAAATCAGTAATTTCTTGTATAATTCTTTGGATCTCCACCCAATATTGTTTTATTCTTTTACAAGACCAAAATATATATAACAATGACCCGCTTTCTTCCCCATATCTCCAACACCTGTCTGAATTTTCTTTAGAGACTTTATGCAGTAGTACCGGGGTATAGTACCACTGCGTCAGAAGTTTGTAGTTAGATTCCTGAGTCCGCGTACAGACTGAGGAATTTAGGGTCAGGTAGATAATCTGTTTACGTTCAGATGGGGTAAAAATCCTATTTAGATCCTTTTCCCACTTACTAATGCATGGCATCTCAAAATCATCAGGAGGTTTGTTTAACAGTCTGTACATCTTAGAGATCCCTTGAGAGAATGGTTCTTTCTCATCACAATATGATTCGAAAGTCGTTAGTTGTTGGAAATTTATCAAGGGTCCCAGGGATCTCATAAAGTGACTGATTTGAAGGGCTTGCCAAAAGTTGATTTCAAATAGACCCCCTACTTGGTCAATGTTTTAACGGTTGGCCAGGTTTCAGATTTAAGGAAGTGTGAGACCTGAAGCTTCAGCTGTTTTAAAGAAAGCTGGGCTTTTGGTGTGTGCCTGTACATTAAGCCACTGTAAACACTGGTGCGACTTTTCAGGTCAAATCGCTTGACACATCGCACCCTATTGTGGGCAATGGAACCATTCAAATCGGTGCGACGCCTACTTGAAAATTCGAGAAATATATTTCCTGCACTACTTTTGGCAATTTCAGGCACGATTTGCATAGACATTTGTGCATAAAGTTGCACAGATGTCAGCCAAGTCGCATCTGAAGTCGCAAATGACAGGCGGATTTGAAATTGTGCGATTTCAAGTAAAGTCGCACAATTTCAAAGCCATATCTAGTATTAACCTAGACTAAGGTCTGTTCACATTAGGTGCAGTTACTGGTACCTGTGTTTTTGGATAAATGACGCACAGTAACCAATAGTTTTCTGTGTCTTATGTTCAAGCCAGAACACAGTGTTTCACTGCATTCCAGAGCTGTGCGATATTATGCAAGATGATTTCATAATGTAAATAAAGGAAAGATGAAAGTGCACACTGGAAAGCCACACAGGTCCAATGTGAAAGAAATTCTTCAGCTTTGCCTCCTCCCAAGCCAAGCCCCACTAACGCATTTCACCCACCCATGTTTGCACAATATCACATCTCAATGGATGACCGTGCATGTAACTGCTCTGCAAGCACAGTGCAATGACATGAAGACATGAATGAAGTATCACTTTGTGCTTAAAATAAAGTTCACACTAAAAAAAGAAAAATGCTCATCACACCACCCCCGATGCATGGAACTTTAGCGGCTGCCGGCCCACACACTAAACCTATTCAGTTTAGTGTGCGGGTTATGTACCCTTAAAGAGGATGGGCCTGCATCCTAGTAACCTCTAAATTATTGCATTGCAGCCTTGGGCGACTTATGTAAAGATACCCTTGTCTCCTGTACTTGGCTAATTGTAGGTAGCCATGGTCCACCATGGGGTCTAGGTCTCTCTTTTGCTTTTTCTTATTACATTTTTGCTCTTCTCCCTCTTTCGTTGGTTTATGCTCTCCAATTTTGGAACATTGATGTTTATAATGCTAGCTCAATGTGTACACAGTGGATCTTTATCGCTAATCTCAGATGTATATTATAATTGCATTGGATGTTTTGGAGTCTTGATCCTCTAGGACAGGGATATGCAATTAGCGGATCTCCAGCTGTTGCAAAACTACAAGTCCCATCATGCCTCTGCCTCTGGGTGTCATGCTTGTGGCTGTCAGAGTCTTGCTATGCCTCATGGGACTTGTAGTTCTGCAACAGCTGGAGGTCCGCTAATTGCATATCCCTACTCTAGGACTTATCAAGTATTGCACCATCTGGACACCACTGTGTGACTATGCAGCTCGGGGCCTGGGGTTGCTTGTTTTGGAAACAATTTTTGCTGCTCCTTAAAACGCTACAATTTAATATTTTTTACCCTTTTTTTGTTGTTTTTATTCTTGATTGACAGTACATTACATGATGGCTGTGGCGCCTACCGCCCTATGACACAGCTTGATCCCATAGGGGGTGTCTGGAGACGGTGGGTGACATCCTGGCCGCACGTTAGAATTGATACTACTTTTGATGATTATGATCAATTGTGACCTTTGCTGTACCACTGTGTTCAGATTTGACTTTTTGTTCCATGCTACAATGTATAATAGAATGTACCAATGGTTCCTATTACTCTATGAAAAAAACTCAATAAAAACTATTGAAAGTAAATTATTGCATTGCTATATATGTCCTATAGTTAGTAACTTTAGATTGAGTCTTGAGTTAGGAACCACACTTTACAAAGAAGCCACGACACAGCAGTGTGGCTTCACTTTTTGCAAATGTATGTGACAAAAACAGGTCTTAACTTTGGAAGTTAAAACAGTTGATTATCATTTTTTTGTGCTTTGTAGTTGGAAAAAAAAAAAAAAAAATATATATATATATATATATATATATACTGTATATATATGCTGTATAAATACAGCGCTTGCAACTCTTGATCAAGACCCAACTAAAATTGACGTTCTCTCTCTGTATATGTAAATAAATAATTACGCTTTCTATCAGCTGGTAAAAATCTAATTTTTTTTATATGGTAATGATGACGATATGAAATTAGATTTCAGTCATGCTTGTCATTTGACTCTTATGTACGCCATTCCTAACCACAATGGAGAGAAGAGGGAATTGGGAACTTATATCTCACTTCCTTGCTTTCTTATTTTGTAAAGCAAGAAAGATTAACATCCTCTTACAACGTGCTCTGAGTATCGACCTAATAGGGGAAAACAAAAGGAAGAAAATACACCAATATGTCCTTTTCATAGTACATAAATATCAGGTGTTCTCCGCATACTCTGTCAGCTGGTTCTTCCCACGCTTCTCTTTTCTTGGGAACATCATGCAACAGGTGAAACACTTGCAAGCGAGAATTTTTTTTATTAAAGTATTGCAACGTGTTATTTATAAAATTGAAATTGTGTCAGATGTAAGGGTGTTGCCATTCTTTTAATGAACAGCTCTACAGTATTAGACAACTTGCCTGCATTTAGTTTATCCGCCACAATAGGGAATGCATGATCCGTGCGTTCCAACACATACAGCCTATGAATCCAACAATGATCATCTACCCATTGTCAATTCAACTATGAGATAAAACTTCTATTTATTTATATTAATTTAAATGCATTTCAAGGACACTGATGCGTAACATGTTTCAACGTGGACAAGATTTTCCCCTTTTCCCTTTTTCTTTCTTTTTCTTAATTTCGTTTTCTATTATTTCTTCCCGCTTCTCTGTTTTTCATTTTCTATTACTATTTTTTTTTTTTTTTTTACAAGAATTTCGTTGAAGTATAGAAGTTGTCATAGACAAGGAACACATTAAAGGTATTACAGACAATCTTAACTCAAAGAGGGAATTAATAAAACGTATCTGAGACAAGTTCTGGTGCCATTGCCCATAGCGACCAATTAGCTTCTAGCCTTTATTATTTCCACACAGCTTATAAAATAAAAATGTTAAAGCTGTTTGGCTGCACTCATATTAAGACAAAGTTGAGGAAAAGTTTGTCTCAGAGAATTTTTATTAATTCCCCCGTACAATGGATTCTTATAATGTTCATGTTGGTCTCTGAGTTTTAACCCCCGTTCACTTTAGCGCGATTTGACAGGTCAAATCAAATGTCAAATCGGAGCCTATTGCTAGTATAGCGGCCTCACCCCCTACTCCCTTGATATAATACGGCTGGCTTGTCTAGGGGTTTGAGGGAGGAGGGTGAGGAACACTAATACCAGCTCTCACCTCATGTGTGTGTGAGGTTTGAGCTAAGTTCAAGTTTACCTTCGGGTCTGCGTTCCATACGGAGCCTCTGCTTCTCCTGTGGAGGTTGATTTGCCACCGCTAGAGACGGAGCACTTTGCTGCCAGTAATAGAGTTCCACACCCTGAACAGTCCAACACTTATTTATTTATCTTGTAGCAATGAACAGTACCGGTTGAACTTGACACAAACAGACAGGGTGTGGGTACGAGTAGGTCCAGGCACAAGCTCTCTCCTGTTCCATACAGTGAAAATAGGCTTGGCGCACAATCACTGCCACCGATTGTGAATTTGGTTCCTGCCACAAACCTTGGTGAACGTTGAGACCTCTGCCACAGACCTGAGTGTAGGTCTCTGCCACCGACCTGGGTTTAGTTGGGTCGCTGCCACTGACCATAAGCACGTGAACTACCTTCCTTGAGAGAATGGCCCCTGTCAGGGAAGACATCCATCCGGACGGTCTCCAGAGGCCCACCCGTCACCGGCAGTATGCTGCACCGGGTCTTTGGGAGGGACACATCTCCGGTCCCTTATGCCCTGGATTCAGGCACTCGTACCTGGGGCACCTTAGGTATGTTCCATCCCTCGCGGGACCCAGTGGAAGGTACTGGGCCCCAGGCCTTCTGTAAAGTACCTCACCCCAGACTTAAGGTGTCTGGGATGGAACTCGAACTCCACGTACTCAGGCCAAGGGGGCCTGGACACTGACCGCGGACAGCAGCCCACAGGCTGAGGGTGCCTGGGACTTCGACCTGGTGCACAAGATGTCCGCCCCTTTATACCCTCTCCCAGCAAGCACAGCGGGTTCCCCGCCCCGCTGTACAACTGCTGCGAGAGGTCACAAAGGGTACGGCACTGCAGTGGTTGTTCAACCCCGGCCCAAGGCGACAGCGCCACCCACTGGGCCACAGGGAACTGACACCACTGATATCTTCACACAAATAAATAGCATACTCTAACAATCAGTGCATCTGGGTCATGCTACCACCCAGATGCTGCCCCGCTACACTAGCAATAGGAGCGTCCCAATTGGTTCGACGCCAATTTTGCAGCGTCGCACCGATTTTCAAAGGTAGTTCCTGCACTATTTTTGGCGAATTCGGGGGCGATTTCAATAGACATCTGTGCATGAACCTGCACAGATGTCTTTCAAGTCATCATACGAGTTCAGACGAGCTCGCACAATTTCAGATGAACTCGCACGATTTCAAAGCCATGCTCAGTGTGATAAAGGGCTTAAACTGGGTTTACTGAGAATTAAGTGTGGACAGTAGTAAATAGTGTATGTGCATGTCTTTCTAAGAGGGGGGTGGTCAGGAGTATAAGAAGAGACGGTTTGAGAAATAAGGATGATAGGAACTAAGAGGGTGTGTAAGGTTGGGGGGATAGGAATGGCGAGATGATGGAAAGGAAGAGAATGTCTGGAATTTTTGGAGGAATGGGGGGGGGGGGGGGGGGGGGGGTTAGATAGTGTAAGAAGAAAAAGATAGGGACGAGAAGGAGGCAAGAGGAAGAAGGGGATTATCATCAGGGGATTTTATACTGAAATATAAATCCTGTTTGTTTTTATCCATTTAAAAGCAGTTTAAGGATGCTGGTACGCAACATGTTTCAGGTCGAACAGGTTTTTTTTTAACCTTTACCTATTTTACTTCCTTTTTTCTATTTTTAAGTTTCCCTTATTCTGTTTTCTTCACTGTTTTTTTTTTTTTATCCATGTGTGTTGTGTTTTTTATTTAGATTACAAATGCTTGCCTAAATTATTAATAGGGATGAGTCAAATACCCCCCGGTTCGGTTCACATCAGAACATTCGAACGGACCGAAAGTTTGCGCAAACTTTCGAACCCCGTTAAAGTCTATAGGACTCGAACGTCAGAAATCAAAAGTGCGAATTTTAAAGGCTAATATGCAAGGTATTGTCCGGGAGCAGTGATTTTAATGCTGCTTAAAGTGAAAAAATAAAAGTGAAATATTCCTTTAAATATCGTGCTTGGGGGGTGTCTATAGTATGCCTGTAAAGTGGCACGTGTTTCCCGTGCTTAGAACTGTCCCTGCACAAAATGTCATTTCTGAAGGAAAAAAAGTCATTTAAAACTGCTGAAGCTTTAATGTCATGTCTGGTCCCGGCAATATGGATGAAAATCATTGAAAAAAACCGGCATGGGTACCCCCCCCCCAGCCCATTTGGGTCTTGTATGGATATTAAGGGGAACCCCGCACCCAAATAAAAAAAGGAAAGGCGTGGGGCCCCCAGGCCCTATATTTTCTGAACAGAAGTATACAGGCGGTGCAAACAAGACAGGGACTGTAGGTTTGTTCTTAAGTAGAGTCTGTTTGTAATTTGGAACAGGTACATTTTTTAAGTGTAGCTTCAGCCAAAAATATATTTTATTTTTTTTGAAAAAAAATATTGTTTGGATTTTCTCAGTACAATCATATAGATTACAATTGCTCTAAAGCAGTTATATTTTATGTATTAAATTCAACAAAGGAGGTGAAGTTCTGAGTAAGGGGGGGTGGGGGGGTGGAACAGGTGATTCATATTTACCTATACAGCAATGTTAAGAGCCCATTCACACAGGGGAAACTTTGGATCCGACTTTAAGACGCCCCAGATCGCCCCTAGTTGCCTCAAGTCGCGCTGCATGAGAAAATCAATGTAAGTGAATGGAGCCGTCTTAATGCACACTACTGCAGTCGCTCCGACTTCAAAAAAGGTTCCTGTTCTACTTCAATCCGACTTCTAGGCAACTGCTAGGCGACCTGTAGCCATTGATTTCAATGGAAGTCGCTCAGAAGTCAGATCCCCTGTCTTAACAGAAGCAACTTTCCAGGAAGAGAACATACATTTTTCAGGCAAACCTCTCCCTCCCCCTCCCTCCCACAGAGCTGATTCATGTTTGATTGGCCACTGGAATGTCTCCTGTCCTGGAGGCAACTTGAAGTTGCCTTGTAAGCAGCTCCAGGTCCGATTCATACTCAAGTCGTGTCCAAGTTGCCTCCCAAAGTCGCGCTGGAAGTCGTGTTGCCCCCGTGTGAATGGAGTCTATGTGATACATACAGAAATGATAACTTATACCATAATACCTTCAGGAGCGGAAGCATGGTTTGGATATTAATGACTGGTGATCTCATATAGTGGCCTAGCCATAACAATAATAACTACAGGAGTTATTAGCTTTAAATATAAGAGAGTCATGGAAGTCAAAGAGCTCCAGGAGTCAGTGGATGTCCTATGGTGGTAGAAAGGTAGAGGGGTTGGATAAATTGGAAACTTTGAGTTTGCCCAGTGAATTGGTGAGATCTCTTTTAAAATACCAATCGGTATAACGAAATGGTTGCGTGACTTCTTGTAAGACTTTCTGGGTTAATGTGGCCTCTATATATTTACGCCATCTCGTGAAGAAGCACGAGGTAGAGCGAAAGTTCAGTGTAATCGTGTCCAGCCTCTCTAAGTAGAAGAGCGATAGCATAGCTCTTTTCACTATCAGTAGCGTGGGTGGTGTTGGTGGAATCCAGTGGGACATAATAGTCCTGCAAGCAACTAAGAGACATAGATGGGCCCACTGTGAAATATTTAAGGGTCCCAATGCAGTTGAAGAGGATGCTGGTGGTGTGTAGCCAAACAAACATAGTAAACGATCTTTCGGGATCCTTGTTTTATTGATTTTGCAGATGTGGGCAAGTACAGAGTCCCAGTAGGTTGTGATAGCTGTGCAATTCCAGAGACGGTGTAACAACGTGGGGCGAGGTAGGGAGCACCAGGGTCATTGCGCTTGAGTTGGGTCCGCTTTGTTGATGCAAAATGGGTAGTAGGCTCTGTGCACAATCTTAAATTGTGTTTCACGCCACGTTTCTGATATAATAAGTTTGCGGACGTTTCTGTATCCCTCAAGGATTTTTTTCCGGCAGTTCATTGTCATCAAATAGGGTAAAAATCTATTTTTAAGCTTTTTGGAAAACATAGGGAAGGGTTATCACCCCTGTAGCATTTGTTTTGCTGTCTGTGCACCTGTTCAGAATATTTCACCTCACTTTCTGTCCCAATGACAATTGTATTTAGAAAATCTGGGGTTTTTAGTGAAACAAGGATTGGTGATAAAGCATCAGTGGAGAGGAGACACCCTTTTCCCATATTAACTCTTACAGGAGAGAATTACGCTTCCTAGGGGTAGATTTTCTCTCACTTTCTGTTGTCTCCTTCCGTTTGCAAGTAGGAGTCGTTTGTAAGTTGGATGTTTGAAAGTAGGGGCCTGCCCTATATACTCTTCAGAAATTTGGGCCTTAGGTGTTGGTGTTGCCACAACACTGTAAGCCCTCACAGTTACTCTTGGTGGGCGCAGGAACGGGCCCTGCTGTGAAATATTAGATCAAGATTAGTAATTACATGCCCCTGTTGAACAGGGTCAGAAAAATTGGGCCTTTGGTGGTGGACGGTGTGGTGGTGTTGCCACAACACTGTAAGGCCTCACAGTTACTCTTGGTGAGCGCAGGAACGGGCCCTGCTGTGAAATATTAGATCAAAAATTGTAATTACACGCCCCTGTTAAACAGGGGCTGAAAAATTGGGCCTTAGACACTGGTGCTAATGCCACAACACTGCAACCCCTCACAGATACTCTAGTTGGAGCGCAGGAATGAACCCTGCTGCAAGGTATTGCATCATAAATTGTAATTACACGCCCCTGTTAAACAGGGGCAGAAAAATTGGGCCTTAGCCAATGGTGGCGGGGGCCCAGAAACAAAAATGTTCTTACATGCTATCAGCATGAACATTGAGGAGGAAGAGGATAGTCACTCAGCATAACAGGATAGTCACTCAGCATCATCATAGGCAGTCTTGAAGGGATCTCACATTGAAAAAAATTATTCGGTTACATCAGCATCAGGTGCTTGGTAGCTGGTGATCCAAGACTGATTCATTTTCATGAAGGTCACCCGATCGAAAGATTCGGTGGACAGGCGCACCCTGTGATCAGTTACAATGCCTCCAGCAGCACTGAACGTGCGTTCCGAAAGACTGCTGGATGCAGGACAGGCCAGTAGCTCAATTGCATACCGTGCAAGCTCTGGCCAGTGATCCATTCTCAAGACCCAGTAACCCAGAGGATTTTCGGTGGGAAAGGTGTCCAAGTCTGATCTTATCCCTAGGTATTCCTGCACCATGTGAATCAGACGCTGGCGATGGTTGCTGGAACCGATCATACCTTGGGGCTGCGGACTAAAAAAATGTCTGAACGCATCGGTCAGACGGCCACCTTCTCCACCGCTCGTTCTGTGACTGACCAGAGCCTCAGCAACAAGTTGTCCAGGACCAGGAATTTGTAACCTCCCAGGCTCTGGAAACGCGTTGCACAAACCTTTCTGCAAGGCCTCCCGAAGATGTTTCATCCTCTTCTCCCTCTGCGATGACAAGATAAGGTCCGCAACCTTACCCTTGTAACGTGGATCAAGGGGGTTGCCAGCCAGTAATTATCCCTCTCCTTGATACCACGAATACGAGGATCCTTCCTCAGGCTTTGCAGGATCAGGGAGGCCATGCAGCGTAGGTTTGCTGAGGCATTCAGTCCGGAGTCCTCTGGGTCACTAAGGACGACATGATCCACAGCCACCTCCTCCCAGCCACGTACAAGTCCATGGGTTTCTTTGGGCTGTAAATGATCCCTTGAAGACTGCTGCTGATGCTGAATGCTAGGCTCCACCTCCATGCTGACACAATCCTCCTCCTCCTCCTCTTCCTGTGTGACCGGCGGGCACTGTCTGGATAAAGGGGGCCTTGAAAGGTAAGGAAGTCCTCCTCTTCCTGCCTCTGTTCTGCCTCAAGTGCTCTGTCAATTATTCCACGCAACGTGTGCTCCAACAGGTGGACAAGAGGGACAGTGTCACTGATGCATGCACTGTCACTGCTCACCATCCTCGTGGCCTCCTCAAATGGTGACAGGACAGTGCATGCATCCCTGATCATGGCCCACTGGCGTGGGGAAAAAAAAACAAGCTCCCCTGACCCTGTCCTGGTGCCATAGTAGCACAGGTACTCATTGATGGCCCTCTACTGCGTGTGCAGCTGCTGCAGCATGGCCAATGTTGAGTTCCACCTGGTGGGCATGTTACAGATTAGGGGGTTCTTGGGCAGGTTCAATTCCCTTTGGAGGTCAGCCTGCCGAGCACTGGCATTATATGACCGGCGGAAATGCCCACAGACTTTCCTGACCTGCCTCAGGACATCCTGTAAGCCCAGGTACCTGCCCAAGAACCACTGCACCACCAAGTTAAGGATGTGAGCCAAACAGGGCACATGGATCAGTTGTCCCTGTTGGAGGGCGGAGAGGAGGTTGGTGCCATTGTCACAAACCACCATTCCTGGCTTAAGCTGGCATGGCGTCAACCACCTCTGAGCCTGCCCCTGCAGAGCTGACAGAATCACTGCCCCAGTGTGGCTCCTGTCCCCCAAGCACACCAGCTGAAGCGCAGCATGGCATCTTTTTGCCTGCGTGCTTGCGTAGCCCCTTGAACGCCTACGGAGCACCGCTGGTTCCGTGGACAAATCAGCACAGGAAGAGGCCATGGAGGAAGAAGAAGAGGGGGTGGAGGAGAGAGGTGTGGCAGAATCACCACTAGTAGAATTTTGGAGGCGTGGTGGCGGAACAACCTCCAACACTACTGCACCCTGTCCTGCATCCTTCCCAGCTGCCAGCAGAGTCACCCAGTGCGCGGTGAAAGATAGGCAACGTCCCTGTCCATGCCTGCTGGACCATGAGTCAGCGGTAATATGCACCTTACCGCTGACCGCCCTGTCCAGCGAGGCATGGACATTGCCTTCCACATGCTGGTAGAGAGCCGCAATCGCCTTCCGTGAAAAAAAGTGGCGTTTGGGAACCTGCCACTGAGGTACCGCACATTCCACAAACTTACGGAAGGGGGCAGAGTCTACCAACTGAAAAGGCAGCAGTTGAAGTGCTAGCAATTTAGCCAAGCTAGCATTCAACCGCTGGGCATGTGGTTGGCTGGGAGCGAACTTCTTTCGCCGATGGAGCAACTGGGGTAGGGAAATCTGCCTGCTAGAAACGGACGTTGGTGTACCGATAGCAGATTTCCCGCAATGACTTGGCAGTGGCACACCTAATTCTACACCTTCATTCCTCTCAGTGCAGGTTTCTGAGAGGACTGAAGTTCTAGTGGGGTTGGAGAGCCCAGCTGATGAGGAGGAGCAAGGATAGGTCCACCTTGTTCTTTGGTGTGGGTCTTTTAGGTAGTGTTGCCAACGGGCTGCATGGGAGCACGACATATGTCTGATTAAGCATGTGGTGCCCAAACGCTTGCTGTCTAGTCCATGCTTGATACGCTTCAGACATATGTTGCAAATAGCAACGGTGCGATCTGCTGCACGCGTCTCAAAAAAGGCCCACACTCGAGGAACTTTTGGAATAACGCGCAGAGTCACCAGCACCCTGCACTTGCGGAGCTCTGCGGAGTGATGCAGTCGTTTGGCTGCCATTAAAGGGGTTGTAAAGGTTTGTTTTTTATTTTCTAAATAGGTTCCTTTAAGCTAGTGTATTGTTGGCTCACTTACCTTTTCCTTTGATTTACCTTCTAAATGTTTTTTTTCTTTGTCTGAATTTCTCACTTCCTGTTTCTCCTCACTAAACTTCACACCATCATCCGAGTGGTGTTGAGTCAGCCAGAACAGCTTACTGAACAGCTTACTGAGGAGGAACAGGAAGTGAGAAATTCAGACAAAGAAAACAAAGAAAAAAATATTTAGAAGGGAAATCTAAGGAAAAGGTAAGTGAACCAACAATGCACTAGCTTAAAGGAACCTATTTAGAAAATAAAAAACAAACCTTTACAACCCCTTTAAGCTGGCCCCTGGAGGGCATCCTGCCTCGTTGGAGATGTGCCTCCTCCTCCTCCTCCTCTCTCTTATCAGGCACCCACGTAGAGTCAGTGAGCTCATCATCCCCTCCCTCCTCGTCACTGGAGCAAACCTGGCAGTATGCTGCAGCTGGGGGAACATGACTGCCAGTTTGTTGTCCTTCTTGGGCAACCCCTCTCTCTGGGCTCACGTTACTGCCTTCCTCAAGCTGGGTACCATCATCGGAGCCTTCAAAACGCTGCACATCCTCCTGCAGCATGTACCCGACACTGTGGTCGAACAGTTCGGGGGACTCCTCCGATGGGGCTAGGGAAGGAGTAACTGATGATGACCTTGAGTCCAAGGAATAGGCCGCTTTGGCACCTGCATTGGCAGCCAAGGTAGCCTGGGTGACAGAGGATGAGGACGGCTTGGTCATCCACTCTGCCAACTCTTCGGCATGTTGTGGCTCAACACGGCCAGCTGCCGAGAAAAAGGACAAGCGTACCCCACGGCCACGTGCTGATGAGGATGCACCGTGTCCACGACCAGCACTGTTGCCTCTAGACACAGAGCCTGCTTGCCCTCTTTTATTGGCCTGTGACTGTCTGCCTCTCCTTGTTGGCCTTCCAGACATACTGTCTTTGATGTATTGGAATAGGTACACAAGGAATGGCCTGCAGTGAGATGTAGCTGCACAAAGCTGGGATGTGTGTGTGTGTGTATATATATATATTATATATATATATATACTGATTATACTCAGCTAGCTGAATCGCCTGCCTGCCTGTTGTAAAATATGTGATATTTATACACTATTAGGCCCCTTTCACATGGACGGCAAAATTGCTGCCGTAAAAAGCATGTTTTTTGTTCTTTGAAATTCAAGGCTTCAGGCAATGCGATTAGCTGCATTTGTACATTGCGATTACCTGCGTTTACGTGCGTTTATTTGCGGTTGCGTTTAGCTGCGGTTAGTTATTCCCATAGCAACATGTTCATTTTTTTTTTTTGGTCCCTTGGATCTAACCATGATGCATTTCGGTCCTCTGCCATCTATTTCCTGTTTCTTTGTTCACTTGCTGAGTGTGTGTTGGAGTTTAGAGGTGAGAGGAGTGATCGGTGTGTTGTGCCTGAGATTTGCAAAAATGAATGCAAATATGATGAGTTTGCTGGCGATGCTCATGTTGCTGATGATGAGGATGAAGAGGAGAAGACAGATCCAGTCTAGGCGACGTCCCCGCCGTTACTGGGTCCATCCCCTAACCTCACAGCGTCTATCAATTGGCTACTTTGCCCTCATGTTCGGTGAGCTGCGGACCCATGGGGACAAGTTCTACAATTATACTCGGATGTCCGTGGCAAGCTTCGATGAGCTGTTGGAACTCTGTAGAACACGCCTGAGCAGAACCAGGACCAACATGAGAAGAAGCATTAGTGCAGAAGAGCGGCTGCTACTTACTTTAAGGTAGGTTTTCCATATCTTGAACCGATGCTTTAAATTCATGTACATGCAGGTGTACCAATATTATTGACAATAGTGTGTATGTATGTTCTTGCATAATATATAGATATAAATATATGTGTCTTTTATGTATTGCAGATACCTTGCCACTGGTGCCAGCTTCACCTCCCTTCATCATCAGTTCCTAATGGGAATTTCTACTGTATCGACAATAGTCCATGATACATGTCAAGTTATATGGGAAGAGCTGAAAAGCAGTGTCATGCCGGAACCGACATCCAGTCTGTGGGAGGAAACATATCCGTCTCATCAAGCCACCAAACTCTGGTTCCCGTTAATTCAACTATAAAAAATATTTCTCCATTGTCCTCCTGGGGCTCAGTGATGCCAACATGCGGTTCATTGCTGTGGATGTGGGAGCTTACGGGAGTTCTGGAGATTCCAGAATTTTCCGTAATTCTATGATGGGCCAGCGATTGGAAAATAGTGAATTCAATGTGCCACAGTCAAGGCCTCTTCCTGGTACTGCTGTGCCGGACCTTCCTTTTGTTGTGCTGGGAGATGAGGCATTTGCCTTATCCACCCACCTTCTCAGGCCCTATAGGAGGCATGGTCTCACTGACAGGAGGCGCATTTTTAATTACCGTCTCAGTAGAGCCCGGAGAATGGTGGAGTGCACATTTGGCATTTGCACTGCCAAATGGCGTGTTTTGATGACAGCCATGCACCTAGAAGTGGATCATGCGGCCAATGTTGTTTTGGCATGTTGTGTTCTCCACAACTATTTGAGGGGTAAGGAGATCGTGCCCACCGAATCCCCGTTAGCATTACCTGTTTCCGCAGAACACAGAGGTCGTGTTACTGCCACTCGTCCCACGAATCAAGCTCTACAAGTGCGTGAGGATTTCACAGATTTTTTTTGACAGAGGATGGACAGCTCCCATGGCAATATGACCATTTGTAAAGAGATCTTTGTTACCCATGTTATATCAACCTTATATTACAGTTTAAATTTGTTCTTGAAATAAAGTAGTTGACAATTTTTTACAATTAAAATTGTTTTTATTTTTATATCTTTGCCATGTTAAATAACAAAAAGGTAGAAAAAATAGACAAACCTTACAAAACATTGAATGCTTGCATGTATAGAAAACTATGTTTTCAATTCCTTAGGAATATAGAGAATTTTCTTCTATTTTCAAGTATAAATTGACTCTGTACCCCCCCCCCCCCCTAAAATATTGAGTATTTCTAAAGTGCTGTTAACCATATGTTTGACTATATGTGGACACTGAGTGCAGTAAACAGCTTTGAAACATTTTTTCACAACTTTACGAACTGTTGTGTAGCGGCTGTTTGATAACAATGTCCAAATGTAAGCAAAGAATTTAAAAAGGTTTTTAAGTGCTTAAAGCTGACCATACACCTATAGATTATCTGCATAATGTCTATGATTAGATGGAATAATATTTGTCCATGTACACTGCACTGTGTAGATGGGGGGGGAGGGGATCTCCCACTGGGCCAAGCTTCAGTATCTTTCTAGTCGCCCGAGTAGCAAGATATGGAAGCTTGGAACGGTGGGAGATTCTTACATCCGCACAGTTTAGCGGAGATGGAGGAATCTGTTCCACTTTTTCCATCTGAACATAGAAAAACAGAAGATAACCTATAGGTGTATGGCCAGTCTGCTGAGGCATGGCCCCATAGAGAAAGTGTCAAAACCCTAACCTTCGTCACCTTAATTTTGATTTCGCCATGTATGCTGCACTGTGTAGATTGGGGGATCTCCCACTGGGCCAAGCTTCAGTATCTTTCTAGTCGGCCATGCTGGCTCTCAACCTAAACAATGCTTTGGTACTGTGAGAGCCAGCGTGGCGGAGTAGCAAGATATGGAAGCTTGGAACAGTACAGTACAGTTTCTTACATCCGTACAGTTCAGTGGATATTGAGGTAGGTATTAATAAAATTCAAGTAACAAAACATAAAAAAATTAAACAGTAATATAACAAATTAAAAGGTCAAAACTACAAGTTTTCATACACCGGATAAGGGGGACGCAGGGAAGAGTGGCTTGGTTCAGTGCCAACATCTATGGGTAATCCTGATTGGGAAGATGAGGGTGAAGTAACTGGGTGTGGCTGCACGTGCATCCTTTGATAACCAGGATTAGGTGGGTAAGTTGTATACATCGGTGGGGGTCCTGCATAAGGATTAATGGCAGGTGTTGTGTCATGGAACTGCTGATTGCCCATTGGTCGACTCAAAGAGCCACTGGGTGAATTAAAACCCATAGCCCATGGCTGAAATTTTGGATATGGGCGTTGCTCTTTGCAAGCGGATACAATATACGTTAAATAGGCATGTATATCACCCCTGACCTCAGTGCGCTTATCAGGAGGAATCTCCCTGACTACACAAAGCAACATTCTCAAAAACATAACATCTGGGTCTGAGATATTGAGAAATTCATCATCTTTGGCCTGGTTTTGCGATTGGTTTCTCATTTCTGCTATAATACGGTTAAAATATTCCTCAAAAGGTGTCTCTTGTGGAGTACGTTTTTGACGGCTGGTGGAAGTAGACTGTCCTCTCCTACCTACATTTGCCTGCAAATAGATCAAATATATAGATTATGCTTCTGATGTTGAGATCACACTTACATAATAATAAACATGATGCTTGCACAATTATTAAAGTCGTGTCCGAGCTTGCAACACCTGTTTTCAATAGATCAGGCACTTGTTTTAGCCCCGAAAACCTGTTGTCACTGTATTGGCAGCCAGACCACCAAAACTGTTTTTACAATGTTTCAGTTCATGAATGAAGAGAAGCCGCTGTCTTCTCTCCATTCATTTTCAGCGCAGCGGAGGCTGCTGAGAAAGGGACTGGGGAATCTGTGTCCCTAGTCCCATTCCCTGTCTCAAAGGGGAGATGTCAGAGGTCTGTTAAGACCCCTGATATCTCACCAAAGAGAGGGCTGATAAAAAATAAAAATAAAAATAAAATTGTAAAAAAATACAAAAACTAAAAGAAAAAAAAAAAAAAACACACACTGACACTGTCCCCCCCCCCCCCCCCATTAAAAAATGAAAGCATTGTAAAAAAAAAAAAAAAAAAAAAAAATTGTAAAAACCATCATTGTGACGTTTTGAAAGTACATACCACAGGTTCTTCAGTGGATGGTTGATATTCTTGGGATGAAAGTGACTCTGAATTGGTTTCTTGACTGGTGTCTGCGTCATCTGGTGACAAACTTTCACGTCTTGCGCTTGCTCTCTCAGGAACACCTGACACAGTTCTAATAATAACAAAATTACAAGTTTAATAACATGAATACTGTCATGTGTACACTACAGAATAGCCCTCTATATAGAGCAGGGTGGGTTTAGACACCTTTCACACTGGAGCGGTGACGCAACCAAAAATCCTGATAGCAGCATCCTTGGAGTGGTGAAGGAGCGGTGTGTATACCGCTCCTACACCTCTCCAGCCCACTCAAATCATTAGGACAGTGCGGCTATACTGCCCACAAATTTGTTAAAAGTAAAATATATATTATATATACTTACGAGCGCATCTCGGTGGTGCGCCTCAAAAAAGACAAAGCCTCTGCATGGGGGTTAGCCCTGCGACGAGTTGAGGGTGCTCCGCTTCTCTCCGCAGACTTCTCTTCATTAACTTCTTTCTTGTACCGGTCACGTAGGGACCTCCAACGTGTATAAACCTCTTTTCCTGCAATATATATATCAAACATAACGCATGTTAGGAAAAGTCGAGAGAGATCTGCTCACCCCCCCCCCCTCACCCTAGAAAAAAACTTAAGGGAAGACACCAACCATTTAATTTCCCATTTTCAAATTAGGTTTGTTTGCAGCATTGCACAATTGTCAGTGACGCAGTGCTGGATCGCTAAAAAATGGCCTGGTCATTTAGGGGGTAAATCTTCTGTTTGTGGTTATTATGGGAAACCGCTATGATGCATGTGTACCCTGCTTCATAGACACAACAAACATTGCACTCACCTCGGTTATCCTGCTCAGTGGCAGACATATTGTCCCAGTTCGGTGTGACAAATTTGTATACTTCCTCCCACTTGGATCTCTTCAACACTCGATCGGCATATCCTGGGCATTCTGAGTCCCATAACTCTGGTCGGGAATGCACAAGGGATATTATGGCCTCATGTGATATATCTCGCGCCGCCATGCTGCCTTCTCCTCTTTCCAATATCCCTCTGAACTTCCTGTGTCATTTCCCAGGTACACCTACTGGTTATGATGCGCTTCCGGGTGATTTTTTTTTTCTCACGCTGCTATCCGCAGCTGACTCAAAAGACTGCGATTACATGCGGTTGTTTGCAGATAGCTGCGCTACTTCGCACCTGGACGCATTCAATTCTATTTTTTCTATTCGCACGGAACTGCATGTAACGAAATCGCAGCTAAACGCTGTGTGTGAATGGGGCCATAGGAAAGCGTTGTGTGCTTTTAGCTGCGGTAGAAAAATAGAAAATCCGCAGCTAAAAGCACCATTCTATCCGTCCGTGTGAAAGGGGCCTTAATCTATAACATATAACTATTGCATCTATATATTATTTGTATAGTCCCTTGCTTGCTAGTTTAGCCTATCAGAATGCTAGGCCTAAAAGGTACACTGTATAGTATAAAAGACGAACACAGTTGCTTCGTAAACCAAGTCATATTACATTTATTCCTCTAAAAATAGGAAACATATCGTAACAACAGATATACATTACAGTCTACAACAACCAATAATAATATGAAGGATACTTATCCCTCCTTTTGATAACCCTCACTGATTGTGCTCAGATGTAAAATCGAACTAGGCGTTTGCAGGTCACATGTCTTAGGCCCAGATGGCCGTTAGAGCAAGGTCCTAGCAATATAACCTATGGACATCCTTATGGCAGGGGTCCTTGCATTCAAAACAGGCAGAATTCTGTGTACGAACCCTTTTTACAAAAACTTACTCATTACTCATTCGAACTCTGTCCCTTGCCAACCCATTTGAATTTTGACCCAATCATTGCTCACAGGGCAGTCCTTCCTCCAGTAAATTACAACTTGGTCACCTGGGGACAGACTTGCAGTCCATTGTCATTAAACTCTTTGAAGCTTCCAGCACACCAGGGGGCCTCGAGACAAGCCTTTATTTGCTATGCAAACTTTGGGGACGGCAAGTGCCATCTGATCTTGGTTGTAAAAACAGATGTGTAGAAATTTCAGCTTCCCAACACTGCCTGTAGTATTATTAGGAAGAAAACAGGAATTGTCTGCAGTGAGCTTTAGCTGCACACTGTGCCCAGTATACAGTACACTAATATACTGCAGCTAGCTGAATCAACTGCCTGCCTGTGGGATTATTAGGAAGAGAACACCAGCAATTGTCTGCCGTTAGCTTTAATAATACAACAAAAATTGGCGCTTCGGATAAAAATAAATAGTGATGGTGATTGTACTGCAGCAGCTGCACCAAAAAGTGCTAATACTTTGAACGTGAAAAAATATTTTTAAAAGCAGCGCTGGCAGTTAGCATATAAAACAAAAATAATTTAGGAACAAGTCCTATATTGAAATCCACAGCTTCCTGGTTTGGGATTAGACGTGGACAATTGCTGGTGCTTTACTTGATAGATGCTTGTTGAAGGATATTGGCTCACATCGATAATAAACCAGAAATTACGTATTTCCGGTTTGTGGCTAACCTGTAATGCAAGTTCCTGCCTCCGTGGAACACACGCCACTCGAGTGGCGTTCGCGAAAGTATTCTCTGATTGCCTGTCCCTGCCTTAAGTTTTGTAAGTAGCGCTGAATTTACCGATTACCCTTTACCCATTGCTCAGCAATACTTCACCATCTTGCTCCTTTATGTTATTATTATCGGAGGGAGCCAATATCCCTCAACAAGCATCTATCAAGTAAAGCACCAGCAATTGTCCACATCTAATCCCAGACCAGGAAGCTGGGGATCCTCTTCATTCGGTAAGTAAGGTCCCTGAAGGACTGTACTCATTCGAGGAATATTTAAATTTTTGTGTTACATTTAGCAATTTTCCATTTATGAACATTAAGTGTGGTCTTGTTTTTGTCAATATATTATTTTTTGTGGACACTTATCACATTGAGCGGGGTCTCTGAAGGGGGATCCTCCCATTGCAATTTATGTTGTTTAGCACCATCAGTATTATCTATATTTGATGAACTATTTCACCAAATTTTTCAGCGAGTTGTGTCACCAACACATTTTTTCAATATAGGACTTGTTCCTAAATTCTTTTTGTTTTATATGCTAACTGCCAGCGCTGCTTTTAAATATATTTTTTCACGTTTAAAGTATTAGCACTTTTTGGTTCAGCTGCTGCAGTACAATCACCATCACTATTATTTATTTTCATCCGAAGTGCCAATTTTTGTTGTATTATCAATTATTATCCTCCCACACACACAATAATTTGCATGATTGATTATTTGTGTATTTTTTTTAAAATCCTAAATAGAATTTTTCCATGTTATTGTTTTTAACTGTTTTAGATCTTAAAGTAGTTGTGATGATGACCCCTGCTTGGGTTGGCCCTGTTGTGTTGACTTTACCAAGGTGTGATTATAATAAGGAATTACAGTTTATTGGTTACGTTTAGAGATGGGCCGAATGGACCCCTGTTCGGTTCGCACCAGAACTTTCGAACACTGCGAAGGTTTGGACCCGAATAATGGACCCCATTAAAGTCAATGGGACACGAACGTCAAAAAATCAAAAGTGCCCATTTTGAAGGCTTATATGCAAGTAATTGGGCATACAATGGTTATAGGGGTCCGGGTCCTTCCCTGGGGGACATGTATCAATAAAAAGAAAGTTTGTCAAAAATGTCATTTTTAAATGAGCAGTGATTTTTTTTTTAAAGTGAAAGCATAAAAATGAAAAATTTCATCCACATTTTGTGCCTGGGGGGTCCCCTTAGTCTACCTGTCAAGTGACAGATCTGTACCATGTCTAGAATCTGCTGCAGCAACAATTGCATTTCTAAAGCAAAAAAAAATTATATTTTCCCTGCAAGCTGCCTTTATTTTGCTCAGCAACAGCTGGGGAGCCAGTGTGTATGAAGAGGCTACAATGTAGTGCACTGGGAACAAGATTCAAGATTTTTTGGATACATTCTGGTGTCACTTTGACTTTGAATAGAAGTAACGGGTGCAGAAAAATTGGTCTTTGGGTGTCGGTGGTGCCTTCCCACCGTAACCCTATAGAGGTACTCTTGGTGAAAGCAAGAATTGGCCTTGCTGTAAAAAATTGCAATGATATGCACCTGTCAAACAGGTGCTGAAAAATTGGTCTTTGGGTGTTAATTGTGCCCATGAAACCTATACCAAAAACATTCTTCCAGATGAAATGATTGAACACCCTCAAAACTAGGCAGCCTCGAAGTCCTGCAGAGATTCCACATCCCAAAAAGACCTAATCATTGACATCAGCATCAGGGGCATCATAGCTGGTAATCCAGAACTGATTCATTTTTATAAAAGTCAAACGGTCCACGGAGTCTGTGGACAGATGCCTTCTACCAACATCTGAATCCAGTAATGGCTGGCCATCATCAAGGAGCAAGTGACTGACGCTGTGGTAAAAAAAACTCAGCTGACTCCTCCATGGCTGATGTTGGGGCTATGGCAGGAATAGATATGGACAAGGAGGCATGTTTATCCACTCTGGCAACTGCAGGGGACTGCACACTTGTCTCTGCTTGTGTGACAGAGGATGAGGAGGATGAAGAAGGTTTAGTAAGCCAGTCCAACACCTCCTCTGCATGCTGTGGCTGGATAGCATGAGCAAACTCACTAAACAGAGGAAATGATGCCCTGCATTTGCCTGTGGACACATTTGTTGCTGGCCTCCTTACAGTGCCAAGGGAATGTCTGCCTCTCCTTGTTGTCCTCCCAGACATTATTGGGAGGGGGCGGTGCTTATAAGAAAATGTAAAGAAGAAGTGAAAATCTGTACGTAGATGCACTTTAATCACTGTAAAGTGGTGCTTGGTGCACTTTAATTTGAGTATTCACACTAGACAGACACTCCATGGATGCACTATAATATACTGCAATATATGCGCAAAATGTACAGTGACGCACAGAACTATATGGCATTAAACTTGCAGTAACCCACACAGAAGTAAATGGCGTTAAACTTGTAGTAACGCACAAAACGATATGGCATTAAACTGGCAGTAACGCACACAAAACTATATGTCGTTAAACTGGCAGTAATGCACACAGAAGTAAATGGCGTTAAACTGGCAGTAATGCAATCAAATAGACAGTGTTCAACCGTCACTACACTGACCCTATCTGAACTGTCCCTACTCTAGCTATACACTAATGTAAAGATTACGGACACGGTCTCACTACACTACACTGAAACTATCTGAGCTGTCCCTACTCTACACTAATGTATGCATGAATGACACAGTCTCAGTACACTACAGTGGAACTATCTGAGCTGTCCCTACTCTAGCTGCACACTATACAAAGCTGAATGATGGTCCTCCTCCTCACTACACTCACATTATCCCTAGACTGGCACTAAACTAATATTCTACACTGACAATTGAAGCAAAATAGCAAAGTATAGCACACTAACTAACAGCACCCTGTTCTATCTCTCTCCACGCTGAAATCACACTGAAAATGGCTGCCATTGAAAGAATACTTTTATACTGTGGGGCGGAAATGAGCCATGATTGGATAAAGTCATGATGACAGTGTCCAATCATGACTCTGACAGTGCTTTGTGCCCAGATTGGCTGAAGCTTTCACTGCTTTAGCCAATCAGGGCTTGCAATGCACTGTTTAGCGCCGCAATGCATTGTGTTTGGTTCGGGGGGCCAAATGACACGTTTGTTCGCGAACGTCCGAACAACGGAAGTTCGGCCCAAACTTATGCTCGGGCCAAACCGTTCGCCCATCCCTAGTTACATTCTTTGAAGGTACAATTGGGCTTTAAGGCCCCTTTCACACTGAGGCGTTTTTACCGCGTTTTCGCGGTAAAAATAGCGCTGTAATAACGCCTGAAATAATCCTGCCCCAGCATTCTCAATGTGAAATCTCTGAGGGCTTTCACATTGAGGCGTTTTGCTGGCTGGGCGTTGAAAAAAATCCTGCAAACAGCTTTTTTAGAGCAACTTTAGGGCGCATAAAATAGCGCTGTAAAAACGCCTATCCCCATTGAAATGAATGGGATTCGCGGTAAAAACGCATAGGCATAAGCGTTATGTTAAAAAATAGCGCTAACGCCTATGCGTTTTTACCGCGTTCGCGCTAATTTTAGCGCGAACGCGGTAAAATCGCGGTAAAAACGCATACGCGTTAGCGCTATTTTTACCGCGATCGCGGTAAAAAACGTGGTAAAATCGCGGTAAAATAGAGGTACAAAATCCTATAATTTTTGAGCGTTTTTTCAACGCCTCAGTGTGAAAGGGGCCTGAGGCGTTGAAAAAACGCTCAAAAATTATAGGATTTTGTACCTCTATTTTACCGCGATTTTACCGCGATCGCGGTAAAAATAGCGCTAACGCGTATGCGTTTTTACCGCGATTTTACCGCGTTCGCGCTAAAATTAGCGCGAACGCGGTAAAAACGCGGTAAAAACGCATAGGCGTTAGCGCTATTTTTTAACATAACGCTTATGCCTATGCGTTTTTACCGCGAATCCCATTCATTTCAATGGGGATAGGCGTTTTTACAGCGCTATTTTATGCGCCCTAAAGTTGCTCTAAAAAAGCTGTTTGCAGGATTTTTTTCAACGCCCAGCCAGCAAAACGCCTCAATGTGAAAGCCCTCAGAGATTCCACATTGAGAATGCTGGTGCAGGATTATTTCAGGCGTTATTACAGCGCTATTTTTACCGCAAAAACGCGGTAAAAACGCCTCAGTGTGAAAGGGGCCTAACTGAATTGACTTTTGTAGACAAATCTAACTGCCCAGTATATGCTGATGTTTTGCAACACCATTATTGCACAATTTCTTGCCTGATTAAACACATTTGTAAAAGAAACTGAAAACACTAGTTTCCCTCTTTCTGTCTCTGAGAGGTCAAATCTTCATTTTGTAATGAGGTTGCCATTATAACCGCAGACTAGTCTATTATAAAACCACATGTGATTGTAGAACTCCGAGCGTCTCTAACTGGGAGGTGTGTTCCTTGTTTTGCAATTGAGTCTGCTTGATTATAATGATGTCATTGTTCATTATTTATAAGACATGCATGCTTTCATGGAATGTCTGTCTGTATTATACAATATAATTATTTCCAACAGGAACCAGACCACGAGGTTGTGTTTGTTTACTTCTTATCCCTATTATCATTTAGAAGGATGTGACTGTGTATTTATTTCCACTATTTATATTGTATTTCTATAAAGTTGAACAGAGACTGGTACTCATGTAGCATTCTTTTTGAAGCTGTCGGCACACACATATGCAAGGAAAATAAAGAAGAAAAAAAATTGACATGATGGTTATTTGGTTGTTTTATTTATCAAATCTGAGCCTTCATTTATTAACCACTTCAGTACTGGGCACTTTCACCCCTAAAATCTGAACCAGCTCATGACTTACTTGAAAGGTTTTCAATCTTATAATGAAGGAGTCTAGATGTTGTTGGGCTGAAAGTTGATTAAAATAATTGTAATATAATATATGGAAACATATGCATTACATTATAGGGGACCGGGTTTAGCATTAGGCAAGCGAAGCCTCTACACATCATCTCATATTTATATAGTTACAGCACTGTAAGCTATGTAAAGAAAACATAAAAAAAAGAAAATGTTCTGTATTATGTGGGTTCTCCCAGCAGAAGGTTGTGTCTTCAGGCGTCAAAGCTTGCGGTGATGAAAATCTGGCCCTGGAATTGTGATTCTTTTAATTTAAAAGGAAGCTGTGCTTTGCCAATATTGGGTAAAGCAATAGTTTACTTTCACTAGCTCCGGAAGATTTTCCCCCCTTCCTGACCAAACCATTTTTTGCTATTCGGCACTGCTCTACATTAACTGACAATTGTGCGGTCATGCAACACTGTGCACAGATGATTTTTTTTTCAAACAAATAGAGCTTTATTTTGGTGTTATTTGATCACCACTAAGTTTATTTTTTATTATATAAACAAAAAAAAGACAGAAAATGTTGAAAAAAAAAACACTATTTTTTACTTTCTGCCATAAAGCCTATCCAATATTTATTTTTAAAAGAACCACATTTCTTCATAAATTTAGGCCAAAATGTATTCTGCTGCATGTTTGTTTTTGGTAAAAAAAATTCATTGGTTTGCGTGAAAGTTATAGGGGCTGATTTAAGAAAATGTTGGCGCATTTGCGCGGGCAGGAATAATTATTGCGACATGGCGCATGCTGTCGACTTGCGCCGGTTTCATGGAATCGTTGCGCGTACGGGCGCATACACATTCCTAAATATGAAACAGACATCGGGCACTTGCTCATTGTAATGCTGATCATGTTATTGAGCTTTTCCTCATCACATGGGGAATATTGCTTCCACTTTTATTCCTTTCATTCTTTTCTTTTTGAAACAACTCAATATTCATTCTAGAGATCTTCCTCCTATCAACAACTGTGCAGATGTTTACTGGACTTGTAATTGTGCATTTTATGGTGATAGTCTATAATCATTGGTGGAGCCAAAACTTCCATGAAAACATCTTCTCAGCACATGTCTGTGTATTGTGCATTCTGGACAATTCTTTCCCCATACACTGTCCAATCTGATTGGATGACATTTACAGCCACTCATTTCTCTGAGCAATTCATTTCCCCATACACTGTGCAATCAGATTGGACAGTGTATGGGGAAAGAATTGTCCAGAATGCACAATACACAGACATATGTTGAGAAGATGTTTTCATGGAAGTTTTGGCTCCACCAATGATTATAGACTATCACCATAAAATGCACAATAACAAGTCCAGTAAACATCTGCACAGTTGTTGATAGGAGGAAGATCTCTAGAATGAATATTGAGTTGTTTCAAAAAGAAGTGAATGAAAGGAATAAAAGTGGAAGCAATATTCTCCATGTGATAAGGAAAAGCTCATTAACATGATCAGCATTACAATGAGCACAAGCTCAATGTATAAGCAGTTGTGCACTCTGGAGAACGCAGATGCACCCGTGTGCAACACACATATTTAACAAGCTAAAGCGTGTGTCAGGTGAGCATAAAATGGTGTGCTTTGTCAATGCACATGTGCAGTTGAGTAAGCTGAAAGAAGGGTGTAAAAAGGCTTGATTAGTTGTAAGACAGATCTACATGTTCTGGACAGAATTTGTGCATTTAAACAATATTATATACATACTTTTTAGCCTGGTAACAGAAGATGGTAAACTAGTAAAGTTATCTACAGTATTCAGAGAAAAATGTTGAAGATTACATTGACTTATAGTGGGACTGTGACACTGGGTGGGAACTGACTAACTGACCTTGACATCACCAGTGTCCCTAATACAGTGATGCTAATACTAGACACTGTACTAATGACACTGGCTGGAAAGAGGGTAACATCTAGGGGCAATCAAGGGGTTAACTGTGTGCCTAACAAGTGTAGTGTGGGTATTATGTGTTGTTTTTACTAATTGATGTGGCCGATTTTTCTCCCTGCAAAAAAAGCCACATCGCTCCTCCGTGTACAGAGCCCTGTGTTATTAGTAAACAAAGGGCTAAGCCAATCAGGAGGTCCCAGTCATAAACCAATGGCTGGAACCTGCTGACTGAAGTGTGCTGTACCGAATCACAGCCCACCTCGGGCGTCGGGTGCTTGCGCGTACGCCCCCTACCTGGAAAAGCCGGCTCAGTACATGATTTGGTGCAGAGTGTCCGCCCCCTTCCGTATATCTACATGGGGTGGTCCACTAGTGGTTAAACCAAGCCCCATCAGGAGCTTATGCATACCTTCCCTTCGCTTGCACACTCGGGTCTTGCTGGAAGCCAAGTCAAACTAAGGACTCTCTCCCTGCCCCCATGTGATAATGCTGCCACCTGAATATGCCAAGCAAGCACCAGTGCTGTCATGTGAAATAAAGGTGAGTAAGTGACATGCTACTCAATATCTGGGAGCACAGGCTCATTTTCTTTACTGTCAGTTCTGAATAGAGGGGCAGGGGGGTGAAGGAAAAACAAGAATAAGTTGCCACATTCACTGGCATTAAAGCAAATAGGTTGCTGAATATGGTTTGACCACAAAAACAGTGATTTTGCCCAAAAATTATGTAGCGGGTATTTAAATTTAGGGGGAGCATCTGGGTGGTAGTATGACCCAGATGCACTGATTGTTAGGGAATTTGGGACCATTTTTATTCGTGGAGGACTCCAGTGGTGTGCAGTTCCCTGTGGCCTGTGGGTGGCGCTGTCGCCCTGAGCCGGGGTTGAACCATGCAGTGCTGTGCCCTTTTTGTCCTGTTTCGGCAGCGGTACGGCGGGGCGGGGAACCTGCTTGACCTGCTGAGACGAGGAGATAAAAAAGGGAACAGACGCCCTCAACGTGGAGTCAGTCGTCGGAGGTGAGAGCCGCACACAGGCACCTTCAGCTTGGGTGCTGGCATTCCGGAGTTCCGGGCCCAGGTGCCCTTGACCTGGCCGGAGCGGGAGATGGAGTCCATCCCAGGCACCTTCAGCCTGGGGTGAGGTACTGCTGAGAAGGCCCGGGGCCCAGTACCTTCGACTGGGTTCCGCAGGGGTGGAGAACAGTTCAGTATAAATAATTATAACAAATAATAATAAAAATTATTCAATAATGTAATCAAATAAAAAAAACACTGAAATTTGCTCAATTGCAGAATTGTCGCTGTCATTAGATTTAGTGTTTGATGACGAATTTCCCCACAAATCGCTATCGCTCAATTCTTCAAGTGATTCTAATTTATTATCGCTGTTCTAAAACCACTTTTGACATAAAGGGACACTTTTTGGTTGCTATGGACAATCTCCAAATTCCAGGCAGAAAAAAACTGTATTTATAATATAAAAGTGCATGCAGGGCACTGGACAGACCACTAGGGACAAAGGGGATGTGTAATTTTTTTATACAGTATACTGTATGTGTATTGTGTTTTTACTTTTTTGAATTTGGCGCCGATCTCCACCCCTGTGCGCCGCAACGTTGCAGGGAACAGAGATCGGCGGCACTCGGGCACTGTGTGTGAATCGAGCGAGGAGACAGCTCGCACACACAGCGGGGAGACATCGCAGGATACAGGGAACAAGGTAAGTAACTCTCCCTGTATCCTGCGATGCAGCCCGAGTCTGGCTCGGGGTTACCGCTAATGGTACTGAAATCTTACCCCGAGCCAGACTCGGGAATACCTCCAGGGAGGTTAATAGCTTTAGGGCAAGTTCACTCTATAGAAAACGCAGTCCAGATGCTTTAATGCATGTGCGTTTTGGCTGCGTTCCTGTGTGTTTATGATGCGTTTTTTAGTGTTTTACAGCATTCCAGTACAGTCCAGTGCATGAAAAATGCAGCATGTTCTACTTTATTTTCTGGAACGCACTGTAACTGCAAGCATTGGTGTGAACTATGCCATTGAAAAACATATAACCTACTTTCCATGCGTTTTTGAGGCATAAAAAACGCACTGAACTACATGTGGTGTGAACTGGCCCTTACGCAATTTTCCATATTTAAAGGCACTTCTCCTTGTTTCGTTTTTGGGGGTTCTCCAAATTGGTGACATTGATATATGTCCCTTAGGGAGGGACCTGGGCCCCATACCCATTTTAAGGCCAATAACTAGAAGATAAGCCAGCCAAGTGGGGCCTAGCAAAATTAACAAGTCAGTTCCCATAGACTGCAATGGTATTTGTGGTCTAACTTTTGCCCATGTTAGGCTCTTTGTTTGCCCCCCTCTAATGTAGTAGCATGCTGGATGATGTGCTTAATTTTGGACAGGGGGTGGCTTATTTTGTGCTAGCTGCATTTGGGTTGGTCTGGGCATGCTCAGGGACTTTGCTTTTTTCTTGTGCCTTTTGGTGTGTGAAATGCATTTGTGGTGGTCTGGGCATGCTCAGGGACTTTGCTTTTTTTGGTGCTTTTTGTGTCTGAACAGCACTAGGATGTTTCTGGGCATGCTCATTGTAACGGCACCCCAAGTATGAAAGGGGTTAAAGCCATTTAGGATATTCCCTCTCTGGACACACATCCACTGCTGATCCTCCACAGTCAGGCGACCGCTTCCCAAAGGATTAATCCTTCCAAACATACGAGAAAAACGCTCTATATCTTTCCAACTCGACTGACACTTTTTATTGAAAACACTGCAAGTTTTATACACACAGAGAGGAGTTTCTTTTCTTTCCTCTCACAAAGTACTTCTGACCAGACCTAATTTACATGAGCTAATTAACTACAGCTGATGACTCAGACACATGACCTTTAGGCTAGCCTTACGGTCTCCTACAATACACATTTTCTTTTTCGTACATCACGGGACACAGAGCGACTTAGTCATTACTAATGGGTTATATAGATTACCTTCAGGTGCTGGCACTGGCCACTTCCAAACCGGAAGTACCCTCCCCTATATAAGCCCCTCCCATCCGGGAGCACCTCAGTTTTTTGCCAGTGTCTAAGGTGTTGGCCAAAGAGTAACATGTGTTTTCACTGGGCTTGCGTACAGGTTCTTTTGGGCCTTAGTAAGCTGTTCCGGATCCCACCAAAAAAGCTTCATAGCTAAACGGTCGGTACCCGGGCCTCGCAGCAGAAGAGCAAGGTTTTGCCTGTAATGCCTCTCTTAGGAGGGCTGGACCCTGGGATCCAGAGCTCTGGTCATACCCACGACCAAGATGTTGTCTGTGCAGGGTGCTATACAGGTCCAGGGGAGTGGAATCCTTGGGAACCCGGTCCCTGAAGGTTTAATTACAATGCCTGCCGTGATAGGTGAAGTTTGGGCTTCTGTGGACCAAACAAAGTCCTGCGGCGGGGATCAGGTAAGTGGGGGCCCCCAGGAACTTGGTTCTATTGGGGGACCCCCAAGCCTAATTTGTCTGTCTGTTACCTAACGGTATTCCCGCTAATATCTGTGTATGCCTGTAACTACTGAAAATGTAAAATTTTAATAGTAGTCAAGAAAAAAAAAAAAAGGACCGCGGTACCTGTGTTAAACCACTAGAGGCCGCTGTGGTCCATTTTTCTTGTCATGTGGATCTTTGGTTTTCTCAAGTCAAAAGATCCAGGCAGTTGGTAAGTTTCTCTGTGGGAATCAACTTCCTCTGCCCTGTTGCTGCGCTCATCCACCGCACAGGCCCTCCGGCAAAAAGGGCCCTGGCTCCTAGTCCCTGTTTGATTTTCGAAAAGGGCGCCAATGGCGCGCGGGCGCGTGCACGCGCCTCCTATGAAAAAAAAGGGCCGGGGCGGGTGGATGACGCTCGATGCGCGCCACGGCGCTTCTGCGCATGTGCAGGCGTCCCAGCTTGTATAAAGACACAGTACAAGGGTCAGCTGGATGCAAACAGAGCTAGCAACAAACAGTGGCACACAGAGGCGGTTGATGCAGGCATCCCCATAGAAAGGCACTTTAGTGGACACCAGCTGGTATATAGCAGCAACTGTGTTAGACTATTA
Source organism: Rana muscosa (assembly GCA_029206835.1). Classification (NCBI taxonomy): domain Eukaryota; kingdom Metazoa; phylum Chordata; class Amphibia; order Anura; family Ranidae; genus Rana; species Rana muscosa. The sequence continues at coordinate 120,096,729 of CM055118.1, forward strand.
CCAGCAAAATTGGTGTATGACGACGGGAATACCTCAGCTTTGTGCTTATAGGATATGTCGTCCAGACGCTCTGGAAATAGATCTTCCAAGAAGCGAAAGGGGTCTCCGTCGGGCTCTGAGGATTTTGGGCATGCTGTACTGCGCCAATCTCCCCTGAAATTTCAGAGGTCAGTAGCCGTAGGAACCCCGTAGGAGTACCTGGTACTGCGGCTGTCCCCAGTCCACCTGCTCCTATATATATATATATAACAGAGGAGGTTTTATCCTCAACTCTGGGAGGATTGGAAGAGAGATTAACAGCATTGATCGCTGCTTCCCTGTCACAGGAAACGCGCGTCCGATCTCCGTCTCCTCCTGCAGAGTGCCTGTTAGTGGAGGAACAGTCCCAGAGATCGACCTACCTGAAGGGGATCAGGTGAGGTTGATAAAGTTATAGAGGAATCAACAGTGGAAGAACCTTTCTCAGCATCTCAGGCTGAAAGATTATGGGTTCAGTCTCTGACTAACATGGTCCGAGCAGCATTTTAAATGCCTCTGGCGGAACCATCAACCACTACTGTCTCCTCGCTGGGGTCGCTGAAAGCTCCCCAGACTGTCTGTTCCTTCCCAATCCACCCTTTATTGGAAGGGTTTATTTACCAGGATTAGGAGCATCCTGTAAAATATTTACTCCCCCCAAGAGATTTCCAGTGATCTATCCCATGGAGGATAAGTTCATTAAAAAAAAAAATGGAGGGTCCCTACAGTGGACACAGCCATCTCTTGTGTAAATAAATCACTGACATGTCCAGTAGATAATGTTCCAATGTTCAAGGACCCAATAGATAAAAAATTGGAGTCTTTACTAAAATCTGCTTTCTCTACAGCAAGCATGGTGACACAACCTGCAGTAGCAGCGATTGGAGTCTGCCAAGCAATGAAAGATCAGTTGAAACAAGTCTTAAGGGACTTACCAGATCAGCAGGCTCTTGCCCTAGCTGACCTACCTAGAGCCTTGTGTTGCGGTGGACACCATAAAGGATACAATCCAACAGGCATCCCGCTTTACGCTGTCTGTAGACATATGCGTAGGCTTCTATGGCTCAAAAACTGGTCTGCTGAAGCTCCCTGTAAGAAATTGCTGATAAGCGTTCTCCATGAAATGGGAAGCTAATCTGGAGATGATCTGGACAAATATATCCAGAAAACTTCTGCCGGTAAAAGTACACCCTTGCCGGTTAAGAACAAGGGTAGAAGTCCTTCTTTTAAGAGGCCTACTTCTCCAGTCCCTGGCACATCGGCTGTGAAACAGTTCCGACGGCCTCCGGTCAAATCCAGGGGGCAGAAATCAGGGACAATCACAGGGTAACAAGAAGCCCTGGGTCAAGAGAGGTACAAAACCTCCCCCTAAGTCATGAAGGGTTGCCCCCACTCAGTCGGGTGAGGGGAAGACTTGAGTTGTTCACAGAGACCTGGCGGGACACCATCAGCGATGGGTGATCTCCGCAGTAAGTCTGGGATACAGGCTGGAGTTAAAAGACATTCCTCCTGCCCATTTTATAAGGTCAAACGTGCCAAGCGATCCCCAGAAGAGTGGATCCCTCCTTCTGGCACTAGAGCAACTATTGCCCCAAGGGTAATCATGAAGGTTCCCTTGGAAGAAAACGGGTTCGGGTTTTACTCGAACCTTGTCACAGTCCCCAAACCAAATGGGGACATGAGGCCCATATTAAATATAAAAGGGCTAAACAAGTTCCTACATATCAGGACTTTTTCGGATGGAGTCGATCCGATCGGTGGCCACCGCCCTACAAGGGCAGGAATGGTTAGCCTCGATCGACATAAGGGATGCTTATTTGCATATTCCCATCTGTCCGGCCCACCAGAAATTTCTACGCCTTGCAGTAGAAGGGCGCCATTTTCAGTTCAGAGCCTTACCTTTCGGTCTGGCCACGGCACCACGAGTGTTCACAAAAATTCTGGCCCTACGATTGGCCAAACTAGGAACACAAGGTGTAACGATAAAGGCATATCTAGACGACTTGTTGCCGATAGACCACTCAGTGAAAAAAAAACTAGAAGTGGTCGTTCACAAGATAATCAAGTATCTGGAATCTCACGGTTGCATTATCAACCGAGACAAGTCAGCCCTAAAACCAGTCAAAAGCCTGGAATACTTGGGGGCTAAGACTGGATTCAAATCAGAGAAAGATTTTCTTACCTCCAGAGAAGGTGTCGTCTTTGAAAGATTTGACCCACTTAGTGGGTACAAAAAAGAAAAACCATCCATACGCCTGTGTATAAGGCTGCTGGGAAAAATGGTGGCTTCATTCGAAGCGGTACCCTACGGTCAATTCCATTCAAGGAACTTGCAGAGGGCCATACTGTCAGCCTGGAACAAAAAAGTTCAGGCTTTAGACTTACCAATGTCCCTGTCCCCTTCCGTTCGCAAGAGCCTCCATTGGTGGTTGGTACCAGAATCTGGAAAAAGGGAAACCCTTCAGTCCGGTTTCTTGGAAGGTGGTCACTACAGTTGCCAGCCTCATAGGCTGGGGGGCAGTACTGGAGCAATGGTCTCTCCAGGGCAAGTGGTCAGAAGCAGAGAAGGCCCTGCCCACCAATCTCTTAGAGATACGAGCAGCCCGGTATGCCCTAGTAGCATGGACATCCAAACTCCAAGGGCCACCTGTCAGAATTCAATCAGACAATGCCACAGCAGTGGCATATATCAATCACCAGGGTGGCACCAGGAGTCGTGCAGCCCAGAGGGAAGCGAATTGCATCCTGGAATGGGCAGAAAGGTATGTCACAGCCATATCCGCGGTTTTCATCCCAGGAGTGGAAAATTGGAGAGCAGACTTTTTAAGTCGCCAGCAATTATGCCCGGGGAATGGTCTCTTCACCCCGAGGTTTTCCAGGCAATATGCCAGCGGTGGGGAACACCGGATGTAGATCTGCTAGCATCCAGATTCAACGCAAAGGTGGACAGATTTGTGTCTCGCACAAAGGATCCCCTAGCTTGCGGTTCGGATGCCCTAGTGTTCCCTTGGGATCAGTTCAAGCTGATATATGCATTCCCACCGCGATTAATCCGCAGAATCAGGGTAGAAAAGAAACCAGTGATTCTGGTGGCTCCAGCGTGGCCCCGAAGGGCATGGTACGCGGAGATTGTAAAAATGTCAGTGGGAAGTCCTTGGACCCTCCCACATCGTCCGGACCTGCTTTCGCAAGGACCGATATACTACCCTTCCTTACCAGCCCTAGGTTTGACGGCCTGGCTATTGAAGCCCACATTTTAAAAAAGAGAGGGCTCTCTAATCCCGTGGTATCTACCATGATCAATGCCAGGAAGCCGGTATCCAGGCAGATCTATTATAGGATCTAGAAGGCGTACATCACGTGGTGTGAGGCCAGGAAATGGCATCCACGTAAGTACGTAATAGGTAGGATTCTGGACTTCCTACAGTGGGCTGTACATAGGAAGCTTGCCTTGAGTACTATCAAGGGTCAGACGGCCTTGTCAATATTTTTTTCAAAGGCCTTTGGCTTTGCATTCATTAGTCAAAGCTTTCATACAAGGAGTGATGCGTATTAGCCCTCCGGTTAGTATTCCCATATGTCCATGGGACTTAAACCTGGTTCTGTCGGTTCTACAGAAACAACCATTTGAACCATTGCGGCACATTTCCTTGGTTCTTTTCACCAGGAAATTGATTTTCTTAGTAGCCATTTGTTCGGCTAAAAGAGTATCGGAATTAGCCGCCTTGTCCTGTAAGGAGCCATATCTGGTTATCCATAAGGACAGAGTAGTATTACGTCCTCATCCAGCCTTCTTCCTAAGGTGGTATCGAGGTTCCATTTGAACCAAGATGTGGTTCTTCCTTCCTTTTTCCCCCAAACCTAGTTCGGTAGAGGAAAAGTTATTGCATTCTTTGGATGTAGTAAAAGCAGTTAAAGCTTATCTTAAAGCCACTGCTCAGATTCGTAGAACGGATACTTTGTTTGTTCTGCCGGAAGGCCCCAGAAAGGGTCAGGCAGCATCAAAAATCTACTTTAGCCAAGTGGATTCGACAGGTCATAATACAAGCCTATGGCTTGAAAAGGAGACCGCCTCCGTTCAAAGTTAGGGCGCACTCCACAAGAGCAGTTGGAACTTCATGGGCAGTGCATCACCAAGCCTCCCTGGCTCAAGTCTGTAAGGCCACAACATGGTCCTTAGTACACACACGTTTACTAGATTCTACCAGGTAGACGTCAGAAGTCAGGAGGATGTCGCCTTTGGGCGCAGTGTGTTGCAGGCCGCAAAAGAGCCTCATGCCTGATGGCGCCCAGCTTATGTATCCCTCCCCTCATTTGGCATTGCTTTGGGACGTCCCATTAGTAATGACTAAGTCTCTCTGTGTCCCGTGATGTACGAAAAAGAAAAAGGGATTTTTATAACAGCTTACCTGTAAAATCCTTTTCTTGGAGTACATCACGGGACACAGAGCTCCCACCCCTCTTTTTGGGACACTTATTGCTTTGCTACAAAACTGAGGTGCTCCCGGATGGGAGGGGCTTATATAGGGGAGGGTACTTCCGGTTTGGAAGTGGCCAGTGCCAGCACCTGAAGGTAATCTATATAACCCATTAGTAATGACTAAGTCGCTCTGTGTCCCGTGATGTACTCCAAGAAAAGGATTTTACAGGTAAGCTGTTATAAAAATCCCTTTATTTTGACATCTCTTAAGAGACAATAGGTGGGTTCGTTAGCTAATCCCTTTTCAGTTTAAATGACTAGGCCTGACCTTTATACACACACACACACACACACACACACACACACAAGTACAGAGTTAATTATCTCTATTCACAATGAAAGGATCTTTAGAACACATCAGCCCTTTTCAAATTAACCTGTTGAGTTCAGGATCAACAAAAATAGTTATTTACAGATATCCTGGGAAATATTGTGGAATAATATTACAGACCCATTTTAAAGCAATCCAATACATATTCTCAATGTCCATTATTTCCTGGCTCACACTTTCTAAGAACTTCTGGGTTCCACGGGCCCACCCGTTACATCTCTCCCCTTTCGGCAGGAGACTAACACAGGAGGAGACCCCAGACGGGTTGATTCCAAAGTTAGTCCATAGTTCCATTCCTCTAATGCCTGGACAACCCATCAACATTGCCCTAGGAGGCCAGGATGACGTCTGTTTGCCGGGACAACCCATCAGCATTGCCATTTTGCTTACCGGGTCGGTAACTGATGGTGAAGTTGTAAGGTTGTAGGGCTAAGCTCCACCGCAGCAACCTGATTGTCTCCCGAGACCCGGTTAAGCCAGACCAATGGGTTGTGGTCGGTGACTAGTGAAAATTCCTGTCCGTACAAGTAAGGGTTTAACTTTTTAAGGGCCCAGACCAGGGCCCAACACTCTTTCTCCACTGCCGCATAGCTCACTTCCCGGGGTAGTAGCTTTCTGCTCAGGTATGCGACAGGGTGTTCTCCTCCATCCTCCCCAACTTGGCTCAGCACAGCCCCCAGTCCAAACATGGAAGCATCTGTGTGGACCAGAAAATGTTTGTTAGGTACTGGGGCCGCCAAGACAGGGGCATTTACAAGTGCTTGCTTGAGGGCTAGAAACGCGGTTTCACAAGCTGGAGACCACAGGACCTGCCTAGGTAAATTCTTTTTCGTCAGGTCAGTCAAGGGTTTGGCGATAGCACTATAATCAGGGACAAATCGTCGGTAGTACCCTGCAGTCCCCAAGAAGGCTAATACCTGGGTCTTAGTACGGGGCGTAGGCCAGTTAGCTACTGCCTCTACCTTGGCTGGCTCTGGTCTCTGGTTCCCACACCCTACTCGGTGTCCCAGGTACTGCACTTCCGCCATACCTAGATGGCACTTGTCTGGTTTCAAGGTCAGGCCTGCGGCCCGAATTTTGTCCAGAACCACCCCCACGTGAACCAGGTGCTCCTCCCAAGACCCACTGTAGATCGCAATGTCATCCAGGTATGCACATGCAAAATCCTGGAAGCCATCGAGGAGCCTATCCAACATACGTTGGAAGGTGGCCGGGGCATTCTTCATCCCAAATGGCATGACCTTAGACTGGTACAGGCCAAATGGGGTAACAAATGCCGACTTGGGGATAGCATCCTCGGCCAGGGGGATCTGCCAATAACATTTACACAGGTCTATTGTAGTTAAATAACGTCCCCTGGCTATACGGTCTAGCAGTTCGTCTACCCTGGGCATCAGGTAGGCATCGGTGGTGGTCTTCTCATTGAGTCGCCTGTAGTCCATGCAGAACCGGGTAGTTCCGTCTTTCTTAGGCACCAGGACCAAGGGCTGTCAGAAGGCTCAATGACTCCTAGCCGAATCATCTCCTGCATCTCCTTCCGCATTTCTCCTCGGAATGCTTCAGGGATACGGTAGGGGGGGCTGTCGAAGGGGTGCTTGTCCAGGGGTCTCTACCTTATGCACAGCCAGGGTCGTATAGCCCGGTTTTTGGGAGAACGTCGCCTGTTTCTCCCACAGAAGCCGCTTAGCCTGTTCCTTCTTTGTGGGGCTTAACCGGTCTCCTAGCTGTACAAGGCTAATGAGGTTAGTCTGGGGCTCTCTCTCTAGTAAGTCAGGGAGGGGTAAACCTTCTGAGTCGTCCGCAGCAGGGGTACATAATGCAGCAACATCCTCCTGCCGTTCCTGATACTCCTTCAGCATGTTCACATGAAAGGTTCGCTGGATTCTTTCATCTGCACAGCTGGCAATAGCATAGGTAGTATCACACACCTGGGCTACTACTTTATACAGGCCCTGCCAAGATGCCTGCATCTTGTCGGTCTTCACAGGCTTGAGCACTAAGACCTTCTGCCCAACCTGGAAGATACGCTGTCGGGCCCCCCGATCGTACCATCTCTTCTGTCTTCCCTGGGCCGCCTGGAGATTCTCCCTTACCATCAGAGACAGTTGCTCCATGCGGTTCCTGAGTTTCAGAACATAGGGCACTATGGGGGTCCCTTTCTGCTCGTCTCTCCCTCCCAGTGTCCTCTGATGAGATTGAGGGGTCCGCGGACCCTTCTCCCATAGAGCAACTCGAAGGGCGAGCACCCAGTAGCTTCAGGGAACTGTGTGTATCCCAGATAGCAGCCGCCCATTCATACAGCGCCGCGAGACTCACGCATGCGCAGTAGGAAACGGGCAGTGAAGCCGCAAGGCTTTACTGCCTGTTTCCCTTAGTGAGGATGGCGGCGCCGGGAGCTGCCAGGATCGAGGGATCGGCCTCGGTGGGCCGACATCGCGGGCGAGTAGGACAGGTAAGTGTCCTTATTAAAAGCCAGCAGCTACAGTGTCTGTAGCTGCTGACTTTAAAAAAAAAAAAAAAATTGCAGCAATCCCTCCCGTGGAGCTATTGTGCTCTCCCGGAAGGCAGGGGGTGTGCAGGGAGCTGTCCCTACTGGGAGAACACGGTGATTAGCTATAGCCGCTGACAATAGTGGTATGAAAAATCTGACATGTTGGTTGTACCCAAGTTGATCGATGGATCGACTTGGGTACTAACAGCCTGCCCATAGATGGTTTGAATCTCGTCCAGTCCCTGCTGAACCAGGCGAGACTCGAACCATCTACTGTATTGTTGGCTTTAGACACAATGCTGGTTAAAGTTCAGAGCCAGCCAAAACTTTATTTTCATGGTTTTTGGACAAGGTAAAGGTTAGAACTTGTGTCAAAAATGTTAATGTTTTTGTCTCATTTAGGGAAATGTACTCTTCCTCCTATATAATTACACAGAAATGAAGGGAAATTTGTCTAACAGGGTCAAAGGCAGCAATAAAGAAATTCTAATTTTCCAACAAAAAAGTTCCGCTCTAGAAACTAGAGTACATGGAGTTTATCACTGCAGCACATACGTCATAAAACTATAGTAGCTATACGAACGTTCCTAATGCAAAATGATAAATATGACAAAAGTTCATCTCAAATTGTGATTGATGGCAAGGAAAAGAACGTAAATCATAAAAAAAGAGGATGTATGATGATATGTGGAAGCTTTGTGAAGCTTGACTCATAGTTACGACGGAACTAGGATCAGCTATCAGCCTGACTACAAAAGGTATCGTTTTCAAAGATCTATCTAATAGAAAGCCAAAGCTTTACAACCTGGAATTTTTGGGGTAAATTCCATCATCCCTGTGGAACAAAAATTTCTACTTAGTAATCATAAGATAGTCCACATGTTATGTCATATGTTTTTTGAAACATGAGTCCATCCTTTCTGCCTGCAACCAATGTAACAGCAAAAGGGTAACAGAGGAATTCATTGGTTCTTACATACTACTGACATGTTTCTGTAGCATTTATTGAGTCATGCCCTAGTCTCAGGTCACATGCTCACTGTTCTTCCTGTAGCGGGGTCTCCTTTAAGACTCTTGGAACTACATCTCCCAGAGTCCTGTTTGGCACCCAGGGTGCAGTGTTGCCACCGCAGAGACTCATAGGAGGGACTATTTAAGAAGGAGGCGAGGCGGAGCTCGGCCTCTTTGGACACCGCGCTGCTAGGAACAGCTTCTTCCTGTGCGGATCTGCTGCAGTGCAAGGCCTGAAGCCTAGGGACTTGCGCAACTTCCAAAGAGCCTTCCATCCCGCTGCGGAGCCTGGGTGGCACCTGACAGAGTTTGCTGCGGACATCAGTTGGATCGGGGACCCGATCGTTGCGGACGCTGTGTGTGGAGACACAGCAGGTGGAATTCCCGGACTGAGATCGCGTCCGGAGTGGTGAGCGAGCACCTGCTCAATCCAATCGGTTGTATTGTGTTTAGGCCTATAGACTGCCTTGGCCCACCGTTCATTTATTTGCGGTTTCCGCTGGAGACCGGTTACAGGACAGAGTTAAAGGGTCTCCAGCATAGTGTTCCTTATGACTGCCTACTTTGTGGATTACAATACTGTTCCTAAACGTGCACCACCATTTCAAGTTTGCATGCAAAGAAATCTTTATTCACAAGACTGAGTTTGATTCCATGTCAGGCCTGACTAGGGAGGGGAGATAGAATATTGTTTAGGGCGCGTAGATAGCAATAGCTGCACGTGGTGGATTACTGCGCTGTGCTATTGCCATACGTATATTACATCTATTGCTGCAGGGCTCTGTAAGCCATTTATATGTTATGTTTTAATCCATGCCCTTTCAACCTAAAGTAAAGCTGTTATACCTTGCCCTTTGCTATCACTGTGTTGTCATTACTCATAGTGCTTACACTTAATCTGAAGTTAAAGTGTGTATGTTACCAGGTGTAGATTATGATAGAAAACATCCCTAGACTAACTGTGCCACAGGGGACTATACAAGATTGCCGGGGGTTGGTGGAGCTGTACTCAGGGCCGAAAAATCAAACCAGCGGCTCTCTTAACTGGGGGTAGCGCTACATTCTCTTGTTTGGCTTATCCGTGGCAAGCTGCAGTTACCAATATTGGTAAACCTCTGCTGTAGCAGGGATGTGCAGTCAGGGGAGGCAGAGCCTCTCCTGCAATGAACATAAAAAAAAAAAAAAATAATCATCAAGCTTCGAGGGTTGTAGCTCGGCGACCTGGGGTAGCTCCTGTCCAGTGTTGGTCATCTTACTTTAAAAAAAGTAATTAGTTACAGTTACAAATTACTTCTCCCAAAAAGTAATTGCGTTCGTAACTCAGTTACTACATTGAAAAAGTAATTAGTTACTCAGCAAAGTAACTGACTTTTTTTTTGAGGGCACGGGGCACATCAGGGCACGGGGCACATCGGGGCACATCAGGGCAGGGCACATAACACATTGTTTACCAGCCATGCAGAGTACCGCAGGAAGCGTGTGTAATAAGTTCTCTCTCATGTCACGGCACTGACGGCAGTCACGCTACTCCCCCGCGGCCCCTCCTCTCTTCTCGTCCATCCCAGATGATGTCACAAGCAAATGGGGATGGACGAGAAGAGAGGAAGGGCCGCGGGGAGCAGCGTGACTGCTGTCAGTGCCGTGACATGAGAGAGAACCGGTCATAGAGGAGAGGAGGAATCACACTACTGCCATCTAGTGGTAGTAGATGTAATGCCGCCCAAGTAATGGTAACTGCGTTACCATGAGGGGAAGAGTAATCAGTTAGATTACTCGTTACCCTCTAAAGTAACTGCGTTATGTAACTCCATTTATTCTAACTCAGTTACTTACATCACTGCTCCTGTCACCTATAATTCTGAAGATACAGGGCTTCTTGTGCAGCCTGTCAGAAGCTACATACAGAGCAGCCAGTTTAAATACAAGCTGGCACACTCGGTTTGCAGCAGACTGAGAGGATGAGCTCACAGTGCCTCATGTCTTGTCAGAGGCACTGAGCTCAATGAACAGCTTGGAGCCTTGGACCAATGGTGAAGCACCATTGGAACAAGCTGTCCAATAAAAATGCTGCAGTGGAGGCTCTTCTCTTACTGCAGTGTCATAGAAGGGGGCATAGAAGGGGGCATGTGTCTAAAGGACACATACTCCCTTCCAGCCCTCCTAACTAGAAGGAAAAAAATGCAAGTTAGACTTACCGGTAACTTGTTTTCCAATAGGCTTTCAGGACAGCACCCGAGAGATCATGGCTCCTCCTCCTACAGGAAACACCTCATCAATTAATTCTTTAATTGGAGGCCTCCACGTTGCTTCCCTCAGTTGTTTGTAGAGAACCTCCAGCCCCAGCTGCAACACATAAGCGACAGTTATTACATAGTATTAACAGCCACAGCATAAAAAAAGGCGGGATCCTGCTGTCCTGAAAGCCTATTGGAAAACAAGTTACCGGTAAGTCTAACTTGCATTTTTCCAAAACGTCTTTCAGGACAGCACCCGAGAGGATAATCGAGACTTACCCCATTTAGGGTGGGACAACAGCCTGTAAGACTTTCCTTCCGAAAGCCTGGTCCCCAGCCGTCATGAGATCTAATCTATAATGACGGGCAAAGGTCGTCAGACTTGTCCATGTAGCTGCCTTACAGATTTGTTCGGGGGTGGCACCAGCTTTTTCTGCCCAACTCACCGCCGAAGCTCTAGTAGAATGAGCCCTGATACTTACTGGACTCTCCTGGCCTGTAAGGGAATAGGCGTCTGAGATAGCCATTCTCAACCATCTGGCAATGGTTCCTCTAGAAGCTTGTCTTCCTTTTTTATTTCCGGAAAATAAAATGAATAGTGCGCCTGAACGCCTAAAGTCTTTAGTAGCTTCCAGGTAACTTAAGACTGCTCTTTTAACATCCAGGGTATGGAATTCTTCTTCCTTCTTACCCGACGGATTAGAACAAAACGTAGGAAGTATTATGTCCTGGGTTCTATTTTGAACTGAGGCAACCTTTGGTAAAAAGTTAGGATCCGTCTTCAGCACAATTCTGTCTGAAAAAATAGAAAAAAAATGGTTCCCTGATAGATAAAGCTTGCAGCTCACTGATCCTTCGAGCTGTTGTAATAGCTACTAGAAAAATTGTTTTTAAAGTAATTAGCTTTAGGGAGGTTAAATTGAGAGGTTCGAAAGGTTCCCTGGTCAGGGCCTGTAGAACGACTGATAAGTCCCATGACGGACAGTTTTTGATCACTATCGGTCTAGCCCGAGTGAGGGCTTTAAAGAATCTGTTTACTAGGGGTTCTGATGAAAAAGATTTCTCAAAATATACCCCCAGTGCGGCAACCTGAACTTTTAGGGTACTGATCGCTAGGCCTTTGTCTGCTCCTTCTTGCAGAAATTCCAAGATAGAAGAAATCTGCTTTAATGGTCTGCCGGATGTAGTGCACCAAGAGTTAAAGACTTTCCAGACTTTGTGATATATTGCTCTGGTAACATTCTTTCTGCTAGATAGGAGGGTAGCCACCAACCTATCCGAGAATCCTTTTCTCCTTAAGAGCTGCTCCTCAGAAGCCAGGCTGTGAGTTTTAGCTTTTCTACTTCTTGGTGAAACAGCGGACCTTGTAACAGAAGGTCTTGTCTCACGGGAAGATGCCAGTATGGTTTGATCTGCATCTGTAGAAGAGCCGAAAAAAAGGGCCTCTTGGGCCAGAAGGGAGTGATGAGGATTACTGTCGTATCCTCTTTCCGGATTTTTGTTATGACCTGTGGAATCAGCTGAAAAGGAGGGAAGGCGTAGCTGAGGTGAAAATTCCAACTGTGCGCCAGAGCATCTACCCCCAGAGATGACTCGTTCCTGTTCAGGGAAAAAAAGAGAGATATTTGTGTATTTTCCTGAGTCGCAAAGAGATCCACTCTTGGCTGTCCCCATTTCTTCACTATTAGATTGAAGACATCTGGATTCAATTGCCACTCCGCTTCGTACACCTGGTTCCTGCTGAGGAAATCCGCTATCCTGTTTAGGGTCCCTTTTAGATGGACCGCGGACAAGGATTGAGTATGGAGCTCTGCCCAATTTAGAATGCTCTCTGCTAGGCCTTGAAGTATTCTGCTTCTGGTGCCCCCTTGTCGGTTTATGTAAGCCACCGCCGTGGCGTTGTCCGACAGAATTTGTGTATGTCGCCCTTGGACTTCTTCTGCAAAGAACAATAAGGCCATTTCTATCGCCTTTAGTTCCCTCCAGTTTGAAGATCTCATTGCTTCCCTTGTGGACCAAGATCCCTGAGCCCAACGACCGCTCATGTGAGCCCCCCAACCCCAGGAGCTGGCATCGGTTGTTAGCCTTACCTGGGTTGGAAAGGACCATAACAGGCCTGCTGAGAGTCTTGCCTGGTTCTTCCACCACCAGAGACTCCTCTTTACTTTGGTGGGGATCTTCACCAGTGAATCTAGTGAATTCTGCTGGCGATCCCAGATTTTTAACAGAAACTTTTGCAGTGGCCTGAAATGGAGCTTTGCCCATTGTACTGCCGGTATGGAAGAGGTCAGGGTTCCTAATGCTGACATGACCCTCCTGATGGACAGAAGCTGACTGGTTTGTAAGAGTGACACAACCTTTAACAGCTTTTCCCGTTTTTCTTCTGGGAGAAAAATCTTTTGCTCCACAGAGTTGATACGGAAACCCAGGAATAACACCTCCTGAGAGGGAATCAGATTGGACTTTTGGAGGTTTAGTATCCATCCGATGGATACTAGGTGGGCACGTGCTCTGTCCAAGTTTCTCTGAAGTCCATCTCTTGTTTGGGCAAACAGTAGCAGGTCGTCTAGATAAGGAATCACTGAAATTCCCTCTAGACGCAAGGGTGCTAGAGCTTCGGCCATTACCTTCGTGAACACCCTTGGAGAAGATGACAGGCCGAATGGAAGAGCTCTGAATTGCAGGTGTACCACCTTCTTCCCTTCTCTCAGTGCTAACCTCAGATATCTCTGAGATCTGGCAGCAATAGGAATGTGGAGGTATGCGTCCTGCAAATCTATTGACGCCATGAAGCATCCTTGACTCAGGAGGCTTCTTACTGAGAAAATGGAATCCATCCGAAATCTTTTGTATTCTACTGACAAATTTAGCATTTTTAGATTTAGGATGAGGCGGTACTTTCCTGAAGGTTTCTGTACAAGGAAAACGTGAGAATAGAACCCCTGGAAGAACTCCCTTGTTGGAACCGGAACAATGACTCTCTGGGATATCAGTTCCTGAATTAGGGACTTCATGGCGAGTGCCTTGACCGGATCCCTTAGGACGTTTGTCACTAGGAATCTCTTTGGGGGTTCTTCCGTGAATTCCACCACATATCCTTGGGAGAGCATGTTTACAATATACTGATTTGTAGTGATGTCTCTCCACTGGGGAATGAACTCCTGGAGTCTTCCCCCTACTTGGGGTGGATTGTCACTGCGGCTTTCCGGGGGTCGCAGGAGGATGGAAGAGCACTCCACTCCTACCTTTTGGTTTCTGGGAAGACCACTGCTTCCTTTTGGTTTGCGTTTTTCCTTCCTGTTGTCCTTTTTGGGGACGAAAAAAACGCTTACGGGTCTGTACCTGTTGTTTTTTGACCGGAAACGCCTTCTTTTTGTCAGCCGTACGGTCAAGAATGGACTCCAGCTCAGAACCAAATAGCAAATCCCCTGCAAAGGGAATGCTACACAGTCTATTTTTAGATGCAGCATCTCCTGGCCAAGTTTTAAGCCACAACGCTCTCCTAGCAGAATTGGTCAAAGCCGCTGACCTGGCTGACATACGAATGGATTCTGCTGAAGCATCCGCAATATATGATACTGCTGCAGAAAGCGTTGTAAATGAGTCCAGAATCTCCTGTTTTGGAGAATCCGCCGTAACATGGGCCTTCATCTGGTTAATCCAGTGTTCTAAATTCCTAGCGACACAGGTTGTTGCCATTGCTGGTTTTAGATTGTTCATCACAGACTGCCAAGCCCTTTTAAGAAGCAAATCCATTCTTTTGTCCATGGGCTCCTTTAACATGCCCATGTCCTCAAAGGCAAGGTCAGTTGATTTTGAGACCTGTGAAAAAGCAGAGTCCAGTTTTGGAACCTTGTTCCAGATGGAATCCGGGTTGTCCTCAAATGGAAATCTTCTCTTATGAGACCGGGAAAAAAAAAATGGCTTTTTCTCAGGTTCCAACCACTCTTTTTTAATCATGTCCGAGATTATTGAATGGACTGGAAAAACACGGCTTTTTGGATCACCCAAACCTGCATACATGCGGTCATGTAGGGAGAGCTCCTTCTTTTCCTCTTCAATCCCCAAAGTCGCATGGATTACTTTTAAAAGTCCTGCGACTTCTTCAAGCGACATTTTGTACTTAGAAGCGCTCTCTGCTTCATTTTCTTCCTCCTCAGAGTCTGTTCCATCTGGAGCAGGGGAAGCAGATTCTTGGGAAGCGTCTATCGGACCTCCCAATAATATTTGAGAGCCGTCTTGGGGTTCTGAAGAAGGCTGCGGAGCCCTAGGTTCCCTTGAAGGGCCTGGTTCTTCTCTTAGGTTTGACCTAAAAGCTTGAAAGGTGGCACGGAGTTCATCCTTAATTGTAGATACTAGATCGCCACAAAAGGATGGAGACTCTTCCCTGACTACATTTGCAGTGCAATCTCCACAAAGCGACTTGGTCCAAGCCTCGCTTAACTTTTCCTTGCAGACAGGGCACCTTCTCTTCACTGGTTGAGCAGAACTTTTGGCCTGCACAAACAGAAAAGAAAAAAACCAGGGACCACGCTAAGAAAAAACTGTTACACAGTACAAATCAATACACCCAGGTGCACATAGGAAAAAACACTTTCACTTCCTTGTGCCCCGCAAGCCATGCACCACCACCATCAACTTTTACAAAAAGACCCCTAGATATTATGCAGACATGCTAAATCACCAGCCACTGCACCACCAGGGAGATGGGGGGTGGGGGAGATGGAGGGGGGAGAAGGGTGAATACCCCCCCCCCCTCTACAGGAGAAAGCGGCCCAGTGTAAAATAGGACACAGTCCCTTACCTTAGCCTTGCTGGTGCCTTGGCTTGCCCCCTTATCCGCTGCATCGCTATCCATAGCTGTCTGCGGATGCGTGGTGAAGAGAAAACGCCGGTTCCAGATTCAAAAACGCCGCCGCGCTGACCTGGAACTGGAACTTTAAGGCACCAGGTGACCCTGCCCTCTCCCTCTGCGCTTTGCGGCCGGAAATGACGCGCGCGCCGACCCGGAAGTGCTGCCTCTTCCCATACAGGACGTGGCCGAGGCTCTCCTCGGCCACCAGAACAATGGCGGCCGCCGCAGAGCTCCACGCCGCTTTCGCCAGCGGTCGGTGAGAGTACAGCAACCACCGCTCTGAAGAAAAAGGAGGCAGCCCTCCCGGGCTGTACAGGCTCTCCCCGAGCACGGAAGAGGGAGAGGGAGCCCACGGGACCGTCCATGCTAGGAGGTAAGTGGGAGGATCACTCTCCTAGAAAAAAAAAAAAACTGATCTGAGAACCTTGTCTCCCAGGAAAGCCCTGAGAGATCGTGGCTCTCCCAGAGGTGTTCCTCCAGCTGGAGGAAACACAAAAAACTGAGGGAAGCAACGTGGAGGCCTCCAATTAAAGAATTAATTGATGAGGTGTTTCCTGTAGGAGGAGGAGCCATGATCTCTCGGGTGCTGTCCTGAAAGACGTTTTGGAAAGCATGGTTTACCCATAATCCCATGTTTTTCTCACACAGTTAAGAGGGAGAATGAGAATCTTCTGCTGCTGAAAAGGTACGGTTTTAATCAAGCTACTGTATATACTCGAGTATAAGCCGAGTTTTTCAGCACTTTTTTGTGCTGAAAATTCCCCCCTCGGCTTATACTCGAGTCACCTTTTTGCGTCTGATCTCCTGGATTTTGGGGACCCGGTACCGGCCGGACCCCAAACTTGGCACACATGTAGCCCCACTCTTCCTCTACAAGTGTGCAAAGTTTTTTGTCTGGGTGACCTACGGCCGGGAAGCACCGATTTTTCAAAGCCGGGCACCCCTTCCATAGACTCCCATGGTAAACGGTAATTTCTACGGTAATTTTGAGGACCAGGTACCGACCGGCCCGTAGGTCCCCTGGACCCCAAACTTTGCACACATGTAGCCCCACTCTTCCTACACAAGTGTTCAATGTTTGTTGTCTGGGGGACCTACGGCCGGGGAGCACCGATTTTTCAAAGCCGGGCACCCCTTCCATAGACTCCCATGTTAAACGTCAGTCGAGGCATGGGCACGGCGAGGCATGGGCACAGTGAGGCAAAGTGAGGCATGCAGATGGACACCCTAGGCTTATACTTGAGTCAATACGTTTTCCCATTTTTTTGTGGTAAAATTAGGTGCCTCGGCTTATATTCGGGTCGGCTTATACTCAAGTATATACGGGTAAATCATATATTATTAGAATAGCCCGTTCCATGTACTGCTGTTATGGAACCTTTGATCATTCAGCCATTCATGGTTTTGGGTATCAACTAGGGTTGATGGGGACCTGATGGGGAACTTCCTCGGCAGTGTATTAAATGAATAGACCCGCCCCTTCTAAAGTTCCCCATCAGGTCCGCTCAGTCAATGACGTAGTGTAAGGCTGAGGACCTGATGCGGAACGTGAGAAGGGGCGGGTCTATTCATGTATTATACTGCAGAGGAAGTTCCCCATCAGGTCTGCTCATCCAATGACGTAGGCGGGGTCTGACATACGAGGGGGCGGACCTGATGGGAAACTTCCTCCACAGTTTAATACATGAATAGACCCGCCCCTTCTCACGTTCCGCATTAGGTCCTCAGCCTTACACCTACGTCATTGGCTAAGCGGACCCGATGGGGAACTTTAGAAGGGGCGGGTCTATTCATTTATTACTAATAAATGAATAGACCCCGCCCCTCCTAAAGTTCCCCATCAGGTCCGCTCAGCCAATGACGTAGGTGTAAGGCTGAGGACCTGATGCGGAACGTGAGAAGGGGCGAGTCTATTCATGTATTAAACTGTGGAGGAAGTTTCCCATCAGGTCCGCCCCCTCATATGTCAGACCCCGCCTACGTCATTGGATGAGCAGACCTGATGGGGAACTTCCTCCAGTATAATAAGTGAATACACCCGCCCCTTCTCACGTTCCGCATCAGGTCCTCAGCCTTACACTACGTCATTGACTGAGCGGACCTTTAGAAGGGGCGGGTCTATTCATTTAATACACTGCCGAGGAAGTTCCCCATCAGGTCCGCTCAGGCTCAGCCAATGACGTTTCGTGTGGACATCGGATCGCCGTGGGACACTGGATTTCATCGCTGGAATTTTTTTATTTTTATTTTTTTTAATAAAAAAGGACTTTCCCAACGGTGTCTGTATTTTTTTTACAATTTTTTTACACTTTCTTTGTGAAATGGTAGGGGTACAATGTACCCCATTACCAATTCACATAGGGGGGCGGGATCTGGGGGTCCCCTTTGTTAAAGGGGTCTTCCAGATTCCGATAAGCCCCCTGCCCGCAGACCCCCACAACCACCGGGCAAGGGTTGTGGGGATGGGGCCCTTGTCCCCATCAACATGGGAACATCCTCCTTATGTGTTGAGGGCATGTGGCCTGGTACGGTTCAGGAGGGGGGGGCGCTCTCGTCACCCCCTCTTTTCCTGCGGCCTGCCAGGTTGCATGCTCGGATAAAGGGTCTGGTCTGGATTTTTGGGGGTACTCCACGCCATTTTTTTTTTAAATTTGGCGTTGAGTTCCCCTTAAAATCCATACCGGGCCTGGTATGGATATTTGGGGGGAACCGCACGCATTTTTTTTTTTTTAATTTGCGGCAGGGTTCCCCTTAATATTCATACCAGACCTGAAGGGCCTGGTAATTGAACTTGGATTAACCCCCACACTTTTTTTTTTTAATCAATGACTTTTCTATGTATTGCCGGGAGCCGACAATTCATTATAGCCGCGAGTGAGTTTTAAATTACTTTTTTTTCCCTTCAGAAATTACACTTTGTGCAGGGACAGTTCTAAGCACGGGAAACAAGCGCGAATAGTCCTCAGAAGTTCTGGTCCCCATTGACTTCAATGGGGTTCGGGGTCAAGTTCGGGTCAAGTTCGGTCCCGAACTCAAACTTTTTTCCGAAGTTCGGCCGAACCCGTTGAGCCCGAACATCCAGGTGTCCGCTCAAATCTAGTATCAACACTTCTATGTTTTGTTTTTAAACATGTGTCCATGTGAGGAGTTTTTAAAGTGATATTAATAAAAATCAATTTTATGGTTTTTTTTTTATTTTTATGTTTCAATATTTTTTTATTAAAGTTTTGCCATACAAAAAATATAAAAAAGTCTCAACGTGTCATTGTACAGTCTCAATACAGCACTTGGGATTCAAACATTTAGCGTTCCGGCAGGGGCGTACCTAGAGCATTTGGCACCCGGGGCAGATCCTATATCTGGCACCCCCCCCCCCCACATTAAAATGTAAAAACACCCCACTGTGCCCCCTGCATCATTCAGTATCTCTTTGTCACTACTGTGTACCCCTTCTCCACAACTGCACCGCTGGACCCCTTTACATTACACAGCCCCCTGCACCTCTGGACCCCTTTACATTACACAGCACCCTACATCACTGGACCCCTTTACATTACACAGCACCCTGCACCCCTTTACATTACACAGCACCCTGCATCTCTGGACCCCTTTACATTACACAGCACCCTGCAGCTCTGGACCCCTTTACATTACACAGCACCCTGCAGCTCTGGACCCCTTTACATTACACAGCCCCCCTTCAGTGTAGCCCCCTGTTCAGTGCAGACCCCCCCTTCTGTGTATCCCCCGTACAGAGCAGATACCCCATTCAGTGCAGCCAACCCTTCTGTGTAGTCCCCGTACAGTGCAGACACCCCCATTCAGTGCAGACCCCCTTCTGTGTAGCCCCCGTTCAGTGCAGACACCCCCCTTCAGTGCAGACCCCCCCCTTCAGTGCAGACACCCCCCTTCAGTGCAGACACCCCCCTTCAGTGCAGACACCCCTTCTGTGTAGCCTCCGTTCAGTGCAGACACCCCCGTTCAGTGCAGACACCCCCGTTCAGTGCAGACACCCCCGTTCAGTGCAGACACCCCCGTTCAGTGCAGCCCAGTTCAGTGCACAGCCCCCCCAGTTCAGTGCACACCCCCCCCCCAGTTCAGTGCACACACCCCCCCCCCAGTTCAGTGCAGCCCCCCCTTCAGTACCTCAGATCAACGCGGCGCCGTGGCGGCACATGCACAGCAGGTCCCCTCCCCCTGTTTACACATAAACAGAGAGGAGGGGGAGGTGGCTTCCTTCTTGCTCAGCTGTGCCTGTGTGACATCTGGGATCGCACAGACAGTCCGCGGCCGCGAGAGGAGGGGATGGTTGGTGGAGCGGTGTCACCCTGCACACCCCCCCCTTTCATCGCGATTCAGCACTGTAGTCTCTTCCTGCCTATGCCTGTCACTGTGCCGCTGCGGCTCTGCCTAAACCCGCGGCGCTGCCACCATCGTGGAGGGGGGTGCCGGCCTGACACCCCCCAGTGTGTGGTACCGGGGGGCGGCCCGCCCCCCACTTAGTACGCCTCTGGGTTCCGGGGTTCAGGGGTCCCTGTCATAGCATCTATAAACACTAAAGAAAAAATTCAAGCATGGGCTGGAACAAAATAGCACTTCCAAATCATCCATATTAGTCCACTGTTCCTCAGAACCTCAGGCCCCTCTTTACATCCCAGGTCCCGTCAAGCAAACCGCCCGCCTAGAAGAGCCGTTCCCCCCCATCTGCTTGTCGGGGGAGCTCAACTCCTCAGACCGTGCGGGCGTCTCTTAAATCAGTTCAGGCTGATAACGCTCCTTTAAGAACGTACAAACCAAAGAAATCTGGGAGAGTCATACAAACCTTTAAGGTCTGGATCCAACTCCAAGAGTAAACAAACAGAAAGAAAATAGAGGCAAAGAAATAGAAGGGAGGAAACAAAGCGAGGAAAGAATAGTTGAGAAGGGGGAAAGGGAAGGGGGGGGGAGCCCCGATTCAGCACCCGAATACCCCTAAATGAAAGCTAACGCTAGGCTGCAAGCATCCTGGGATCATTCGTAAGGTAATGAAGCCATGGGTTCCACACTTTATGAAATAATTTAATTTTATCTTGCTGTCAACCAAGACAATTTACCTTTAAGCTGTTCGAATGGTAGGGTCACCCGATCTCCAGTTCCTAGCGATGGTTATTTTGGCTGAAAGGAATATAAAATGTCAAAAGCTGCCTGCGAAACTTGGAGGCCTCCACTACTCCGCACCCCAGTAACGCTTGCTTAGCTGATTTAGTCAGGTTTATCTGGGCGAGGGAGTAAATGAAATTATAAACCCTGATCCAAAACCTCCTAACCTTGGGGCATGTCCACCAAATATGATAGGTGGTACCAACCTGGCCACATCCCCTAAAGCATAGCGTGGTAGCCCCCGACACAAAAGTTGCCAATCTGGCCGGCACCATATACCACCTCAGCAGAACCTTATAATTCGCCTCTATTGAAGTATTAATGAGCGAACGAGATGCTGTCTCCGCTATCTTATGCCATTCGTCCAAATCCAGGGTTTCCTGCAATTCGGTTTCCCATTGGACCATATAGTTCAGCTTCATCGATGCGCTCAGCAATATCGAATATATAGTAGATATGTGACCCCTTTATCATAATTACTGCATAGATGTTCCATGGGAGTTAGGGTTATTAGAGCGCTCCTACGAGCTAGGGTTTGCACATAATGTGAAATCTGAGCAAATCTATAACTTTCTGCTGGAGGCATATGATATATGTCAGTCATAGTCCGTTCGGACAGCATACCCTTAAGATCACAAAGGTGGCCTAACGGCATGAAACCCTTATTGGTCCACCATTCGAATGCCAGGGGGGGGTGAGACCCGGGGTGAATGCTCTATTTTGAAGCAGAGGTGCCAGTGGAGAATGGGGAGACTGGAATTTGTGAGAACTGAAGAGTCTGTCCCATATTTCCAAAGACATAGATAAAGTAGGGCATAATATAGCAGGTCGCTCCTTAATTGGGAGCCACAAAATATGAGAAATTGGGTTTGGACGGCAAGAATAAGATTCCATAGCCATCCATATGGCCTGTGCCTGCTGGGAATGGAACCTAGAGAGTTGTGCTACCTGGGCAGCATAGAAATACTTCAGTAAATCTGGTAGACCAAGTCCACCTTTCCGCTTTAACGTATATAGAGTGCTCCTATTCACCCTAGGTCTCTTATCTCCCCAAATAAACTGCAGAACTTTATTCTGGAATTGTTTAAGGTCTTGACGGGCCAATGAAATTGGCAAGGTACGGAAGAAGTACAATAAACGGGGTAGACCATTAATTTTTTATCGAGTGTAGTCTGCCGAACCACGATGGTGAATGGATCTGCCACTTAGCTAAATCATCTGTCAGTCGTTTGACGTCCGGGAAGTGGTTCAGTTATCCACACTGGACGTCATAGGACGTCCTGCGGGATAACAGCCGCCGCGCGCCCGGGGGGGGGGGGGGGCGCGCATCGCGGCGATCGGTGGGTCAGTCTGACCCACTGCTACACTGATCTCGGTAAAAAGCCTCCGGAGGCTTTTTACCACGTGATCAGCCGTGTCGAATCACGGCTGATCACAATGTAAACAGGAAGAGCCGTTGATCGGCTCTTCCTCACTCGCGTCTGACAGACGCGAGTAGAGGAGAGCCGATCGGCGGCTCTCCTGATAGGGGGGTTCGCGCTGATTGTTTATCAGCGCAGCCCCCCCTCGGATACCCACACTAGACCACCAGGGAAGCCCCCCAGGACCACCAGGGAAGCCCCAATCATGTGGATGGCCATCCACATGTAGTAAAAAAAAAAAAAAATATGCCAATCAGTGCCCACAAATGGGCACTGACTGGCACTTTCACAATGTGTGGTGGCTGGCATTGCTGGGCACCAATGCCACCTACTAGTGTCCATCAGTGCCACCTACTAGTGTCCATCAGTGCCCATCCATGCCAATCTGTGCCCACCTATCAGTGCCACCCATGAGTGCCCATCCGTGCCAATCTGTGCCCATCCGTGCCACCCATGAGTGCCCCCTCATTGGTGCCCTTCAGTGCCCGTCGTTGAAGTAGAAAAGGTACTTATTTACAAAAAAAATTTACAGAAACAAAGAAACAGTTTTTTTTTTTAATTTTCGCTCTTTTTTTATTTGTTGTGCAAAAAATAAAAAATAAATCGCGGAGGAGATCCAGAAAGCGCCCCCCAAATCTGAAGCGAGTGAGAACATCAAATAGATAGTCCCAGGAGATGGAATCAAACGCCTTCTGGATGTCCAATGAAAGTAACATTCCCCTTCTAATTCCCTTGCCATCCCAGTTAGACTGAACCGCTGAGATGAGATTAATTAACCAATGGGTTTGGTCTGATGCCTGCCTATTCGGGACAAAACCTGCCTGGTCAGGATGAATATAACACTGAATAAAAGTATTAAGTCTTTGGGCCAGTATTTTGGTTAAGATTTTCAGATCTGTATTAATCAAGGAAATTGGGCGGTAATTGGCACAGACCCCATGATCTTTCCCTGGCTTCGGGATAACACTTATATATGCTGCATTTTCGTGGCAGGGAAGCCCACTATCACTTCTTAAGTCATTAAAGTAAGCAAGTACATAGGTGTGGGGTAAGAAGATCTTGATACTTTCTGTAGTAGTGGCCCGGGAAGCCATCCGGCCCCGGAGCCTGAGGCCTGGTTCACACTGGGGCGACAAACGCTCCGACATTGGGAGCTCATGTCGCATGACGTGTGAAAATCAATGTTTCCCTATGGAAGCCGTCTTAACTGGTCCGACACATGTCGGTCCGACTTTGAAAATGCTCCCTGTACTACTTCGGTCCGACTTTGATCCGACTTCAGCCCATTGACTATCATTGAAGTCGGATCAAAGTCGGACTGCAGTCTTGCATGATCCGACTTTGGCATGCGACTTGTGCTGTACTGCTCTTGAGGGGGAACTCCACGCCAAATTTTAAATTAAAAACCGGCATGGGTTCACCCTCCAGAGGCATACCAAGCCCTTGGGTCTGGTCTGGATTTGAACCCCCTACGCCGAAAAACCGGCGTGGGGGTCCCCCCACAATCCAAACCAGAACCTTATCCGAGCACGCAACCTGGCAGGCCGCAGGGGAAAAGGGGGGGACGAGAGAGCGGCCCCCCCTCCCTCCTGAACCGTACCAGGCCGCATGCCCTCAACATGGGGGGTTTGGTGCTCTGGGGCAGGGGGGGCGACCTGCGGCCCCCCCCACCCCAGAGCACCCTGCCCCCATGTTGATGAGGACAGGGCCTCTTCCCGACAACCCTGGCCGTTGGTTGTCGGGGTCTGCGGGCGGGGGCTTATCGGAATCCGGGAGCCCCTTTAATAAAGGGGCCCCTGGATCCCGGCCCCCCCCACCCTATGTGAATGAGTATGGGGTACATCGTACCCCTACCCATTCACCTGGTGGGAAAAAAAAATGCAATAAAAAAACCACACATTTTTTTAAAGAATTTTATTGCACAGCTCCGGGGTCTTCTTCCGACTTCGGGGGTCTCCGGTTCTTCTCCCGCTCTCCGGTTCTTTCTTCCGCCGGGCCTCCGCTAACTTCTTTTTAGCTCTTTTGCTAAGAGAGGCCCGGACTTCTCCGTCTTCTCGTCCGGCTCTCCGTTGTCCTTCTGCCGGCCCCTCCGCTAACTTCTTGGTAGCTCTTTCGCTAGTGGAGGGGCCGGTCTTCCCGTCGGCGTCTTCTTCCCTCTTCTCCTTCTCGATGTTGACGCGTCGCTTCCTCCCGCTGTAATACTGGCTCTCCGCTCCGCATTAATATAGGCTTCTCATGACGTCACAGTCACATGTTCCCATGACGTCACAGTCACATGCTCCGGGGCCATGTGCCCCGGAACATGTGACTGACGTCATGAGAAGCCTATATTAATGCGGAGCGGAGAGCCAGTATTACAGCGGGAGGAAGCGACGCGTCAACATCGAGGAGGAGAAGAGGGAAGAAGACGCCGACGGGAAGACTGGCCCCTCCACTAGCGAAAGAGCTACCAAGAAGTTAGTGGAGGGGCCGGCAGAAGGACAACGGAGAGCCGGACGAGAAGACGGATCCAGGGGCCCCTTTATTAAAGGGGGCTCCCGGATTCCGATAAGCCCCCCACCCGCAGACCCCGACAACCAACGGCCAGGGTTGTCGGGAAGAGGCCCTGTCCTCATCAACATGGGGGCAGGGTGCTCTGGGGTGGGGGGGCCGGAGGTCGCCCCCCCTGCCCCAGAGCACCAAACCCCCCCATGTTGAGGGCATGCGGCCTGGTACAGTTCAGGAGGGAGGGGGGGCCGCTCTCTCGTCCCCCCCCTTTTCCCCTGCGGCCTGCCAGGTTGTGTGCTCGGATAAGGGTCTGGTTTGGATTGTGGGGGGACCCCCACGCCGTTTTTTCAGCGTGGGGCGCCCTTCAAATCCAGACTAGACCCAAGGGCCTGGTATGCTCCTGGAGGGGGAACCCATGCCAGCTTTTTATTTAAAATTTGGCCTGGAGTTCCCCCTCAAGATTCATACCAAACACAGTGCCTGCTATTGGCGGGGATCCAAGTCGGATCCCCGTTCATTGAAAGTCGGACATATGTCGGCTTCATGTCGCAGGGCAAAGTCGGATCCAAAGTAGGACAGATGTCGTGTCGCACTAGTGTGAACCCAGCCTTAGTAGGATGCATAGTTTTGATTGCGGCCCTGATTTCAGGTTCTGTAAAAGCTCCGTCCATCAATTCCACATGGGCTTGTGTCAATTTAGGCAGCTGTAAGTCGCGGAAGAATGTTTCCGCTCCGGATGGGTCAAACTCATTTGGCACGCCATACAGCTTAGCATAAAATTAGTGAAATTCCCCAATTATCCTTTCAGGGTTTTGGGTGGTAAGGCCTGTGGATAATCTCAGTTTAGGTAAGGTCGGCGTGTACGGTCGAGGAACCAGCTTTCTAGTTAACATTGTGGTTGGTTTATCCCCCATAGTGTGGAACCTATGTTTAGACCAGCTGATATGTTTCTCCGCTTGTGTAGTCAAACTAAGATTGAGCGCTAGTCTAGCTTCATCTATTTTGTGCCTTATATCTATCCGGGGGTTCCTATGCTGTTCACTCATTAAGTCCTCTAATCTTGCTTTCAATTAGCTTATTTGCCTGTTCTCTGTTCCGTTTCACCCTGGCCGCCACCTGTAATAATATGCCCGTATTGCAGCTTTATGGGCTACCCAGTTAATTGCGGGGGATGTGTCTGACGCCTTATTAAGTCTAAAGTACTCCCGTATTTCCTTTTGAATCTCTACAAAGATTATAGGGTCATTCAGCAGGCTCACATTAAGTCTCCATGGGGAGGGTTTAGATTTAGTCCACAGCCCTGTAGTAGAAAGTTTTATCGGGGAATGGTCCGACCAAGGGGTAGACAATATTTTAACTGACTTAATAAATGGGTGCATACTAAAAGGTGATCTATCCTAGAATAAGTATGATGGACCTGCGAAAAGTATGTAAAGTCTCTGACCATGGGGTTGTTTTCCCGCCAAGCATCAATTAGGTCATGTAAATGAAATAGGCGCGCAACCTTGCTGCTCCTGATCGGTGGACGCTTTAGAATTGGTTTAGAGGAGTCAGATTTGTCCATAATCCTGTCTAAGGGAATATTACTATCGCCCCCTCCCCCCCATTACAACCTGACCCTGGACTTTGGGCATCAGTATCCGAAGCATATTACTAAAAAAATTCTGGCTGTCCAGTATTCGGGGCATAATACGATATAAAAGGAAACCTCTTGGTCATGGAGCCGCCCCACTGCCATAATATACCTGCCACCCTTGTCTTTAACAGTAGTGATGGGGGTAAAGGGGGTCCGTTTCGAAAAACAGATAGCTACACCACCCTTTTTTCCCGACCCCCTGCTAGATAATACCGTGGATACTTCACATTAAGGTAGCAGGGCGCCGAGGTGTTTGAAAGAGCCTTCTGTTCAAGATAAAACTGGAAAGCTTTAGTCCTCTTAGCAGGGGAATTAAGACCACGTACATTGTAGCCATTGTGGTAGGGCAGAGCACTCTTACCTTGTATATTCAATGAAGTAGATGGGGCCACTGGAACGAAGACTGTCAGCTTCCGTAACCTTCCGGACCAGGTTATGTGGGGAGGGTGCCAACCCGAAGCTCGCAAAAAGAAGGGGTGAGAAGAAAAGATATTAGAAAAACAGAAAAATAAAAGAACATATTCATAGGCCGTAGGCCCAAACAGCCAACCTGAAACAATCTTAACTAATGAATGAAGGTATGGTGAATAACCCCTACCAGAGACAACACCTGGCATATTAGGTGCAAGGGTAACATCCTCATCAGAGAGTAGGTAGTCTTGCAGTTGGGTGGCATATATGACCACCCCGACCCAAACGTGAATAATCTCTATTTAAACAGGTCATATCAGGAATGACATAAACCAATTGACACATTATAACACATCAGGCTGCCTATAATAACACATGTCCCCAAGGTCAGTGACGCCAGGGCAGAAAGGGTCCCCATCCGTTGTTCCTGCCCCCGAGTCACAACCCAGCAGGGGAACTACGTATAGTTCCATCTAAGAGCCCCAGTCTCTAAAATAATAGATAAAGTACTAGCGAACATGATGGAGTTTGATGGGGCTGAAGATTAACGGTCTGATGGTCATTCCAAAAACCAGGAAACCAGGTAGCTATGTGAACAGTCATGATGGCCCCGTTAGGCCCATAGTCCACCATGAGCCCAGGCCAGTCCTGTGCAACCAAACTCCAACAAGTCCCAGAAGGGGGTAGAAAATAACAATACTCAGGTATTCCGGCGAGCATTCCTGGCCTGTGAGCGCTTACGATCCTTCCACATCTGTGAAACGGGACAGTGATCCGGGCATGGGGGGGGGGGGGGGGGGGGAGTGAAGTCGGAGAGTCTCGTGTGATGATACCAAGGTCAAGCAGTAGGTCCTCTCCTGTATGGAATGTGGAAAATTAGTGGGACTTTCCTTTATAGGTGAATGATAACTTAAAAGGGAACGCCCACCAGTACTTAATCTGCTTATCCATGAGTTGCTGAAGTAATTATGGCAGGTTTCTACGTTTTTGGACCGTTGATGGGGCCAAATCCGTGAAGAGCTGTATTGTTGCTCCAAAAAGCGACAAGTCCGGCCTGTTGCGGGTCGCAAACATCTTCTCCTTTATGCGATAGTAATGCGGCTTGACAATAATGTCGCGTGGTAGTCCGTCGGTCCTCTGGGCTTTCAGTGCCCGGTGAATGCGATCCACTTCCATTTGGTGGGCTGTAATGTCAGGGATAAGGTTTTTCATTAGTTCTTTTATAGCCCCCCTCCAGATCAGTGTGAGTTTCAGGGAGGCCACGGTTGCGGAGATTGCATCTACGTGAAAGATTCTCCAAATCCTCGATTTTCGTGAATGCCTCTTCCAATCTATCCTGGAGGTCCGTGACCATGGCGGAGTTCTGATTGACCTTTTTGATGGTACTGTCCACTTTGGTTTCAATGAGCTCAAAACGTTTGCCCAAGCTGAAAATATCTTTTTTAAGGTCTGTGGTGATTAATGTGCAGGCCTTAGGAGAGCTCCTGCTGCAGCATGGTGGAGAACCATCAGCACTGCATCTGGGGAATAATGTGCTACCTGGGGAGGTGGAATATCCTGGCTAGACTTGCTGAATAGGGCCTCTGCGAGATCTGCCATATATTTCTGTCCATGGAGGATGCAGGGGAGTTTGCTGATTCATGCCCATCAGTGTACATGGCTGGGGATGAGGAATGTGAAGGTGACTCACCCCGCTGGACGGTCTCCACCTCTCCTGAAGATTGTGAGGAAAAAGGATCCCTGGATGGCTCCGGATTATGCTGCTTGCCCTCTCTGTGCCACGCCATCAGATCTGGCTGCTGTGCTGCCCCGCGTGTCTGGCCTGCCGGGCGCCATGTTGGATCGCGGCCTATCCGTAGGAGAAGGCCCCGCTGTCCCCTGGGTTGCAGCCTGTTTATATTGCCCCTTCTGCGGTTGGCCCTTGGGCTTCAGTAGGTCTTGGCTCTCGGACCTCACTGCCTGCGCTGTTAATAGCTCCGGTGGGTCGGGGTGCCGGGAGCTCGGTCAGTGCACGTCCTCCTCCGAGTCCCCGCGCATGTGCACCCATTACATTTTTTTTAAACGGTATGACACTATCCAGTCCTTATATTTTATATGCATGTGAAGACAACGCTACTGGACAGCATAGGATCCCACAGTCTTTTATTCACAGAACCCAGGGGTGGTTTGTATGAGTGTATAGACCAAACTTAAATGTGCGGTCACACGCTCTGAGGTGAGCAGATTCACATAGGGGGAGCACAAGTGTGTTGTTATGTGGACAGGTTTGGATCACCATGGCAAGATTTGAAAATATCTGAAAGGGACTTTATGATTTAGTCATGTTGCTTTGATTCACGAGATTAATGGTCAGTATATTGTGATACACGCACTTCAGCACATTAATTCACTAATGTCACTTTATATCTTTTGCACAACTATTTTTTGATATTGACTATTATTTGCATGTATTTGGATAGTGCGGCGATAGATAGAGATAAATAGTGGGAGATTAGCTCGTGGGGATCACCTTTTCACAGAATGAAGGTCAGCGTACAGGCAGTTTCTTTAAAACCTGCCGTATTGCCAGCTTTATTTACAAGTGGTTTGCAATAGTCATACAAAAACAAAACAGTAAAACAAATCCTTGCCGCCCGGCGCTAAACTATACAGTAACCGCTCTCTATACGGTGAGCGGCTGGTCCCCGTCACCCACAAAACACAAGGTGAAGTAAAGCAAACCTTTTCTTTCAGCCCAAAATAACCAGCGCTCCTCTTACTCAGAATCCCTTCTGAGTCTCAGGCCAGAGCATTGCTGTGCTCTCTTCCTGGATCTTTAACCACCTCCCTACTGTGCACGAAAACCCCCTTCCTGCCCAAGCCATTTTTCAGCTTTCAGCGCTGTCACACTTTGAATGACAATTGCGCGGTCGTGCGGCGTGGCTCCCAAACGAAATTTGCGTCCTTTTTTTCCCACAAATAGAGCTTTCTTTTGGTGGTATTTGATCACCTCTGCGGGTTTTATTTTTTGCGCTATAAACAAAAGAAGAGCGTCCAGTTTGGAAAAAAAAACACTATTTTTTACTTTTTGCTATAATAAATACCCATTTTTTTTTTTATAAAATTTTCCTCAGTTTAGGCCGATACGTATTCTTCTACATATTTTTGGTTAAAAAAAAAAAAATCGCAATAAGCGCGTATTGATTGGTTTGCGCAAAAGTTATAGCGTGTACAAAATAGGGGATAGATTTATAGCATTTTTATTTTTTTATTAGTAATGGCGGCGATCTGCGATTTTTTTATTGTGACTGCGATATTGCGGCGGACACATCGGACACTTTTGACACATTTTTGGACCATTCACGTTTATACAGCGATCCCTGCTATAAAAATGCATTGATTACTGTATAAATGTGATTGGCAGGGAAGGGGTTAACCACTAGGGGGCGGGAAGGGGTTAAATATGTTCCCTCAATGTGTTCTTACTGTGGGGGGAGGGGACTGACTGGGGGAGGTGACCGATGGTTGTCCCTATGTACAAGGGACACACCATCGGTCCCCTCTCCCTCACAGGACGTGGATCTCTGTGTTTACACACAGAGACCCACTTTCCTGCTCGTTTCCCGGGCAATCGCGGGTGCCCGGCGGCAATCGCGGCCGCCGGGCACCGGGGCCTTGTGAACGCGGCGGGCGCGCGCGCGCCGCTGGCGGCGAGCGCGCGCCTTCTAGCTCGTTTTAAAGGGAGGACGTCATATGACGTCCTCCCAGAACGAGAGTATCCTCCGCCCGCCGTCAATTGACAGTGGGCGGTGGACAAGTGGTTAAAGTCCAGCTGCCTATGGATTCCAGTGAACCTGAATATCCGGACCGGAACCAAGCCAACTACAGAGGCTGGAAAAACCTGGGCCGGATTCTGGTTCAGTCCCTTACAATGGACCGAATGCGAGGTGAAACATAGCGATTGTCATATATCTCACCTTGCATACCGTCACATATCCTCCCCCTCTGCTCAAGCCCCTGCGGCTGAGCACTTGACCCAGCCATACAGTGCACGCGGGAGAGGGCATCAGCATTATCCTGGAGTTTGCCCGGCCTGTGCTCAACCGTGAATTTAAAGGGCTGTAAAGCCAGGAACCACCTTGTCACACGGGCATTTTTCTCCCTGTTGTCACACATCCACTTCAGGGGAGCATGGTTTAGTGACCAGCCTGAACGACCTCCCGAGTAGATAATACCTCAGGGAGTCTAAGGCCCATTTAACCACTTAAACCCCAAACATTTTGTAGCTAAAGGACCAGAGGTGTTTTCAGAATTTGGCACTGCGCTGCTTTAACTGGAAATTGTGCGGACATGCAATGTTGTACCGAAACGAAATTTGCGTCCTTTTCTTCCCACAAATAGAGCTTTCTTTTAATGGTATTTGATTGCCTCTGCGATTTTAATTTTTTGCGATATAAATGGAAAAAGACTGAAAATTTTGAAAAAAAAAAAAAAAAAAAAAAAAGTCAATAAGCGTATATTTATTGGTTTGTGCAAAAGTTATAGCGTCTACAAACTAGGGTACATTTTCTGGAATTTACACAGCTTTTAATTTATGACTGCCCATCTCATTTCTTGAGGTGCTAAAATGGCAGGGCAGTACAAACCCCCCCCCCCCCCAAATGACCCCATTTTAGAAATTAGACATCCCAAGGAAATTGCTGAGAGGCATGTTGAGCCCATTGAATATTTTTTTTTTCTTGTCCCAAGTGATTGAATGACAAAAAAAAAAAATTACAAAAAGTTGTCACTAAATGATATATTGCTCACACATGCCATGGTTATATGTGGAATTGCACCCAAAAATACATTTTGCTGCTTCTCCTGAGTACGGGGATACCACATGTGTGGGACTTTTTAGGAGCCTACCCGCGTACGGGGCCCCGAAAACCAAGCACCGCCTTCAGGATTTCTAAGGGCACAAATTTTGATTTCACTCCTCACTACCCATCACAGTTTCGAAGGCCATAAAATGCCAAAATAGCACAAACCCCCCCTAAATGACCCGATTTTGAAAATTAGACACCCCAAGCTATTTGCCGAGAGGCATGGTGAGTATTTTACAGCTCTAATTTGTTTTTGAAAATGAAGAAAGAAAATCTTTTTTTCCAATTTTCAAAACTTTGTGACAAAAAGCGAGATCTGCAAAATGTTCCCCATACCTCTCAGCAAATAGCTTGGGGTGTCTACTTTCCAAAATGGGGTCATTTGGGGGGGTTTGTGCAATCTGGGCATTCCATGGCCTCCGAAACTGAGATAGGCAGTGAGAAGTGAAATCAAAAATTTACACCCTTAGAAAACCTGAAGGCGGTGATTGGTTTTTGGGGTCCCGTACGCGGCTAGGCTCCCAAAAAGTCTCACACATGTGGTATCCCCGTACTCAGGAGAAGCAACAGAATGTATTTTGGGGTGTAATTCCACATATGCCCATGGCATGTTTGAGCAATATATCATTTAGTAACAACTTTGTGCAAAAAAAAAAAAATTGTCTTTTTTCCGCAACTTGTGTCAACATATAAAATATTCCATGGACTCGACATGCCTCTCAGTATATAACTTGGGGTGTCTACTTTCCAAAATGGGGTCATTTGGGGGGGTTTTGAACTGTTCTGGCATTTTATACACAACATTAGGAAGCTTACATCCACTCTTCTAACCACTTAAAGACAAAGCCCTTTCTAATGCCGCGTACACACGATCATTTTTCCCGTCGGGAAAAATGACATTTTTTTCCTTTGGACGAGAAAAACGATCGTCTGTGGGCTTTTTGCCGTTTTTCCGACGGGAAAAATGGCATTAATCACGATGAGAAAAATTAGAACATGTTCTAATTTTTCTCGTCGTTTTTCCTGACATTTCTTCCGCGGCAGTGTTTCCCATAGGGAAACACTGCCGCGGAGCCCATAGACGATCGTTTTTCTCGTCATTTTAAAAAATGACGAGAAAAATGACCGTGTGTGGGGAACAAGCTGTTCCCTCGTTTAAAATGTCATTATTCACGGCGGTTTTTAAACCGCCGTGAATAATGATTGTGTGTACGCGGCATGACACTTTTTGTTTACATGAAAACATTTTTTTTTTGCAAGAAAATTATGTTGAACCCCCAAACATTATATATTTTTTTAAAGCAAAAGGCCCTACAGATTCAAATGGTGGGTGTTGCATTTTTGTTTTCCCACACAGTATTTGCGCAGCGATTTTTCAAACGCATTTTTTGGGGAAAAAACACACTTTTTTAAATTTTAATGCACTAAAACACACTATATTGCCTAAATGTTTGATGAAATAAAAAAGATGATCTTAGGCCGAGTACATGGATACCAAACACGACATGCTTTAAAATTTCGCACAAACGCGCATTGGCGACAAACTACATACATTTTTAAAAGCCTTTACAGGTTACCACGTTAGATTTACAGAGGAGGTCTACTGCTAAAATGACTTCCCTCGATCTGACCTTCGCGGTGATACCTCACATGCATGGTGCAATTGCTGTTTACATATGACGCCAGACCCACGCTTGCGTTCGCCATTGCGCAAGAGCAGGGCAGGACAGGGGTGCTTTTTTTTTTATTATTAATTTTGCTTTTTTTTTTTACTTTTTAAACTGTTCCTTCCATATTTTTTTTTTTATCATTTTTATTGTTATCTCAGGGAATGTAAATATCCCCTTTGATAGCAATAGGTAGTGACAGGTACTCTTTTTTTGAAAAAAAATGGGGTCTATTAGACCCTAGATCTTTCCTCTGCCCTCAAAGCATCTGACCACACCACACCAAGATCGGTGTGATAAAATGCTTTCCCAATGGCGCTTTTTCCTCCCACTGCTTGTAAAAGCAGTCCAGAGGCTAATTAGCCACTAGGATTGCTTTTACATGAAAGCCGGCCGCTGGCTGAAAAGAATGATACCAAGATGATACCTAAACCCGCAGGCATCATTCTGGTATAAACATTCAAAGTCCAGCAACATACCAGTACGTTGCTGGTCCTTGTTGGACATGTATTGTAATCTTTTTTTTCCATGCAGCCTGTTGGCTGAACGAAAAAAAAAAAAGATTGATCGGTGGGTATGCCCACCATTAGAATACCGCCCTTTATCCACCCACTTCTAATGATGGGCATACATGCACCATTTATATATGCCGAAGCATGGGGGCACCTTCCCGCAAAAGTTATGCCGCGTACACATGGTCAGACTTTTCCACAGGCAAGCCTCCGTCGGAATTTCGACCGTATGTACGCGGCATTAGGAGCAAAATCGCTCCTCCGCTCCTGCTGCCCCAATGCTTCGGCATATATGCTTATTTTTTTTATCTGTGGTGGTGAAATCACCTCCTACAGCACTGGAGTCGCAGGGATCAGGCCTGTCTCTGCGAACGCTGCAGTTATGTGTGTTGTGTTTTGCAAGTGACAGTGATCGATCGATACTGCACTTGGGTGGCCTGGGCTGGACGGTGGGGCAAAACGCAGGTGCTAGCAGGTATCTGGGCTGATCCCGCTAACACTGCGTTTTTGGGAACCCTAAACTGCTGGGGACGCTAGTATAGATCTGATCAGAGCAGATATTGATCTGTTCAGTTACTATACCACTAAGGGAGGTGTATGCTTCACGCGTGGGTGTTGGCATTACTGGCACTAACCTGACGCTGCCTGGGGTGTGACGCAGGGTTAACTAGGGGCAATTAGGGGGTTAAAACCTTTATTAGATAATATATGGGGGTACCTGACGCTATAAAAACCTGCGGCGAACCTAAAAAAAAAAAAAACTGGCTACCGATCGGCATCACTGACAATAAAACAGCGATCAGAAAAACGATCGCTTAGCGACAGTGGTGCTAGGGATATCTGGGGGGCGATCAGGGGGGTTAAACCTTTATTAGGGGGGGTTAGGGGGCTACACTGGACCTAAAACTAAACTAGTGACACTTTTACAGTCACAAATGTCACTGATTGCAGTGACCATTTATTTACTGCTCACTGCAATCAGTGACACGGTGACTGGGGGGTGATCTGGGGGGGCGATTTATGTTCCTATGTGTCCTAGTGTCAGTGTGCTGTTTGTGCACTAACCTCTGTGTCTTCTCTTGTATGGCGCTCGGTATATGTGAGCGCCGCATGAGAGATGACATCACTTCCTCTGCCTGTGTAAACATTACACAGCAGAGGAAGCTTTCTCATTCGCCAGGAGCGATCGCGAGGGGGTGGCCGGAATCGAACGGCCGTCCCCTCATCTCGGATCGCTCCCCAACGGAAAACGACCGCACACTGTATAGGAGGGGGGTCCGATCGGACCCCCCAGCTATACAAAGGCGATCACGTAGATATACGCGATTGTGCCTGTCGGTGCCATTCTGCCGACGTATAACTACAGTGGGCGGTCGTTAAGTGGTTAATGGCGAGACACTCCTTTTCAACAATGGCATAGTTCCTTTCGTGCTTGTTCAGCTTCCGGCTTAGGTATACAACCGGGTGCTCCTCACCATTCCTGACCTGTGACAGTACAGCCCCTAGGCCCACCTCAGAGGCATCTGTCTGTACGACAAACTCCTTTGTGAAGTCCGGGGTCACCAGCACCGGTAGTGCACAAAGGGCCCGTTTTAATTTTTGAAACGCCTTCTCGGCCTCAGTGTTCCATTTGACCATGACCGACCCTCTGCCCTTCGTCAGGTCAGTCAGAGGGACGGCAATAGTGGCAAAGTCAGGTATAAACCGTCGTTAATACCCCGTAATGCCTAGGAAGGCCCAAACTTGTTTCTTGTTTACAGGTTGGGGCCACTTTTGAATTGCCTCAATTTTATTGGTCTGAGGCTTGACAAGTCCCCGGCCAATAACATTGGCCCAGGTACTTGGCCTCCTCCAGGCCTATGGCACACTTCTTTGGGTTAGCCGTGAGGCCTGCTTCTAAGGGAATCTACCACCGCCTGTACCCAGGGCAGGTGCGATTCCCAATCTGGGCTGTGGATGACCACATCGTCCAAATAAGCAGCCACATATGGGCGATGTGGTCTCAAAGTTTTGTCCATCATTCGTTGGAATGATGCAGGGGCCCCATGCAGACCAAAAGGCATCCGCTTGTACTGAAACGAGCCCTCAGGAGTGGAAAAGGCAGTCTTCTCCTTGGCCGATTCAGACAGCGGTATTTGCCAATAGCCTTTTGTCAGGTCTAGGGTCGTTATATAGCGAGCCTGTCCCAACCTGTCCACAAGTTCGTCGACCCGGGGCATCGGGTATGCATCGAACTTGGATACACTGTTAAGTTTTCGAAAGTCATTACAAAACCTGATAGTGCCATCAGGTTTTGGGACCAGCACTATGGGGCTCGACCACTCACTGTGGGACTCTATCACATCCAACTCCAACACGTTTTTAATTTCTTTCGCGACTGCCTCATGCCTGGCCTCTGGGATTCTATACGGCTTCACATTTACCCGAACCCCTGGTTCCGTCACTATGTCATGTTGGATCACGTTGGTCAGTCCGGGTAAGGGGGAGAAAAAGTCTATTTTTATGCACAAACACCCTAACGTCACTTTGTTGTGCCACGGACAGGGTATCCATGATGGGAACGTCAGGTGTCACGGGTACCCGGTCGGTTGGAGGCGGGGGACGTGGCCGGTAAAGTCTCTCGGTCCTTCCAGGGTTTTAAGAGATTCACATGGTAAATTTGGTGTGGTTTCCTTTTCCCTGGCAGGTGGACTTTGTAGTTTACCTCCCCCACCCTTTCGACAACCTCGAAGGGACCCTACCATTTGGGTAAAAACGTACTTTCCACCGTGGGGACCAATACCAACACTCTGTCCCCAGGGCTGAAAGTATGGACCCTGGCACTTCGGTCATAGACCCTCCTTTGGGCCTCCTGGGCCCGCTCCATATGTTCTCGCACCAGGGGCAAGACAGCTGCAATTCGATCCTGCATCAAGGAGACATGCTCTATGATGCTTTTATATGGGGTTGCCTCACCTTCCCATGTTTCCTTGGCAACATCTAGCAGTCCCCTGGGATGCCTACCATACAAGAGTTCAAAGGGGGAATAGCCTGTGGACGCCTGCGGAACCTCACGTATTGCAAACATGAGATATGGCAGCAAAAAAAAAAAAAATCCCAGTTTCTCCCATCTTTGTCGACCACCTTTTTCAGCATACGTTTCAACGTTTTATTAAATCTTTCGACCAGACCATCCATTTGGGGGTGGTAGACAGAGGTACGGAGATGGGAGATTTTGTATAACTTACAAAGCTCCTTGGTAACCTTGGACATAAAGGGGGTGCCCTGGTCGGTTAAGATCTCTTTTGGGATCCCCAGTCGACTAAAGACATGGACCAATTCCTTGGCGACAGCCTTAGCAGAGGTAGTGCGCAAGGGTATGGCCTCAGGATAGCGAGTCGCATAGTCCAGGATCACCAGAATATGCTGGTGACCGCGGGCAGATTTCACAACCGGCCCCACCAGGTCCATGCCAATCCTCTCAAACGGGACCTCGATTATTGGCAGAGGAACGAGGGGGCTGCGAAAATTGGGGGGGGGCCCACATTTGGCACTTGGGGCACGATTCGCAGCACTCTTGGCGATTCTCTCCCTGGTTTTTTCAACACCGAGATGCCCCCCCATTACATGACCATGGGCCAGGTCTAGCACCACCCTGTGGAAGGGTTTGGGGACTAGTAGCTGTTCTACCTCGTCCTCTCCATGTTTTATCACTCGATACAATAAATTGTTTTTAATTGCTACGTAAGGGAAAGCCACCCAATTAGGATCCACCGGTTCCCCATCCAACATCTTAACGTTTTCCCTGGCTCTCATGAGGGTGGCCTCTCGTAATTGCTCGGTACAGAAATCCTCTCTCCTGACCTCTAAATCGGGTACCACATCTTGGCTACTCTCAATGTCAGGGTCAGAGGGGTTCTCCTGTTCGTTACCCTCAGGCTGGGAGCTAGCTTCCAGGTCCTCCGGCTCCCCAACCATGACAGGGAAAGGAAGAGGGTCTCCGGCTTCCTTGATCCCACCAACAGCATCCCCTTCCCTTTGGCAAAAGGGGTCGGGTGAGAGTTCCCGTGCTTCCCCAGCAGGGGGAGCTCTATCTACCAGCCTCCTTTTGCTCTCCCATAAATTCCAGAAATGGGGAAAATCTCTTCCCACTAAAGCTTCATGAAGCAGTGAAGGTACCACCCCCACTGAATGTGTTATACTGCCCCTAGGGGTCTCAACCTCAACCACCGCTGTCTGGTAGTCTCGAGTGTCCCCATGGATGCAAATTACCCCAATAGTACTGGGGTGTAGATTTGTGGGGGTTCACACAATCACTCCTGACTAGGGTCACCACACTACCAGAATCTAGCAGGGCTATCAGTGGCTTTCCATCCACAGAAATAACACACATTTGTTTTTCAATGCGACTGACATGATGCAGTACATGCGACCTGTGCAAACAAAGAAAGGCGTCTTTTCATATAAGCATAATCGCATTGCATAGGTTCATCATTTAAAGGACAGTTCGCAGCAATATGCCCTAATGCATGGCAACGAAAACATCTTATATGCTCAACCCCCAGTCCTCTCAACGGTTCCAAAGACCTTCCTGGCTTCTTTGGCCAGTCTCCAGGTCTAGGAAGCACAGTCTGTGAGTTGGAACAACAGTCTTATCAAATCTCCCCAAGCTCTTGGACCCCGGAACAGTCTTACCCGAACCGCCGGGAGATCTTGCACCCCTAGACACACCGAAGTGGGGCGTAGATGGATTCACCGAGTCCTCAGTAGAACTGTACCTCTCCACTAGGTCGACTAGTTGGGCTGCAGTTTTGGGGGTCGCCCTGTCCGACCCACTTCCTCAGAGCAGCCGGAAGCACGCGCAGATACCGGTCCATTACCACATGCTCTACGATCTGCGGGCCTGTCAAGGTCTCTGGCTGCAACCACTTCTTGGTGAGGTGGACCAGGTCAAACATTTGCGAACGGGGTGGCTTGTTGCTGGAGAATGACCACTGATGCACCCGCTGGGCCCGGATTGCCAGGGTGACAACCAAGCGTGCGAGTATCTCTGTCTTTAGAGTCTCATAGTCCTGGGCCTTATCGGGTTCTAGGTCAAAATAGGCCTTTTGGGGGGTTCTCCTGTTAAAAATGGGGACAACAGACCCGCCCACTGTTCTTTTGGCCATCCTTCGCGGACAGCATCTCTCAAAAGTCGCCAGGTATGCCTCGATATCATCAGCAGATGTCATTTTCTGTAAGTGGTAGGATGCACGCATCATCTTGGCTTCCACTGGCACATGAGGTGTGGACCCCTTTTTCAGTTCCATCAGAGCCTCTGCAAACTGACGGTTCATCTCCTGCTGGGCCGCCTGTTGTGCTGCAGCGGCCTCTGCGACTTGGCGGTTCATCTCCTGCTGGGCTGCTTGTTGTGCTGCAGCGGCGTCCTGTTGTGCTGTGACTTGGCGGTTGGTTTCCCGCTGAGCTGCATTGGCCTGTAGCAGGGCCTTTAACATTTCCTCCATCTTCAGAAAATGCCCGCTGAATCCACCACGTGTGGGAGATTAGCTCTTGGGGATCACCTTTTCACAGAATGAAGGTCAGCGTACAGGCAGTTTCTTTAAAACCTGGCGTATGGCCAGCTTTATTTACAAGTGGTTTGCAATAGTCATACAAAAACAAAACAGTAAAACAAATCCTTGCCGCCCGGCGCTAAACTATACAGTAACCGCTCTCTATACGGTGAGGGGCTGGTCCCCGTCACCCACAAAACACAAGGTGAAGTAAAGCAAACCTTTTCTTCCAGCCCAAAATAACCAGCGCTCCTCTTACTCAGATCCCCTTCTGAGTCTCAGGCCAGAGCCATGCTGTGCTCTCTTCCTGAAACTTTAAAGCCCAGCTGCCTATGGATTCCAGTGAACCTGAATATCCGGACCGGAACCCAGCCAACTACAGAGGCTGGAAAAACCTGGGCCGGATTCTGGTTCAGTCCCTTACAATGGACCAAATGCGAGGTGAAACATAGCGATTGTCATATATCTCACCTCGCATACCGTCACAATATATATATATATATATATATATATATATATATAAAAAATTGTTTAGGCATGAGTATATGGGACGTGATCAATGCCAGCAGCTGTTAATATAGGAGTTCAAGTTATTTAGCAGCGGTAGCTTGCAAGCTTTTTAGTTTAGACCAATATATATTTTTTTAGCAGACACCCTAGGGAATAAAATGGTGGTCATTGCAACTTTTTATGTTTCACGGTATTGGGGAAAACAGTTTCATGAATATAAAAAAGAAAAAAACACTAAAGTTAGCTCGATTTTTTTCGTATAAGGTGAAAGATGTTACGCAAAGTAGATACCGAACATGTCATGCTTTAAAATTGCGCACACTCATGGAATGGCGCCAAAGATCAGTACTTAAAAATGTCCATAGGCGACGTTTTAAAAACTTACAGGTTACATGTTTAGAGTTACAGTGCTAGAATTATTGCTCTCGCTCTAACGTTCATGGCATATGTAACCTGTGTGTATCTGGCTCTGATACTAGCCAGTGCTTCACCAGCCACTGACCTCACCGCACCTCCCTGCGCTGTAGGCATATGTGGGCCCTAACGGCAATTTTTGCTAATGTGTTAACCTCTTCCCGCTGACTTGGCGCATATTTCTGGCCTTAAAACAGAGAGGTTGCATATACAGTGCCTTGAAAAAGTATTCATACCCCTTGAAATTTTCCACCTTTTGTGATGTTACAACCAAAAACGGAAATGTATTTTAATAGAGTCTTATGTGATAGACCAACACAAAGTGGCACATAATTATGAAGTGGAAGGAAAATGATAAAATGTTTTTCAACATTTTTACAAATAAATATCTGAAAAGTGTGTATTTGTATTCAGCACTCTGAGTCGATACTTTGTAGAACCACCTTTTGCTGCAATTACAGCTGCAAGTCTTTTTGGGGATGTCTCTACCAGCTTTGCACATCTAGAGAGTGAAATTTGTGCCCATTCTTCTTTGCAAAATAGCTCAAGCTCTGTCAGATTGGATGCAGACCGTCTGTGAACAGCAATTTTCAAGTCTGGCCACAAATTCTCAATCGGATTTAAGTCTGGACTTTGACTGGGCCATTCTAACACTTGAATATGCTTTGATCTAAACCAGGGATCTCCAAACTACGGCCCTCCAGCTGTTGCGGAACTACACGTCCCATGAGGCATTGTAAAAATCTGACATTCACAGACATGACTAGGCATGATGGGAATTATAGTTCCTGAATAACTGGAGGGCCATAGTTTGGAGACCCCTGATCTAAACCATTCCATTGTAGCTCTGGTTGTATGTTTAGGGTCGTTGTCCTGCTGGAAGGTGAACCTCCGTCCCAGTCTCAAGTCTTTTGCAGAAGCATCTCTACAACACGATTCTGCTACCACCATGTTTCACGGTGGGGATGGTGTGTTCAGGGTGACATCTGTGAGATGTTCAAAGCTTGTGATATTTTTTTAAAAAAACCTAACCCTGCTTTAAACTTATCCACAACTTTATCCCTGACCTGTCTGGTGTGTTCCTTGGCCTTTATGATGCTGTTTGTTCACACAGGCTCTCTAACAAACCTCTGAGGGCTTCACAGAACAGCTATATTTATACTGAGATTAAATTACACACAGGTGGACTCTGTTTGCTAATTAGGTGACTTCTGAAGGCAATTGGTTCCACTAGTTAGGGGTATCATAGCAAAGGGGGCTGAATACAAATGCACGCCACACTTTTCAGATATTTATTTGTAAAACATTTTGAAAACCATTTATCATTTTCCTTCTACTTCACAATTATGTGCCACTTTGTGTTTGTCTATCACATAAGATCTCAGTAAAATACATTTACATTTTTGGTTGTAACATGACAAAATGTGGAACATTTCAAGGGGTATGAATACTTTATCAAGGCACTGTATGCAGCCTTATGTAAACAGTTTTTTGTGCTGAGAGCGTGCGCTCTGCACGCTCCCAGCACAGCACTGGTGAGGACCTGGAAATCTCCCGATGCATACTTGCGATCAGGAGCTTTCTGATCATATGACTGCTATCACAGCAAATTACAGCAGTCACGTGTCCCGAATGCCCACATTGGGAAGGGCATAAAGTAGATTTAAACCCGACCACTAAAATCTAATATAATGTAATTGCATACCTCCCAACTTTGTAAAGTCCCTTCTCGGGACATTCTG
The DNA here is from genome assembly GCA_029206835.1 of Rana muscosa. Lineage (NCBI taxonomy): Eukaryota > Metazoa > Chordata > Amphibia > Anura > Ranidae > Rana > Rana muscosa. The sequence continues at coordinate 120,138,463 of CM055118.1, forward strand.
ATGTCCCCTCTCCCCTGCCAACCAGAGTTGTTGAGCGGGGGGGGTGCGGGACATTGGCAAAAAAAAAAAAAAAACGGGAATTGCCACAGAAGTTGTTGAGCGGGGGGGGGGGTTGGTTGATGGGGGGGGCGCCGATCGGGGGGGGGGCAGGCTCTTACCTGCTGCTCCTCTTCTTCTCTTCATGTTTCCTGCTATCAGGAAACATGATAGTCTCGCGGGAGTGCGGGAAGGAGGAGCCTCTGCGGGTAAATCCGTGCCAGAGAGGGAGGTGTGAAATTGTATCCCTGGTCCGTAATGCCGGCAAAGAGGAGCAGCTGCAGTTTTATAGTTTCTGCTGTTGTTTCTTCTTGTGTTTATAGCGAGACAGGCAGAGCTGTAATTGGAGACTGTTATTACAGGGCTTTGTGTAGCCTGTTAAGTCCACCCACCACACAGAGGAAGAGGATGTGAACCGATTGAACTGCTGTGAATGCTGGGAGGAAATGAGGATTGTGGGAGAGATAGTTCCATACAAACTAATCCCAGTCATGGTGTCACAACCACTATGTAAACATATGAAAGCTTTATATTAAGGGGTGTATGGGGCGATCCCCTCCTTCCCCCTTTCTTCCTCTTTTGGGGCTTCAGTATCGCATTCATTTAGTTGGTGACAGGAACCATGTATATTGTGAGGTCTAATCTTACTTAAATTTGTGTATTTTAACTGGATGTTTTTAAACTTTTGTAACAGAATAAAAGCGATTGTATTTTATACTCATTCAATGTTGCCTCAAAATCCTGCCTCCTGTGTGTTTTTTCTATAAACCTGTGACATGAACGTCTTCCACAACCTCACCTTAGTAGCAGAGTTTGGCTGTTCTTCACCCAGTTTTAAACCTACATATGAAATTGATGATTTGCACCTGCTTGGTATAATTGGTTAATCATACACCTGACTCTAATCCTGCAGACTTCCTGATTTTGTGCAAGTGAACAATGTGTGCAAGTGTATGAATTGATGTTGGTTTGAAGCCAATAGGTAGTCATACCAAATTTTGATTTTTCTTCTGTTCGCTCATTTTGTAAAATTGATTTAAAAAAAAAAATAAGATACCCACTAATTATATATATATATAATGTGTGCTTTTCTATTTGAATCTGGTGGGGAAACTGATGTATGGTTCCTCGGGGCCCCCTGGGTGGCGCTGTTACTTTGGGCCCGGGGTTGAGCCATCGTTACAGTGTCGTACCTCTTTTTGGCCTCTCAGCGGTTGTATGGTGGGGCGGGGGAACCCGCCGTGCTTGCTGGGAGAGGGTATAAAGGGGGCAGCCATTTTTGGTGGTGGGAGTCGAGTCCCAGGCACCTTCAGCCTCAGGGCGGTGGTTCGAGTTGGTCCTCTAGGCAGCCTAGGCCTGGAGGACGTTCGGAGGTCGTGTTCCATCCCAGGCACCTTTAGCCTGGGGTGAGGTACTTGGATGGCAGTCCGGGACTGAGGGTCCCGGATTAAGGCTCCGCGAGGGAGGAACTCCCTAGGGGACCCCGGGAGGGGGTACCTGAATCCAGTGGCGTAAGGGACCGGAGGGGGGTACTTACCTGAAGACCTGGTGCAGCAAATTGCCAGTGACAGGTGAGCCTCCGGAGACCGCCGGGAGGGATGTATTCCTCGATAGGGAGCAGAGACCTACTTCTGGGAAGGAAGTAGGAGAGTTCATTGTGCCTGGGCCTGCTCGCATCCACACCCCCTGTCTGTTCTGTTTGTTGAGTCCAACGGTTTGTGTTCACTTTTCCATGAGAAGAATAAAGGAGTGTTGGACTTTAGTGGTGTGGGGCTCATTTACTGGCAGACACTGTTCGGAATCACCAGGAGGAGGTCTCCAGATGCAGAACACCGACCCGAAGGTAAAAGAGAATTGACACACACACACACACACACACACACACACACACACACACACACACACACACACACACACACACACACACACACACACACACACACACACACACACACACACACCTTGGCGTGGTGACCTCGCACTCTCTCCTCGGAGGTACCCCTAGACCAGAGCCAGAAGAATAGAGAGAGGGGGCCGCTACATATATATTTTGAAAGCAGGCACACACCAAATCTTCACAGGTACACTTGAGTCAGAGAACAGTCTGTGTCTTGTTTTTTTGCTTTATTGAGGGTAGTAACTTGGATAGGAATGGGAGGTTATAGGATGCTCATTTGACTTCAACAATAACTTTTCCTATATACAGTCTCTACATACAGCTCCTCTTCTTCACTCCAGCACAGACTTGCCACACAGACAATGGCTGCGCTGCTTTCAATCCATCCAGTGTAGCCAATCGACGGCCAGGCTGAGAACCGAGGAGGGTGACTGGGACAAGCGTGGGACTTTCGAGGGGTAAGGTAAAACGGGGGCTCGGGGGGGGGGGGGCGATACTGTCGGATGTTTTTTCACCTTAATGCATAGGATGCATTAAGGTGAAAAAACATTTACCTTTACAACCCCTTTAATCAGCTAGCATCACTCTTGTGGCTACTGGTCCCGGCACCACTTCACACACTGCCAACCCACCTGGCTGCAGCTGCCCCTTTCACTAGCCCACCAGGCTAACTACTCCCCACAGTCCGGCAGGCTGACACTCACCAGCCCACCCAGCTGACTCTTAGGAGATCCCCCGGACATGTTGACGTGCTCCCGCTGTCCTCTCTCCTTGCTCCCGTGCAATTTAGAGGGAATCTTCTAGCACCCGAGCCCCAGGCCCGAAGTCACACCCCCTCCCCAGACTAGGGGGCACCCTCAAGGGCCGCCGACAGCCTCCTCAGCACTCAATCTTCATCTTCCACCCAACTGCCCCTCCCTGCCATGACTCATGCCTATTTATGAGATTATCTGCCCCCTGCCAGCCCTACACTGGGGATTGGCTGAGGCCCTCGTAAATTTTAAATGCAGCTCCTCCTAGCTTCCACCCATTATGGCCAGAACATTCATCAATGTCCCAAAAAACAGAGGAGGCACCAGAGAAGCTGCAAGGATGAGTCACCCAGCCCAGAGTCAATAAACCCTGACCTAGATTTACAGCCCAAGCTTGGCCCTCAGCCAAGCTAAAATTATACTAACAACTACACTAACATTACTTCTAGCACACACTAGAGGGTGCTACACTACTAACTTGTATTGGGATTGTGGGAGGAAGCATTTGCAGTTGGAGCAGACTAGTGATGAGCCGAACACGCCCAGGTTCGGTTCGCACCAGAACCCGCGAACGGACCGAAAGTTTGCACGAACTTTAGAACCCTATTAAATACAATGGATGCGAACGTTCGAAATCTAAAGTGCTAATTATAACGACTATTATGCATGTTATTGTCCTAAAAAGGGTTTGGGAACCCGGGTTCTGCACCAGGGGACATGTATCAATGCAAAAAGAAGTTTTAAAAACGGCCGTTTTTCTGGAGCAGTCATTTTAATGATGCATAAAGTGAAAAAAAAAAAAAAGTCAAATATTCCTTTAAATATCGTACCTCCTGGGGGGGTGTCTAAAGTATGCCTGTGAAGTGCCACGTGTTTCCCGTGTTTAGAACTGTCCCTGCACAAAATGACATTTCTAAAGGAAAAAAAGCCATTTAAAACTGCTTGCGGCTTTAATGTAATGTCTGGTCCCGGTAATATGGATGAAAATCTTTAAGAAAAATGGCATAGCTACCCCATCACACCCCCCCCCCCTTACCCCAGCCCATTACCAGCCCCTTTGGGTCTTGTATGGATATTAAGGGGAACTCTGAACAGCCGTATACAGGCGGTGCATACAAGACAGGGACTGTAGGTTTGTTCTTATGTAGAATCTGTTTGTAATTTTGAACAGGTACATTGTTTAAGTGTAGCTCCAGCCAAAAAATATATTTTTAAGCTTTTTGGAAAACATAGGGAAGGGTTATCACCCCTGTAACATTTGTTCTGCTGTCTGTGCAGTGTGCACCTGTTCAGAACAGTTCACCTCACTTTCCGTCCTAATGACAAATGTTTTTTGAAAATTTGGGTTTTTTATTGAAACAAGAATTGGTGATAAAGCATCAGTGGAGAGGAGACACTTTTTTCCCCATATTAACTCTTACAGGAGAGAATTTGCCTTCCTAGGGGTAGATTTCCTCTCACTTCCTGTTGTATCCTTCCGTTTGCAAGGAGGAGTCGTTTGTAAGTTGGATGTTTGAAAGTAGGGGCCTGCCGTATATACTCAGCTGAAATTTGCCCCTTACATGTTGGTGTTGCCACAACACTGTGAGCCCTCACAGTTACTCTCGTGGGCGCATGAATGGGCCCTGCTGTGAATTATTAGATCAAGAATTGTAATTGCATGCCCCTGTTGAACAGGGGCTGAAAAATTGGGCCTTTGGTGGTGGTGGTGGTGGTGGTGGTGTTGACACAACACTAAGGCCTCACAGTTAGTCTTGGTGAGCGCGGGAATGGGCCCTGCTGTGAATTATTAGCTTAAGAATTGTAATTACATGCCCCTGTTAAACAGGGGCAGAAAAATTGAGCCTTAGGCACTGGTGCCACAACACTGCAACCCCTCACAGATACTGTACTTGGAGCACAGCAATGAGCCCTGTTGCAAAGTATTGCATCAAAAATTGTAATTACACGCCCCTGTTAAACAGGGGCTGAAAAATTGGGCCTTAGCCACTGGTGCCACGACACTGCAACCACTCCCAGATACTCTAGTTGAAGTGCAGGAATGAGCCCTGCTGCAAAGCATTGCATAAAAAAATTGTAATAACACACCCCTGTTAAACTGGGGCTGAAAAATTGGGCCTTAGCCACTGGTGGCGGCACCCAGAAACAAAAATGTTCTTCCAAGCTATCATCGTCAATCAGATCATTGAGGAGGAGGATAGTCAGTCAACATAACAGGACAAACTCAGCATCAGTCTTGAAGGGATGTGACATTTGAAAATAAATTAGTCTGTTATATAAGCTTCAGGTGTTTGGTAGCTGGTGGTGATCCAAGACTGGTTCATCTTTATGAAGGTCAGTCGATCAACAGAGTCGGTGGACAGGCGCACCCTGTGATCCGTGACAAATCCTCCAGCAGCACTGAATGTGCGTTCTGAAAGAACGCTGGATGCAGGACAGGCCAGTAGCTCAATTGCATACTGTGCAAGCTCTGGCCAGTGATCCATCCTCAAGACCCAGTAAGCCAGAGGATTTTCGGTGGGGAAGGTGTCCAAGTCTGACCTTGCCCCTAGGTATTCCTGCACCATGTATATCAGACGCTGGCGATGGTTGCTGGAACCGATCATACCTTGGGGCTGCGGACTAAAGAATTGTCTGAACGCATCGGTCAGACGGCCACCTTCCCCACCGCTCCTTCTTTGACTGACCGAAGCCTCAGCAACTCGTTGTCCAGGACCAGGAGTTTGTAACCTCCCAGTCTCTGGGAACGCGTTGCACAGACCTTTCTGCAAGGCCTCCCGGAGTTGTCTCATCCTCTGCGACGGTAAGATAAGGTCCGCAACCTTACCCTTGTACCGTGGATCAAGGAGAGTGGCCAGCCAGTAATGGTCCCTCTCCTTGATCCGAAGAATACGAGGATCCTTCCGCAGACTTTGCAGGATCAGGGAGGCCATGCAGCATAGGTTAGCTGAGGCATTCGGTCCGGAGTCCTCTGGGTCACTAAGGACGACATGATCCGCAGCCACCTCCTCCCAGCCACGTACAAGTCCACTGGTTTCTTGGGACTGTAAATCATCCCTAAAAGACTGCTGCTGATGATGCTGAGTGCCAGGCTCCACCTCCATGCTGACACAATCCTCCTCCTCCTCTGCGATGGGTGGGACAGAAGGAATACTGTCTGGGTAAAGGGGGCCTTGAGAGGCAAGGAAGTCCTCCTCTTCCTGCCTCTGTTCTGCCTCAAGTGCCCTGTCCATTATTCCACGCAGCGTATGTTCCAACAGGTGGACAAGAGGTACAGTGTCACTGATGCATGCACTGTCACCATCCTCGTGGCCCTTCTCAAATGGTGCCAGGACAGTGCATGCATCCCTGATCATGCCCCACTGGCGTGGTGAAAAAAAAACAGAGCTCCCCTGACCCTGTCCTGGTGCCGTAGTCGCACAGGTACTCATTGATGGCCCTCTGCTGCGTGTGCAGCCGCTGCAGCATGGCCAACGTTGAGTTCCACCTGGTGGGCATGTCACATATAAGGCGGTTCTTGGGCAGGTTCAACTCCTTTTGCAGCTCAGCCAGGCGAGCACTGGCATTATAAGATCTGCGGAAATGCACAGACTTTCCTGGCCTGCCTCAGGACATCCTGTAAGCCCGGGTACCTGCCCAAGAACCGCTGCACCACCAGGTTAAGGACGTGAGCCACACAGGGCACATGGGTCAGTTGTCCCTGTCAGGGAGAGGAGGTTGGTGCCATTGTCGCAAACTACCATTCCTGGCTTAAGCTGGCGTGGCGTCAACCACCTCTTGGCCTGCCCCTGCAGAGCAGACAGAACCTCTGCCCCAGTGTGGCTCCTGTCCCCCAAACACACCAGCGCAAGCATGGCACCTTTTTGCCTGCGTACTTGCGTAGCCCCTTGAACGCCTATGGAGCACCGCTGGTTCCGAGGACAAAGCACAGGAAGAGGCCACGGAGGAAGAAGAGGGGGTGGAGGACAGAGGTGCGTCACAACCAGTAGTAGCATTTTGGAGGCAAGGCGGTGGAACAACCTCCAACACTACTGCACCTTGTCCTGCATCCTTCCCAGCTGCCAAAAGAGTGACCCAATGGGCCGTGAAAGAAAAGTAACATCCCTGTCCATGCCTGCTGGACCATGAGTCAGCGGTAATATGCACCTTACCGCTGACCGCCCTGTCCAGCGAGGCCAAGACATTGCCTTCCACATGCCGGTAGAGAGCCGGAATCGCCTTCCGTGAGAAAAAGTGGCGTCTGGGAACCTGCCACTGAGGAACCGCACATTGCACAAACTCACGGAAGGGGGCCGAGTCTACCAACTGAAAAGGCAGCAGTTGAAGCGTTAGCAATTTAGCCAAGCTAGCATTTAACCGCTGGGCATGTGGATGGCTGGGAGTGAACTTCTTTCGACGGTCCAGCAGCTGGGGCAGGGAAATTTGCCTGCTAAAATCGGACGTCGGTGTACTGCTAGCAGAGTGGCCGCAAGTACTTGCCTGTGACACCTAATTCTACACCTTCATTCCTCTCAGTGCAGGTTTCAGAGAGGACTGAAGGTATAGTGGGGTTGGAGATCCCAGCTGATGCGGTGCAAGAAGAGGTCCGCTTTGGTGTGGGTCTTTAAGGTAGGCTTGCCAACGAGCTGCATGGCAGGTCAACATATGTCTGGTCAAGCATGTGGTGCCCAAGCGGGTGATGTTTTGGCCACGCGATATACGCTTGAGACATATGTTGCAAACAGCAGCTGTGCGATCTGATGCACTCGTCTCAAAAAACGCCCACACCAAAGAACATTTTGAATAACGGGCAGAGGCAGCGCCCTGCATAGGCGGAGCTCTGCGGTGTGATTCCGTCGTGTGCTGCCCTTACGCTGGCCACCCAAGGGCATCCTGCCTCGTTGGAGATGTTCCTCCTCCTCATCCTTCTCCTCTCTCCTATTAGGCACCCACGTGGAGTCAGTGACCTCATCACTGGAGCCAATCTGGCAGTATGCTGCAGCTGCTGGAACATGACTGCCAGATTGGTGTCCTTCTTGAGCATCCCCTCTCTCTCTGCTCTCACGCTACTGCCTTCCTCTAGCTGGGTATCATCAGACCCTTCGAAACGCTGGGCATCCTCCTGGAGCATGTACCCAACACTGTGCTCAAACAGTTCGGGGGACTCCTCAGGAGGAGGACATGGTGGGTCTAGGGAAGGAGTGACTGATGATGACATTGATACCAGGGAAGGACGCTTTGGCAGCCGCTTTGCCAGTACCCTGAGCCTGGGTGAGAGGATGAGGAGGATGAGGAGGGCTTGGTCATCCACTCTACCATGTCTTCGGCATGATGTGGCTCAACATGTCCAGCTGCCGAAAAGGACAAGCGTGTCCCATGGCCATGTGCTGATGACAATGCACCGCGTCCACGACCAGCACTGTTGCCCCCAGACACAGAGCCTGCTTGCCCTCTTATATTGGCTCCTGACTGTCTGCCTCTCCTTGTTTGCCTTCCAGACATTCTAATGGCCTGCAGGGAGATGGGAAAACCAGCAATAAGGGGTAGCTTCAGGTGTTTATTTTGCAGGAAGCACACTCCGCCCGCTGTAAATGCTGCAAATGCCTGTCAGTGTAACACACCAGGAAAAAAAACAGCAATAAGGGCTAGCTTCAGGTGTATACTGTGCAGGAGGCTTAGCAACAATGACAATGACCCCGTCCCCTGCCTATCCTCCTCTCTCCCTGCACACAAGGTTTAGCAAAGATTATGACACTGACACTCTCCCTGCCTATCCCCTCTGTCCCTACACACAAGGTTTAGCAAAGAAAAAAATATGACACTGTCCCCGCCTATCCTTCTCTTTCCCTGCGCCGGAACACACTACACGAGGCTGCCGCGCTGGCGGCCTTTTATAGTGTGGGGCGTGTACTAAACCCCCTCAGCAATAATTGGCCACAGGCATCCTGCCTGTGGCCAATCATTGCTCTCCTCGCTGCCGGCGCTGTGATTGGCCAAGCATGCGGGGCCACAGTGCATGCTTGGCCAATCACAGCGCCAGGATTGCACTGCGATGGCGCAATGTATTGTGGGCCGTTAGCGTCACTCGAATGTGGCGCGAACGGCCCAAATCGTTCGATCGTCGAACGATCGAACAGCCGATGTTCGACTCGAACACCGAGCTCATCCCTAGAGCAGACATGCAAACACAAGAAGAACGTATCAACTTCCTGAAGAGACTATCCCGTGATTCCAGGGTTATGAAAACACCTAAAAAGGGAGGCTGCAATTCAGCAGTCCAGGGATTTCCAACACCCATTAAAGTCTCTTTGCAATAATCATGCACTAACCATTCAGAAATGACTCCGCCTCTGCCCTCATATCACTCTCTAGAGGAAACACAGCACACCAAACTATAGAGCAAGAAATATGGTATATTAAATTCCAAGTAACTAAACAGACTTCAGTCTTGGGAGTCAGGACACGTGTGAATTGTTCTCAAAATTATTTTACCTGGTGACTAAGTTTTTTTTTTCATGTAATAATACAACACAGGATTTATGCACATCCACATAAATCAATGTGACTTGTTAAGGTGAGATCATATATGGAAGGTGTGAACCATGTGGCATGAATTTGACGTCATCTGTGTGTAGCGGGTATGAAAGATTTATAGTTCTACTGTTTATATTTTCCCTTTCCCATTCTAGGTCTTGGCACAATTCAGGGCTAATTTGTATGGTTTAGTCTCTGGGCGGAGCTCATGCACCACCTTTGTGGGGTGTGGGTTTGGACCAGTGTCAAATTACAGGGGGGAGAGTGTAGCGGGTATTTAAATTTGGGGGGGAATTTGGGGGGGGGAGCATCTGGGTTAGTTAACCCAGATGTACTAATTGTTAGGGAATCTGAGAATCCCTTTTGTGGTTCTTGGAGGACTCTGGTGGTGCAAGGTTCCCTGTGGCCTGCAGGTGGCGTTGTCGCCCTGGGCCGGAGTTGAATCTGCACCGCAAGACTGTACCTTTTTGTCCTTTCCTGGCACCGGTACAGCGGGGCGGGGAACCCGCTGTGACGCAAAGAGAGGAGATAAAAGGGCCGGACGCCCTGACCTCCGGGTTTTCAGAGTTTCGGCCTGGGTGCTGGCATTCGAGATCCGGGCCCAGGTGCCCTTGACCTGGCCGAGGCGAGGGATGGAGTCCATCCCAGGCACCTTAAGCCTGGGGTGAGGTACTATGGCCAAGGCCTGGGGCCCAGTAACTTCGACCGAGTTCCGCGAGGGTGGAGGAGTCCGAGGGGCCCTAAGGTGTTGGGACCCGTATCTGAGGCGAGGAGGCCGGGGAGTGTAACCCTTCCGGATAGTCCGGTACAGCATTAATCCGGTGATGGCGGGGCCTCTGGTAACTCCCTTGGAGGGATGTCTTCCCCCTGACAGGGGCTGCAACGTAGCAAAGGTAACTCCAGTTCCTGTTCACTAGAGTCACTGGAAGAGACTCTGCACCAAAAAGTCCATTTAACAGCCACTGTGCTTAGCAACCGTTGGTGAAACCTCAACTTTTTTTTTTTCTTTGAGGATTGTGCCTTGACCTACTCCCCACCAATACTGAACTGTTCTATGGGTCTCAAACTGTCTGCTCGCAAAGGACTATTTGTTTGCCGTTATGGAATAAATAAGCGTTGGACCTTTTCAGTGTGTGGTACTCCAATTACTGGGAGAAAGGGGGTTATCAGCAGAACAGACTTGGCTCTGAACGTATACACAGCACGGGTATAATCTAATTCTGGCCTTCACCCCTACACGCAGTAATCTAGAGGACATGGGCCGTGACGCACCTTGCTCTCCCCTTCAAAGTACCCCTAGACCCAGTGGCGGCTGGTGCTCAAATTTTTTGGGGGGGCGCAAACAAACTGAAAAAAAAAAAAAAAAAAATCATCAATTGCCGCCACTGTGCCCATTAAAAACGCAGCCACTGTGCCCAAATGCCACTAGTTTGTCCCCAAATGCAGCCAGTTTCTCCCCCCATAATACAGCCAGTTTCTCCCCCCCCCCCCATAATACAGCCAGTTTCTCCCCCAAATGCAGCCAGTTTCTCCTCATAATACAGCCAGTTTCCCCCCCCCCCAGCCCTGCACTTACCTTCCTCGAGTCAGCGCCGTCCTTCCGTCCTCGATGTCTTCTCCCGCCCTCGATGTCACTTCAGCCAATCAGGTTACCGGTAACCAGACCCGGTGAACCTGATTGGCCAGGGAACGCACCCCTGTGCGTCCTCTCATTAGGTATTTAGAAGCCGATTACAGCCCTCAGGCTGTAGCCGGGAAGCCTATCAGAGCCTACTGGCTCTGATAGGCACTTCTAAAGGCCAATCAGATGCTGTGATTCAGCTGGCCGGCGCTCAAGGGGCCGGCCGTCTGAATAGTGGGCGGCAGCAATACATAGGTTCATGCAATGCATGAACCTATGTATTGTTGTGGTGAGTGACGGCCGGGCGCAGAAGCGAGCGGTAGCGGCGCTTCTGCGCCCACTATGGTCGCGCTGCCATGTGTAAAAAAACAACAAAAAAAAAACAAACTTAAAGGGCCTGTTTTTTTTTGGTGACCACAGGAGGGGGGGGGGGGGGCGGCCCCTATGGACGGGCCGCCACTGCCTAGACCGAAGCCAAAGTATCCACTAAAGAAGAGAGCGAGAGGGTGAGGCCGCTACATGTGCTTCTAGGTAAGTCCGGAATTTTGATTGTGAATTGTATAAATGCATAGACTGTTAACATTTAATCACTGAAAAGTGTGGGCAACAAGTGGGAAATTTTAACAGATGGGGCTTTTGTATTAAAAAATTCCTTAATTACCCAGTACATGGAGTTACTTCAGCTTTCAGACTTGGACACAGTGTGACAGTTTAAGGAAAGAGTATGGAAAGAATAATGAAATAATTATATTATGGCATCAATATCATTGCTATTACATGCGGAAACATTTAATTTTCTTATCCTGGGGCATGCTTTCTGAAAACACATTCATATTTTATTAAAAATTTAGCAGAGAGAGTAAAGATCTTAATCACTAGAGAGTGTCTTTTGGCATCTACCAAAACCTGGATTTCAGATTTGGATATATTGATACAGAGGGGCTGTTCAGCCATCATCTTGTTGCCTGCCTTTAGCTCCGTTCACATCTCAGTGTTCCGAATCGTGGGCGGAAAACGGCACGAGTCTGCCTGCAAATCGCAATAGCGACAAATCGCGAGACGCCTGTGCGTTCATGGTGCGCTGCCTGTCAATTTCAATAGCACCCTAAACGCGGTGCGATGTTCCCGCGATTCATCGGCCAACAATCGCGTGAACAGAATCGTTGGACGCCTGTCGCCCAAAAGAAGTGCATGAGCGATTCTATTTGTGCAATTTTACCGCAATTGTCGCCCCCCATATGCCAAGATGTGAACGGAGCCTAAGAGGTAGCGCTATGTGAATTCTGAGCCCTTCTATTTAATCAGCTGTAAGGGGAGGTGGTAACAGATAGTTGTAGAATTGAACATATAACTATGGCAGCATCTCCCTGATTTTAGATTAGGGCACAGAGTTTCAACCGCCCTCAGGACCATGGAAACAAACGAAATGAGGTTGGTAAATGACAGCAATCTATCATCTTTTTTTATTTTTAAAACACAAGGGATGATCCTATTCAAATGATAAAAAACATGTATTCAGTTAAATGCATTTATATTTTAAAGGCAGTATTATCATGTCAGCACAATATCAATTTAGAGCCCATTCACACTAAGCCGCCCCGAGTGTCTGCGGTAAAACGCTGCTATTTTTTGCAGCGTTTTACCGTTCGATTTTTCGGCGCATTTCACCCGCTAACGGGACGCTTTTAACCCCCGCTAGCGGCTGAAAAAGGGTTAAAACCACCCCGCAATGCGCAGGAGCATTAGGAGCGGTGAGTTCACCACTCCTAATGCTCTCCAAAGAAGCTGCTGGCAGGACTTTTTCTGACGCCCTGCCAACGAACCGCTCCAGTGTGAAAGCCCTCAGGCTTTCACACTGGAGTGAATGAAGCAGCTGTTTTAGGGCTGTTTGCAGGTGCTATTTTTAACGCTATAGCGCCTGCAAAATGCCCCCAGTGTGAAAGGGGTCTTAGGGCTACTTTAAAGAGGAACAGCAGTCAAGGTAGCCGAATCAAAATAAAAACATTATGCAGATTAATCACCATACAACATAACTTGTGTTGTCTGTGTGCTTACTCTTTTCTTGCTTACTCTTTCTGTGGTCAAATTGAATTTTTATATTTCCCATGCTGGTAGTGCAAGTGGTAATTTCTAGTGAGGGCTAAAGAAGCCGCAGCTGGAGTCTTCCTGGAAATGTCACTATCTGCTCCACCTTGCCGCAGATTGTAATCTTGCGCATGCACGGTAAAGGGCTCCCGGCCGCGCATGCGCAGTAGAAAATGTGCTTCCATCCCGATATGGAGCGGTCACTATAGCAGTGGCAGCAAATTTCCGCTGTGGCTGCTATAGTAACATGTAAATGTAGCACCCTGGTGTTTAGGCAGGGTTGCTATTAAATGTATCTGTCACATGATAGTTTTCCTTGGCCAATTGTCAGGAGGTCAATTTATTTCACCCTAACTCTGAAATTGCTGCACTTCTCTCTTCTGAAGGGCCGGATAACTGGTGACATTAGGTAAGACAAGGACAGCCTAGGAATGAATGGGGTGTCTCAGCCAATGGGCAGGGATTTTCCTGAATCCCTTGGCTTGCTGGGAGAACCTATTTATTTGGGTGGGGTAAGTTGACCGAGTCTGTGTCTGGGTGGACATGTGTTGTAATGCCCCGGGCTGCTAGGCTATAAGCCTTGGGCTTATCCCAGGGACATCTGGCTGCTAGGCTGTCTGAGGGCCTTTCCAAAAGAAAGAGAGCAGCTTAGGGTTGGGACTGCGGCTTGCAGTCCACACAAGAAGCAAGGGTTCTGCTGGCCGGAGAACCAGCTGTAGTCAGAGGTAGAGGGGAAGCTGTTGCCACTAAGGGACCATCCACCTTGCTACCGGAGACCACTGAGAGTAGCTAAAGCAAGTACCTGAGCAGTATTCATACCAACCGGGGACAGTGAAGAATTGGGAAACTTCAGCAGATGTCAAGCCAGGGACCCAGCCAGTAGACATGTGCACAACCAAAAAATTAGTTTCCTATCGTTTCGTTTCGTAAAGATTCGTAAGACGCGAGTTTTCCTATTCGGACTCGTTCGTATGTTCGTAACAGTTTAATTTTTGTTGATACTGAATGATTCATAGTTCTGTCCAAGTTATTTTCGTTGATTTGAAATTCGTAATTTTGTTGATATTGAATGATTCGTATTTCTGTTTAAGTTATTTTCGTACTTTCGTAACAGTTTGATTTTCGTTGATACTGAACGATTCGTAATTTTGTTAGATAATAATTTTCGTTTTTCTGTACACTACTCTGCCGTTTGTTGATTCGTAACATTGTTTTGTTTTCCTTGATTCGTGTCTACTACCGTGCTTCGAATGGATTCGTAATTTTTTTATACTTTCGTAAATACATCTCGGCGCGGTCATTCGCAATCTCGCGTTACTAGTTATTTTTATTTTCAACACACGGCTATAGCCGCGTGTTGAAAATGAAACTAAAATACGTCCACGTGCTTCGAATGCATTCGTACTCCCGTAAATACATCGCGGCCATTCGCAATCTCGTATTTTAGTTTCGTTTTCAACAAGCGGCTATAGCCTCCGCCCCTGTACGCCATTTTGAGAGGGTGTAAGTGGTGTGGTGAGGGAGGAGCAGAGAGCAGTGCAGAGAGTGATATTGTGGTTTTTGTAGTTGTTTTTGTGTGGTTTGGTGGTTTTATTGCAATTAGAATGTCTGGGAGTGAGAATGGACGTGTGAGTCTTGTAAGTGAGAATGTTAGTGTTAGTGAGTGTGTTGGTATGAGAGTTGGTGTGACAGAGTGGAGGGATTGAGGACTGGAGTATTCTTATTTTACCGGTCCATGCAAAAAAAAATATATACTAATCTACTTCTCCTACCATGAATACGTAGTATATGCTGCCTGGGCTGGCCTAGTAGTGGCACTGGCTAACACAACAAAAAAAATAGGTAGGGGCAGACAGACAGCAATATAATAAAACACAGTCCCAGAAAAGGGAAAAAAACTAACTTTAGAAAATCCTAGGAGTAATAGAAATAGTAAGAAATTTATAATTTCTATATCAATCTCTTTGAATGACTCACAAATCAAACACCACCCACACCCTGTCTAGAATGTAGTCTGACAAAGAAGAAAAATACAATATGTCAGAGATATTACATAAATAAAATTATAAATTAGAATGTAGACTCTAGAATCTCAATCTAATATCCTTAAGAAACAAAGAATTTCTCTCTCCCAAGTAAAAAATGTACTCACAAAATCCAACAGAACAGTGCAACCTACCCAACCACACCCTATCTGGACTCTGGATGGAATGCACTGCAGTCTAACACAGAAAAACACATACACACATTATAGCACATGTCTATAAGAAACAAGCTCATTGGGGGAGGAGACAACCTCTTCAGGGGAAGGGACAAGCTTATTGGCCATTGGCCAAAGTCCAGAACTAACAAAATAGAATTTAAGTTTACGAATTGTCGTTGTTTTCATTTCCGTTTTCCGAAGATTCGTAATTTTTTTTCCGTTCATTTTGATATTCGTTAATATGGATCTTTGTTCGTTATTCGCCGTTTTGTTTTTCGAATATTCGTAATATCTCGTTTTCGTTCATTTTTATTTTCGTTATTTTTTTATCTTTTTTCTGTGTTTTCGTTGTTTTTAAGTTTTCGTTTTTCACTTTTTCGTTTTTTGTTTGTTTCAAATTTACTAAATTCGTATTTTATTCGTTTTCCATATTCGTTCGTTTAGATTATTCGTTGTTCGTTTGTAATGTTATCGAACCGTTCGTTCATTCGTATGTTTACGAATCAACGAATATAACGAATTTTGACGGATAACTAATTCGTAACTAAACGAATTGCACATGTCTACCAGCCAGTGGAGGTGACACTGGCAGAGCAGTATTGTGTGCCAAGCCAGGGACCAAGCAGGGTAGTTGGGTGACAGTTGAGTATCTGTGAGTGCCAAGCTAGGAACCCAGCAGGGACGCGGGGGTGACGCTTGAGGAAGATACTGAATGAGAAGATTGAAAGAGCTCAGGGGATCCAGTGGCAGTGGATTAGCAAGTCTAGTGAAAGACTGCTAGCTCAATTCAGTGAGATCTACAATAGGAGATTGTAGAAGAAGTGAATAAGTTCATTAAAAGCTTTGTTAGAAACTGTTCCAAGATTGTTGCCATAGGAGACAGCGCTCCTACTCATGCGAATGTGGTGTCTTGCTGGCTGCCTTTCCCTGCATGGCTGTCTGCCTATAGAAGTCTCGGAGACTGCTAAATTAACAATGCAACTACTAAAGTGTGTCCTGGCCCTAAACTTCTCTACCACGGTTCTGTTTAAGAGACATTAACTTTGAAGGTCACCATTAGGTAAGGTGACCAGATTTTTAAAATGAAATCCGGGGACATTTTTTACTAGTAATGGCGGCAATCAGCGACTCATAGCTGGACTGTGATATTGCGGTGGACAAATCGGACACTAAGTGACACTTTGTGGGTACCAGTGACACTAAAAATGCACTGTCACTGTGCTAATGACATTGGCTGGGAAGGGGATAATATCTAAGGCACACATTTAACCCTTTGATTGCCCAACAAGTGTTTTTTTCACTGTGGGGAGGTGCTTTTACTAAGGAAAGGCATAGATCCCTGTACATGCTTTGCAGGAACACAGGATCAATGTCTTCCATACTGACAGAATGGCGATCTGCCTTGTTTACATAACGATTAGCGGTACCGGTGGATAGCGAGTCCGCCGGAGCCGCTGATTGGCTCCCGTTTTCAGAAATGCAGGATCAAGTATTTATACACACGTGATCCTGCGCGGGTGTGTAATTCAGAATTATTTTTTTTTAATTCTACACTGACTGTCTTTGAAATTGCCCCAACCCCTGTTCAAATCCAATCCAGGGTAAAAAAAATAAATAAAAAATAAATAAATAAAAAAGGGGAACAGACTTGGTCCGGGGACAGTGTCCTCAATCCGGGGACTGTCCCTGGAAACCGGGGATGTCTAGTCACCCTACCATTGGGCCTGGAGAGGCCTGTGACTTGGCTACACCAGCATAAGCCCACAAGGGTCCACCAGTATCTATGGCCATTGTACGGACGTTATCTTTTATTAGCGAAAGCCCTTGCTATGTAAAATGAGTCCTTCCCACTAAATGACAACCCTTTTTGTCCCTGCTGTGTCACAGTTGATGCAAGAACACATTTTAGGATACGTTCAAGGGTTAAAACATACCTATCCTCTCTCACAATATTGCCTACTTGGAATGTATATGACGTTCATGACTGTAAAGCCTTCCCCATATGTAAATGAAACTATAGTAAATAATGAAAAAAAAAAATCTGCACCTACGCGTAACATTTAAGAAGAAGGTTAATCGGACTGTTTATTCTATCTACACAGTCAGTGTTGCAAACGACAGGTCATACCTGAGCTAGCAATAGTAGCTAAACTGGTTTTGCAAGACACAATTGACTTCATAACTGCAGCAAATTATACGTCTGCAAAGTATTTATCATCAAGAAATATCCCCTGAGAAGATCTTCCAGGGGCCTTTAAACAGTTTTGTCATTTACAATGTCCACTTCCTCGTTGAATAAATCGATGACATGGTAACAGGCAGCGTCACTGCATAACTGGCATCTGACTAGCCCATTGTGTCAATTAAATCCTAAAAAGACATGAAAAGTTCCAGTGAATAGACAGGAAATTAATTTACTTCTCTATTCCTCTCAACACATTAAGCTTTTTTGCTGAAAATTAAATGGAGGCGGCAATGTCAAGGTGACCTGCACATACTGTTTAAGATCAATCATACTACACATAGAGGATGCACAGTTCCATTTATCTGCCTATTGGAGA
This sequence comes from Rana muscosa, assembly GCA_029206835.1. Lineage (NCBI taxonomy): Eukaryota > Metazoa > Chordata > Amphibia > Anura > Ranidae > Rana > Rana muscosa. Next base: position 120,156,131 of record CM055118.1, read on the forward strand.
AATGCTATTATGTATTTAAGAAAACCTCATCATGAACCTAAGGCCAAAGCTCCCAATTGTCCCTGATTTCGAGGGACTGTCCCTGATCTGGAACAAAGTCCCTCTGTCTTTTTCCCTCATTTTGATCTGATCTATATAGTTGTATATAAAATGCAATATTTATCTTTCAAAAATTGTTTCCCAGTGCTAAACCTTTCTTCCAGTTTCTAAATTGCTGCAATTGTAAATTTCAAAAGCCAATATAAAGGAATAGTAGTGCTAAAAAAGGTTAAACTAATCATTTATTTTTTTGTATAATTCCCCTTTAAGGAGGGGGCGTGGCAGGGTGTGTGTCCTATGCCCACTTACTTTTGCTAATAGGTGTCCCTTGTTTCCCTCCAAGTTTCCATACTACACACCAAGGATGCACAGTCCCATTTATCTGCCACTCCAAAGACATGCTGGTACGTTTACTGTCTGAATTGGCCCTAGTATATGAATGTGAGTTAGGGACTTTCGATTGCAAGCTCCTTGAGGGTAGGGACCGATGTGAATCTACAGTGTATATGTAAAGTGCTGCGTAAATTGACGGTGCTATATACCGTATTTATCGGCGTATAACACGCACCCCAAGTTTAGGAGGAAATTTTAGGGAAAAAAACTTTTAGGCGGGAAGTTTAAGGAAAAATAACTTACATTTAAATGCAGCCTTGTCAGTGTCCATTGCAGCCTTGTCACAGTGCAGCCTTGTCAGTGTCCATTGCAGCCTTGTCACAGTGCAGCCTTGTCACAGTGCAGCCTTGTCAGTGTCCATTGCAGCCTTGCCCCAGAGTCGCCGTGCAGCATTTTAAAATTGGCGCCGAGACTATGCGGACGCCGCCGAGAACGCAGGGACGCAGGGACTGGGCGGAGCCGCCGAGATACACATAGCCGAGTGTACTCGGCTATACTCGGCTCCGCTCACAGTCACGCCCTATGATGGACATAACACAGGTCCAATGGCAGGACTGGGGCGTGACTGTGAGCGGAGCAGAGAAAAGCCGAGTATAGCCGAGTACATTCGGCTATGTGTATCTCGCTCCGCTCCCAGACAGCGGAGACAGCTCAGGGATGTGGGTATCGGCGTATAACACGCACCCACGATTTTCCCCTGATTTTCAGGGGAAAAAAAGTGCGTGTTATACGCCGATAAATACGGTAAGTACCTTAAATAATAATTATAATATTAATAATAATAATAATAATAATAATAATAATAATAATAATCCGCCTATTAGAGAAATGCACTATATTATTAAAAGTATTGGGACGCCCGCCTTTACACGCACATGAACTGTAATGGCACCCCAGTCTTAGTCCGTAGGGTTCAATATTAACCACTTCCATACTGGGCACTTAAACACCTTCCTGCCCAGACCAATTTTCAGCTTTCTGCGCTGTTGCACTTTGAATGACAATTGCGCGGTCATGCTACACTGTACCCAAACTAAATTTTTATCATTTTGTTCCCACAAATAGAGCTTTCTTTTGGTGGTATTTGATCACCTCTGCGATTTTTATTTTCTGCTAAAAAAAAAAAACCGAAAATTTTGAAAAAAAAAAAAGTTTTTTTTTTGGTTTCAGTTACAAAACTTTGTAAATAAGTTAGTTTTCTCCTTCACTGATGGGCACTGATGGGGCTGCACTGACGGGCACGGATAAGGCGGCACGGATGGGCACCAATGAGGTGGCACGGATGGGCAACGATCGGCGGCACGGGTGGGCACAGATAGGCGGCACGGGTGGGCACAGATAGGCGGCACGGGTGGGCGGCACTGTACTGTACTAATGGATGCCAGTGCCAAACAATAATGCCTGCCAATCAGTGGTGCCCATTGTGGGCACTGATTAGCATCTATTGTGGCACTGATTGGCATCCATTATCCCTGGTGGTCTAGGGTGGCATACCTTATTGTGGGCTTCCCTGGTGGTCTAGTGGCATCCCTGGTGGTCCAGTGGGCATCCTCGGGGGGGCTGTGCTGATAATCGATCAGCACAAACCCCCCCTGTCAGAGGAGCAGCCGATCGGCTCTCCTCTACTCGCGTCTGACAGACGCGAGTGAGGAAAAGCCGGTGACCGGCTTTTCCTGTTTACACTGTGATCAGCCGTGATTGGACACGGCTGATCACGTGGTAAAGAGTCTCCGTCGGAGACTCTTTACCTAGATCGGTGTTGCGGGGTGTCAGACTGACACCCCGCAGCAACGATCGCCGCGATGCGCGCCCCCGGGGGCGCGCAGCGGCTCAAAATCCTTAGGACGTCATATGACGTCCAGTCAGGATTCTGCAACCACTTTGCCGACGTCTAACCGCTATAGAGCGGGCGGCAAGTGGTTAAGCTGGCCCACCGTTTGCCGCTATAACAGCTTCAACTCTTCTGGGAAGGCTGTCCACAAGGTTTAGGAGTGGGTCTATGGGAATATTTGACCATTCTTCCATAAGCGCATTTGTGAGGTCAGGCACTGATGTGGTCGAGAAGGCCTGACTGGCAGTCTCTGCTGCATCTTCCACAGCTTCTACCCTTTGTTCCACTTGACCCTCCCTTCTAGATTGTAAGCTCTAACGAGCAGGGCCCTCTGATCCCTCCTGTATTGAATTGTATTATAATTGTACTGTATTTCCCGATGTTGTAAAGCGCTGCGCAAACTGTTGGCGCTAAATAAGTCCTGTATAATAATAATAATAATAATAATAATAATTAATATTATTGGACCTTGTTTGTGCACTGGTGCGCAGTCATGTTGGAACAGGAAGGGGCCATCCTCAAACTGTTCCCACAAAGTTGGGAGCATGAAATTGTCCAAAATGTCTTGGTATGCTGATGCCTGGAACTGGAACTAAGGGGCCAAGCCCAACCCCTAAAAAGCAACCCCACACCAAATCACCCCTCCACCAAATGATTTGGACAAAGCAAGGTAAATAAAGACATGGATGAGCGAGTTTGGTGTGGAGGAACTTGACTGGCTTGCACAGAGTCCTGACATCAACCCCAAAAAAACACTTTTGGGATGCATTAAAGCGGAGAATGTGAGCCAGGCCTTCTCGTCCACATAAGTGCCTGACCTCACAAATGCGCTTCTGGGAGAATGATCAAACATTCTCATAGACACTCCTAAACCTTGTGGACTGCCTTCCCAGAAGGGTTGAAGCTGTTATAGCCGCAAAGGGTGGGCCAACTCAATGTTGAACCCTACGGACTAAGACTGGGATGCCAATAAAGTTCATGTGCGTGTAAAGCAGTGGTGTGGGGCGGTCCATCCAGGGTGACACACATTGGGGGGTGTCAGGCACTGCTAAGGGATCCCGGGTGCATGTGGGGCCCCTGCACTTTTCCTGTCATCGCAGCTTTTTAAAAAGTTGATCGGATCAGCACAGAGCCCAGCGGTGTGGGGGAGGCTGTCTAACTCCCCTGTCATCTTATCAAGTTAGGCTGTTCACTATCTCCCGAGGCAGCCGGAGTTGGTGGGCGGGGTGTGGCTGCCGACTCCACTTCTCCTACAGACTCCTTCCTTCAGGCTGACCCCACGCAGCTAAAGAAGAAAGGAGGAGAGAACACAGCAGCCTGGGAATCTTCATCACCTGACATGCTGTAAGTGACTGAGGACACTGTCACTACATAGAGACCTAACCTGGCTCTGTATACCACCCTAATCTGTCTCTATATACCACCCTAACCTGGCACTTTATCACCTTGAGAGGAGAAAAGAGATCTAAAAATAGGCAGGGTGTAGAAAACACCCACTCCACCATTAGAATCTACAATTTATCCAGCTCTTTTACTGTTTACTGACACTGAGCTTGATCTTTTGAGGAAAGGTCTAAATTATGCTCCACCTAGCGTACCCAATTTATTTGAATTATTTATTGATCTCAATAAATACATAAGGAAGCTCACCATCCAACTGTACTATATTTTAAAAGAAAATGGCAAGGATACCATGATTACCCAGTGCAGTTGAGCCAGCATCTCCAACTTTCTCAGAGACTAATGTGGAGGATGATTTAGCCCTCAATATCCTAGAGGAACTCTACATAGAGGCCCAGCAAGGAGAAATACCATTGCTCGAATTAGGGATCCCTGTGGAGAATGCCATTACCCATACTTCGTTTAGACCCAAGTCATCCTTTCCCCATTGGGCCAAAGGTAGATTCGTTTCCACTTTCTATGATGTGGTCTTTGAATCCTTCAAAACCAAATTCTATCATGGTGCTGCTAATAGAAATTGACACGATAAACATCTTGATAGCTTAGGGATGTCAGTGGATAGCCTGAAACAGAACCAGGATGTAATCATAAGAAAAGCAGATAAGGGCGGAAGTCTCATCATCCAGAACAGGGTAGACTACATTGCAGAGGCAATGAGACTGTTGGGGGATACGGACACCTACACTAGACTGAAAAGGGACCCGGTCATCGAGTACACTAAAGAGCTTAAGTTGCTCCTTTATCGTGCCCTTTTAGATGCTGTCCTCACAAAAAATTAATATAAATTTTCTTTATAATAGACATGCAGCCACTCCGCACTTTTATCATATTCCCAAAGTGCATAAGTGTGAGGTGAACCCCCCGGGTAGACCCATTATTGCAGGCATCGACAGCATCTCTAGCAACTTGGGATGCTATATCAACCATTTCTTGCAAGACCTTGTGATAAGTCTCCCATCGTTTGTTAGAGACTCCAGCCATATGCTAGAAACTTTGTCACACTATGCATGGCAGCCCAACTACAGATGGCTTTCGCCTGACGTGGCTTCTCTGTATACATCGATTGATCACAAATAGGGATGAGCTCGGTGTTCGAGTCGAACATAAGTTCGACTCGAACATGAGCTATTCGACCGTTCGGCGAACATCGAACGATTTGGGCCGTTCGCGCCAAAATCGAGTGACGCGAACGGCCCACAATACACTGCGCCATCACAGTGCAATCCCGGCGCTGTGATTGGCCAAGCATGCACTGTGACCCCGCATGCTTGGCCAATCACAGCGCCGGCAGCTAGGAGAGCCATAATTGGCCACAGGCAGGTTGCCTGTGGCCAATTATAGCTCAGGGGGTTTAGCACACGCCCCACACTATAAAAGGCCACCAGCGCGGCGGCCTTGTGTAGTGTGTTCCGGCGCAGGGAAAGAGTTACATAGGCAGGGACAGTGTCAGTGCTATTTGTACCTCGAACTTGTGTGTAGAGAAGGCTAGGCAGGGAGAGTGTCAGTGTCATATTCTTTGCTAAACCTTGTGTGCAGGGAGAGAGAAGGATAGGCAGGGGACAGTGTCAGTGTCACATTCTTTGCTAAACCTTGTGTGCAGGGAGAGAGAAGGATAGACAGGGAGAGTGTCAGTGTCATATACTTTGATAAACCTTGTGTGCAGGAAGAGAGAAGGATAGGCAGGGGACAGTGTCATTGTTGCTAAGCCTCCTGCACATTATACACCTGAAGTTAGCCTGTATTGCTGCTTTTTCCTGGTGTGTTACACCAACAGGCATTTGCGGCACCTACAGCAGGCGTAGTGTGATTCCTGCAAAATATACTCCTGAAGCTAGGCCTTATTGCTGGTGTTACCATTTCCCTGCAGGCCATTAGAATGTCTGGAAGGCAAACAAGGAGAGGCAGACAGTCAGGAGCCAATAAAAGAGGGCAAGCAGCCTCTGTGTCTAGAGACAACAGTGCTGGTCGTGGACGCGGTGCATCGCCATCAGCACGTGGCCATAGGACACGCTGGTCCTTTTCGGCAGCTGGACGTGTTGAGCCGCATCATGCCGAAGACTTGGTAGAGTGGATGACCAAGCCCTCATCCTCTCTCACCCAGGCTCAGGGTACTGGCAAAGCAGCTGCCAAAGCGTCCTCTTCCCTGGTATCAATGTCATCAGTCACTCCTTCCCTAGACCAACCATGTCCTCCTGAGGACTCCCCCGAACTGTTTGAGCACAGTGTTGGGTACATGCTCCAGGAGGATGCCCAGCGTTTCGAAGGGTCTGATGATGATACCCAGCTAGAGGAAGGCAGTAGCGTGAGAGCAGAGAGGGGATGCTCAAGAAGGACACCAATCTGGCAGTCATGTTCCAGCAGCTGCAGCATACTGCCAGATTAGCTCCAGTGATGAGGAGGGAGGGGATGATGAGGTGGCTGTGGAGGAGGAGGAGGAGGAGCATCTCCAACGAGGCAGGATGCCCTCGGGGGGCCAGCGTAAGGGCAGAACACCGACGGAATCACACCGCAGAGCTCCGCCTGTGCAGGGCAGTGCCTCTGCCCGTTATTCAAAAAGTTCTTTGGTGTGGGCCTTTTGAGTCGAGTGCATCAGATCGCACAGCTGCTGTTTGCAACATATGTCTCAAGCGTATATCGCGTGGCCAAAACATCACCCGCTTGGGCACCACATGCTTGACCAGACATATGTTGACCTGCCATGCAGCTCGTTGGCAAGCCTACCTTAAAGACCCACACCAAAGCGGACCTCTTCTTGCACCGCATCAGCTGGGATCTCCAACCCCACTATACCTTTAGTCCTCTCTGAAACCTGCACTGAGAGGAATGAAGGTGTAGAATTAGGTGTGTCACAGCCAAGTACTTGCGGGCACTCTGCTAGCAGTACACCGACGTCCGATTCTAGCAGGCAAATTTCCCTGCCCCAGCTGCTGGACCGTCGAAAGAAGTTCACTCCCAGCCATCCACATGCCCAGCGGTTGAATGCTAGCTTGGCTAAATTGCTAGCGCTTCAACTGCTGCCTTTTCAGTTGGAAGACTCGGCCCCCTTCCGTGAGTTTGTGCAATGTGCGGTTCTTCAGTGGCAGGTTCCCAAACGCCACTTTTTCTCACGGAAGGCGATTCCGGCTCTCTACCGGCATGTGGAAGGCAATGTCTTGGCCTCGCTGGACAGGGCGGTCAGGTGCATATTACCGCTGACTCATGGTCCAGCAGGCATGGACAGGGACGTTACCTTTCTTTCACGCCCCATTGGGTCACTCTTTTGGCAGTTGGGAAGGATGCAGGACAAGGTGCAGTAGTGTTGGAGGTTGTTCCACCTCCACGCCTCCAAAATGCTACTACTGGTTGTGACACACCTCTGTCCTCCACCCCCTTCCTGTGCTTTGTCCTCGGAACCAGCGGTGCTCCGTAGGCGTTCAAGGGGCTACGCAAGCAAAAATATGCCATGCCGTGCTTGCGCTGGTGTGTTTGGGGGGACAGGAGCGAAGAAGAAAAGAGAAGAAAAGAGAAGAAAAGAGAAGAAAAGAGAAGAAAAGAGAAGAAAAGAGAAGAAAAGAGAAGAAAAGAGAAGAAAAGAGAAGAAAAGAGAAGAAAAGAGAAGAAAAGAGAAGAAAAGAGAAGAAAAGAGAAGAAAAGAGAAGAAAAGAGAAGAAAAGAGAAGAAAAGAGAAGAAAAGAGAAGAAAAGAGAAGAAAAGAGAAGAAAAGAGAAGAAAAGAGAAGAAAAGAGAAGAAAAGAGAAGAGAAGAAAAGAGAAGAAAAGAGAAGAAAAGAGAAGAAAAGAGAAGAAAAGAGAAGAAAAGAGAAGAAAAGAGAAGAAAAGAGAAGAAAAGAGAAGAAAAGAGAAGAAAAGAGAAGAAAAGAGAAGAAAAGAGAAGAAAAGAGAAGAAAAGAGAAGAAAAGAGAAGAAAAGAGAAGAAAAGAGAAGAAAAGAGAAGAAAAGAGAAGAAAAGAGAAGAAAAGAGAAGAAAAGAGAAGAAAAGAGAAGAAAAGAGAAGAAAAGAGAAGAAAAGAGAAGAAAAGAGAAGAAAAGAGAAGAAAAGAGAAGAAAAGAGAAGAAAAAGGGAGGAAAGAAGGAGAAGAGGGAGGAAAGAAGGAGAAGAGGGAGGAAAGAAGGAGAGAAGGAAAGGATTGTGTCAGCATGGAGGTGGAGCCTGGCACTCAGCATCATCAGCAGCAGTCTTTTAGGGATGATTTACAGTCCCAAGAAACCAGTGGACTTGTACGTGGCTGGGAGGAGGTGGCTGCGGATCATGTCGTCCTTAGTGACCCAGAGGACTCCGGACTGAATGCCTCAGCTAACCTACGCTGCATGGCCTCCCTGATCCTGCAAAGTCTGCGGAAGGATCCTCGTATTCTTCGGATCAAGGAGAGGGACCATTACTGGCTGGCCACTCTCCTTGATCCACGGTACAAGGGTAAGGTTGCGGACCTTATGTTACCGTCGCAGAGGGAGCAGAGGATGAGACAACTCCGGCAGGCCTTGCAGAAAGGTCTGTGCAACGCGTTCCCAGAGACTGGGAGGTTACAAACTCCTGGTCTTGGACAACGAGTTGCTGAGGCTTCGGTCAGTCAAAGAAGGAGCGGTGGGGAAGGTGGCCGTCTGACCGATGCGTTCAGACAATTCTTTAGTCCGCAGCCCCAAGGTATGATCGGTTCCAGCAACCATCGCCAGCGTCTGATATACATGGTGCAGGAATACCTAGGGGCAAGGTCAGACTTGGACACCTTCCCCACCGAAAATCCTCTGGCTTACTGGGCCTTGAGGATGGATCACTGGCCAGAGCTTGCACAGTATGCAATTGAGCTACTGGTCTGTCCTGCATCCAGCGTTCTTTCAGAACGCACATTCAGTGCTGCTGAAGGATTTGTCACGGATCACAGGGTGCGCCTGTCCACCGACTGTTGATCGACTGACCTTCATAAAGATGAACCAGTCTTTGATCACCACCAGCTACCAAACACCTGAAGCTGATATAACAGACTAATTTATTTTCAAATGTCACATCCCTTCAAGACTGATGCTGATGCTGAGAGACTGTCCTGTTATGTTGACTGACTATCCTCCTCCTCCTCCTCCTCCTCCTCCTCAATGATCCGATTGATAGCTTGGAAGAACATTTTTGTTTCTGGGTGCCGCCACCAGTGGCTAAGGCCCAATTTTTCAGCCCGTTTAACAGGGATGTGTTATTACAATTTTTTATGCAATGCTTTGCAGCATGGCTCATTCCTGCACTCCAACTAGGAGTATCTGGGAGAGGTTGCAGTGTCGTGGCACCAGCACCAGTGGCTAAGGCCCAATTTTTCAGCCCCTGTTTAACAGGGGCGTGTAATTACAATTTTTGATGCAATACTTTGCAACAGGGCTCATTGCTGTGCTCCAAGTACAGTATCTGTGAGGGGTTGCAGTGTTGTGGCACCAGTGCCTAAGGCCCAATTTTTCAGCCCCTGTTCAACAGGGGCATGCAATTACAATTCTTGATCTAATAATTCACAGCAGGGCCCATTCATGCGCCCACCAAGAGTAACTGTGAGGGCTCACAGTGTTGTGGCAACACCAACATGTAAGGGGCAAATTTCAGCTGAGTATATACGGCAGGCCCCTACTTTCAAACATCCAACTTACAAACGACTCCTCCTTGCAAACGGAAGGATACAACAGGAAGTGAGAGGAAATCTACCCCTAGGAAGGCAAATTCTCTCCTGTAAGTTAATATGGGGAAAAAAAAAAAAAAAAAAAAAAAGGTGTCTCCTCTCCACTGATGCTTTATCACCAATTCTTGTTTCAATAAAAAACCCAAATTTTCAAAAAACATTTGTCATTAGGAGGGAAAGTGAGGTGAACTGTTCTGAACAGGTGCACACTGCACAGACAGCAAAACAAATGTTACAGGGGTGATAACCCTTCCCTATGTTTTCCAAAAAGCTTAATAGATTTTTTGGCTGGAGCTACACTTGTACCTGTTCAAAATTACAAACAGATTCTACATAAGAACAAACCTACAGTCCCTGTCTTGTATGCACCGCCTGTATACGGCTGTTCAGAGTATATAGGGCCTTTTTTATTTTGTGTGCGGGGTTCCCCTTAATATCCATACAAGACCCAAAGGGGCTGGTAATGGGCTGGGGGCTGTGATGGGGTAGCTATGCCATTTTTCTTAAAGATTTTCATCCATATTACCGGGACCAGACATTACATTAAAGCAGCAAGCAGTTTTAAATGGCTTTTTTTCCCCTTTAGAAATGTAATTTTGTGCAGGGACAGTTCTAAACACGGGAAACACGTGGCACTTCACAGGCATACTTTAGACACCACCCAGGTACGATATTTAAAGGAATATTTTACTTTTTTTTTTTCACTTTATGCATCATTAAAAATGACTGCTGCCAAAAAACGGCCGTTTTTAAAACTTTTTTTTGGATTGATACATGTCCCCTGGTGCAGAACCCGGGTTCCCAAACCCTTTTTAGGACAATAACATGCATAATAGTCGTTATAATTAGCACTTTAGATTTCGAACGTTCGCATCCATTGTATTTAATAGGGTTCTAAAGTTCGTGCGAACTTTCGGTCCGTTTGCGGGTTCTGGTGCGAACCGAACCCGGGGGTGTTCGGCTCATCACAAACATGGCTTAAGGGCATTAAACCACTATTTGACAGAGGCCAGCGACCTGAACTCCTTTTAGGCCAAGTTTCTACTAGAGTGTGTTGAGTTTGCTCTCACGCAATCACTTTTATTTTCATGGGGAGCATTTTCTGAAAACCAGGGGCACGGCCATGGGGGCCAGGTTCGCCCCTAGCTACGCAAACCTATTTATGGGGTTCTGGGAGAAAGTCTTGATCTGGGACAATAACCCTTTTGGGACGAACCTGGTCCTCTTTGCCCGGTATATAGATGATATTCTTATCTGGGACGGAACAGACCTGGATTTGAGCAATTTTCTTGAACACTGTAGAGCCAATCCTTTTGGTATTGAGTTTACCCATGTTATCAATAAGGACGCCTTGGTCTTCCTTGATCTAGAACTCAGGAGTGACTCTGATGGTAATATTTTCTCTAGGACTCATTTTAAGCCTAGTGGGGGTAATTCTTTCCTACATGCCAAAAGCAACCACCATCCTAGATGGATTAAAAATATCCCTTATGGACAGTTTTGTCGCCTAAAATGTACATGTACTAGGGAGGACTATTTGGTACAGAGTGAGCTCCTTAAAGAAATTTCAAGAAAAAGATTATGACCCCACACTCAGAGACTACTTTCAAAAAATATGCCGACCTATATGATAATCCATCAGAAGGTACTTCACGGTCAGCTTCCACTACCAATCCTGATTCCTCTCAAGCCCGATTCTCCACTCAGTATACTAGCAAGGCCTTCGAGATACAAAGTATCCTGAAGAAAAAATTGGGGTATATTGAAGCACGATCCTGTGCTGAGCGAGTACCTCCCCGATAAACCTAACATCGTATTTAGAAGGCCTTGTGATTTGAGAAGTATAGTTGCTCCTAGTAGGGTTAAAAAGCCTACTAGTAAAACTACCAATGCTTGGTCAACTATCTTTGATCAGAAGGGTAGCTACAAGTGCAGTGTCAGGAATTGTGGTACTTGTACCTTTATGTGACACAGAAAGAAATCAGTAGTTGGTAGAGACGGCAAGGTTCATCAGTTGAAGCACTTTATTAACTGTGGGACGGAGTTTGTTGTTTATGGTATCATCTGTCCTTGTGGACGTCTCTACATAGGCCGTACCTCTCGTCCTATGAGAGTACAGATTGGCGAACACAAGTGTGACATTACTAACACCAGAGTCAAATATCCGATCCCTAGGCATTTTCAGGAAGCACATCAGGGTGACTCATCTGGTATGAGGGTCTTTGGAATTTATTCCATTGGAGGTGACCTTGACAGGGGTAGGAGATACCAGAGGCTTTGCAAACGCAAAGCCTACTGGATCTTTACTCTTGGTAGTCTTAGCCCTGGGGGGCTTAAGGAAGACCCTGAAATCCATAAAATCAGCTAAACAGTTTGGTTTGGCCTCTTTCCTTCCCTTTCTTCTCTTCCTTTTCCCGCCCCCTCCCCTCCTTTGGGATACTATGCAATATGCACTCATACATAGGCTAGGTCCCTTGGCCCTTCTCACCATTAGCTCCCTTTGGCCCTTCGTCTGTGGTTAATTTCTCTGGTTTATATAATTTTTTTTATTAATGACATCCTTTTAATTATAATTATTTTTATACCTTTTGTGATACTTTACAACATCATATGTTCTTATAAATATTCCTATTCTACATACATAAGATATGACATTTCGTGGTGCACTTTTAGTGTACACATATCCGGAAGGATATGAAGAATTTTTTTATATATGTGATCTCTCTCTCTCTCTCTCTCTCTCTCTCTCTACCCACACACTTTTTTTTTTAATTCTTCTATATATACACATTTTATATTTATGGTCACTTTGTGTATTCTGATTGCATCACTTGATGTAGAACCGGCTCTTTCCCCTCATGCTGTACCTGGGTGTGGTTACACTATATCAGCGGTCGTAGTTGCGATTGCCATTTTACTATGGTGGATAATGGTGCTGCTACAGGTGTGTACACACACACACACACACATATATATGTATTTTACACAATCCTTGTGGATGCACGGTTTTCCTCCTTCAGTACCTACTATCCTAGTGTGCATGTGTATAGGTGTGCCCTTTTCAGGCAGATGGTGGGACTCCCCTAGAAGGTTAGTTGTTATGACATTTTTCATCCTGGGGTCCATCCTGGGGTCCATCCTGGGTGCAGGCCTATTCCCTATTGTGATCACTGTTTGTGCATTTTTTCCCTCTTTTGGGCTCTATCTTTTGGCCTTCCTGAAAATGCAGGCTTATTCCCTATTGTGACCACTATATCACTCTATTTTTCAACCTTCCCGAAAGTGTAGGCCTATTCCCTACTGTAAAAAAACAAAAATGCAGCGCTAGTGGTGATAGGACATTCCAGATAACAGAATATAAGAAATGACCAAGTGCACAAAAAGTTCTTGGAAGAACTAACGAGTGACAAAGCAAAATAAAATAAGGTAAGACACTAGTGGGGTGCCGTTTACAAGGAAAAGTGACTATCAAAGCTGAGTGAACTGAGGAAGAGTTCTTGATAGGATCAATGGATAAGTTCCCTTTGGATGGAGCAACAGGGAATAGATACCTTAGTTGTACCAACGTAGTAGGCCTGCTGTATACACTGTGCATCACCTGTAGACCTTGAGCTTGTATACTATCCACTTTATAACAAGGAGGTAAGAAATGGGTACTCTTACCATTCGTAGAGGACACACACGCACGTCAGCGACGGTGTGTCAATCATGTATAAACCAGGTATCGTGGGATCAGCTTCCAGGGAGTGATGTTCAAGGAGGAAACACTGGAAGTCTCAACCAAACGTTGTCACCGTCATAAACTCAAGGATTGAAAATATGGTTCAGCAAAATAGGTTTAGAACAGAATAGCACACTGACAGTTTCACTCACTGTACCTCTCTGTCCCTAAACTCAAGGATTGAAAATATGGTTGAATCCGGGGTAGAAGGTAAAAACCTGGCCTTTATTGGCTTAAAAACAAGACATAAAAAATGTACATCCACATACAAGCAGCTCTGAGGTGCATGTACAAAGAAATATAAAAGCAAAAAAGCGTGGTGGAGAGAGCCGAACAGGCTAAATGTCCGACATGTTTCGCGTTAAAACCCTTCAACTGGGGCATAACCTGCTTATCCCGCAACACGCTCATATGTAGTGAGCACATTAATCTAATAATTACCACTCACAATCCACAGCTGATTCTGAAAAGTGTCCCTCCGTTTGTCCAGCCAATCACCGCGGATACTTCTATAGAACCCGCCCATCATTGGCCGGAGGGTCCAATCTGCGGGCAGACGTGAACTGCGCGTCCGCGTCATCAGCTGTCATCCAGTGATGTCATCACGCAGCGCCATATCCCGGGGCTTGCGTTCCAAGCCACCTAACCACCAGGCGCGGTATACACATGTCAACTGGAGGTGTGGAGACTGCGTGACGCAAATGAAGGCGGTACCTCCCAATGCTTAGTATCATCTGGCGAGTAATGTCATCAACCGATGTGTCTCGCTGCAGATGCAACGCCGCGCAGGACTACAGGCAAAGGGTAGGAAGGACAACTGATGAGTCACGTTTACAAGCTGAGTGAAGAGCCAGTGGTGTGCATAACTGTGTCCAATGAATAGTCAGATAAATAGATGAGTACCTCTCATACAGTGAGATATAGCAGCATATAAATGCAACAACTGATATAAGGCATTCATAATATATACAATCTGTCTAATGTAAATAAATACATAACAATGTAATATCCAAAGTTGTGAAATACAGACATAAAAATGAAAATAGAAGTAAATAACCAGATTCCACTACGGTGAACCATGAACATAAAATACTCAGCCAAAAAGGACCTAAATTGCTGGGCAACTGTAATACCAAAACCAGAATGATTTAGGCCTTATTAATGAAGGCATTAATGTCCCAGTCAATGTTTAACCCATAAGGGGAGAAGTCAGTACCATATAGTTAATTGCTCCGCATTAGGAGGAACTGTTCAAATCTGACGGATTTCCATCAGCAAGCTGGGATTCTCAAATCCAACTTCCTCCGCTGTGTTTTAAATGTATAGACCCGCCCCTTCTAAAGTTCCCCATCAGGTTCGCTCAGCGGACCAGATGCGGAACGAGAGAAGGGGCAGGTCTATTCATGTATTACACAGTGAAGGAAGTTCCCTATCAGGTCCGCCCCCTCGGTATGTCGGACCCCGCCTACGTCATTTGCCTGAGCGGGAAACTTCCTTCACTGTGTAAATTTAAATTACACAGTGAAAGAAGTTTTCCGCTCAGGCCAATGACGTAGGCGGGGTCGGACATACCGAGGGGGCGGACCTGATGGGGAACTTAGTTCGCTGTGTAATACATGAATAGACCCGCCCCTTCTCACGTTCCGCATCTGGTCCGCTGAGCGGACCTGATGGGGAACTTTAGAAGGGGAGGTTCTATACATTTAAAACACAGCGGAGGAAGTTCCCCATCAGGTCCGCTCAGGCACAACCAATGATGGACAGCGCTGGACATCGGGATCGCCGCGGGACACTGGATTTCATCGCTGGAATGTTTTTTTTTTTTTATTATTATTATTTTTTTTAAATAAAGGACTTTTTCAAGGTGTTTGTGTGTTTTTATTTACATTTTTTGACACTTTCTTCATGAAATGGTAGGGGTACAATGTACC